>OY293827.1:65502917-66704167 GCA_958507055.1 Crioceris asparagi | reverse complement strand
CAAAAATGAATATATTTTAAAAATTATGCTTTGTAGCTACTACCGTAAATAGACTTGGTACAAAACTCAGTCGTTGGCTGACCAAGAAAAAAATAGATAATCAGTATGATCAGCTTAGTAGTTGAAAAATTGCGGCCTTAGAAATAAAAAAATGAAATAATTGTCCAAGATTTAAATGCAATTGAAAATATTTTTTGATTGATTCAAACGATTTTCTCTAGAAGAATTTAAGAAAATAATCACAAACAAATACAGATTAAAAATTATGAACGTAATAACTATATTAAATAAGTAAGAAGTGAAATACAATTTTCTGCAAGCCATTAGATAAAACTACTACATAATACAATATACAGGTACCCTTTGGGTAGGAATTCATTATAATGCCATTTCTACTTTCCTTCCCCTACCCTATTAGCTATGTACCTAAGGAGAGTAGGTACTAAAATCTTACAATATTTTTGTTTTTTCATCAAAAGTTAACGTTCTAGACGTCCTGAGTCCAAGAACCATATTTTCATTCATTGGTCTTTTTATGTCTGTCTGTTCCAAAGATATCTAGGGAACGGATAGAACGATTATGTTGCTCTCTTTTTTGTTTTATCAAACCGTTCGCCTAAGACCCAAAATGGGCATCCTATTCTTACTAGTACTAATCGCCGACAATGTGAATTACACATTACTGTAGCCGGAAACGACCCTAACTTTTCTATAGTATTGTCCTAGAATTCCTTAGACATCTGCCATAACGCGGATTTCTGAGAAAATAGAGGAAACTTGTTCTTCTTAAGTAATTTTCATATTTTCTATTTGCTTACTAATACTCTGGCTAAACGGTTCGTCTTGTAATAACTTGTAATATGACCATTGTTTTCTTGTCTTTGTGACAGGTCACATTCATTCCTATCAAGATAAGAATGAATGGTCGCAGGAGTCAACCGAGTGATCATAGTATTCCGTAGTATTTGCATCAGAGCTGCAGGAAAGTCATGTGACAGAACACACCAGATACCAGACTTTTAAATGACAACACTACGTTTTTCTGCCATTATGCAACAAATCTCAGATTTCTCTTAAAAAGTAGATATCATTTCTTTTACTCAGTTAGCCATTTTTAAACAATCGGCTAAAACATATTGGAATAAACACATCTACAAAGCAATATAATTCCATTAAAAATCTGATTTAAATAAGGAAAATGGGAGGAACTGATAAAGTATTACTTACTACATTTTATTGTAAACGAAAAATCCGATTACGGATAGTATAAAAAACAACATATAAAACTTCATGTTGTTGCAATTTAATACTCATAATATAGAAGATTGCTAATAAATATTTTTACTGAAAAATAGGATTTCTATTAGTGCTGGTTATTTAGAAGTGGTGCAGTTGTGTGTAAAGACTTAGAGACCAGTTTGAAAACAGAAGATAGATTAATATTATTTTTTATTTATAGTGCACCAACTAATAAAGTAGGATTAGAGTAGTAGGATTTTTTGTAAAAATAGGTTATTTTACATTTTTAAGTGTTTCAATAATTAAAAAAAATGAATTTCAAAATATGGCGTTTACAATCTAATAACTCACAAACTCAATTTTTTTGAAAAGTCCCCACTTTAAATGTTGCTGAAAATATTTTTCTTCAGTACAGTTAGAAAAATTCTAAGGTTTCCAAGCCACTGCACTTGGAACTTAATGAAAATCGACGAATGGACTGCTCAAAAATGTGAAATAGATGTAATAAATACATATTCATTGTAGTGCCAGGTACCTACTAGTTATTTAGAGAACGTGCAAAGAGTCTTCTTTCTATCCAACTATACGTGGGTAACTATCATCTCTTGTACAGCTCCAAAATTACCCGTAGGTATAGTGGAACCAGAAATCTAAGAAGGTTGTAAATCCATATTATTACTTACCTATTGTTCGGAATAATGTAAGCAATAAAAGTGTGTATCCCTTGAAATATTCTAAGGTCCGGATTAAGATATCTCATGAACTAGTTTGGTATTTGGCATAATCGGATTTATATCGTGATGTTTATAAATGTTTTTATGTTATATATCATAATATATTGTTTATACATAAGCAATTCTCAAATTATATTCAAGCGATAATTAGCTTAACCCATTATACCTACCTATAAAAAAAATGTAATCGCTTGGGCAGATACAACTCTGCGTAGACTGCCTGCTGATAACTGATTTACAACCTTCTTAGATTTCTGGTCGCACTATATATGCTGTAGTAGGTAAAATAAATGAAATTGAAAATTCAAGATAATATATAGCGTACTTATTTCCTCAAGAAAACATAACATTAATATGCTATGATATTATGAAATACCCCGCATGTTACAAATAATTTCAAAATGTGTAATTCGGCTTTGTCTTTTACATCAAGTCAAAACTTCATATTTCCCAAGACAACGAAATATCGAACTTCGGACTATCAATTGATCCATGTAAATCTAAATTTAAAAGAAAGGCATTTGAAGATATTTAGTTGGTATAAATGATTATATAAGATGATATTTGCTACTGTATAAGCTATAATATATAATATAGGGCAAGTAGGCGAAGTGACTAAAAAAATGTTGCAGTAAATTGCATAAACTAACTTATAAGTGTGTTAGGGTTCCGTATTTTATGAATCAAGATACATTACCGCATTCACCGCTATTTGCCGGAGAAAATGAGAAAGTCTCGTTAAAACTGTTTAGTTGCTTTGATAGTAGAGTTTGTTGTGCCTCTCCAAGCCTATCCGGTTAAATGTTATAGAAGAGTGCCAGAGTGTTTCTGTTAAACTCGTGAAAATCCGTAAGTGCATATAAGTTTTTATTGCATATTTCCAATCACAACACAAAAACTGATAAATCAATATTTTTATTTATAACAAAATCACCCTGCTTTTTTCTGAATGTACTATAAGACACTGTTTTCATTAGCTTCCAGAGTATGTATAATTTTTGCTTTTATTAGCGGATCTTCTTCTTCTACTAATTAACTTCGTTAAATGCATAAGCTTTTAGATGCATTATTCATGAATTTACAAACAAAGGAGGAAGATTAAATAGATTAGACTGATTCATTTTCTGAAATTTCAAATTTAGGTACGCTTTCATTTATAAAATTAGAAATTATCTATTCGAAACCAGCCATCTATTCACCAGAGTAGGATTCAAATCTGATAAATTTCAAGTGCGATTACTATCTCTGATTACTGTCTGAAATGAGCTTCCCAAAAACTTATTTCGCATGTGGATAAGGTTGACCTAGTACTAGTACGTAATGTAAATTAGATGGTTAGTTCAATTTTAAATTTATTACCAACCTTATAAACGCATAAGTTTGAAAACTAAATCTTCAAAATTTTCAAATATTTTGAATGAATGCTAAATATTTTAGATACTTAACTGAAAATTCAAATCAAAGACAATTTAAACCTTTGTATTTAATTTTTAGAATGTTGATGGTGATAAACTGAGTTATTGTTCAATTTTTAACAAATATGTGTAGTCTACTGAGTAATTAAATAGTAGCTGCTACACAAATGTTGAATAAATAATTCAAAAATAAAGATTTATTTTTTCTGCATGTTATTGCAAATAATTCAAGAAAACGTTATTCTTTCAGATAAACTTCCCTTTTTATGGGTTAGTTTTTGATTTCACTCATGTCCGCTAAAATAGGTAATAAATAATTTCCAACTGTATCCTAAAACGTTATTTTGTCTAAACTCTAAACCATAATTAAACATTATTATAAAATAGCTCTCTAGTTGTTGCAAGTACAAAATCGAAGAGAGGGTCAAATCTCTTCGATTTGTTTCTTCTCATGAAAAGTAGTACAACAGTGGCGGGTATATTCGATAGATACTATAAATTTATTCTTAATGGTTATTTCGCAGCCAACATTTTTACTATTTTTGATGTGATCGATTTTAAAGAATGAAAATGGTTTATTAATTATACCTATGATATCTTATGCTTATTCAGTAGAACCGAAATTAGTAATGGATATATGAAGATTTCAGAAACTAAGAGTCAGAAAAATATCTGGAAAGTTTAGATAATTTTATACTTTATTCAAAGCCGTTTATTGAATACCTCTAACTACTTGGGTTTATTGAAATTCTGAGAAGACTAGAATCAACTATTTATTTAATCTTTCTCAACTCTTTAATTATTACACGTTTTAAGCCGGTTAAATCATTTCAAGAATACCTCTATATATATATGAATAAAATTTGTGGAAGTACGGCAGAAGGTACTTGTTAGAGAACAAAGTGATTTGAATAATGCTGGGTAGTCTGCCAAGTTACATGGGGCTTAAAAAAGATAATTCTTTTTGCTCACCAAGCTTACGAAAATCTTTATTTTCATTTTCAAGGCTAAAAAAATACAAAGAATATTTACATAATCTTAAAAATTAAAAAATAGACTTAGGTACTCTGCAAATGAGCATTAAGAAATTAATATGGCAAATTCCTCATTTGGATTATTTAATAATTCTAATTGATTAACTAATTTCATTTAATATTTTTTAATATTATTAAATAATCCAAATGAGGAATTTTCTACCTCTACACAGTCGGTGCCATTTTAATTTTTTAATCCTCACTTACAGAGTAAAACTATTTTTTTGTTTTTAAGATTATGTAATTGTTCTTTGTAATTTTTTTGCCTTGAAAATGAAGATAAAGATTTTCAAAAGCTTTATATATGCGATGAAAGTCCCAGCGTGAGTCCATATTTATGTTTAAATTTTAATGTTATATAATAGTCAATCAATTTTAATACGTGTGTGTTCGCCATTTTAATTTTAATATAACCTTATACTTTTTTAATTTTACAACCTTTTATTATATACACCTAACTATACAAGTAATATTTTATACATGTGTTTAGTGACAGTCTTTTTGTTGACAACTTGAAATCTTTAGCGCTAACATATTCCCAAGTTTCTTAGCAAAACACGTATCGGTTTGTAAAGCTCCATCATTGACATGTGGTGATACCATAATTTTTTAAGTTTTTTCATGGACGCCAACAATTTCCAATAATGAATTTTGTCAATCCCACCCTAAGTACTGTCAAACATCAAATAAGAAAATAATTTTTCATCATTTCCTCTACCATATATCATGTTATTCCATTTTTGAATATTACACGTGCTTCATCGAAACGAAGCAATATCTTCTTTACAAACGTCTCCAGAATACATCTCAAATAAATACAATGAAAACCAAAAAAAGAAATAAATATTTCAAAAATAACCTACACACCGTCTAAATAAGAATTATATTTTGAGCTGCCAATTAGAAAACTTTTCAAGTTTTTCTTTTAGAACAAATTTAAATTTTATCTTGAAACTTGGTTTTCCAGAATTATGTTTTTGTTCTACTATATATACTGTTTATTCATATTTTTCTCTATTTTAACAAACCTAATATATTGAATTTTCTTTATTTCTCTATTTTATTACAGTTCCAATTATCTTGTTTTACAATTTGAAAAAGACCACAACTAGGTCGCAACCTTTTATTTTAATCATGGACATGAAATAAATGGCATTTATTTCAACATTTTATTATCAAAATACTGAGCCCAAATCCCAAGAAACCCTTGAAGTAATATATATTTCCCAAATACTTATGAAAAAAAAAATATACAGGCTGTCCCATCGGACGTGGAGATAGAGAGTCGGTTAAATGAGAAAAGTAGTGCAGAATTTTGAGCTCATTAACATGCCACCGTGAAAACGAACAAATTCCGACTAGTTCCGAAGTTATAAGAAAATATCGAAAATCGTCTATTACGAAATATTGTTATAACTTTTTTCTTTTTAGATTTAGCAAAAAAACTCTTTCAACACTTTTTTAAGCGTTTTTTTCTGATTCATTTGATATGTAACATGAGGCATTTGCCACACTCGTATACTAACTTACAAGAAACTGATTCCTTAAAATTGATCTACTAAATCTAATAAAAACATTTTAGTCAAATCAGTCAGTCATCTGCGTTTTCCGAAGTGAGTTATTGTGTTTGCACCGGTACAGAAGGGAAGAAGAATTTTCTGACCGCGAAAATTATGTTTTTTTTACTTTCATTCGGTACAAAAAAACGCAACGTTGGCCCAAACTGAATATTTTATTGAATTTCCGGAAAGGCGACTACCAAATTTCAAGGCCTTTCGGCGTTTGAATAAAAAGAACATGGAGTATTTTCGAAGAAAGATTTAAAAAATGGCATTAACCTGTGTGGTTAATACAAACTCTGGTACTGAATCTTTAAAACAATAATTAACTCAGATTCATAATAAATTATAAATAATGTTCAAAAATGTCTCCAATGCGATCGATGCATTTTTGACATCGGTTCTTGATACTTCTCGTCGCTTTCCCCAGTATTCTTCTATCGATGCTAATGTCATTTAAGACCACTCTCTATAGTTCTTCCAGGCTTTCGTAGTTAACTACGCCATACACTTTATTTTTAACATCACCCCAGAGGAAGAAATCCAGAGGGGTGAGGTCCGGTGATCTGGATAGCCAACTAATGTCACTGTGGCAAATGCAAATGCCGCATGTTACATATCAAATTATTCAAAAAAAAAAAACGTTTCATTCAAATATGGAAAAATCCAATATGGAGCCCATAAGAAAAAATAAAGTTAGTGTATTTTTCTCGGAAACCATTAGATGAAAAAAAATGAAAACTACACCTTTTGAAAGAACATAAAAAGCTGAGGAAAAAGTACCAAAAAACAGTTTTTTGATAAATCTAAAAATAACAAAAAAATAGAGCAATATTTCGAAATAGACCATTTTCGATTTTTTTCTATAACTTCGGAACTAGTCGGAATTCGTTCATTTTCACGGTGGCTTGTTAGTGAGCTTAAAATTCTGCACTACTTTCTCCATTTAACCGACCCTCTATCTCCACGATTAACAAGGATATCATGTTGACCCACGTTCGATGGGACAGCCTGTATATAAATATAACTTATATTTTTTTCAGTTCAAAAATACCAAATATATGGGTATTGATATTACGAAATATAAAATACAGGGTGCTTAATATTTTATTATTTTCCGATTTTATACAAATTGAATAGTGCATGAAGATGAAGAATAGTGATGAAGGTATGCGTTTAAATCGTTGTCCTTAGCAACCACTAAAAGTGGGTATCAGTTATTTGTTGCATTTGCCCGTATCGTATCAACGTTTTGTATCACTTTTCAGAAAAAGAACTTATAGAAATTTTGAGCCTATTAAAATCTAAAAAACCAGAATAGCTAAAAATTTTTGTAAATACGATACAAAAAAAAGGTTATCAAATCGCTCCACAAGTGCGTAAAGTACCTAACGAAATATGTAAAATTCATAGACTGAGAAAAACGGTTCAAAATATAGCAAATATCTGTATTTATACCACATTGTACCACTGCTTTGGAATTTCAAATTAAACCGGGTTATCATAGTTTCACAACACAATTATTAAAAGGAATTGAACTGTGCGACATACTAAGGCAGCCGACTACAATTCTTTTCTTGGAAATAAATTTATATGTCAAGAAACCATTTTTGTTTTCTCTTTTAATATTCCAAAAACGAAGATAGTTATCCAGGTACCCCTATGAGAAAAATGGTAAAAAAATGAATTTCATACATTTGTGTGAGAACCATCGAGGAAAGAAAAATGTTTGCACTCTTGCTTAGATAAACAATGTATTTTAATTTTATGATCGACTTCACTTCGGAAACTAGAGAATTACAAATATGTATATTTTGTTATTTTATTCGATCTGTTTACTGTTTTCTCTTGAATACTTTGCGACGCGAAGAATTATGGAATTATCTGTCTCCGTCTCTGTTACTGTTGGCAGAAATTCTAAAACGGTCTCATATGTTGTTTTGCTAGTCCAACTTTGTGAAGCATTATTTTGTATGTCCACATTTCGAATACTTATAGACAAAACATATCCTCTTTTTAGAGCGACCCAATTTTGCACTCTTACCATAGGCATCTAAAATGACCCTTACCAATGTCAAATATCTTCAACCACATGAGCTTCGTCCTGTGATATCTTTTATTGTGAACGACAGATTTGATTAGGACAGCAGAGAGTATTCGTTAATGTAATTTTTGTTTGTATTATTTTTGGTACTTGTTGGATCAATAAATTATAATTAATAATAAGAATAGGAATGATTATATTATGTAAAATTTAAGTGTTCATATTGCTAATTCTACAAGCCGTTCTTTTCAGAGCTGTTATTTCATGCGTTGTTGAGTTCTGGACCCCAGAGATAGGTACAAATATATTTTTAACTATTGGCAACTGTATTTCGGTTATCAGGCATTCATTGTATGTTGGGCTTGTGGAATGACTTTCCTACTAAATGTCATTGTTCTTATCTTTTATGTTTATCTAAGTTACAGATCAGCATAGAAAATTGAAGAACATTATAAGAACAGACCTAAATAAATTGGAATTGTATATACTGATCATCCTGAATTTTATATTCGATTTTCAGGGAAAAACTATGGCCGAATCATCAAAAATATGCAGATTTTATAAAGACACCAAAGTACTTGTCACTGGTGGGACAGGGTTTCTCGGAAAAATACTCATCGAAAAACTATTGAGATCCACCGACGTATCGACAATCTATGTAATGATAAGACCAAGGAAAGACAAGAGCGCCCATCAGAGACTGAAGGAGCTCTTTGATTGTGAAGTAAGTGAAAAGCATCCGTACGTTGAAACATGCAAACTTTATTAGATCGGAATTATTTATGCGTAATTAATAAATTAATAGTTATCATTAGGTAATTCTTATGATGACTTAAAAATCTCAAAAAAATTTCTTATCTCGGATTCTGTTCATCAATAAAAGAAAATAATATAGGTATTGATACCTTGGCATAAAACGTTTAAGGCATAATTATTGCAAATTATTCAATTTCGGCACTCTGTTGAGATACCCGAAATCTATAACTCTATTGTTTTTAATAAAATAATTGTATTAATTATTAATACTAATTATCATCCTTAGGAATTGAGATACGCAAAATTCTTCTAATTTGCTTTGCTGTTGGTTTGCAAAGCTCCATTGCAGTCTTCAAATTGTGAGAAATATTTACGTTCTATTAGATATTACTTACTAAGTATTAATACTAAGTATTGCATTATTGCTGAAATGTAAATATGGGTTTCTACGGTTTTTTTCACGAAAAAAGTCTTGAACACCCCTAACTATATATTAATGTGTTTGTAGGGAACACAGAGGGGAGTTGAAACAATTTGGACATTTTGCCTCATACACAAAATTAAGTATATTATCACGAATTATATGAGTTTAGTAACCAATCGATAGTCAATTCCTTATCTTTTCAGATGAGCGACAAAAAAGTGTAAGTATGAATTGGAAGACAAAAAATCGACTAAAACGTACTAAGGAATTTGTTTCAACTCCCTTCATACCAAGGAAAGTTGAAACAGATGTCGAGGTGAACTGAATCAGGTTATCTTTGGCTGGAATATTAAAATTTTATTAATAAATATAACACACTAAGAAACAAAATCATATTCTTGCAAGTCTGAATAACAGGGACATAATAATTACCAACATTCAGTCGTATCTAGCCTCCAACTACATCACTTATTGTATTTTTAATAGAAATCTAAGTTTGTAATAATAATCTAACAAATATCTATTATAAGTTAAAAATAATTTAACAAAAAAATAATCGTGAAATCTTTGTTCATTTCCACTATTCCGTTTTTCTTTAATTTTCTTGAAAATCTTCATCTTCATTTCATTTCATTCAAATAACTTTTTCTAGCTGTCTCAGCTGCTTCGAGCATCCTTTGCATAAGTGTCCATTATTACAGTAGATTTTATCTTATCTTTCGTCGATCTGTTTGATTTTCTTTCCTAAGCGAAACCTTTGGTGAAAATAAAATCTGTAAGAAAACCTCACCTTATAAGCAAATCAGCCATCTGTAGATGAGGTAATTTGAAAAAGTCTGTTCTAAATCACCTCAGTACGAAAAATCCTGCATCTTTATGAAATCAAGAACAAGGAACTAGACACAAACCATATTCACGATTCCACGATTTAAAATCCAGAGTAAGATTTTCATAATAATTGGTCCTTCCAAGTTAGTGTCATAACATAAAATTCACGATTTGGATGATTCAAAACTACCAAATAGAGTTTTAAACGGCTTTTTACGCTCAATGAACAGATTCGTTCTTTGAGCCTGACATCTGACATACATCTACATATTAGTAGCATTTTATTTTTAACGGTAATTTTTTTGAAAGTAAAATGTAAACTTTGAGCAGAGTTGATTTTGACTACCTACACGTAGTAAAATTGTTTCATATTTTAGGTTTTTGATAGACTCAAAGAAGAATGCCCAAAATTCGAGAAAAAAGTACAAGCTATATCTGGTGATTGCTCATTGTCTGGATTTGGTCTGACTATAATGGATAGACAAATACTTATTTCAAATATCAACATTTTATTCCATGTAGCAGCTACAGTTAAATTTGATGAAAATCTAAAGAGAGCCTTCAATATTAATGTTAACGGTACGAAAGATCTAATCAATCTCGCAAGGCAAATGGAAAATTTAAAGGTAAACACAATGCGGACGATTACGCCAGTATGGAACAAATATTGTAAAGAAAAAAGTCATTTTCAAGAAATAATAGGTATTATAGAGAGTGGCCCAAGAACTAGATACGATCTCAAAGGTTTTATTTGTAAATGAAGAACCTATTTTTTATTTCATGTTTTAAATCTGGATCATATCCTGATTATTTTATTTGAACTGTTCCAATCTATCTAACTATCCTCTGGAACTACAGTCCATGAAGGAGCTTGGCCTTTTGCGCCACATTTCTACAGTGTTCGCAATTTTGGGCTAGTCTACATCATTGCCGCACGCCGAGAACCTGCAGAACTTGTTCGACTTGGTCAAACCATAGCATTCGTGGTCGGCCCGTAGGTCGCCCGTGGCCCGGGAATGTTCAGTTGTGGGGCGCGACTTGCATTCATGAGTTCCACATGACGTAGCCATCGGATCCACGACGCTTCATTGTTGCAAACACATTTTTCCCATTTTTTTTAAGTTTTAGTTGTTTTAGAATAAAAATAATTTGTTTATCCTACCACAATTATTTCAAACTGACAATAGTCTCACAATATACGCTTCCAGAATTCTGAAGGGCTTTTTGCTCAGTGGTTCTCAACAATCCGCGAAAGTGATGTCATTTCTTCTTCCAGTTTTCCGCAATAATTGTAGCATCCCTTAACATGTCGTCTGTGATTTTTTTGGAACTACCACGAAGTTTAAGCGACTATTTGCCTTTCAAAATTAATGTGGAAAAGAACAAACAAAACTCTGGAGGCAACGGCATTTAGGTATCAATATTCTTATCAAAACTGATTAACGAAAAAAATGAATGAATGAATTAGGGTTTTAATTTAATATTGAAAGCTTTGACAACGTATTTAGTTCCTGGATCACCTTCTATATATGTAACTAATATTTCCGAGAAACTTCGCATAAAAAAATATGATCGATGAGTCCAAGATATTTTCTTGAGAAACTATTACCTATCTAATTTTATCAAGTTTGCTCTATACATTTGCTCTTCTCCAATCAGTATATAAACATTTTCTTCTATAATTTGTTTTAATTCTCCCTTTCAAAATCATTGGTAAATTGCAGTCTTTTGTGCACGTCTCAACTGCCTATTCACATTGTCATCTAACAAGAATAGACGAAATGTTCTACACGCTACCTTACACTCCTGAAGATGTGGAAGCGCTTATTGAGAAGCTTGATGAGGATGAAGCAGCAAAAATGACTCCAAAGTAAGTGATTGCATTGTAAGGATGTGCGTATAAAGATAATGGTATTATACAAAGAAATATATATGAATTATTTGTTAATAAGGAACCGCCCTACGGATTTATAAATCCCATCAGTCAATAAAACAAATAGTTGGTTACGAATGTCACATACTTAGTAAGTAATCTTTGCAATTCTGTGGCGTGCGCTTGGATTTGTGAATAATTGTCAATTAAAATTGTCATTATTAAGGTAAATTTCATATATAATCTCAATTTTATACCATACTAGCGAACCCGGCAGACGTTGTCCTGCCTAACCTAAAATGTATAAGTCGTTGTAGAAAATTGTGAAGAAAAGAAAAAATGTAATATATATATATATATATATATATATATATATATATATATATATACGTACAGCAGGCACTTCGGCCCCTCATACCGTCACGTATCAGGCAGTTCGGCCCCATTTGTCCATTTCGGCGCCCGGCGCCAAACTGCCAAAACATTTAAACGTAAACTTTGGCCCCCGAAATTGGTACTGGGGGCCAAAATGCCTGATTAATATCAATTTTGTCATAAAACGCAACTTTTGGCGCCCCTTTAGAGAAAATTTCATATCGGGCAGAATTAACCGAAAAAATGTAAAATTTCCATATTAGTAATAAACATTTAGCATTATTTTATGTAACCGTTAAGTTAATGAAACAAACTAACAGTCTATATTATAATTTCTTACTCTCATTTTCAATATTTTATAAATAAAATCAGATTCCAGTAGTTGTAATGTTTTCAAGAACTCTTGTTAACTTTCACTTGTTATATATATGTGACCACTTCCAGCCCTTCGTATACCTTGAAATTTGGAAGGTGCTAATAATGTTAAAATTCTGATAACAATAAATTATGGATTTTTTGTTAGAGAAAAAATCAAAATAGCGGTTCCAAAATAGCTGATGAGATTTGTGTTTATGGTCCGATTTAATTCAAAATTGATATGTAGGGGTTTTCGTGGTCGGAAATTATGGTACTTTCGTCAAAATTTATAAATTACTGATGGCGGCTCCAAAATAGCGGACGAGTTTTTTTAATTAAAGTAAATACCTGTTTTGAACAGAATCGGGCCATGAATCATAAACTTAGTTTGAATTTTGACAAAAATTAACATAATTCCACCTTAACATACATTTGTGGGAAGAATCAGAGCATTAATCACTAAACTTGTACACAATATTCCTCCACCTAGAGACCTTTTTTTCTCGCATACCTATGCCCGAACCAAAACTATTATGTATTATTAGCCATCTAAAAAAATCATTCATGGCAGCAATGATAATCACATATAATAAATAGAACATCTTGGAAGATTCTTTCATTTTATAAAAAATCTTCATAAAACAGATAAGAACCGTCCATAAATGTGCATATTGACAATAATTGTGTTTTTTTCATAATCTGTTCTATCATTTCCATACCGTATGTCAGTCATTGACCCCTGTGAAGTTAGCCCCCTGATTTTCAAAAAATATGCTTCTTCCAACGTAAATCGTTTGTTTGTCATTTGTTATTGTTTGTTAGATGAAAAATTTTGTTTGTTAGTTGCTATTTTTTTTAATAACAATTGAAAGTTTTGACTTCCAAAATATGAAAGTTTTTTCTCGCAAATCGACAGTTTTTAATTCGCTTTTGTTTGTTAGAATGGTGTCCGCTTTGTTAGATCTTAATTACCTAAATATTTGCAGCAATTTTTATTTCTGCTTCTGATATTCGTGAGAATTTTCAGTCATCACAAGGAATACGTGCCGAACCTTGAGACTTTTCACCGATGATCAAACTTGGAACATATTGCATATAGCCTGATATAATTGGCATCGACTTGCAATAATATTTAAGTCTAAACTTCGTAGAAGGTGATAAAAGAAAGAAAAATATCTTTCATTTTTGGTTGCTGATTGTACCGAACAATTGAATACGATAATTCGCATTTCATAGCATATTGCTATAGAAAGATTAATCTTTGGGAACAATACAACTATTTGAAAACAAAAACATCAAACTGTTGGGCCAGCTCGGGAATCTGCCTTACGCGCTGATATATATAAAAATTGTCGTCAACCGTTAAAATAATCCTCAAAATAAAATTACTTGAATTCCACGAAACAATAACAAACGACAAACGAACAATTTACATTGAAATAAGTTTATTTTTCGAAAATCAGGGGGCTAACTTGACAGGCGTCAGACATTGCTCCATATCTGCATATGGCTCTGCAGGGTCGGAGTTACAGAATTTTTTTTTTGCTTACATAGGTACCTATGCAGCTATTTATCTCCTTGTTAGTGCGTTTAAAAAAAGAATTAAGTATATAGCGATCCAAACGAATTGAACCAGAGAATTAAAGAACAATAGGAAGATTATCAATTCACTTCAATTATGTTCAAATTGTTTCAAATCTTATATGTTCAAAAATATTTGTATCAACATTCTAAGTGGTATTTTTCACCAAACACAAAATTATTTATTTAGATAATCATATTAGATGTATGGAGTAGTTTTTTAACTAAATCAGATACCTACATCTTCATTTTCTGGAAATATTGATCATATACAGAATGTGATTTTGTTCTGTAATCAGAAGGTTACGGCTTTATAGATAAAAATTTCTTCCACTTACTATATCTGATTTTTTAAGCTCTATAAAAATAGTCGGAATTGCACTACACTTCATTTTTTCTTTAGGAACATATATATTTTTATTTATTATTTAAATTCTTCCTAAAATGTTAATGCTAGTTGTATAACGAATCATATTTAATGTTAATAGATTTCGAGATATAATTGTTTCTTTAAAAATTTTGACAGAACAAAGGCACTTTAAAAAATAAATATCTTAAAACATGTAGAAGAGTAGAGAATTGAATTTTATCAGAGTCACACATAATATTGGAGATTATTATGAATTAGTTAAATTCCCTTTATATACGAGGCATGAGCAAAATAGGTTTCTGAAAGGTTAGAGAAAGTTGAAAAAGTATTTTTTTTCAAATGGATTGTATATTTTTCATTGTCCCACTGGAAAGAGGAGACAATTCTACATATGATCTACCAAAAATATTTTGAAGTTTCATACGAAAAAATTTATAATATTTTTGGATTTCCATAGAATTTTACTTATGAAACTGCAAAATATTTTTTTGTAGATCACATGTAGAATTTTCTAATCTTTCTAGTGAGATAATAAAAAAATACCAATCCATTCGAAAAAATTACTTTTTCAACTTTTTTTAACCTTTCATAAAATTACATTCTGTTCACGCCTCGTAGGATACTAAAGGAAATTTAACAAATTCATAATAATCTCCAATATTATGTGTAACTCTGATAAATATTTCATTATCTGCTTTTCTACATGTTCTGAGATATTAATTTTTTGTAAAGTGCCTTTTACTGTCAACTTTTTTTTAAAAACATTTATATCTTGAAATCTATTAACAATAATCAAAAAAATTAGTTATACAAATGGCATTAATATTATATGGAGAATATAATGAATCAATAAAAATATACATGTTCCATAAGAAAAAATTAAGTTATGTGCAATTCCGTCTATTTGGGCGCACCTGCTACAATTGAAAATATTCTTGAATTATAGAGCTCAAGAAATCAGATATAGTTAGTGAGAACATATTTTTGATATCTTTATCCATAAAGCCGTAATCTTCCGATTACAGAACAAAATCACACCCTGTATAATACATAATATTTTATGCTATTATTTCCATGACTTGTAAAACATCCAATAGCAACCAGTTTAATTCTATATTTTCGACTCGATTATGCTCAGCACAAGGAGAATCTCTAACAATAACAAATCTTTAGATATTTTTATGAATGAAATGCTAGGTATATGTGTTTTGATGATTATGGAAATATACAATCATTCAGATGAATGCGCACTTAAGCATATCGCCAAAATGCTGGAACATAAAATACTATAATATTCTTTGTTTTTATGTGGATAGAAATCCATGTACACACTGATTAATAAAGTCTATTTATTCAATATAACGAGTAATCATAATTTACACAAACAAGTACAATTTATATTCAGTATGAACTAACTATACACAATTTATATCACACTACTTATTTCACTTGGTTGGCACCTTCAAAACTGACTGAACTGAAAGATATTTCTGGTGCTATCTAGGTGTTTTCACAATGATTTAGTAGCTAGTAGCTCGTGTTCTCTGTCCCACAACAGTGCGTCAGAGAACGTCATATCGTGCAGTCTGGGTAATAATATAAGTTGTGTAAGTTATCTAGCGATTTTAATTTTTTTTGCATCGGATTATTTCGTACAGAATCGTCTTCGATTATTTAATATTAATTCCCGCAATTTTTGTGTAGATAATTTTGTGATAATTACGCGATGGAAACACAAGAAGCGTTGTGTTTACCAGATGTAAAATTTCTGATACATAATTAGTAGGTTTGAAAGTCCGGATAGTTTCCATTGGTTTCGGTAAACACAACAAATTTCGTAAACTTTTCCATCTCGAAATCATCATTTGGTTTTTTACTGAATATCATAATTTATACCAAATTTGGACAAAGATACAAATTTATAGTGATTGTAGGTATGTTACGAACTACAACTTTAGCTTGGCTCTACTTCATTCTATTTCAAAATGATACTAAGCGTAGATAAGAGTGTTGCGTTTATTTTCAACAATGTCTTCGATTATAATAATATTATTGAAGCTTATGTCGGAAATGGTGATGCATTACGAACGAAGAGATTACCAACGAAATATACAAGTTTCAAATGCGGAACCCACCACATAGTGCCCCACGCGCTATTAAAGGTAGCCAATGTCATTTCTCAAGGTCTAGTTAGGGGTATCAAGGCTCATTAAAATCAGCTCAGTACAGAGACCAGTAGTTTATGCGTGAAAGCGTAACAAAGAAACTCACTTTTGCGTTTATAATATTAATTGGTATTATAAGTATATTCCTCTTGGTTAATGTTATTGTGGATTAAAAATGAATTGTAAGTCTAGGTAATGGTAAGAAAGGATTTTATGCCTGTAAAAATTCAAAATTATACCCATCTAAGATTATCGTATTCATTCGGTAAACATTCGTATAAAGTTCATTTCCTGCTCCCTTGAAATAACGTAAGGTAACGAAGTCCCCTAAATCTAAGACCCAACCAATCCCTGTGTCTAACACACATCTAGCTAAGAAAGCGCTGCAACATTTTTGACAGGATTTGCTGTTAGACGTCTTGCGCTCTTAAGCTGGTTTATAAAGAAGCTTTTAAAAATAACTGTTGGGGTATTTTTGATGCTGCAGCTTGAAAAGCGCAAGTGTTTCATACCAAAATCTGTCAAAAATGTTGCAGCGCTTTTTTAGGAAGATGTGTGTTGGACGAAGGGCATTAAAAGTAACAAATAGAGAACTGCGCATGAGTACCTGGAAATCAGGTGGCGTGCTCATGCTGAAAATAACGGCTGGGTGAGATGGTGGCTTAAAAGATATTTACGTACTACGTAGTGCCCACATATCACGTAACTACTGTCCTTTTGTGTATTTTCTAACTCATGCTATGCCAAAACCTAACCTAACCTAACCTAACTCATGCTATGCCAAAATGTGTTTGACGTTAGGTTTATCAATGTTGGCTATGTTCATGTGACAGAGTAAATATGTTCATTGATGATATCTAGATTGAAAGAAAAAAAGCGTCAAGTGTTGTATTGAAGTTTGGCTAATTTTGATAGGAACGCTTGTTTTGTTTTGTCTTACTAACAGATCTGGAATCTAAGATCGAATTACATTAAGGGTGTTCGAGCAGCGGTTCAAACTAGTCACAAACCGTCAGACGCCTGCGCACTTCAATTTACGATGAAATAATTTATTCACAACTCGAGCAGCAGTTTGACGATTTCCAAACTAGTCCCGACTCAGTTTGAGACAGGCGCAGTTGAAGCGTCTTCTTCTTCTTAGAGTATAGTGTTCTCTGTTGTTGGAGAAATCCCTTTCAGAGAACACCACCACAGTCCTAAACTAAATCCTGGTTTTGTGTTTTGTCCATCAGTCTTTCATTGATGTTCTCTCTTATCTTTGGTCATAAAACATATCTATCGGCATAGTCATTTGTTCTATGATGACGAAATTGTAAGAAAGTGGAAGGGGAAACTGCAGTTTGCAACAAAATCCCAAACCACTTGGAAACACTTTCAAACCGCACATGCGCATTTTAAACAGTTATCAAACCGTCCCAAACTACTGCTCGAACAACCTTATAGACAGCAAGTGGGTCGCGTAGCCTTGTTCAAATGTCAACATGGTTGCACAAACATATCTGAAATTGAAGGTCGATTTTAAGAAGACTGGAACAGAACAGTAAACTTCTTATGCTTCTCTGCGTAGCAACATGAGATTACAGAAGTTGCATATCTTGGCATCTTGACAATTACCATAAATATTTGTTCAATTCGTTTATCTTCGAGATCATGGTCTGCTGTCTTGTTCAAACGAGAGTCGCTAGTTGCGCAGAGCATGGTGCGCTAAGACGCATTTACAAAAGATATGCATATGCATTTTTACAAAATTATTAGGGCGAGTGTAATATCCTGTTTGCAGTCTTCTTGATCAAATTGCAAGAAACTGTATCATAGGTAGCAAGTGGGTCGCTTAGCATCTTGTTCAAATGTCAAATTCAACGATGGCACTGCAAAATTGAGAAATCGGTATGTTACTTAGAACATAAAATAACTTAAACTTATTAAAAAGTTATGAACTTATGAGCGCAGAATACTATAATGAATAATATCAAGACCTATCAAGATGGAAATATGTTAAAGGAGACAGTGTGAATTTTCTTACAACTTTTCAGCATCCTACACCCTTCCTCAACTGCGAACCAGGTAGCAGAAATTGGAAGCTGAAAAAGACTGGACGCTAAGCGAACTATTTTCTAACGCGCCTTTCATTACCTTTCTGTATGAACGTGGTTTTATAACTCGAAATCATCAGATGTCAAAAAACTTTCCTTCCCATTCATTACATTCAACATTTAACTCTTTTGACAAAACAGCCTTTATTATTCTGCAACTGTCATTGTTGAAAGAAAATGAGATGTATTTGTGGATACGCACTTCATTATGCGCATGTACGAAAATTCATGTGATGATATAAATGACCCGCACACCTTACCGTCCTTCGAAGCATTATCATCTCCACAGGAATTTATTTTTCCTGTCTAGGAGGGTATTCGAGCAGTAAGCAGTAGCTTGGACCAGTTTCAAACTTTTTCCAGCTGTGTTCCGTGATCGTGAAGCTAGCGCATTTTATTTTCTGTCTTCTTAAAACTGAAATGCACATGCTTCTGACAGTTTGAGCTTAGCTTGAACTAGATTTGAACTGCTGTCAAAAAATCCGTTATATAAAGGGTGTTTGAGCAGAGTTTGCACCAGTTTCATACTATTTCCAACTGTGTTCTATGATCGTGAAGCATGCGCATTTTGATTTCTGTCTTCCTCAAACTAAAATGCGCATGCTTCTGACGTTTTGAGTTGGCTTTGAAATGCTGCTCGAACAACTTTATAGCGTTTTGTTATAAGGTATGTCCGAGCACCAATTCAAACCAAACTCAACCGTCAGAAGCATGCGCATTACATTTTTTAGGAGATCAAAATTTAAATGTTCATATCTCCCAACCACAGATCACACTTAGAAACAATTTTAATCTGGTCCAATCTTTAGCTTAAACACTCCTATAGACGCTCGATATGAAAACGTGCGTAAAATTTTCATCACGAGAAATTATATAAGGTGTTCTGTGGTGGAGTATTGTCTCTAACTCTGGTAGTAGAACGCGCCAAGGACGCCAAGCAAGAAGACTTTGCCGCCAATTAATCTCACTCAAATGCCACCTGTGACCTTAATACATTCTGATAAAATCTAAGTTCCATATTGAAGCAACTGAATGTCAATACCTGCTTCCGATTTGACTAATTGGCGTTGAATTGCGAGAATTAATTTATATTCAAAAAAATATTCTCCGCTCTCCCCTAACCATAGTGAGAACGCTTCCAGTGTATTGATTTGGCAACAGCGCTCATAAAATCCTTCTAAATTTAAGATAATCATTTAATGGGTTCTGATAATTTAGCCCCATAATAGCGATTTTGATTACATTTTCTGTTTAATATTTGATTAGAATCATACACATATAAAAATATAAGGAATTTATATGGCATAATTCTTTAACTGCAGTAGAAAATGTTTCGTCGGTTCAACATTTCCCAAAGTAGGAAAATAAATTTGCATTGAAGGGTTCGAGATATGTTTGAGGCGTTGTTTTCCATTCATTCTTTGTCTGAAGTAAGTGGTGTAATTTTCCAGTTTATCTATAGTACGTAGTTCGTACTATAATATTTTATTAAATTATTTCTCATTTTTGTTGTTTTATAATAATCAATCAATATGAATCAAAAACGCATTTATGCGGAACTAAGTACATCTCAAAGGATAGCGACGTCGGATGTACCTTTCGGAATTGTAGATGAAGGATTATATCCACCGTTTTGTTGGTAAAAGGTATTTTTTGTGTTTCCTTCATGATTCCCCTTGCCCTGAATCATGATTCTCTCACTCTCTCTCTCTCTTTCTCTCTCTTCATATCAACGATTTAAAGAAATCTTCGAGATGTGGCAACACCTGCGAATAAATGTTTATACGTCTATTGACCTAATTCGTCGATCGAGCCCGCCTTTATAGAGGTATACAGTTATTAGTTATTAAAAGCTTCCTCAAAAATGACTAATGAAGGATGTTCCAGAAATGAAAACACCACACTTTTAATAATGATATACTGTAATAAAATAATATAACAAACAAAAAAAAATATCTTATTGTGTATATGTGTTCTTTGCTTAACACATGTAGCGAAGAGAGAAATATATTTACTGAGTGCACAGACTCAGATCAGAACACCTGTAGGTACACCTAGACATAGCATTTCATTCAAGGAATATATCCTTAGGCGGTTTGAGATAGTTTTTTTTTGGTAATTTCTATGTGCAAGACAAAGACAAAATTTGCCAATAGGAATTTTCAGCAACCGTGTAATAATTTCGAGGCGCAGCATATTCAAGTAAATTACCGTTTTAAGGCTTATAATTTCTACGCAAAATAAATACCTGCTTTCTTAGAAGAAAATATGGAACTCTCGATTAACCGGTTGCTGTCGGAAGTTTTAGAATTCATATAGAAATAGAATAAAATATTTATTGGTCAATCCTAGTAAATAATAAGGAAATGTCTATAACGGTTCTTTTTTACGCACCTATTTCATCAATTAAAATTAAACGTATAAAAATATCGAAAACATTAACTAAAACTGAAAAGATCATTGTTAGTGGATTGATATTTACAGAAAATGATGATGATTTAGTGCGAAATCCTGAACCATACTAGTCTTATTGTCTATATAAATAATCGTTCTTTTTATTGAAAAACAGAGACAATATTTTCAATAACATCAACATCAAATAATGATATATCTATATAAGAATATACCTACTTACACATAACAATTAGCAAATAATTTTCTCTGATAATACACTAACTACAATGCATCATTTCAAAAACCTCAATACCTGTTTATATACATTTCATATAGATAGATATCAAATTTATTTAATGGGGTTGCAATCAAATTGTCATTGACAATTTAAAATATACATCGGGTCTGAGTATTGAGAAGATTATAGCATGACCACCATAGCAAAAACAATAAAATCATATTTTTTTGCTAAAAATGGTATTTAAATTTTCCATGATCTTATAAATGTGATACGGATACAGGCTAAACATATTTGTGTTTTTTTAATCATAGAACACATAAATAAGATGAACATGTTTATATATCTTATGTATGGCAATACTGCAAGATAATTTTAGAAAGGGATAACAAAGCTAGGAAGTTCTGACAACTAACGAAATGTGAAGACTCGTGAATTATTATTCTCCGTTTTGTCAATTTAGCTTTAATATCGGTCGAAAACTCTTTTTTCGCAATTCTATTATGGAATTATGGATATCTATCGTTTCGTTTACGTCATAATCTTTTACATTATAAATATCTTGGATTGAGACGGTCGCAGACAGCCATTAGCATGGAATTATTTGGGCTTGGGCATTGGCATAGTACATACATACAAAAGAGTAACATTTCAAATGACAGTGGCCGTTGGAAACTTCCCGTCGCGCATACGGAAAACAATTTTCGCTTAATGTCATCGGTTTTTTGTCGAATTTCATTCCTTTGATAATCGTCAGTTTGCCAATGAGCTCAGCGATGCTTCAGTCGTGTCCTCAAGAGATGATTACTGATTACTAAGCGATTGGGACTAATTAGTCACTGTTGTAGACACGACTAATGACTGATGCATCACTTAGCTCATTTGTTCACTGACAGCTGTCATATTAGAGGCATCAACTTTCTGAATACTGATAACCATAGAAATAATACTATTATTTAAATAGTATTAATTCTATGCTGATAACTAAGCGATTGGTAATCAGACTTTGGATTTTTTGACACAACCAATAATCAATTTTATGAAAGCTAGAAAAGCTCGTTGCGCCCTGATGCATGCGCATTTTTATAGCGAGTTTCATCTCCTTTTTCTTGTTTCATTCTTGAGATGTTAGATACTTAAATCGCTCTGAAGGTGGCAATGCGTGGTCTTGTTGTAGTTGTTGTTGAGATGTCTATGCTACATGCAACATACAAGAGTACTGTATGCATGGTACAAGTTTATTTGTACCATGACTTTATGGAGGAAAACAAACTAAGGAGGTGGGGGAATTATTGAGTGGGCTTAAAGATACACTCCGATGCAGAAGATTCTTTTTATTGGGATCTCTGCGCGATATTTTACTGCGCACTCATCCGATTGTTTATGTGTTAGTGTCACTCAGAGAACACTATATCTTCAAGCTAAGTTTACAGAATACTACAGTATATGTATTCCATAAACTTTGTGTCAAGTCTCACTTCTACGTGTTCTATACTAAAATCAACTTACAAAAGCAGCTCATGTAAACATGCAAGTTAGTCAATTACTCTAGGTAGGCCGTATTCAAGGTCACTTGAAATAAACGTTGAAATTATTTAAGAAAAAAGATAGTGATTGGCTGGATTTCATTAAACTTGTTTCTTTGATATATTTTGTCGAACAGAAATGGTTCATGAAATCCAGAAATTCACGACCCTGCACCAAGAAGACTGGACACAAGGATAGTAAACTTCCTATGCTTCTCTACGTAGCTACATGAGATTACAGAAGTTGCATATCATAGCGTAGCCTCGTGTAGGATGAACATTGATGAACATCTTGACAATTGCCTTAGATATTTGTTTTCTTTATTTATCTTGATCTGCTGTCTTTTGTAAGCGAGAGCTGTTTGCTGCGCACGCCATAGTGCGCAAAGACACATTTACGAAAGATATGTGTATGAAATTTTACACGATTTTTAGGGCGCGTTTAATCTACTCTTTCCAGTCGTCTTTGCAGGAGCATTGTAAAAAATTTTCTTACGTGTGTCGTTGTGTCTATGATCACGACAAAAATTAGAAACACCTACGGTGTTTTATGTTTTGTTATGCATTACGCAAATTCTGTAACACCGCGTGGAGGTCCAAGTAAAAGGGATCTTCCTACAGTGTACTCCACATTTTATCCCAACCCCTTTTCTTGGGTACATTAATATTTATTTTTTTACATGTAGTTAAATATAAAAATTGTGACTGATGTTTTACTTTTTCTGACGTATAAGATCATATTCATAGCTAAGAGTATGCCATATGGAATTACTCTAGGCACGCGCCTGAGATATAAAGGGTGTTAGAGCAGCATTTCAAACTATACTCAAAACGTCAGAAGCATGCGCATTTGAGTTTTAAGAAAACAGGAATTAAAATGCACAATCACGGATCACAGTTGGAAACTGGTCCAAACTATTGCTCGTTATATATATATATATATATATCCTACCAAAATGAACCAACCAAAACCGATTAAAATCATCCTCTGAGTAATAAAGGTCAGATGTTCATAAAACATATACATTCAACTATGAAGTGATTAGGACGAGAAAAATCTAATAGGGGATTCTCACTTGTTCAAAACAGCTCAGTGCAGAGCCGCGATTGGCTGGATTTCATTTCAACATGTTTCTTTCATATGTTTTGTCGAACAGAAATGATTCATGAAATCCAGAAATTCACGTCCCTGCACCAAGAAGACTGGAAACATGGAGAGTTAACTTCCGATGCTTCTCTATGTAGCAACATGAGATTACAGGGGCGTGGCCTCGTGTACAATGAATATCTTGAGAATCACTTTAAACATTTTTTCTCTTTATTTATAAAAAGTGTTTGCGATTTGGAACCGTTGGCGTAGATACAATAATAAAATAAAAACAGAAAAATACCTCAACACACCCTCAAATTTATTATTATCACCCGGTAATTGTTTCACTAACAAAGTTGGCATATACAGGGGTAAACCTGTTCATGATCTGTTGTCCTTTTTTAAGCGAGAGCCGCTTGTTGCTCAAGGCATGATGCAGAAAGACGCATTTAAAAAGATATGCGTAATAAATTTTTCAAGATTTTTAGGGTGAGTTTAATCTCCTGCTTCCAGTCTTCTTGCCCTGCACTGTGCTCTGTGCACTAGGTATATATTCTCTGACTGTGCTGCTCTGATCAAAATCAAGTCAACGCATTTTTAGAACAAACTTTCCTATGGCAATTGTATCAGTCTGGAAACTTTTGCATCTATCATCTATGTAGTGTAGATGCAGGTAGAATTGCACAGATGTCATACACCATAAAGAAATTAAGACTGCCATTAGCGATAATTAGCATGAAATTTGTAGGTATTTGGTAAATTCCTGCATGAAGCGCCTGGTTCGCATGGGGTAATTGATTGATTAGTATGGTCATCCTAGAGCGCTGTATAAATTTTCTATATCGCGCCTTAGTCCTACTATTTCTGGTCATACATTATATAAAACTCGTCCACCATCTTGATTTTTTTATTTTTGCCGAAGAAACCTTGTTTGTCATCTCGAAATTTTCATTTCGACCAAAAATTCATTATCTTTGACCCAGGAATACCTAAATGTCGATTCTGGATTTAATCAGAGCATAAATGAAAAAAGGTGTCCACCTTATTGAATTTTAAAACTCTTACATATAAATATTTTTTTACAAAAAATTGGACCGACGTTATTAGTTGGTGCACTAAAAAATATAAAATAATATTAATTCTATTGGTGCTATTACTTTTGACGTTGTGTAATTGCAATAAGATTGATAACTTTGGCAACAACTTCACAAGTACCACCACCAATAGAATTAATATTATTTTATATTTTTCAGTGCTCCAACTAATAACATCGATCCAATTTTTTGTAAAAAATATTTATTTCACACTTTTGAGTATAACATTAGTCACGAAAATCGTTAAACGTTCACTAATACCAATGAAGATAGTACTTATCCTATTAACCACGTATATTTTTTGCTTGTAGTGGTTATTATTGAGATCTCAAAACATCGCTGCGGAAATACGCTTAAGTATTTTAGATGTTACCATTTTAAAACCGGTTTAACTTGATAACCGTAACTCTAAGGAAAAAATGTTCATTATAAATGTTGCTACAAATAATTATGTCTTTCATGTAGTACCCACAGATTTTCCATTTTCGAAAGAAATCGCCCTCTCCATATAGCAAAAATACCTAGGTGTATTTGAGAATTTAACATGCCTCTATCTCGATAACCGTAACTATTTTGAAAAAATTTCAATTTAAACGTTTCCTGATATTGTCCTAGCTTTAATTACACCAAAATTTTGGATTTGCGTTCTTATGAATATGGAACCATTTCTCAAGCCTCCTCTTTCAAATGAATCAAAAATTATCAAAATCGGAGTGCGTTTACTATATGAAATGCGTGGTCAAACAAAAAAAGACAGTCGAATTGTATACCTCCTCCGTTCGGTGTTCGTTGGTCAAAAATATCATAATATCCGTTTACAAAAACATCTATATACTAATTTTAAATACTTATACCTAATTTACAAATGCAAGATACTGACTAAACAGACAGATATTCCTTAATTGATTTTTCATAGAAATTATGAACACATACCAGATGCCAGTTTCATCGGACAACTAGAACTGGGTCGAAATTCACTTTAAAAATTTGAATCAAACCAACGAAGTAACAAGTGAAACTAAAACAGACCTTATGAATAGTAAACGGGCTCCGAATGAGGCCATTTTTTTCGAAAATTGTAGATCTGAGATGACGAAATTAAAGAAGAGACCATATCCATTTGTTCTGGAAATTTTTCAAAAAAATCATCGGTTTCCGATTTACAGCAGTGATAAACTCAAATATGTGTATTTCGGCGAAAACTTGGACCGACGTTATTAGTTGGTACCATACATCAAAACAACGATGTCTATGGCTGGTGCACTGAAAAATACAAAATAATATTAATTCACAAGTACCAGTGCTGGTACTTGTGAATTGGTGCCAAAATTTTTCAAACAAACTGTAACTGCACAAATTCAAAAGTACCAGAACCAATAGGATTAATATAATTTTTTATTTTTTAGTGCACCAACTAAAAACGTCGGTCTAATTTTATATAAAAAATATTTATCAGATCAGCTGTAAAATTCATTGACTATAGAAGTGTTTCTCATAGATAAAATATATGTATATGGAGGTGTTTCTCTATTTTTATAATTCTCAAAAATTTAGGAATACCACGACACTCTCTCCCCTTTCTCTTCGAAGCACATAATGTTCCTTGATCCTTGAATATCACACAAAAATTCTTTCTTGCGAACATAAAAATAATAAATATTTTTTTACAAAAAAACTGGACTGACTTTATTAGTTGGTGCACTGAAAAATACAAAATAATATTAATTCTATTGATGCTGGTACTTGTGAAGTTGTAAAGTTATCACCAACTTCTTCATTAGTACCAGAACCAATAGAATCAATAATATTTTGTATTTTTCAGTTCACCCACTAATAAAGTTGGTCCAAATGTTTCCAGATATGAAATTTTCTTTAATTCTGCCGTCTAGTATTTTCAATTTTCTGGAAAAATTGCTCCCACTACCCCTTTTGGGGAGAGGGAAGGGGCATGTCTAATATCGATTTGTGTTTTAACAGTCTTCCAAATGGAAAAAGAATGATCAAAATCGAAACACATTTACTATGCAAAAGGCGCGACGTAATATACCTGGCGATATTAAGAAACATTTAAATTCTGCAGAATTGAATTTGAAAATATCTTTCAAATCATAATTATCTACTGATTAGTTGATAAAACATATGTTACAATTTTTTTCTAGAGGCGCCAAAGTGACCGTGGCATATGTTAATTTTAGATGTATATAAATGTGTATAAAAGTGTATAAAACTGTATAAATTTTATACACTGGCGCCAAACTACCCGATGTACGAATATATATATATATATATATATATATATATATATATATATATAGAAGATGTTCTTGGGGATGCAGTCATATATTCAATAAAATTCTTTGATTGAAGCCGAGCTTTCGAGAATGTTTATTCTCTTCTTCAGGGCAAAAATCGTGAATTTAGAATAAATTAGCCAAAAACAGGAAAGATTTCATAGCCATGAATTACAAATGTCATTATTTATATACAATCTTTCCTGTTTTTGGCTAATTTATTCTAAATTCACGATTTTTGTCCTGAAGAAGAGAATAAACATTCTCGAAAGCTGGGCTTCAATCAAAGAATTTTATTATATATAAATAATGACATTTGTAATTGATGGCTATGAAATCTTTCCTGTTTTTGGCTAATTTATTCTAAATTCACGATTTTATTCCTGAAGAAGAGAATAAACATTCTCGAAAGCTCGGCTTCAATCGAATAATTTTATTGAATATATGACAGCATCCGCCAGAACATCTTTTTATTTATTATTGGGGATGCAGTCATTTAATAAATAAAATTCTTTGGATTATGCCAAGCTTTCGAGAATGTTTATTCTCTGCGTCAGGGCAAACTAAAAGTCTTTACAAATTTTCTTAACCACATAATAAAGTATTAATTAAATTACTTACATTCGTGAATTTAGATAAAATTAACCACAAACAGGAAAGATTTCATAGCCATCAATCAGAAATGTCATTAATTATTTATAAATGTCATGGTAACGGCATATCTAGAGTTGAAAGTGTTTAGATTCAAGTTTTCTTAGAAAAGATCATATAGGAGTTATTTTTTTGTTTGTAGCTCTTTTTTAAGAAGTCACACATTAAACTTGAAAATATTGAGGCAGATATAAGTTTAGTAAAAAGAAAAAGTTATTATTCAATTATAAAAAAAACATTTAGAACAGACTTAGAAACACATAATATAAATAAATATATACCCGTACACAGACTAGACTATCTGAATTCGTAGTTATTGCAGTATAAATTGAAGTTTATTATGTGAATAATATTATTTACAAATTTTGTTAGGCATTCAGATTATTTGTTAATTATATATAATCATATTCTCTCACAATACGACATACATAACTTTAAAATGAAATAATGGAAAGCTTCAATCACATAAAAAAAAACAAGTCAATTTCTCTCACAAATTAACCTGAGAAATTTATTAAAATAGATGTATCTAATAGAGAAATATTAACATATATCATCTTCATCGTATTCTCTCACAATACGATAGATACACAATATGAAATATCCTGAAAAGCATCAATTCATTCAATGAAATTTATAAATAATTAATGACATTTCTGATTGATGGCTATGAAATCTTTCCTGTTTTTGGTTAATTTTATCTAAATTCACGAATGTAAGTACTTTAATTAATAATTTATTATGTGGTTAAGAAAATTTTTAACGATTTTTAGTTTGCCCCGACGAAGAGAATAAACATTCTCGAAAGCTTGGCATAATCCAAAGAATTTTATTTATTAAATGACTGCATCCCCAACAAAAATCTATTTTATCAAATAATAAACCAGTCAAGAATTCAGAATCAAATATGTATATGTATATATATATAGGCTGCATCGTAGAAAACGCCCCAAGCTGTAACTTCGTTATTTATTGGCGGATTTTAATAATTCAAAAAAACAAATGAATGGTTTGATATATTCTACAAGATGTCAGTAATTTTGATTTTTTGATACCTGCCCTTAGTGACAGCGATAGTCAAGTTTTTTTTCTAAATGGAAGCATGAATTCAATTTTACGTCATATTGTAGATATTGTAGACAATTTCATTTTTTATTTATTTATTTATTTTTTGAATTCAGCAGTATAACATAACTAAATATTTATTCAACATTTGCATATTATTTAACATAATTTTATAAGTCGCTTTTTGTTTCGCATTCATTTCCGCATATGAAAATTTGCCTTTAGAAAAATGTCAGATCGTGTCACTGAATTGTCAATATTTTTGATTATTTTTATAACACTGTGAAAAGATCACTTCAATTTCTATGATGGATAACAGCACATTGACCGACATGCTCCAAGTTAAAGATAATGGTCTAAGCATTACCTTTTTTCCAGTAATTGTTGAATAAATATTAGGATATATTATGCTGTTGAATTTAGAAAAAAATTGTCTACAATATGACGTGAAAATAAACATATGCTTTTAAGAAAAAAAAAGTTGACTATCGTTGTCACTAAGGGCAAAGATCAAATAAATTTCAGTTAATGTCATCTTGTAGAGTATATCAAACCATTCATTTATTTTTTGAATTTCTAAAATTTGCCAATAAATAACGAAGTTACAGCGTGGAGCGTTTTTTACGATACAGCCTGTATATATATATATATATATATATATATATATATATATATATATATATATATATATGTACTAAATGTAGTAGTAGTAGATAGGTGGCTATAATCACACATAGCCATAAACTACCAACGATGAAAACAACTACTCGGTGGACAAAAGCCCCATCCCGCATTGAATTATATCATCGCTGGCAGGTGCAAAGGATCAAGATCTATCCCGATACCAATTGCGGTAACTTCTAACACCTTTTTGTTTCATTATCTATGGAACACATCACTTTTGAACCAAGAACAGGATCACTGTGATTTCGACCTTATTAGGATCTCATCAGCTGAACATATGGTTCGGGATGTGTCCAAAGAGTCAGAAAACTGCTGGTTCTACATCGACAACCACCTATCTACTGTAAAGACCGAAGTCATTTAGTACATATCTTTCAGTAGCGAAATCTTTACATCTTTTTACATTGATACGTGGGTCGCGTTCAACTTTAACTTCTAACTCCTAGGTGGCGCTGGCAGCGGCACGCTGTTTGGTTGTTTGCATCGCTTGTCGATGTAGAACCAGCAGTTTTCTGACTCTTTGGACATATCCCGAACCATATGTTAAGCTGATGAGATCCTAATAAGGTCGAAATCACAGTGATCCTGTTCTTGGTTCAAAAGTGATGTGTTCCATAGATAATGAAACAAAAAGGTGTTAGAAGTTACCGCAATTGGTATCGGGATAGATCTCGATCCTTTGCACCTGCCAGCGATGATATAATTCAATGCGGGATGGGGCTTTTGTCCACCGAGTAGTTGTTTTCATCGTTGATAGTTTATGGCTATGTGTGATTATAGCCATCTATCTACTGTAAAGACCGAAGTCATTTAGTACATATCTTTCAGTAGCGAAATCTTTACATATATATATATATATAGATATAAATGGATGTTGGTATGTCTGTCAGTTTGACTGCCCACTTGCCTCGGTATAAAAGTTGAAGTACAGCAGCGCCATCTATTGGCGAGATGTAAAAAGTTAATAACACAAAAGTATTTTATTTGCGCATATATCTAGGTATACAAATTTTTATTGCGATCGGTTGAACGGTATAAAGTTGATTTGCAGCAACGCTATCTGGTTGCGAGTGTAACAAAGTTAATAACACAAAAATATTCTAAGTCCTCAAATACCTACGCATAAAAATTTTTCTTCGCGATCATTTGAACGGTATAAAAGTTGATGTGCTGCGGCGCCATCTGGTGGTGAGTTGTAACAAAGTTGATAACACAAAAATAATCTATGTGCTCAAGTACTTATGTATACAAATTTTTATCGCCATCGTTTGAACGGTATAAGAGTTGTTATGCAGCAGCGCCATCTGGAGGCGAGTTACAAAAAAGTGGATAGCGTAAAAACTTTCCCCTTAAAAAGAGAGATATACGTGCCAACTTTCATAATGATATATCAAGCGGTGTTAAAGTCTATTAACTTCGAACGGACAGACATACCAACATCCATTTTTATACATGTAGATAAGATGGCATGATGTTAGTAAAACATTATAATATTGATATTGAGGGATTAACTGGTTTAAATTTTGTTACAGTCATAATATCAATATATTAGAATAAATATGTATCCTTGCCAAGTTACGTCTGGTTCCGCCACTAATAATGCCTTATTTCAACTGCTTGTATTTGACGTAGACGCCAACAAAAATATGCTTAGCGCTATGTTTTTTTTGATTCCTTGATTTTTGTTCGCTTAATAGATGGATTATTTTAATTGCAGAATTCTAGGACAATGGCCAAACACTTACACTTTCACTAAAGCTTTAGCAGAAAGTCTTATAGAAACGCAAGCATCTTCTCTACCGATTGGCATATTCAGACCAGCAGTAGGTAAATGACTATATTTTTTAAAACCTAATAATATATTTTTCTCTCTAAAAAAAAACCCGATCCAATATCTAATAAAAATCTGTTGATAAATTGTTGAAAAAACTTCCGTCAAAAATACAGAAGGGTGTTTAAACACATTTAACCGATTTGTTCCTTTAAATAATATCAATTTATTGTTTATAATACATACAGCTACCATTTTAATATACCGAGAAAATAGCTAAAATTTTAAAGGCGGCTATTGTAAATTCAAAAGTGTGTTCAAGATAAGGTTGGGATAGCATATGTATTTCAGCAAGATTAATAGATATGGAGTCGGTTGAAAGGGAAAGAAGTTGAGTAATTTGATGTTTTTCTATCTTCACAAAAATTTGGACAAAAACTGAGAATCAACATTTTCGACTCTACAAAATGACGTGTAGACAACATCCTCAGTTTTGTCTTGTATGTATCCGAAAGAAATGACATTTAAAGAATGACCACATGCAGATTTTCAGAATCACAATCCTACAATAAGTTCATACCAGTCAATTAATAAGTAAAGTAAATTTGTCTACATAGATCACTTCCCGACCAGGATATGTAGCCAAAGGCACACGGCCTAATGACCACTTAGAATTTCAAAACGACCAGATCTACTGGGTTACAGTTTAGTACTCTCACTTCTCAGCTTTGACTGTCATAATGCACATATCGAAATCAGAGAAAAACTTAAAATAAGTTATTCCCTATTCTAGTTATATCGACATATCGAGAGCCTCTTCCCGCATGGACGGATCATTTTAACGGACCAGCAGGAGTCGCAGCTGCTGCAGTTTCGGGAGTCATGCGTACCCTGTTATGTGGTAGATACAATGTAGCAGATTTGGTTCCCGTAGACGCATGTGTAGCTGGACTAATCACCGTCGCCTGGGACATCGCTCAGCGAAAACAAGATCAACCTCAGCATTTGTATGCCAGGTTTGGTAGCAGTCTCTCTATATATATATTTTTTGTTAACTTAAATTACCTCTAAAAATAGCTGCAACGTTTCAGATTCGAATAAAATTAGTAGATGACAGATAAGGCTACTTCTTCATGTCATAGACACTTTACCTGCCTACAGTATCAAAATGTGGGCCGCTCAAACGTTTGAAGTAATCCTAAAAAAGTTGTCAATGGGTAAATGTTCTTGAAAAGTATTTTGAATACAATATACAAAATAACTTGTCATATAAAAACTAATTAACTCCATTCATTCCATTCCATATTCAAATTTGTAAGAAACTAGAGAAATCTGACAAACCTTGTCCTGCCCAAACACCCGCTTATAAAACTTTGATGGCGACCGGTTAATAAAGTATACCTTCTTTGCTAGAAATATCCATCTTTGTTACTACCAAAAGTATTAAATGAGTATTACTCAAAATAATAATGAGCGACATTTTACTACGACATTTTTGAATCATTAATTATGCGTTATGCGACACCCTGGATATACTTAGATCATAGAATTGTCAAAGTTTTATTAAAATAATAAAAAAAATAATAACTAAAAGTACTCGGAAATGTAAAATTTTGTTTTCCTTTGGCATTGAATTTAGAGAAACTAGTTATAAATCGATCAACTAAATGTTCCATGTTCTTTTCAGCATGTATCCAGGTGATGAAATACCAATATATAACTATGTTTCATCACCAGAGAACCCGATCACTTGGAACGAGTTCACCCAATATACCCTTTCTTACGGTGAAAATTATCCAGCCCGAAAGGCGCAGTGGTCGCCTTTCATGGTGAACACATCGAACATCCTATTCTACTATTTGCTAAAACTCTTCCTTCACATCCTTCCAGGATTGCTCATAGATACGTTCACTCTTCTTATTGGAAAGAAACCAAAGTGAGTCACTCATTCAATGTTTTTTTTGATTTATTACTATTCACTCGTAAATTATTATCTCAATGCAATTCTTGGAAATTTGTTCCAGAATGATGCGGTTCTATAGTAGACTCCACAAACTGTCAAACATGGTTTCTTATTTTTGTGTTAGATCATGGAATTTTTCTAATTCTAACACGAAGAAAGTATGGCTGAAATTAAATGAGTCTGATAGAGACTTATTTCCTATGAGCATCACGACTGTTCATTGGCTTATATATGTTAGAAACTACATAAGTGGAGTACGTTCATATTTACTAAAAGATCCTGACTGTACCTTGGAAGCTGCAAGGAAAAGAGCCTTCTGGTAAGCAGATAATACTTCAAGCTTCAAGCTTGAATTATGTTCTACTACAAATGACATATTCTCATAAGAGAAAGTGCAGGAACATTAATAAGACAAAAAAAATATATGTATTTATTAACGACTAATATAAATATAAGTATTATATGTACTTCTGGTTTTAGCAGTATAATACCATATATTGTTATTCCCTTAAGGACTAATGAAAAGGGATTAGTAGCCCATATTCCCTCTTGCATGCCAATCGCAATTTCTCATATTTGTGTTGAGATGGATGAAATGAAGAATCATTTAGTTGTACACCTCCAGAAATTATATTTCGTAGTCGTAAATAAAGTAGTGCGATAATGGCTGTTACCCACTCGGAAATTTGACTCCCTCGCCGTTAACGCGACTCAGTTCGTAAATATTCCTCGAGGATAATTGATAGCTGTCGTTCTTGACTCGTGGTATAATTTACCATTCTGTAACAGTTGCCTAGTACTGCACTGAAAAATACAAAATGATGTTAATTCTATTGGTGCTGTTACTTTTGAAGTTGTGCAGTTGCAGTTAGATTGATAACTTTTGGCTCCAACTTCACAAGTACTAGCACCAATAGAATTATTATTATTTTGTATTTTTCAGGGAGAGATCTCAAAACATCGCGGCGGAAATACGCATAAGTATTTTAGTTTTTACCATTATACCACCGCTATAACTCGAAAACATAGCAAAAATACACATATTTGAGATTTCAACATCGCTGTAACTCGAAAAACGTAATTCTTTTGAAAAATTGTTATTTAAACGTTTCCGGATAATGTCCAGCATTTAATTATACATCAGATTTTCGATTTTCGAAAAAATGCCCCCTTCACCCTCTTCGGAAGTGTTTTATGAAGGGAAGAAGATTTCGAATTTGAGTTTTTACGAACATGGGACCATTTGACAAGTCTCCTCAGTCAAATAAATCATCAAAATCGGAGAACGTTTACTATATAAAACGCGCGCATGAACCAAGAAAAAAAACAGACAGTCGCATTGTATACCTCTCCGTTTGGGTTCGTCGGTCAATAAAATAACTGAGGGGTGAGTGGAAAAGATAACTCAATAAAAAAGTTGTATTTTTTAACGTAGAATGAATTAAGACATAATTTGTATCATTTCAAAGGGATTTCAAGGCCCAATAAAGTATTTCATTTACAATTTTTAATACGCTACCATATTTTTCATTCAGATGAATGTGGATCTGAATTAAAGAATTAGAGTCTAAACCACATTTAAATATCTATTTTTAAGCTAAGAAATAAGCACTTAGTGCAGACAGTTATTTTACAAGATAAGGGAAGAAATATTGGAGCAAACTCACTTGAAATAATCTGCGAAAAACAAATATTTTAATATTATGATACTACATGGCTAGAGTTTCGACAGAAGTAAATGAGGATTTATATCCCTATTTTAATATTTTATTCACCTTCCTACTTGCCGAGCTGCTCAAGATCGAGTAACGAACTACAGAAGATTAATTAGTGCAGTGTCATCTAGCTGCGAATTATAACTTATAACAAAGGCGCTAGCGTTAAAATATTTCAATGCTCAAACACCTAAATATACCTTTTTACATGGCGATCAGTAAAACGGTTTAGAAGTAGATCCACTGTGATGATGCCATTTAGCGGCGACTACTTTTGTTTGTTTAGCCAAAAATCTGGTGTTTCTATACTTTCTAGCCACCTTGTATAATTATCTATCGCAATAGCGACATGATATCAAATAAAATCATGAATATAAATTGAACTTTATACAAAGGACAATGGGACATTCTACTGCATCAATGACAGAGACTTTTTAAATATTTTCAGATGTTAATATACTCAGACCTTCAAAAATATAAGTATAACTATTTTTTTATATTTATGCTTTTCACGATAAGTAGGTATATATTTCAATTCATTTGCACTTTCTTTGCCATTTAAAAAAATACCACCCGACATGAAAGGTCTATATAAAATTCTAAACATATTTCTGAAATCAAAATAAACTGATTTAAGCAAACCTACTTTAGTATGTTCAGTATGGCCCTGAAGTTTTAGTTTTAAAAGTTTTTTTTGTAATACATTTCGAATGACTCATGGAATTTTGCAGAGACTGATAATATGGCAAATAAACCCTTATCAAAATTATGAAAACATATACCTATTCGTTGATTTTTCAATAATTTCATATTTTCACAATAACATGAGTATAAAATTCTAAGAAAAATAAAATTTCGATTTTAATAATTAGTCATTTAAAAAATAAGCACTTGAAAATCGGATGCAAATAAATAGAACCTATCATAGAATGATTCGAAATGTGTATCTGCCATTTACATATACAGGGTGGGGATTTTAAATGGAACGCTGCTTATAGCGGCCTTGGGAATAAGATTTTTCAAAAATCCAAAAATACGTCCTCAAAGATTTTTTATGGAGATCGCTTTCGTCATGTAAAAAAAAATGGCGAATCCCTAAGCCACTTTGTTTTTTCAATTTTTTTGACATCTGTCAAACCATGTGTCAGAAATTTACTAAGAGGTGATTTAATGAACAATTACATTAATACTGGAATGTCACCTTTTTAGCGTAACAGTTGTTGAAAATGTGCCCCACTAACGTGTTTGCACGGATCCAACCGATGGTAAAACTCTTAATCTTCCCAAAACTTCTGGCGTAATTAAGCGTATCTCTGTCTAAATCCTTGCATTTAATTCATCCAGATTTTTAGGTCTGTTGAAATAGAGCTTATTTTAAATCGCCCTAAAAATCTAAAGGTGTAATATCCGTGGATCTGGGAGGCCACTCTATAAATCCTCGCCGTCTTATTCACATATTTGGAAATGAAGCATTTAAGATTTTCCTTACATTTCTTGCAAAATGGGGAGGAGCTCCATCCTGCTGAAAAAATATACTTTGGTCTAGATTTCCATCATTAGGGAATAGGCGAGTTCTGGCATTAAAAATATTTGAAGAAAATTTAAATACAGGTCTCCATTTAAATTATCTAGAAAACTGGAAGACATAAAGGCAAAAATTCGTGCAGAGATACGGTCAATCACACCAGAATTTTTGAGTAAGGGAAGAGTTCTACCATCGGTTGCGTCTATGCCAACAGGTTAATGGGGCACATTTTCACACACATCCACACACAACTGTTACGCTAAAAAAGTGACATGCCAGTATTAATGTTATTATCAATGTAATTGTTCATTAAATTATTAAAAAACACTTTTTAGTAAATTTCTGACATATGGTTTGACAGATGTAAAAAAATGTATCGAGATATTTCTTCTCTTTTTCAATAAGCTTTCCAAAGAGGTGCCACAAATGGTGCCTTCTAATTTGAAAAACAAAGTTGTTTATGGCTGCGCCCCCTTCTTGGGGCCCCAAATTTTTTCACATGACGAAAGCGAACTCCATAAAAAATCTTTGAGGACGTACTTTTAGATTTTTCAAAAATCTTATTCCCATGGCCACTATAAGCAGCGTTCCATTTAAAATACCCACCCTGTATATAGATCATTCTTATACGAAGATGTAAATGAAAAAATAGATACAATTTAAATAACTTGGTTGATAATCTATAAAACCAACCATATCCTGCTTTCTTGAAAAAAACCTATGGACAAAAAATACTGACTGACTTCTTCTTCTTCTTCAACCGCCCTTCCACATCCACTCCTGGATATAGGCCTCCCTCTGAATTTTCCAACTTTTCCTGTTTTTGAATAGTTCAGTCTATCCATAGTTTCTGTGGTCTTCCTACGTGTTTTTGTGATTTCTTGGTCGCCACTGTATTATGTATTTTGTCCATCTATCTTTACTTTGTCGGGCTACATGTCCCATCCAGCTCCATTTCAAACTAGCTATTCTACTAATTACATCCTCCACTTTTGTTCTTTTATGAATTTCGTCGTTTCGGATGTAGTCTTTTAAACTAACACCCAGCATTGCTGTATCCATGGAGCGTTGTGTTATTCTCAATCGATTGGCGGATTGGATTGTAAGTGTCGTGGTCTAAGTCATTCCTTTTGAGATTAATGGGTATTTGTGGGTTTCTTAGTACCTTTTTGAGTTTTCCAATGGCTGCCAAGGTCATCCTAATTCTTCTGGTTATCCTAGACTTTTTCAACTTCGTTGCCATTTCCCTGAACCACTACGTTACAATCTGACATCACTTTAGTATTTTCAATGTTCATTTTCAAGCCTACCTTCCCAGATTCGGGTTTCAGTTCCCCCAGCATTGCTTTCAGTTCTTTTACAGTGTTACTTATAATCACAATATCGTCGTCGAATCTCAGATGGTATCTGACGTCAGCCTGCACTCCACGTTCTTCCAGTTCATTTTTCTGAAAACGTCGTCCAATGCAAGAGTAAACAGTTTTGACAAACTTATATGATTTATCTTTACTTATTTATTTACACCCATAGCACAGCGTAGAAATTGTACGTATGAAATTATTAAATATTAGAAATTCTATACATGTATACATCTTTTTCATAATTCTGATATGGGTTTATAGTTTTATTTCACAATTTCACGGAACCAAATTTCAGCAAAATTCCAATTCCTTATTTTGATATCAGGAATATGTGGAAGTATTTTGTAACGATCGTTTATTGACACCCTGTATTATAAACACTTTACTTTTATTTGCAGGTTGAATATTCTCAATATTATAGTTTCTATCGTAGTCATATATGGATTATTCAGCTTATCCACATCCATGGTCAACAAACTGTATAATGTTATTTTCTGAATATAATATTAAACATATTCTTTGAGTTTTATTTACAATCATAAACTTGAATAAAAATTTCAGAAAAACTGAGTATTAGAGGTATGTGGTCAAATATGGAGCCCCACTGAAAGCAATAACACACTATAATTTTACGATAAAAATACAATTTATTTATATTTAAAGAACACGTACATGAACATCTGATGTTTTATATTATTATGGTAATATATATATAAACAGGAAAGGTATTTCTTCATAAAATCAAGCAGAAAAAATTGCGCATGTCCCCCGAATCGAAGCACTGTAGATGGATTAGAAGAAGGTAATTTTACCCTTTTTAAATAAAAAAGCAAAATTCTATAAAGTTTTGGGCTTAGGATAAGAGAACCCTAATACAAAGAGAATAAAATTATTTGTTGAAATAATAAAATAAATTAAGGATGTGTCATTTGAAATTTCAAAGTTTTCCAATTTTTTAAATTTAATATTTTCAACCATGTTTTTAACATCCTGTATAATTTTTGAAAATGATATGTGAATAAGGGTATCTTGGCAACCTTCATCCGGACAACTAAAGCAATTGAAGCTCAAAACTAATTACTGAGTTCATTACATGTTTTCCTCCATACCATACAATTTCATCTTCAGATTTTCAAAAACGTTAAAGGGTATAGAGAATATTGAAGAAACTATGGATAATTATAACTTTGATATGTACCTATCCTCTTTTTGGAACTACCTGTATAATAGCTTAAAACAATTTTAGATTGTTCATATGGAGAGCCAGATGAAAACAATTAAATGATTTCTCATAAAGAAATCGTGTCGTATAGGGTGCTCCACATCGTAGATTGTAGATTAAAGGGGTTTTCATTGCACTGCGACCTTGAGGTCTATTGCGCCCCCCATCAAAGCTGTTCTCGCCATTACGTAGCCTACAGCTCGCACTCCAATTCCTGGGTTCTAATGAAATCCAGAATCCGGGATGGCTTCAAGGAGGTTACTTCCTCATTTTTGCATGTTTCTTATCCAAAGCATTTTTTTCATTGGCTAGCAATGGTGAGGTAATCTGGAGTTTCCTCCTCCTCTCCACAGAATCTGCATTCGTCGTTGTCTGCTAGACCCATTCTCGTTAGGTGCTTCCTGAGGCGACAGTGCCCAGTATGAAATCCAGTGAGAAGGTGTAGCCTATTCTTGCTAAGGTCCAGATATTTCTTAGATATTGCAGTATTAAAGCTTCCAATAAACTTTTTAGAATGATCCAACTCTGGGAGATTCCGCCAGAGTGTTTCTCTTTCGTTTTTTTCCTTCTCCTGAAACTCTTCGGCACTCCCATACCATCCTAGAATTGATGATATGAGAGCTCAGTGCTTTAATCGCAGCCTGACTGTCAGAATATATATATATCACATTTCTGATAGTTTCTTTCTAGGTTCATTTCCACACATCTTTCGATTGCAAGCACTTCTGCCTGAAAGATGCTTGGACAGCGACATAACGATAGTGAGCATTTGGTGCCACGCCCGAATACTTCAACGCCAGGCCCGTAGTGGTTTTAGAACCATCAGTGTACCTTTTGATGGCATTATTTTTGAGAGCTTGGATTGTGGGCTCCCTTTCCCAATCTTCTTTTCTACTTAGCATCGTAGTAAAAGCTTTCTCGATGCTGATTTTCTTTATCATATCGTCACTGGGAAGGTTAGCTGATGGGATGTATTTGGTCAGAGAGGACCAGGCTCTCCAATTCCTAATTTCCTCATTGCCGGTACCATCCCTGGCTAATCTTAGAATAGATCATGAGCTAGTCTATCTGTCACAAGATAATGAGGTATGAGATCTGTGATGATCTCTAATGCCATACTTGGCCATGATCTCATAGCTCCTGTGATACAGACACAGGCCAAACTTTGTATTCTATCCAGGGTTTTCCTCATAGTGTCCTGGTTTGTCTTGGCATGCCAGACTATTGCTCCATAAATTATTATTGGTCTCACAATCATGACGTACATCCATCGCAGTATTTTTGGGTTACATCCCCAAGTCTTACCAGCTAGACTTTTTCAAGCCATTAAAGCCTCTGTTGCTTTGCTAGCAGTAATCTCAATATGCTTGTTCCACAAAAACGTGCTATCTAGGGTTACTCCCAGATATTTGTTTTCAGACTTTCACTCTATGATGTCTCCATTTAAAGAGAGGGATTTCATAGCTGAAAGTTTCTTTCTCCGGGTGAATAGGATTATTGGGGATTAGCTGGGTTAATATGTAGCCCAGCTGACGAGCACCATTGCTCAATAATTCTGAAGCCTTCTTGCATTGGGTCACAAAGGTGCTCTCGAATTTTCCTCTATTAGGACTATGTCTCAAGATTATTAGCTGAGATACTCAAGTAAGCACTCACCTCAGAAGTTGTTGTTCGTGCTTCTCCAAATAAAGTTATGCGCATTGGCGTCACAGCCTATTATGACTGGCAGTTGTCTGCTGTTGCAGTATTGTACTAGCTCCTGCACTTCCGCTGGCGGTGTTGTTGGGCCGTCTCCAGCGAAGTAAGCGGATGCAATGACAATGTCTCGGTCGATGTCCCCCATTTTGAGATGTGCCATAATTGGGACCAAATCCCGAATCATGTACTCTGAAACACAAATATTTTTAATATTGTTTCTTATGAGCACACAGGCACGTGGAGATATCTGCTTCTGGTCATAAATCAATTTCGAGTCCTTAGATGCCAAACCTTTGATTTGGCATACTTTGTCAATCCAGGGTTCCTGGATCCGTACATTATCCAATTGTAACTTTGCAAATAAACTTGCAATCCCTGCTGAAGCTCCCTTCGCGTGATGCAGGTTCACCTGCTCTACCTTTGTGTAAGTGAAGGCTATTTGTATGGGCTGGAAGAGCTGGGTTGTCCAGTCTCCTACATATCACCCTCCCTTCTCTTTCCCTACTCTTCCTAGAATTCCATGCGGGTGGTATCCCCTCCGGAATTCGAGCAGGTTTCTTGGTCTGGGGTCAGACCCTCAACCTCTTGCAGAATATTTAGACAAATTTTACCCACATCTGCAGCACTTTAGCTATTTTGAGAAAGTTTTGAAACAAGAATAGCCAAATTATTGAAACGAAATGCAGCTACAATTAATGAACAGTACGGAAATAATCAATTTACTTCAATCATTTCTGAATTTTATTAAGGTTTGCAAAGTGAACAAACAATTATTATTAGATGAATTTTGAATTTATGCATGTTTTTTGAAAATTTTCTCTATTTAGGCAGAAAATTTGGATATTTTCAAAAATATATTCAGCTGAAATTTATCTAACTAAAGGATTAAGACGATTTTTGGAATCTTGGTATTTTATGGCAATCCGTCCGAGCTCTTTTTATTAAACTGGTCAAAATTCTTTAGATATTTTTTGTCTGATCTTGATACGATTATCCACTTTTCTTACTATAAATGAATATTATGGAACAAAAGCATTCAGTGTCAGGAAGATAATTTGTAGATCAATTTCACAGATGATGTACATTCCTGTTCTATCTATATCTGCTGTAAGAATAAGAAGAAGATAATAAGAAGAATAATTTCTTTGTTTCCAAAAACTTCTAATGCGAATTCATATCCCAATACTAAGTAGGTATATATTGTTTCTGGCGAAACTTTATTTACTGGAATGTATGCAACTTCTTCACAAATATTCGATTCGTACCGAATAGTTGTCTCTGTCCGATAGTTTTGACATGCCACGAATGGTCTAGATCTAGAGCTACTGAATAGAAAAATGACGGGCATTAGGACAAGAAACATTCGTATATCAAATATCCGATTTGAATCGTAAAGCTTTCCGAATGATTACAGAATGGCCAATATGTATTTGAAAAGGGGACTAAAAATTACTATAAAATTTCAAAGATATATTTCTCAAAATTTATCTCACAATATGAAGGGGCATTGGACACAATGGGCAAGTGCCCAGGACATAGTGATAATACCAATAAATATATTTATTTTCCCTAAATCAAACGATAATAATTACTAATCTTAATACCTACCTATTTAAGGTGAGCAACATTGGCTCGGTCTATATAGTTAACAATATCATTACCATAGTTAACCTGTAAAAAGTTATCCAATAATAATTATTATTTTATTTTGTTTTCTCCTCTTAAATCCTTCTTAAATAATTATTTTATTACTAAAGAGGTATAATAAGACCATATAACATACCAAATTTCGGGAAAAATAAAAAAGAAAACTTTGAATTTGAAAGTAAGATCTATTTTTTAATTTTTCCCCGATAAATCTTGCTAAAACGATTATTTTTTTAGCGTTTTACTGAAAATTGTATAAAATAAATATTCGACTATACTTCATAACTGTTTTCAAAACTTGAAATGTTTAGTATGTTAACCTTTACCAAAAGTTTAACGGTTTAATATATACGAGATTGCCCAGTGGTTCGACAGTTATTCTTTAAATTTTAGGGGGCGAATCAGGGTTTATCATGAAATCATTCGAGTATTTATTATTTTATTTCAACGAAAATAAAAAACAATGATTTTCAGCTCTTATATTTCTTTGAAAATTCATGGTAGTGCTAAGTTAATATAAAGTTAGCACCCCTGTCAGCGTATCTTCCTTAAAAAAACAAACGATTCTTTTGGTAGTACCATCAAAAATTGTCATAGATTAGCCGTAGGTTTTTCGTGAAAAAAGAAAATTTGCAGCTTTTGTTTTTTTTGAATAACTTTTTTTTACGACAAATTTATGGCAATTTTTGAGGGTACTACAAAAAGAATCGGTTATTGTTTGTGGAGGATACGGCGGTGGCGGTGCCACCTTTATATAAACTTAGCACGACCATAAATTTTCCAAGAAATACTGTTAATTTACAGCAAATTACGGTATTTTTTTTCGTTGTAATGGTCCTGCTGATTTTTTGATACGTAAAGTTCATAGTCCTGTGAAAATCTGTCTGTTATGGTATTAATTAACAAACCTAGTATTAAAATTCTCATAAAATAATTATTAATCTTATAGCTTAGTTCCCAGAAGAATTATGTCTGGAACATTATATTCGAAATTAGGCAAAACCAGTAAAAATATATGTCCACCAAATAAAAATTTTAAGTGTCATTAAAGAGAATTAAACCAGAAGAGTAAATGAAAACAAACATTAAAACATCAAATATTATTGAGTCTGAAATTTTAGAGGAAAATCAGATAAAATTGTACGTCCCATGCACTTTCAATACTTTCAACCTTTATATTGCCCCATAAAATAATCATAACACGACAATTTCTTGTAGACTGATGCTATACTGGACTAGAATCTTGCTCAACAGTTACAAATTCACATGTGGGTGAAATTTTCACAGAAGTTGCATCTTCTTCCTTTTCTGTTTTCTCTTCTTCCCTCACATTGGACAAAATTTTCTTTCATTAAATATAATTAATGATCGAGGGTTGGTTATATTACGGGGTATGAGAGGTTTAATTTTCTTTGTGATTTTTATAGGTTCTGCATTAAATTGATTGATTTTTATTGTCAATATTCTAATTTGTTTAGATTGTTTTATAATAATAATAACTTTGTTAATAATTTCATTAGGTTTTGTTTTAGGCTATGAGCTATCAAAATTTAAATTAAACTATAAAATTAAAACTTCAATAGTATTATCATTAAGATCACTTTTATCTTCTATATGAAATATGCCTATTTTATCTACTTTAGGTGTACTTTACCCGATTCATCTAGGTAATTTGTATTATCAGATCAGGCTGATTAGAATATTATGGGGCTAAAAATGTATCTATTTCTCTTTCTCAAAAATTTTACAGTTATTATCTATTGTTGTAAGTGTAATGATTTGATCAAAATGGCGTTTCTGAATACCAGCAGAACTTTCTACTGTAACCATTGTTTCAAAATTGTATTTAGCCACCTTATGTTCCGACCACTTGACTCCTCCAGGTCTTACCTGCCTTGCTAGTACACTGATCACTGACTGCCGCCGCTACTACTATCCTCTCAGGCAAATTTTGAGTTTTTTATTTAAGAGAACATCATAACGCGTATTAATTTGTCTATCCAGATGCAATTCTGATGGCGATTTACTTGTAGTGTGGTGAATGGCGGTTTGGTAGTCCAAAAGAAAAACATTGGTTGCCTCATCTAAAGACAACCCCAAACACCACTATTTTCTTCAACTGATCTTTTACTGTTCGAACGGCACTTTCAGCTGCACCATTACTTCGAAATTGATATATGTGATAATTCAGTTTTTCACTTCAAAATGTTCAAATTCGCGAGTAACTAAAAGAGGTCCCTTATCTGTTTCCTGCAACTCAGTAATTATTCCCCAACAAGTAGATAATCGTGAGAACGAATGATAGTGTAATGGGCATATAAAAATGACGGATTTTTTTTTAAATATCTGGAATACACACTCCCGAAGAGGTCCAGCTTACAAACAACCATGGCTCAGGCAGTATTCGAACCCGCGCTCACGATGAGCTGTCGCTACGAACGCATTTCCAGCGCCTTAGCCCACTCAGCCATCGTGACCCCAATTATTTTCAATGTTTATTTATTTCTACACTATTTATATCACAGTCTATTTATTCATACTATTTATATAACTTACACTACACTATCGACTAATATGCACAATTTATGTTTACTATTTACAACCAAGCATTATTTATTTAAGGCCCCCTACAAGGACCCACCGAACTGCACCGTACTCCCAGTCTCCACCATAGTCCGGTCTTCACCGTACCGGGCTGACTGCCTCGACTACACCAGACGACTGCCCCGGACTGACTAATTGACTAACCGACTATCTGCCTCAACTGACCGGGCTGACTGCCCCGGCCGGACTGGACTAATTCCGCAGCTCTCCAATATAGAACCAAGCCCCTCCTTCTCGAAGCTTCAACAGAAATCTTCCACCGCCACCCGTACATTCTACCACTAGCGCGAACTTACTAGATGCTTCGGGAAATCATCCTGACTCTGGCATGCATCGATGACCAATAGCGCGTTCATTGTGATGGGTAATTTTTTAACGACTTCAAAAAGAAAGGAGGAGGTTACACATGTTTACTTTTTTATGGCTGTTCCCATGTTTTGCATAGTAAACATACTCCGATTTAAACGATTATTGTTTCATTTAAAAAAGGAGAGTTGAGCAATGGTCCCATATTGTAAGTAGGTGTATTAACATCATTGAATAATAAATTGTCATTATTGAATAAATATAAGTCGAACGATTTACATGGTGTTTCCTTACATTACATAAATTAACGGAGGTGAAGGTCTCGGACCTAAAGCGAGAAACGGAGGTGCTTAGCGAGGAGACTACTGGAAGGAAACAGGACTTCGGAAAAGACTTGTTGAGGAAGGTAAACTTTTCCCAGAAACTTTGAATAAATGTTCGATTAAATGGCTGTTTATTGATATTGGAACTTTACACTTTATTTTCGGTGCATGAGCAGGAACCGTAGGAATCTCGCTTAGAATCCTAATTCGTACTGAATTAGGAAACCCCGGGTCTTTAATTGGAATCGATCAAATTTATAATTTGATTTGATAATTTTTTTCATAGTCATACCAATGTATAATTGGAGGATTTGGGAACTGCTTAGTACCACGAACAAATGAACTGTTGGACTTGAAAAAATGGCATGGGATGTAAAACAAGTGCAAGGGAATGTTAAACAAGGCAAGTAAACATAGAACAGACACTAGAACCACAAGAAGTAAGCATAAAGCAGAATTTAGAACAACAAAAAGTAAACTTGAAGCAAGTACAAGTAGGCTTAGACGAGAAACTATAACAACAAGAAAAATTAGAAAGGAGATTTGAAGAATAAAAGTTTGGAAAAGAAGTTTGAAGCTCTAAAAGAACAGTTAGGAGCTGAGGTAAATGTATTGAGAAGTCAATTGGACACACACACCACATGTGTATGAGGCCGTTGTATCGAAGGAGACCCTTGAAACAAAATTTGTAGAAGCGGTTAAAATTACATTGAAATCTCCTCAATTTGATGGGAAAGATGGTCATCTAGCATCAGCATTGACCCTTTCTTTACGAAAAGAAGCGACAGAAATTTTGCAAACATTGGGACCGGTAGAACAAGGTAATTATGAGCAAATTGTAAGACGCTTGGAAATGAGGTATGGCCAAGATCATCTTTAACACGTCTTCCATTCTCAATTGAGAGATCGAAGCAGATATAACTCGTCTGGCATTCTTGTGCGGGCTTCGTGACGGTGAAACAAGGCAAGCCTTAATGCAGGCATGTTCAGATCCTCTCGCGTACGAAGGATAGAAGAGGACCAATCCTAAGAGCCATTCGAAAAAACAATGAGGCGATTTGTGAATGCAAAGATGAAAGAGATTCGATGTTGGAATTATGGTCAGCCTGGTCATGTCCTAAGTCGCCGTAAGGAAAAGAGGGACGAGAGAAGAGACAATCACGACTCGTCTCCGGAATGCCTCCAGAAAGATTGCTCACGTGGTATCCTTGTAGCATTAGGTGAACAATATGTTTGTGAATGGTTTTGTGGGAATGATGAATTTTTAAATATTCGAAGACCACCTTAAGAACTTGGAACAAGTATTCCTGTGACTATGTCAGTCAGGTCTCTAACACCTACAATACTGAGTTATCACATGCCAACGGGAATATTGGACACAGACGCAAATAATGTGGGGATCGGTTCTGTTTTATCACAGAGAATTTGACTTCGACATCGAACATCGCGCGGGTAATTCCCATGGTAATGTCGATGCAATTTCGAGATCCTGTCCTGGTGACTGTGACCACTGTAACCGAGCAGAGGAGAAGGACGCCGGCAAATCACCGTTATAGATGACCACTGGCAAGAGGATGATCAGGAGGTACTGATTCAATGGGAAAAGGAAGATCAGTGACTGAGGTCTCACGCTATTCACCTGCTGCTTGGTCGTATTGGGCCAAAAGGAATTCTCTTGTTTTAGAGAACGGCATTTTGAAACGAGTATTTGAGAACCCGGATGGTATTGAGGACAGAAGGTAGTTGGTAGTACCAATGTGCAGAAGGGCTGAAATTCTGGAAGAGATTCACGGTGGGACCAATGGAGCTCATTTAGGGGTAGCTAAAACCTTGGAGAAACACCTGTAGCGATTATATTGGGTCATCTGCAAGGAAGATGTGCACAACTGGTGCAGGAAATGTGCGATTTGCGCAGCTAGCAATGTACCACAAAGACGTCCAAAAGCGCCTATGCACCAGTACAATGTTAGAAGTCCATTTGAGAGTATCGCGATAGATGTACCAGGACCCTTTCCTGAGAGTGAAGCTGGAAACATATGCATCGTAGTGGTAATGGACTACTTCAGCAAGTGGGTCGAAGCATACAAATTATCCAACCAGGAAGCCACAAACTGTACCTGATGCTTTGGTCAAGGATTGGATATGCCATTTGGGGTACGGCGTTGCATCCTCAGTCAGACGGCATAGTTGAGAAAATGAATAGGACTGTAAGCCGATGTCTCTTCAAAGTTGTCTCTGAACACCAAATTTACAGGGATGCCTAGCTTCATCTATTCCTGTTTGCTTACCGCTCTGCTGTCCACGACACTACTGGACAGACTCCAGCAAGTATTGTCTTTGGGCAAAATTTACGACTTCCTTGCGATCCCAAGTTCGGCTGTAAACCTGAGGATGACGTCGCTGGTGAATATTAAGTTTCTGGCTCCATTTGCCGGTGACAATGATAAAGAACAGGCAAGAGAACTTACTCTGCTAAGCGCTGAGAAGAACTACGATGCATTCATGGCTTCCTGCTCTGACACAGCTAAAGCTAGGTTTGGCGTGACTCAAGAGGAGCGTCGAGACATATTCTAGGTACCAGAGGACTACTCGCTGGCACACAGTGTTGCAAAAGATCTGCAAATGTCTCGAGGAATTGCCAAAACTTTTAAAGATTCAAAGCTTCAAAGGCAGAATATTCAGGTCGGACAAGTATTGGAGTTACAAAAGGGCCAGAGGCGAATCTTCTACCTGGTATCCAAAGAGTCGTCGTATCAAAAACCATCCTATAGGACTGTCTGGGAAACAGTGTGTGAATGTGAATTTCTATCCACATAAGAACAAAGAACATAGACTCATTTACTGATACCGTGTGTTCCTTAATGAGCTTCCTAAAGAGATCCCAGTTTGCTGTTATCAGTTTCTATTTTGGACTAAGTATGTCATGACAATTCTTATAACTAATAAGAAAAAGTGGTCACTTCACCATAATTCAGCAGCGACATTCCAAGAATGGGCAACTAGTATAGATGGACTTCAAAGGGAAAGATCAATGGTAGATGAGTTTCCTGAGGCCAGATTGAAATATTTATTTTAGCCATTATTAAGGTTTGCGAGCTTCATGTTGTTTGCAACTTTAGCAATAATCTCAGTCATAGTTATACTTTTTCGAGAGCCCCTTATAATGTTAAGTCCAATGAAGTCTACTAAGATGAATTTAGGTGATGGAATCTGGTTGATTAAATTTTACAGCTCATGCTCACTATATTAAAACTGGGTTCGATTTATTTCCACTTATTTATTTATACCAATAACTACTCGTCTATATACACATTTATGTTCACACTATATTCCTTGGACTATAACAACTTTCTATGTGATCTATGTGAACTGTCAATGACCGTGCTTTATGACTAACTGTCTATGCCTTCAGCCTTATATAAATGTAACCTAAAAAGCTCTAGATGGTTCCAGTGTTTGTTTTCGTTGTTTCTGGAGGTTATTTCTCAATATATGGCTTCGAGAATAGACCAGAACTTATTCTCGTTGCCTTACGGAATGTGCATTGTGTGTGTATAGTTCATTTGTGAGTGTAGTTTATTATTCGGGTAAGTCTTCACGTTACACTGCCCCCTCCTTAGCATCTGATCGTCCCGATCATACCGAATCATCTTTGGTAGTACCTTGCTGGATTTCCGTTCCATGGCGGAATCTGCACTTGGTTCCTGCCAGGCCAACACCCTTGTTGAAGAAGTAACAGTCTATCGTCTTTCCCGAGTACACTCCTTTTGGATTGAAGCAACACACGGTAATTTGCACACCAGCGTCCTGGAAGATGTATTCGATCATGCTCCTTACAATTTCTAATCTAGCCCGTCCAACCCGCAGCCTATTTTCGGAAAACCCAACTTCTTGATGTCATAATTCCTGACTTCATTCCTTAGGCTCTTCAGTGCATACCAGATGTCCTTGTAAGTGGGTTTTCCTCTAGACATCTTCTTCGTAACCAAATAGAAGAGGTTCCGATTACCCTCTGCTAGTCGCAGAACTTTTCCTACTCTTGGTCGTTGGGCTGACAATTCATCCAATCTTCCAAACTTCCTTTTAAACACCAGAGCAATACCTCGGGTAAAAATATGGGCAATAGAAACGCCGGCTGGTAGTTTGAAAAGGTCTTGTTGAACCTCAACTGTCACACCGAGTCTGACCTTCTTCCGATCTGCGTAGTTGGACATGAAGTCGATGAAACTGACATTTCGCTCCTCAACGTTCTTTTCTTGAAGAGCCACTCGTGCTTCCTCCTGGTTTTCGATCCAGCATATGGTGCGAGTCGGTTTATGTGCACCACTCTAGGTTTTCCCCTTGGTAACTCTCGGATACGATAGATGACGTCATTTATCCTCTTCATAATTTCATATGGCCCTTCCCATTGCTTTTAGAGTTTGGGACAAAGGCCTCGACGTCGTTGGGGATTATACAGCCAAACAAGGTCCCCCACGTTGAAGACTCCATCAGCTGATCGAATATTGTAGTGGTGCTTCATTCGATCACTGGCAAGCTGGATGTTCTGTCTGGCTAACTCATGGACTTTATCCATTCTGGCTCTCAATTGGTCGACATATCCTTCTTCTGCGACACGGTCCACCGTAGGTCTACGGCCAAATTCCAGGTCACAGGGTAGGCGTAACTCACGCCCCAACATTAAACTAGCAGGAGTCTGACCAGTCGTTTCATTCACAGCCGCCCGATAGGCCATCAGGAACAAATGGATGTACTGGTCCCAATCTCGCTGATGTTCTGAGACAACCTTAGAGAGGTGCTTGCCCATATTTCGGTTCATCCTCTCAACCATTCCGTCCGATTGAGGATGCAGAGGGGTCGTTCTGGTCTTGTTCGCACCTATTAGTCTGCACACATCTTGGAACAGGGCTGACTCGAAGTTTCTTCCTTGGTCTGAATGGATTTCAAGAGGAACGCCAAAACGTGAAAAGAATTCCTTCACCAACACGTCGGCGACGGTCGATGCTTGCTGGTTAGGAATTGCATACACCTATGTCCACTTTGTGAAATAATCCATAGCTACCAGGATGTACTTATTGCCATTGTCGGTTTCAGGAAATGGCCCCGCAATATCCACAGCAACTCGCTCCATGAGACTCCCAACGTTATACTGCCTCATAGGTGCCCGCTTTCTACCAATTGGTCCATTTCTGGCTGCAGACACTTCACACTTACGGCACCACTGTCTCACATCTTCTTTGCAATTCACCCAATAGAATCGCTCTCGAACCTTCTGCAGAGTCTTAGTGATACCATGTCCACCCGAGGCTCCATCATGTAGCTGACGTAGTACCTCCGGCACTTTGCTTCTCGGCACATCTAGTTGAAATCTGGATTCAGTGCCATCTTCAGACTCAAAGGTTCTATACAGCAGATCATCTCTTAACACAAGAGATTCCCATTGGCTCCAATATGCTTTCACTTCAGGGCTTCGTAAGCTTATATCCTGCCAAGACGGCCTCTCCTTACGGCGCATCCACTCCAAGACCACTCTCAAACATGGGTCATTCTCTTGGGCCAGTTTCATTTGTTCGGGCTGCCACTCCTCATTCTCTACGGTTGTTCGTCGTATAGGGCAAAGCTTCTCTTCCATCTTCGAGCAGTGGGTGCAGTTATAGTTGCATGGTCTTCTGGATAAGGCATCTGCGTTTCCATGAACTTTTCCTGCCCTGTGCTCGATGTCATAGTCATATTCCTGAAGACGTTCTAACTATCTTGCCACTTTTCCTTCAGGATTACGGAATTGCAGGAGCCACTTCAACGCTGCATGGTCAGTTCTAACTAGAAACCGGCGACCATACAAATACTTATGAAATTGTTCGCAGGCTTTCACTACTCCCAACAGTTCACATCTGGTAACGCAATAATTCCTCTCAGATTTTGACAAAACCTTGCTGAAGTAGGCAATCACTTTCTCCTGCCCGTCTTGAATCTGCGAGAGGACAGCACCAATGGCTGTATTACTGGCATCTGTGTCCAACATGAATTTTCCGTCATGCCTCGGATAGCCCAAAATCTGTGCGCTGACAAGAGCTTCTTGTAGTTGTTCGAAAGCTCTCTGACACTCATCATTCCAGGAATATTCTTTGCCTTCTTCTGTTAGTTTAGTTAGAGGCTTAGCGATGTTGGCAAAACCTTTCACAAACCGTCGGTAGTAGGTACACAAGCCCAGAAAGCTTCTAATCTCATGCTTGTCCTTGGGAATAGGCCATTCCTTAATAGCTGTTATCTTTTCTGGGTCTGCCGTGACGACGTCCCCAGATACGATGTGACCCAGATATCTTACTTCACGTCGGAACAGATAACATTTCTTAGGACTCAGCTTCAGGTTGGCCTCACGTAATCTTTGGAAAACTTCTCTTAAATTCTTCGAGTGTTCCTCAAATGATTTTCCTACCACGATTACGTCATTCAAATACACTAGGCAGGTTTGCCATGTCAGTCCTCTCAAAACTGCTTCCATAAGCCTCTCAAATGTAGCGGGAGCATTGCATAGTCCAAACGGCATCACAGTAAATTGCCAGAGCCCTGATCCTATCGAGAAAGCAGTCTTTTCTCGATCTGTGGAATCCATTCCAACTTGCCAATATCAACTTTTCAGATCTAGTGTAGAAAAACATCGTGACCCAGAGAGAGTATCTAAGGTGTCATCTATTCTGGGTAACGGATAACTATCCTTCTTAGTGACTGAATTCAGAAGTCGGTATCTACACAGAATCTTGTAGAACCATCCTTTTTCTTCACGAGCACTACTGGCAAGGTCCATGGACTATTTGATGGCTCAATGACTCCTTGTTTGCTCATTTCTTGAATCATTTTCTCGGCTTCGTCTCTTTTGGCCAATGGAAGTCTTCTTGGCTGCTGTCTTATTGGCTGAGCATTCCCCGTGTTTATCTTGTGAGTCACTATGCTTGTTTTACCTTTTACCTTTGTATTCTTCTTCCATCGCAAACACGTCCTGGAATTCCACAAGCATATCTCTCACTTTTCGTAATTGTTTCTCGTCTAAGTCCTGGTCAGTCTTGATGACCACTTCAATCAGCTCTTTCGAATATCTGGTCCTGGATGGTTTACCAATCGTTCTTACAGAGCATATCGCTGATACAGGAACACAATTTCCAACCATACTTCCCTTTCTGAACTTGATGGGGCTCTGCTTTAGATTCATTACTCTGACAGGAACGACATCTCCTATACGAACAAGAGCTTTAGCTGTCAGAAATTCCTTATTATTCATTTCTTCTAGCAGTCTCAGACTTCCAGATTTGCAGTTTCCGTCCGGGTTGGTCATCAATATTTTTTTCACTATAGCCGGGTATTATTACGTCACTAGTCGTTATTAATCGGACAACATCTTCGTTATCCTCGTGAAAGGGCAGTTCTTCATTGTCGACCTTCAAGACACCATTTTTGACATCCAACACAGCTCCAAGCTTCTTCAAAAGGTCCATTCCCAAAATAAACTGGTTAGATATGTCAGCGATTAAAACTCTGTGCTTGGTGGTGATCTTGCCAATGCTGATGGTCATGCTTGCTTCACCATGTGTTTTTATTTTCTCTCCAGTCGCTGTTCTGAGTTAGACCTTTGTTGGTAGTATCCGCGAATGATCTGCGATGAGCTCTGGCCTGGCTATTGTTCTTGTTGCACTGGTGTCTATTAGGAGTGTTCTGCCTTCTCCATTGATTCGACCATCGATGTATAAACTCAAGGCTCCGCCAGAAGATGACAAATTGACCGTAATTACTGGGGCACTATTTCTGCAGGTCGACGATTGCCCCCTCATCTCGACCCATTCTAGTTTTCCGACGGTGCAACCTTCTTCTTACAACTGCGGCGTACGTGTCCTAGCTCGCCACAGTTCTAACACCTTGGCTCTCTCTTCTTTGATTGCGCCCCCGTAACTAGCTTCCTTATCATTTCTAACAGAGGCTCTCTATCGGACTGGTCTTCTTCCTCGATTGCTCTTAAACGGTGCCCTCGGGAAGTTTGGCTAGCGGCTTCATGCTCTAAAGCAATAGCTAGTGCTTCCTCTAGCAATTTTGGTATGGCCAGCTTCAACGCCTTCTGCAGCTCGCTCTCCCTCAATCCATTTACAAATGTGTCCACTGCAATTTCATCAAGGAAGCTATCGGCAGCTGTAGGATATGCTAGCCGCACAATATGAGCTACCTCCCCCTCAAATTCTTGCAGACTCTCATTTGCATGTTGCACCCGAGATCGTAATTGTGCTTTGTATACTTGCTGAAGATGGCTATCTCCATACCGATTCTCTAATTTAGAAAGCAAAACTTGGTAGTTTTCCTGGCCAGCCGGAATAGACCTAAGGATGTCTGCTGAATCACCTCGTAAAGCAGCAGTTAAGGAAACAGCTTTCTGTTCTTCGGTCCACAGGTTAGCCATTGCCACTGCTTCAAATTCAAATAGGTTGACCAAGAGCACTTCCCATCAAAGTTTGGTAGCTTAACTCTCATACTACCTGCGGCTAAGTCCCCTATATCTTCGCCTTTGAAGGTCTGGCACGCATTTTCATCTTTTTGTACACTGCAGTGACCATTCTCAACTGCCATTTCCAATGTCTTGATTTTCTGTTGCAGGAACTCCATGTTCTTTTCTGTAGTAACAAATTTTTCGTCAACTGCTCTTGAAATTTCCTCAAGTCTTTTGTCAGTTTTACTAGAAACATCTTTTATTTCATTTTGAAGAGTTCTAGAAACGTCTTCAAAATTTTTCGAGACTTCATCAAATTTTACCCCAAATGTCCTGGTTACTTCCTCGAATTTTTCATCACTTTTTCTAGAAATTTCCTCGAACCTTTTCGAGACTTCATCGAATTGCACCCCAAATGTTCTGGTTACTTCATTGAATTTTTCATTATTATTTCTAGAAATTTCTTCAAACTTGTTCGAGACTTCATCGAATTTTTCATTATTATTTCTAGAAATTTCTTCGAATTTTGTCGAGACTTCATCCTTCACCTCTTTCAGTAACAATTCTTCCGGAGAATGGAACTCGAACGTATCAGGATCTTCTCCATTATTAATCAAAGTGTCCCTTAACCGTTTCTGGAGGGTCGCTTTATTACCATAATCATCACAATCCCTCTCCACCAACTGTTCTTTGAGTTGTTTCTCGGTTAACTGCACTAATTTCATTTTGAATTGTCTTTATTAATAGAGTCAATTAGTCAATATTGTTTTTAAAGTCTTCGACACGAAAACGAGAATAAGTTCTGATCTATTCTCGAAGCCATATATTGAGAAATAACCTCCAGAAACAACGAAAACAAACACTGGAACCATCTAGAGCTTTTTAGGTTAGATTTATATAAGGCTGAAGGCATAGACAGAGTCAGAGACAGAGTTAGTCATAAAGCACGGTCATTGACAGTTCACATAGATCCCATAGAAAATTGTTATAGTCCAAGGAATATATTGTGAATATAAATGTGTATATAGACGAGTAGTTATTGGTATAAATAAATTAGTGAAAATAAATCGAACCCAGTTTTAATATAAATTCCCGTTACATTAGTGTCAGTGTGGAATCAGTGAGTGATTATAAAATTGGACAGACTTTAAGAGACTGCGTTTGAGTGTTTAGTTCATTTGTGAGTGTAGTTTATTATTCGGGTAAGTCTTCACGTTACAATAGTTTGTTGGTATTTAGATACCTACTGCAGGTATGAATCTTTTTTACAGAATCAATTTTTATTCCGATGACTTCTAAGTTTCTGTCGTTGAAATTATTGTATAGGGTGCTTTAGATTTTTTGAATTTAGGAAATCCTAGAAGTGTAAAATTAACTCGCTTTTGACCCAAAAAATGTTAATTGAATATTTTTAAAATAAGTAAAATAAAGTTCGATAATAAAAGAGTTCGAAGGTTAAATTAATAAGGTAATTTAACTGCGTTTCTTCTCTAATCACTGACCGAAAAAAATGTTTCCTACCAATTTGTTGTTTAGTTGCGAAACTGCGAGAGTCTTGCAAGTCTCGCAACTCTTGCAGCAATACCAAGACTAGTTTAGTCTTGGTCTTGCATCGCAGTAGTGGTCTTGGTCTATGTATTCAGCTATAAGTAGTTTTACAGGTGGCGAAATGTATACATGTCTCCTGAAACTGAGGATATGGCAGTCAGTGGGATCAGTTGCACCTATTCTGCAAAATGACAACAGTGGCATGAGTATGAGTTCCATATTTACGAAAATTTTGAAGGTAGCTTCATGGTGGATGGAGAAGTCACATTTGATAATATTGTAACGAATTTGCGATCTAATGTGGGCGTGGCACCATTATGAGGAGGCATTTGCGATTCGTCTAACGGCGGAGCATCTTAACGAGTAAGGACGTTAGTGGTGCCCGGGTTGTATGAGTGCAAAGCATACTGCTATTGGTCAACGATACATGCCAAGGTCAAGATTATATCCCAATACATCCAATGAGTTCGCGATTGGCGAATCCAATTACCACACCACGTGGGAGGACGCCACTGTAGATAGGTAATGTTTGTTGGAAAGACCAGCTGATTCTATGTAATCTTTATAAGGTTACGTTAATGTAAGTGTTTTGATCTGTGTTTGAGGGCAATTATTGTGTTTTGGAATAAAAATAGTCGTTTGTTATTATAAGAATCTATTAATGTTAAGTAAGTACAATCATTCATTAAAATTACAAAGCGAAATAATTATGTACACGTAAATTTTGCTCATCTTGCAGATATGGTTGCTGGTATCATGGAAGTGGAGATACAAGAATTGTTTTTATGTTTATTTACATTTACGTGAATATGAGTTTCCACCAATAGTAATATATCTGATAGAATACAATTTTCAGAAATCAGTATATTAACTGACAATGTATAATAGGTGGTGATCATCAATATAAATGAAATTGAAATGTCTTTGCCAGCAGTTTTGTTTATATATTTCTGTCTAAATGATAATAAACGACCATTTTGAACACAAGTGTTTTTTTATTCTTCGTTTTAAATCAAAAATATACAAGTTCTATGGATTCTGTCATAGTTATATTGGAAATCGTTTCAGTTGATAATTTGAAACAATAACGATTAGCTAGCGGCTTTCACCAGAAAATCCTGAGATAAGAGATATTTTAAAGCTGAGGGAATCAATATACATAAAAAGTACATCAACATCTAAAGATATACAATATAAGAAGTTCATCATATTTCCGCAAGTATTTTTTATCTGGGAAAGCAGTTCTAGTACAAAAAAGTGTTCAACTAAGCAGTACAGTGACTCCATATTATGAGATGTTTCGCTAATTTTCTGAACAGAGCAAGTAAGTTACTAATAACTTTAGAGAAATAATACACAGTAGAAATTGAATATTAGAGCTATACTTTGAGAACATAATATAAATAAGTTGATTACATTATTAAAACTGTTTCCAAAGCTAATCTTCAATCCTCATTCTCGAACACTCCAAAATTGTTCATAGTATAGACAAATCCTGATCCTTTATTGGGAAAACGAAGAAAATGGATTGTCTTTTACTTATTTTTCTGCCATGACAATTATATTACACCACAATTTGTATTAAAAACAGTTTTCTTCGGCATGATGAGTGAAATTCACGTGTTAATAGATACGAATGTAAACAAACGATTACCTATCTGTTCTCAGTTGGCACTTTTCCCATTAGAGGGCGAGCGCTTGGCTGGATTCGCCTATATTGGTAGAATGTTTGGGACGTTGGAAGATGCCGGTGGAAGCTTCGATATGGAGGGGCCTTGCCTCTATGTTGGAGAGGAATTGCTATGGAGTGGGAGTGAGCAAGGTTGGGATTTTTTGTATAATTCTACAAAATTTAGTACTTTTCGATTCTATTTAGTAGCCTATTATTCTCTGAGGAAATCTAGTATTTTCAAACAATATGCCAATATATGAGTTATTCTGTGCTTTTACTTGGAACTGCTTGGAAGTTATCTCTGCTTGGAATTTGGAATGTGAGCCTGAAGCATGGTCAAATCTGTTTTGTGCTCTGCGCTCAACTTTGTGTTTCGTGTTCTGTTCGATCCGTTTCCGTTATTAGGTAAATTTCTTATAGAAATATACCTATTGCGATCGTTCACACTTTTGAATTTCGAAAAAATTTCAACGGCATGTTGTTATATGTCTATAAGTTAGTCCAAAAAAACATTTGGTTCAAAAGTTTTTATATATATATATATATATATATATATATATATATATAGCTCCTCATTTATTTAATTATATATATATATATATATATATATATGTGTAATCTGTCGAACTGACACCGTAAATTGAATATACGTATATTGTCGTTCACGCACCCGGATTTATTGTTCTATCGAATGACTTTGTGGCACCTATATATAATCATATCCATATATACTATCTGACTCCTTATATAATATAACTTTTGAAAAGTATTAAATAAAAGAATTTCTCATATGTGCTTACAGGCACCATTACATATAAACGCACATTTTAATATTTTCATTCTGTTTGAAAATTTGAGAAATATTGCTGGTCCCTTGTAATATAATAGGAAGGTTCAGAATAATAAAAAAAATAGAATTCACTTGACAGTAACTTGCATATACCTAAGTATACCAAACGACGCAAATACTCACCTGCGATTATTCAATTCTTTTATTACTTTTAGATATTGGACTCAAAGTAGATTGGGAATAAGTCCATAGTTATATGAGCATGACCCCTCAGCTCGTGTGAAAATAGGATATAGAAATAAAAATCAACATATACTTCAACTACATGTATATTAAATAATAGGTTTAATTGAATGGAACACTGAAAATTAAATACAAATTCAAACATTTTTTTAATAATAGAATATTAAACATTTTTTTCTTCAAATGCTGAATTTTACTTTTAATTTGGCTAGTAGTCCTCAAACATTTATTTGTTTCCAAGAAGCAATTTATACTTTCACTTGATGGATATGTTGAATCCGGTGTTAAACATTTTTTTAAATGTTTTTTGATTAAGTTCAATTCCTCTGTTGACCAAGCTTTCTTTCCTTTTGGTTTCAATGGTTTCTTATCTTTCATTGAGGTAATTGTTATTTCTTCCGATGTCTCAGACTGTTTTGATTTAGCTAAAGATCACATAAATATGTAGATAATGATAAAACTAAAATTTATTAGTATAATAATAACATGGGTTAAATAAACTAAATGGAGTATGCAACCTTAAGAACTAGATAAAAATTATTTGGGGTTTAGTAGAACAGAATATGTAGTTTTGGAAAGCCACACAAATATTCCGTTTTTGATAAATTTGGAAAAGTATCCCGACCTTCATTTATTGTGTATTCTGTATTTTTTTATAAACAAAACAAGCTCCAAGACATTTACGCTTTACCCCCTCTTACTGAGAAAACTCAGAGTAATTGCGCGGATAATATTCTTTATATAGTATTTGTGTTACCTATTTAATTATTATAAAATATCGTAGATATATATTTTCTCGAAACCAACTGAAATAATCTATGTGAAACATACCGGAATAAGGAATTGAAAATGTAAAGTTGTTCTTCCCTGGGCATGAATCCTTGTCTGATGAACTTTCAGACATTTCAGATTTCCCCATCTCGACGTCAATTTCGTCCAATCTTTTATTTTTGCAAAGGTTGAGTTCTCCTTTTTCCAGTTTTAATAGAATTTTCGATACCTTCGCTATCATCATAACGTCTTTAGGCAGCCTATAAAACTCTTTATGTGTTTTCTCAGTATGTCCAAGGAATGCGGCTAATTGGCTGATTTCGTTATCTCGCATATCCATAATTTGCATCATAGTTGCAATGTGTTTTCTCAGACGGGAACTTCTGATCAAGTCGGGTTCCCTAGCCCCACACTCCTTAGAATATTTACGTTGGATATAACATCGATTTATCCATTCTTCAGTGGAAGGCTTTGGAAAGAAATATTTATTCTTTTGGCTGATATATTTATATCGGTGAGTTACTAGGCAATCCACCAACTCTTGAACATCTCTTGGTATAAGTACCAATTGTTGCTTGGACCCTTTTCCAATGGTATTTATTTTTTTATAATATTTAGTCAACATCTTTTCTGTGGGACTCAGTGATAGCAATACTTCATCTTTTTGGTCTATATTAATTTGATTGGTTACATCGGAAAGCTCTATAAATTGGATATCACCTACTCGTTTTCTGTTGTGAAGCAAAAGTAACATAAATGTAACCTCAACCAAAATTGAATATTGAAGTGGATTGCAGTCGACAGCCAAAACTGATAGTGCCGTTCTTGCCTTTTCCAAGCAGTATTGTCTTAATTTCATAATGTCTTCAGTCAAAGGAAGTACTGTTTTTGTATGATTTCTGGATTTTTTTATGTTTAAATCTTTCAATGCTAGACTCCCTATCAAACGGACCCAATTCTTCTCTATTATATCCCTCAATAGTTTTAGTTCACTCAAAATAATTTCTGAATTTTCTAGAGATTTTCTGTGTATAATGCTATCTTTTTTACACACTAAGAAAATGGCAATGTCTATTAAATCTTTTAAAGTTTTTCCTTGATGTAAGGCATATGATGGAGCTCCATATGACCTCTCCTCTCTTGAATATTTGCTTGCCGTTTTTACAGCTTCTACAAGGTAGTCAATATATTCAGGTTTAAGAATATCTAAAAATAATTTAATTTATGAAATATTAATGCTATAGAATTAGAAAGATGTGATAACTCTAGCTATGGGTATTTAAAGCGAGTTCTCGAAGCCTCAATGTGTTCCAACTTTAATGTAATTTTCTTTAATCGCATGTTCATAATACCTACCAATAATAGTGAGAGTAGCATCAGATGTATTTGGTATTATATTTCTAGCTTCAAGTAAGAAACGAGCACACTCTCGCATTTTGTTTCTGGCAACTGTTGTTCGTTTAATTGTATTTTTATTAGTGTCTAATAATTGTATGCCGTACTCTAGAATAAGTGGATCGGATACAACCACTTTTCCGATATCATCATACCTAGGATTTAAATATTACCTAATATTCACAACTACAATATATACAAAAAATTCACTTGAAAGTTATTTTTTCTTTAATTCACCATATTCTTGATGAATATATAAAACGTACCTTAATTTTCTTAACAGTTCTCTTCGGAGAGGGTTATCTTTAACATATTTTTGGTACTCCGAATCCAACGAAAGAATAAAAGATTCTATTTTTGGATTAGCCTCATCGTTAGTTTTAGGAATAAAACAAACCTTAGAATGTCTAACTATATAGGTATTTCTGAATTGAACCATTTCGTTTTTTAAGAATTAGGTTTCCTTTATTTCTAATCGCCATGAGAATTTCTTTGCGCTTTTTGGAATCTACAAATTAAAATTTATTAGCACTTTAATTGAATCCATTGAACTTTCATGTATACACAGACTGACTTACTATTTTCCTCAAGTAGTATTCCCACAGTTTCTTGTCTTATGTCTTTGTTGTAAATGTCTGGAAAAGTGTTTTGATACCACAAGTGATTCACAGTACGTGCAATAAGTTTTTTTGTAAATTGTCTTATTGGGGTTAACAAGTTTTTTTTTCGTTATAGTTTTCTCTACAGTATTATTACAAATACTTTGGGCTATGTCGGCTCCATCTATATCAGAATCTGTACTTGACGGTTCCCAATCGGAATCATCGTCAGATTGATCTTCTTCATCTCCATCGTAATTCATAGTTTCTACAATAGCACCTATCAATTTATGACTCTAATTGTTAAATATCTATTCGAATTATTACCATTTTTGCCTTAAAATTTATTAATTTTATTTGTTGGATTAAGCATATTATTTTTATCAACCTTCACTTCTTCCAAAATCGTCAATATGGGTTTAGTTATATTTGAATTCGAGGTGCAGACAGAGTGACATCCATCTGCTATATCCTCACTTTCAGTTAATATTTTTACTGCCTTTATAGGTTGCAGAGGTTCATTAATATCTTAAAATATATATCATGATTAGGGATTCAATTTAATTATTTCACAATATTTGTGTTATATTTGGAAAACATGCAATTTTCATTCAATAATCTATTCTTTTCCGAAAGTTGATAATCAAATACATCTAAAAATTAATTGGAGCAGATATGTTTCAGAAGTTTGTCTTTTCTATCTTTTCTAAGTAAAATTTATTTAAAATGTTTACTAAAATATTTTTTCCAAGATCGAATCATTAAGAGACTAAGTTTCAATAACATTTTATAAAACTTTTCATTTTAGAACAAGGGATATATTACCATAATGCATAAATCCATTATCTTCAGGTTGTTCTGTTTGTTGCAACCAGTTTTGATATCATTGTTTATATTTCTAAATGTTGGTTCTTTCTCTGAAAAATATAATTCTTCTATATCCAAACTACCTTAAATAATATTTCGGAGAGTAATTGGGCTTGACTGTTATTTCTTTTAATATTATAAACCATAAACAGATATAAAAGATTTAACAATCTCACCTCAAATGTAGCACTAGTAGTATCTACATCAGCTTCATATTCCGATTCTTGGCTTGAGAAACAAGTGTCATCTGTATGTAGAATTATACTGATTAGGTACGGTATCAAAAGACAAACAGAATAATACAATTTAATGAATTTTAGTCTATCTTCTTCGATTTGAGATGGTTTTTTCAATGAGAATCAGTCATCAGTTGCTATTCTGTAATAACTGCAAGCTGCTTAGCTATCTTTGTTTAAATTCTATACATTAGATTTCCTTCTTACGATATGTCAGTGTGTATCTACGTACATAAGTACAGAAGCAGTCCAGTACTTCAAGTTATGTTGAAATTAAAATAAGTTTTTATTGCACCAGATTCTTCAAATTCTAAACTTTAGCTTTGTAATTGTGTGAAATCACTTATTCTGATTCCTTGATACAATTGGAACCAGCTCATTTTATTCATGTTAATAAATAATCATATATGATTACATTTTAGAAATATAAATGTAATATATATATATATATAATGTTTTGATGACAATTCCACATTGAAAAAAACATAATATCTACCTTTTTATTTATTTCTTTGAGAAGATAAAAAAATGATTCCCTAAGGCGATTTGAGATAACTAATTGGTATATAACTGAGAAGGATATTTCACGTAATTAATTTATATCAATTTCTCATATATTATTGTTGTTATGATCTTTCCTACATATTACTGAAACATCTAAATATTACTTAATTGATTCACTGTAACAAAATACTCAAAATCAACAATTTACTTTGCGTATGGTTGTTATGTAATCAGAGAATCGTTAAAAGATATCTGGGTTATAGAGTATGAAAAAGATATTAAGAATTGATTTTAAAATTTAGAATCAATACAATAATAATCATCTACCAATAATTCTTTTCGTACGTAAGTTTTCAATTTTAAGTTATTTTGAAGCAATATGGAGCACAGGATGGAGGAACTAGCTATGGCACGTCAATCAAATGTAAGAAAGACATCCATTAGTACATGATATATTAAACCCTCAAATGCATGACTAATAATAAAAAGACAAAAAAAAACAAACATAACATCAGGATTGTTCAAACTTACTTGAGTACTTAAGTGCTCTATCTAATATTTTAGCAGTCCTCGATGAGACCCTCAGGTTTGTTGTTGTGCCTAGATAGACACTTATTTTATTTTCATTAAAATAAAATAAAAAGAGGAGAAATACTTACGGTGATCCTCAGATTTGTTATTACTCATCATTAAACGTTGAGAAACTATGATTGTAAAACACTTGATGAATAAGCGAGTGTGCCACTATGTAGTTATAACACGAGAATACTCTTTGATATGGCGCGAAATTTTAGCTAGCGGTCAACAAATTATAAGGTGCCACTCCGTCACATTTTAAAAACCGCGAACTACAGACCCCAGCGCGCTCTGGATAAATATGGCTATACTAAAATATACAAATGATTGAAAAATAGTCGAAGAGGCACCTTCCCAGAATGACGTCAATAGTTCAGTATTATTGTAAGGGACTCGAAAACAGAAGAATACGTAGTGGCACCATAAAACGGTGCCTCAACGTAAATATAGGTGTCACAACGTCTATATAAGCCCGGATTTGGTGCCAGTTGGTCGGATTATATATATATATATATATATATATATATATATATATATATATATATATATATATATATATATGGGATATTACGAAATTTGTTAACACGATAGAGGTCGCAGTTTTGAAGGTATCAAGTTCAAATTTGCTACAAAAATCAATCTCTCAAATATCTCGGTCGAGTTCGTTATTGGGCAATATCGGGTAAGTAGTTTCAAAATGGCGACCATTCAAACATTTTAAAAAATTATCAAAAAAGAGCAGTAGTGTAAATATTATTAAAAATAATTTTAGGTTATAGATATAATCAGTACCTACAACTTTTGTTCAAAGCAATTTTTCATAAAATACACAGGTAAAAAAATAAAAATTAATAAAGAAAAATAACAAATATTGATAAAACATGAACACTCAATATAAATTTGATGTAATTGTACATTTTCTGGAGATCTTAATATAGACCCTGATTAAAAAAATATATAGTATATTTATTGAAAAGAAATAGACGAAAAAAAAATCTGCCTTGAAGTGGACTCGAACCCTGTCTGCTTTATATTCAACAGCCAAAACAAAAACCTCTAACCGCAAGGCTATGACAATTTTATTTAATAACATGTAGGTATACCAATGAAAAGGTTTTTAAAATTTCATTTCAATAAATTTTGAAAAATTTACCTTTCCGCTGACTACAGGCCATCGGGATTTTTTTATCTTTTCTTTCTGTCCAGAGAACACTGCCTTTGTTGTCAAGTTGTTCGTCGTAGTCGTACCCACAGAATACTAATAATGTGGTACCCGTAGCTTTTTACCTTAGCGTTGTTTATCAAGAATGTTATTTTATTTTTCTAATTTTTTAAGAGTGTTAATTTTGTTTTGGAAAACTCCATGTTGTGTTTGTATATTCATTTAATCAAAAAATATATCATAGCTTTATGAACTTCGAACACATATTGATTATAAATCAAATACTGGGATAGGTATGGGTCCGTGGATATATAATGTATTGTCGAATTTTATAATAAATGAACAAGTTTTATGGCTTTCATTTGAATTTCTCACGTTTTGTCGGTATAGAAGGAATTTAGTATTTAAGCTTCAAATTTAGTAGAACTGGCAACGGCGGCGTGCACAACACTGGGTGTGAGGAGTGAGTCAGTCCGGTGCAGTCGCAGTAGTTGAGTTAGTACGGTGCGTACGGTGGAGGCCAGCGACAATATGGTGCAGTCCGTCGAGACCGGCAGTACCCTATAGTAGGGGGCCACCAACAACATAAATAAATATAGCTCGGTTGTAAATTGGGTAAATATAAATTGTATATAGCTAGTGGCGGCTCATCAGATGAGGCTGGGCCTCATTACAATGTTAGATGAAACTATGATCTATTTTGTCTAATATATTTTTGATGCTATTTCTTAAAACATCATTATAATCATAATCTCCCATTATTTTAGAAAGTTTACATTGACGAAGTCGCTATGCCCGGATCCCATCCCATATCGCTTTCAATTTTCGATATTTTTCGCGAAGTGAGGCCAAATTTACTGGACCTCGTTACATTGCTCCGCGCATGCGCTCAGTTGAATCTTTTTTTATTATTGTTTATTAACAATCAGAACAAATAATATACAATTGGTATACAATGTAAGTTCTATGAGCTAATGGGATGGTTTCTTGTCGGGAAAGGTACCGCATCCATTAAAGCAGTCCTTGTATTCAACCTACAAAAGGTCAATTGGCCATTTCCTTTGGAGTCGGTTTGGATTCTGGTTATTGACGAGATTTGATGCTAAGTCATTTGGATGATTTTCAAGTCTGTTGAAGTGTCTTTGGGCCCTTTTTCTTCACTCTTCCTCTACATAGGGAATGTCAAGATCTGTCTGAAGTTTGTAGTTGGATACATACCATGGTACGTTCGCAATTGTTCTCAGTGATTTTGATTGGAAGCGTTGAATAATATTAATGTTCGACTTACTGGGGCATCCCCGTAATTCAATCCCGTATGTCCAGATAGGTTTGATGATGGCCTTATATAGTAGTACCTTATTGTCCAAGGATAAATATGATCTCTTGCCAAACAACCAATACATACTTTTCATTTTTTAATTATATGTTTATTCCATAATAATTTATTGTCCATGTGTAGACCTAAGTACTTCGCTTCAGTTGCTCTGGGGATTTCTATATTATTTAGAAATAATGCGGGAGCTTCAGAATGCTTCAATGTAAAAGTGACATAAGCTGACTTCGTTTCGTTTATTTTCATTCTCAATTTTTTCAGCCATTCTGACAGTGTATTTAAGTGCTGCTGTAAATTTCTTGTGGCTATCAGTGCATTATTATGCCGACACAGGATTACAGTGTCGTCTGCAAACGTCCCCAGTTCTGTATCTGGTCTCGTTGGAATGTCAGCTGTGAATAAATTGTATAGTATCGGTCCAAGGACACTTCCTTGCGGTACTCCTGAGTTGATAGTGTAGATCGCTGAGTGCTCAGTCCCAAATGCGATGCGGATGTAGCGTTCCGAGAGGTAAGACTTGAGAAGCAGATTGTATTCGCTCGGTAGCTGCATTTTTATTTTATAGAGAAGACCTGGGTGCCAGACTTTATCGAAGGCCTGTTGTACATCTAGGAATACTGCAGGACAGAATTATTTTGCGTTAAGAGATTCATTTATTATGGAGGTTATACGATGGCATTGTTGTAAGGTAGAGTGCTGTCTTCTGAATCCAAATTGGTGATTGGGTATTAGTTTTTATATATTATTTGTAGATTGGAGTCTCTTGAGGATTATTTTTTCAAGAATCTTAAATAATTGGGAAATTAGGCATATGGGGCGATATGAACTTGTATCGTGAGGAGGTTTGCCAGGTTTAGGTATTATTATAACTTGAGCAAATTTCAATTGACTAGGCCAGTATTTTACTCTAAGTACCCCGTTCAACAGAGTTTGAAGGTACTGGATAGCTTTGTCAGGTAGTTCAGATAATATTTTACCATTTATCAAGTCGTATCCAGGAGCTTTTTTCTTTCTGAAAGTGTAGTGAGAATGCCTCAGCCTTTTCTTGATCGGATCTTGCCCAACTACCAGTTGTTGTTCTTATTGGAGATTTTGCTTGTTGCGGCCTCTTCACTTTTTTAGTTACTTTCCATATTGAGTTATCTGTTCTTGACAGATTACTTATATAGTGATGGAGAGATTCTTCTTTTGTTTGTTTTAATTTGTTCTTCAGTTGATTTGTCAATCTGTTGTAAGTGTTTTTGTCTACTGGATTATGAGTTCTTTGCCACTTAGCTCTTGCTCTTCTTTTTTCTCTAACTAAATCAAGTATGACGTTGGGTATGTTTTTTTCTGGTCTACTTTTATTTTGGAGGGTTGGTGTAGCAGTCCATGCACTTTCTTGTATAGTCCTTATAAGGTAGTCTGTGGCGTCATCCAGATCTTCTGGACACTTCAGTCTTACATTAAGGTTTATTTTTTGACAGAGAAGCTCTCGAAATAATTCCCAATTTGTTTTATTATTATAAAGTGACAGTTTTTTGGTAGAGTTTTGATGATTATCGTGCTGATGGTTGCTATCACCGGTGAGTGGTCTGAGGCTATGTCATAATTGTTTATCACCTCAAGATAATTTGAGGATATACCATTAATAATGTAGAAGTCTAGTAAGTCGGGTATTTTATTGGGATCAGTAGGCCAATATGTTGGTTCTCCTGAGAACATGTGCTGATAGTTGTTTTCCTGGAGAAGATTATACAGTTGTTTTCCTTTTGGAGTGATCAATCTTGAGCCCCAATGGGTATGTTTGCAGTTGAAGTCACCTCCACATATAAAGGTATTTCCTAGAGTCTCGAAGAATGGTTTAAATTGTACCTTGGTAATGTTATGTCTTGGGGGATAATATACTGCTGATATTTTTATAGGGGTAGGTAATTTATGTACTTGAACTGTTGTGGCTTGAAGGAAATTCCGTTCATATTTTGGAAGTTCATGGTGTTTAATGGATCTTCTTATAATAATAGCAGTATCACCATGAGCTGTACCATCTGGGTGCTCTGTATAATAAACCTCATAGTGTGGAAATCTAATGTAGTTTCTGCTGGTGAAGTGAGTTTCTGATACTAAGAGTATGTCTATTTTGTTTTGTTTTAGGAATAATTCTACTTCGGACTGTTTGGCAAGGATGCCGTTTGCATTCCATAGAGCTAGTCGTAAGGATTTGGACATTATTTACAAAGTTTATTAATGACAGTTGATAACATGTTGATAACCATGTTGTTCTGCTGCATTAATTGGTTGAACATTATTTTGAACCCCTCAAGGAACTTCGATAGCCGAAGAATACTTCATACCAAAAATTAACGTCTCATTTGAAAGATACAACTTCTTCAAAAGCGTGCAGAAAGAAGATGAGCCCTTCGAAGAATTTTTGAAAACAATCAAAACACAGGCAAAAACATGCGAATTTGATAACTTAACCGATAGCCTGTTGAAGGAAAAAATCGTTTTTGGAGTACAATCTGATGCTGTTAGAGAAAAACTACTCACTGAAGAAAATCTAGATCTGAACAAAGCAATCTCGATATGCCGAGCTAGCGAACAAGCAACAAAACAATTAAAAAAAATCAATGTTTCAGAAAATAGCCAAATACACCTAGTGAAAGGCAAGAAGAAAGATTACAGCAAAGATACCTTCACGTGCAAACGATGTGGCACAAGACACAAAAAACAAAGTTGTCCAGCATATCAAAATAAATGTAATAGCTGTAACAAAAGAGGACATTTTGAAAGCCAGTGTTGGTCGAAGAACGAAAAGAAAGTAAAAAAAGTTACCAAAATGCATTCAGTTGAAGAAAGTGAAATTCTGATGGACGGGTCAGAAGACGAACAAGAAAATCTGTACATAAGAAGGTTGATCCAGAATGAAGAAAAAGATTGGCATGAAGAAGAAAGTTAAAGTTAAATTAGACACTGGTGCACAGTGTAAAGTTCTACCAAAATGGATAAGTAACTAACTAACTAGTTATACAAAATTATGAACTATTTATACTATTTATTATTATTTATTATTTTATTTTATTATTATTTATTTATGCTTGAGAACAGCGGATGTCGATGCTGGTTTGGTGGCGTGATGCGATATCAGCGTATAGGAATTGTGGCACTGGTATCAGAGCATGGGAAGAAAATGTGGAAGTCAGCTACTAAGAATTGTAATACAGTCAGGTGATGTAAGATGATGTCCCTGAGTTCATACGTCGTCATCAAGATTTTCTATATAACAACTCACCTTATTAAGTTGTTGCTATGCAGCAACTTTTAGTAAGAACTAACTTTTGCCCGCTAACTCGTCCTTGCGGTATTTGTTTCGTGTACAAACATACAGTCAGACACACAGATGTGGTAAAATGGAACCTATATTCTAAGTTATGTAGTACCGAGTTTTTTGCGTGATACTTGTACAAAAATACAGAAAGACAGACAGACACGATAAAATGTAGCCTACATTTTAAGTTAGATCTCTAGTAATACATCGATGAAAACTGCATTCAATTCCATGCAGTAGTTTTTGCGTGATGCACGTACGAACATACAGACAGACACAAAAATTCAAAAAAATGTTGTTTTGGCTTCTGTTGCTCTGATAAAGACCCCCCATAATATTTGTTCTTAAATATATTTAATGTACAGACATCGGCCTGTTACAATTTTATTATAATATCTGGGCGACCGAGCTTAGCTCGGGTAGCACAGGATTTAGAGTGGGTCTATAAGAGTTACTAAGGATTTTTAATCTTAGTTAAAAAATGTGCATATATTTAATTAAAATGTATTTCGATCGGTAAATATTGCTTATATCGTTCACATAGCTCATAATTCACAAGTTTCAAAATAAATATGAATGTGAAACATACCAGAACTCAGCTGTATCACCAATCGCCTTCTCGACCCCCAAACTCCAAACTGATATTTCTATCGCAGTCTGCGGAGCCATTCCCGAAATAGCTTTGACCTCGAGGGTCACACCCAATAAAAAATTAGTGTATCGCCAATCGATTTCTCATACCAGAGCTCAGCTGTATCACCAATGGATTTCTCGACCTCCAAACCCTATATTGAAATGTGTATCCCAATCAGCGGAGCCATTTCAGAAATAGGTAATGTGGACCTCGAGGGTCACACCCATAAAAATGGAAGTATCGCCAATCGATTTTTCGGCTTTTAAAACCCCCTTTTGCAAATTTGTATCGAAATCTGACGAACCATTCAAGAAAAAGTTTATGGACCTCGAGGGTGACACCCTCGCGTTTTGTCAGGAAAGCCAGTTATATAGATAATCTTAAAAAATATATCCTTATCTATGTACCAAATTTGATCGAAATCGTTAAAGCCGTTTCCAAGATAAAATTTATATATATGGGGTGTCTCAGCGAGACCGTTCATTAGAAGTTTATTGGGTTCTGGTCAAAATAAAAATTTGAAAATTGAGAGTTATATATAATCGATTATGTTCTCTTCAATTAAAATATTTTTATATTTCTGGTACTTCCGGTTATACCGGAGGTTGGCATCTATTTTGTTATTTTAAATAGAACATCCTGTATATTTTTATATATTTGGATTAACCTATTCTCAATCTTCATAAATACCTTTATTTTTTCAATTTGATCCAGTTTTTTTGGAGTTATTCAATTTTTTCTAAAAAAAAATGCGGCAGCATACATTAATTCAAACAATCATAGAACAATAGATTTTTCGGATATCAATTTAGGATTGAAACTGTGTTCAAACAACATGTTGGAGTATTTTTTGCGGCCAAAAACGGTTGTCTACATTGTGGGGTTACTTTACTATGGCACGTTAACTTTTCGAAATTTTGAAGAACCATAACTTGATTTTTTCAAATGGCAACCCCCATATTTTATTGCTTAGTCGTCTTGGGCGTTTAATTTTACATCTTTTATACCCCACATGTCCTATACCTGAGATTGATAGTTTAGGAGATAATTAAGTTTTTTTTTATTGCGCACATTTCTCATCGATACTTACCTAGTATGCCATGGAAAATAAATAAGCATTCTCAATAAATAAGTCAAACGACAAAGCAATTAAGCTATTAAGAATTAAAATGGATAAGAATAATAAAAACAATGTCTATACAAATCTTCGTTAAATGTTTCTTCAATTGACTTGGATATTTGAGTCAGTAAGATAACGTGTGTCTTTACGTCGGAGTAAAAGTGTTTCATGGAATGATAGTCAGGTTTGAGTGTGTTGTAGATTGTAGATTTAAGGGGTTAAGCATATTCTTGCTAAGATCCAGATACTTCTTAGATCTTGCAGTATTAAAGCTTCCAAGAAACTTTTTGGAATGATCCAACTCAGGGAGATTCCGCCAGAGTGTTCCTCTTTCGGTTTTTTCCTTCTCCTGAAAGTTTCTGGGCCAATAAAAGTAGTTCGTGCTCCTTTTCTGGCAAGTGTGTTGACCGCTTCATTCCCTTTGATTATCGAGTGGCCGGGAATCCAAACTAAACATACCTTGATTTTCTTGCATATTTCGTTGAGTTTTCTTCGGCACTCCCATACCATCCTAGAATTGATAATATGAGAGCTCAGTGCTTTAATCGCAGCCTGACTGTCAGAATGTATAGCTATAACACATTTGTGATAGTTTTTTCTAGGTTCATTTCCACAAATTTTTCGATTGCAAGCATTTTTGCCTGAAAGTGGTTTTAGAACCATCTGGGTACCATTTGATGGCATTCTTTTGGAGAGCTTGGATTTTGGGCTCCCTTTCCCAATTTTCTTTTCTACTTAGCATCATAGTAAAAGCTTTCTCGATGCTAATTTCTCTCGTCACTGGGAAGGTTAGCTGGTGGGATGTATTTGGTCAAAGAGAACCAGGCTCTCCGATTCCTAATTTCCTCATTGCGGGTACCTTCCCTAGCTTGTCTTAGAATGACCTCATGGGCTAGTCTATCTGTCACAAGAGGAAGAGCTGTGAGATCTGTGATGATCTCCAATGTCCGAGTTGAGCTCGTTCTCATAGCTCCGGTGATACAAACACAGGCCAACCTTTGTATTCTATCGAGGGTTTTCCTCATAAAATCCTGGCTTGCCTTGGCATGCCAAACGATTGCCTCATAAGTTATTATTGGTCTCATAATCATGATGTACATCCATCGCAGTATTTTTGGGTTACATCCGCATGTCTTACCAGCTAGACTTCTGCAAGCCATCAAAGCCTTTGTTAGTCCCAGATATTTGACTTCAGACTTCCACTCTATGATGTCTCCATTTGAAGAGAGGGATTTCATTGCTGGAAATTTCCTTCTCCGGGTAAAGGGGATTACTGTTGTCTTGGTTGGGTTAATATGTAGCCCCACTGACAAGCACCTTTGCGCAATAATTCTGAGGCCCACTTGCATGCGTGCTCTCGAATTCTCCTGTAACTGTTAGAACTATGTCGTCAGCGTGGCCTATGCATTCGAAGCCAAGCTCAGTAAGCTTGTGGAGTAGCTAATACTAGGCTCCATAGATAAGCAATAAGTAACTGATATCTTTAAATAGGTAGTGATAATGATTATTAATTTCTTAATAAAAGCAATACATCAATTTTACAATAACTCAAAAACGAGTAATGATATATATTGTCTCGCTATTTTCGGTAAAATGTAGCTTTTCATATGGACTTTAAGACCAATAATAAAAAATGTAACGTGCCATTTTTTACAAAAAAAAGTAAGTATTGGCAAACAGCGCCCTCTAGGAGTAAAGTTGTGAATTTGCAAACTCATCTGACATTATTTTTAAAATAAGCGTTGAATTATCTTTCAAACAAGATGAAACTCGTTAAATTGGGATAACGCGTCTAGGAGATAACAGCGGTTTAAGAAAGTACTGTTTACCCAGCTCCCCCCTTATGTTCAAAAATACGGAAAATGTATCAAGACCAAAATTACGCACCATTTCATGAACTTTCCATTTCCATTACGAAGGCAATACGTTAATTAATCGATTTTTTTTAGAAAAAAGATAATTTTAATTTATACCATGGTAATTACGCCACCTAGTGGCCATTTCAGAAACTTGAAGTAGTAGGGCTCACGCTTTTTATATTATACTACCTCGCTGACCTTGAACACCTGGTATATAAACGGCCCACACACTACACACAGTACACAGTCATCCAAAACTGAAGCACATTTGCACGCGCTCACATGTGAAGTGAACGGTACGACGGGCTTCTGAAACTGATAATTGCCGGAGGAGGCGAGCCTCGTAGCATTCGCGGACAATGTGGCCGTGGTGATTGTGGCAAAGCACCTGGAAGAAATAAATTTCATCTTTGATACGGTCTTCGAGAAAATAGTAGATGGATAAAGTCAGTAGACCTGAATCTAGCAGAGCCCAAGACAGAGGCGGTGCTGATCACTAGTCGGAAACATGTGGAGACAATAATGCTGCAGGTTGTGGAGCACGAGATCACATCCCAACCGTTCATTCGATACTTGGGAGCGATGATCGATGCCAGGTTGAGCTTTAAAAAGTAAGCTGAATTCGTTAGTGTGAATGCTTCTGGAGTGAGGAACATTCTATCTCGACTCATGCCGAACGTAGGAGGTTCAGAACATAGGAGAGCTCTGTTGTCGTCGGTGGTCACATCTGTAATCACTTGTGGTACTGCCATCTGGTCCGACGCACTGGGGAAGCGAGATTCACGACCTGGCTTATCCACCCCCGTGGAGAAGTCGATTTCTACCTGACTCAGATGCTCTCTGGACAGCTGCTTCAGGGAATACCTTCATAAATACAAACATGAAGATTCCCCGGAGTGTCCAACATGTGTAGGAGTCAATGAAAGTGCGGTACACGTATTCTTCATATGCCCGCGCTTTAACATCCTTCGTCGTTCATGGAAAGCTGCACTTCTAGGAAGGATCACGTCTGAAAACATGGTGAAGGCCATGGTCTCATCAGGGATGGCCTGGGAAGCGACAAGCAAGTTCAAGGCTGAGGTGCTGAAAGAACTTCGCTCTACAGAGCAAAAGGAATTGAAGGAGCTGTTTAGCTAAATCCTCCCCCCCCCCCCCCGAGTAATGCCTAACGGCGTTTCCGTGGGAGAAGCAGAGGCCAGAGATTGTGGAGATTTTTAGTCGGTATTGGAAAAGCGCTTCCGAGTCCGACAAACCAGGCAGAACACCAAGACCTGATGATACGTAAAAGTATTTTCCCCAAACCTATAAAAAAATTGAGTGTTGTGTTATTCAGCAGTAGGTATGATTTATGCCATAGACTATATGTATGCTTAAGGAGGATAGAAGGTAAGGAGGGAATAGCTAAGTTATAACGTGAAGCCGCGTGGAATGTAGACAACCCGTCAAGTATGAACACCGGTGCGCACGGTAACAAACGGAATTTGCAAGAAAATCATCAGTTTTACTGATTTTCTGCTTGCTATAAGGAAGAAAAACCATTAAAAAAGTCACAGCGTTTATTGTATCATGGTTTAGAGTACCTACAATCTTATAATATACATTTTATATACGACTAGATGATCCGGTGAACTTCGTACCACCTAAAATTTATTTTATTATAAGGTTTATGCGATTATTAAGCCGTTAAGTTAATTCAATATTTTTTACTTATATGAAATACCATTACCAATGTCCAGCAATTGCTTCGAAAACACCTATGCATTTACGTCTTGCTGCAAAAACACCCGCATGTTTGTCGTTAATTGTACTCTCCACATGCCGCCACAATTTGATGATTTTAAGCAAGCGTTTAGTTCCTCAGCGACAGTTGATCGAGGATTAACTGGAAGAGTCTGGTGAAAATCACCAGACAACAGAATCGTGGATCCACTAAAAATGTTTTGATTGTCTCCAATATCTTTCTGTTTTTGGCGTTGTTGCAAGCTGCTGTATCGTGTGTTCAGTGGCAATTTCAAGACAGAACGTGCAGTTCGTCCGCCTTCTAGTAAATTTGCTGCTATTCCCGATGAAGCCAATGCTAGGCAACTTCATTCTGGAATCGGATTTTTGCCAAAGGAAGTGAAATTAAGAACATTTTTCCGGTCTTCCCTGGAGCCAGAAAATAAATTCTACCAATTTCATTGTTCGCAGCTTCTGTCAAAGAGTCGTAAACAATTTTTTGTTGTTGATTCAATTGTGGAACATTTGTACTTTGTACAAACTGCTTCGGTGTCGTATTGTTGTTCTCTTTGAAACTCTTGGTTAAATGCATTGTGCATTGGACGTTTGGGTGATATCATACCCAAACATGACAACTTATTCGCCATCAACAAACACATGTCTTCTATCATAAACAGTGTTTATTGAAAACTTCTGCCATCATTTGTAGGGTTGGAGTTAAAGATTGACAGCGCACATTATGCAAAACATATCATCCTTATTTTTGACCCACAAATCGTTCGATTTCGAAGATAAACATGTTGATTTGATAGTTACAAAAAATGTACGAATTTGATGTTGACACGGTTCGCAGTAAGTTGCACACGTATTTCCATATTCACTGTTCTCAGCAATTGAAACGAAATCGGACCAAAAAAATTCACCAACAACAATCGTAGATAATAGCATTCGTTTTTAATTTGATGCTCAGTGTAGATGCGGCCCAAAGCTTCTGAAGCATATACATGTAGATGTTCCTCAACCGGTGTTCCTTGTTTCCGCCGACTTACAGTATTCCACACTGCTGTGAGCTTCAAAAGTTTTGGACAATATTGGCGAGTATGGCACACTCCAACGATTATCCACAATAATGTCTTGTCCTTGGACCTTCATAACTATAGATCGTCCATTGTCCGCAACTGATTGGTGACGATATAATAGCTATCCTTCATTGCCTATGATGGTGTCATCAATTAAGTCAGATTAGGTCTTTCGGATATCACTTGAAAAACTTACCGTCGATCATACAGGGTGAGATATTCTTGAAAGATTCGCAAGGTCCATGTTCATTGTGTTGTGCTCGATGTTGTTTTGTTTGATGTTCACGAACACGTTGAATTCCTAATCTATCAACTTCTCAATCGTTTTCAACTCTAGAACGCGATTCGGACATTCAAGTACGACTATTATCATTATCAAAACTAATAGTATTTTCATTTTAAGAAGATAACAAATTTCACACAACTTCACGAAATGATTGACAGTAACTAAGTATTATTCTGACATCTGTTAGACAAATGACGATAGGTACACCACTATGCAACTTATTGAAAGTAATACAAACAGGCGATTTCCATACAAAATTACCAATTTTGAATTTTATAATTTTTCAACTGTTTTTATGGGTGTTTTTTCTCTCTTTTAAACCTCCACTGTTTTAGGGCGAACAAAACAAAACAAAAATTATTCAAATCGGTCAAGCCGTTTTTGAGTTTTAGCGAGACTAACGAACAGCAATTGATTTTTATATATATAGATAGATAGATAGAAGATACTTACAAAAATTTTTAGTCTTATATCTACATGTTTTGCCGCAATTGTCTTTATTAACAAAAATAGATGATTATCTAAGGGAGTTTGGTCGAAAACGTGATCATTGAGGGTTTCAAAAAGAATTTGAAAAATATTGCAAAACCATATAGGACAAATGCACTGCCGTAAATTGTCTTGCTAAAGTCTTTCCACCAGTTTTGTCATGGCCTGACGTATGAACTTCTCACTTGTAAAGCAGATTTTAACTACATCATCGGAAAGATAAATCAAACCACCCCTTTTTTCACTGCTATGAGGGAAAGTGCAGCATGCATTCGCGTGTATGATGTTCATACTTCGCAAGTTGCCTCTATACGCCAGTTGGCTTCACTGCCGCGCTTTGCACTCCAAACCAATGCTCCCTCCAACCTTCTCTCCTCCTTGTGTATGCTGAATTGCTGTTGCATTTGGAATATTATCAAAAAAGACCATTAGTCCTTACCAAAGGTTGAAAGGAACGTTATTTCTAGCTACAGGACCGAGTTATGAAGACATGAAATTTTCTACGCTTGTATCACCTCACTATTCTTTTTGATGCAGGCTTACCAGCTTCTAGAAATAATTCAGATTACTCATTTTACAACCGTTTTTTGTTCATAGAATTTTGAAATTAGCTAGGTATATACCAAAAACATTTAAATATCTTGGTAAAAGTCTAATTTAGCGGCTTTTGTTAAAAAAGACCCAAAAATAAATGTTTGCAGAAATGGGTTTTTTTAGGATTACTTTTAATAAAAATGAGGCGGAAATCGCTATTTCTTGAAATTTGTTACGGAAAAAAAGTGAAAAATGTTGTTCTCAACACTTATGACTCTTACCTGGATATGTGTTTTAGAAGTGTGTTTTCGAACACAAATAGTACCGATACCTATGGAATCATGTTCGTATTTCATCTAACAATAATAAACTCGAGAAAATGCGTGAAAATTGATAAGCGAAGCTCGCGAAAGTGTAAGGTCAAACAAACAGTTTGTTGACTTATGTGGTAGGCTGTCAATGCTGCTAACATTACTACCAACGTAAATTTTGCGGTATTAAATTATTGAATTCTTTTTAGTTTCATTATTACTTGCTTCAGGACAAATAAATCGACAATATGCACTTAAGTAACCCAAAATCTAAAGATGTTCGTTCTAAAGCAAGTATTTATAACAATAAAATTTGCATAATAATCTAATACCACATAAGTTACGTTGGCAGTGTTGGCAGCATTGGAGCACGATAAATCCTACAACTTATTGGTTAAACCCACAGAAATCAGAAATTTAAAGGGTGTTCGAGCAGTAGTTTGGACCAGTTTCCAACTGTGTTCCGTGATTGTGGAGCATGCGCATATTAATTTCCGTCTTCTTAAAATTAAAATGCGCATGCCTCTGACGGTTTGAGTTTGGTTTGAAATCCTGCTCGAACACCCTTTTAATAAAGTGATTAAATTCCTATGTGTAAACCTCACTTTTTCCCCAACTTAATTTTCTGATTTAATATATATTTTAGCAATAGTTTCGCAAATCTTAGCGTTTAATGAAATACGAGTACGGTTTCACAGTTCCACACTATTTGAGGAAAACACTTCCAAGGTGACAATTCCAGCAAAATGTCGTAAATCCTGGTAGCAATATTTTTCCATTTTTCAAAACCAAATTATCTAAAATAGCACTTTCCGCCTCATTTTTATTTAAAGTTATAATAAAATACACCCTTTTTTATTTATTTGTTTTGAGCTTTTTTAACAAAAGCCGCTAAACTAGACTTAACAAATATTTCTTATATAGGAAAAAAGTCGCATTTGTAGGCGTGCAAATGTAACAGTTTTCCTGTGGGACGGTTTTAAGTTGAAATGTTTCATTAGTATTTTAATTGAGAGTGACATTGCATTTCCAACTATTTTTCATTTGATCTAGAGCAATCATCTTTGTCGATTGATTTTTATTTTAAGTCAAATTATATCATGAAGATGGCGTCTTCAATTTGTTCGAGCAAATTGAAATAAGTATTTAGTTATTGTATATGCTGGAGTGCCTGTTGTATGTTAAACGCTATGAAAATCAGTATTGAACTCAAGAAGACATCCATGATTACAACATTCATTCAAGGCGCAATTTAATACCCGCATATTAGCGTCAGGATGGTTCTGGCTACTGGGCCACAAAACTTTTCATTCTTACCAGGTAATGTAAGAACACTAAGAGATAACAGTTTTAAACAAAGGGTAAAACGGTACCTGATAAGCAAGACCTTTTATTCCTTTGACGAATAATTTAATTCAGATTTTCATTTGATGTGAGTAGTACATCCTGAAGGATAAAATATTTTATATGTGTATTGATTTTCTTTAATCCTTTTGTAATGTTAGTACATGTCTTGATTATTATAATTTTTATATTTTGAAACCATTATTCACTCATGTAAGCGTGTGCTTTAACACAAATAAATATAAAATAGTTTCTCACTGCTTTGGAATTGAACTGCGTCGATTGTTCGGCAATACTCAGCTGAGCGTGGTCAGTCCAGAGCAAGAAATGTTTCCTTTTAAACCTATTTTTCTTCAATTCCCTTTCATTGTATATGTATATGGATCTTAGTAAATTAACGAGCGGGTTTTTATATTAACAGTTTAACAAACTCTTGGTCTTACATAATTCACTCCTAACGCTCCATATTACTAAAGATTGTAGTTATAACCAAGAAATAGATTAATAAAATACAAAACTGATAGATACGTGCAGGTACATTGAAATCATTACATGAAAGATGTAGACTACACTATGTCAATGGATAAATAATACCCGATCATGGTGTTTTACAACATTTATTGTTAAAGAACCTTACATCTTAGATATATATGTATAAAAATGTTGAAGTCCAATGAATTTAGTCCAACTGAAACAAAAAAAACTTTATATAACAGCCTAGGAATAAATGCACCAGGCTATGATATACTGCATCATAATAAATGAATATGTATTGAGCAATGCAATTTATCCCAATATAACTGTTCATTTACATGAAATCAGCGGCAGCCACAAAAATGATTCCAATAATAATATAAATAATATGCAATCATACCTTCTTGAAACCAATGTCGCCGGCGTATTCTCTGAAGCACTGCCTGCAAAGATTCAGGCCGTATTTGCGAATCAATCCGTGTCTGTTGGAGCAAGCACGGCTAAAAATTATAATAATGAACTAATCAACTGAATTTCAAAGTTTACAATCTTGCAGAGACTGTTAAACTGATAATTCATCATCGTGTATAAGAGCTTTATAATAAGAATAAGAACACGCGGGATGTAGAGAGGTTAGGGTACAAAAAGAGAATGTTTCTATACATTAAAAATAATTGGACACTTACCAAGATCTTGATCCTTGTCCATATTTACGAGGATGAGAGTACCAGATATTTTGGAAACCCATTTTTGAGAAAAAAAGGATGAGTCTACAGCCAGCAGGAACTTATCGCAAGAGGCAGAGAGAAAAGAATTATTGTCTTCATTGACAACTGACAATTGAAATTTGTATCATAGATCATGAATCAAGAGAATGGATCTATGATCTATGTTTGAAGGTCTATGTTGTACGAGCAACTTGGTGCGTTCCACTTATTCCCATTTCTACCCTAAGTGCGGGTTTACGAGATTCTTGGCGCGCGTTAGAAGCTGGCGCACGCAGATTGCTTCGCGCACGTAAACAGATTAAACGTATGGTGGCAAATAGGATCATTTACGAGTCATTAGCGTGCGCCACGGTCCACTTACGTGAGATGCAGGCGTACGCGGAGACTGTCAAATATTTCTCCTGACAAATAATACAACGCGCGCGAAGCTCTACATGGCGTAAAGAAATGGACCACGTGATCACAGCGACCAATCACGATTAGGTATTCGACAAATCCTCATGCTGTCAAAAGTTAAATCAATTAAGATTATTATTTATTAGTGCGGGTTTACGAGTTTCTTGGCGCACGTGAGAAGATGGCGCGCGCAGATTGCTTCGCGCACGTAAACAGATAAAATGTATGGTGGCAAATAGGATTATTTACGAGTCATTGGCGTGCGCCACGGTCCGCCAACGTGAGATGCAGGCGCACGCGGAGAGTGTCAAATATTTCCCCTGACAAATAATAAAACGCGCGCGAAGCTCTGCCTGGCGCAAAGATATGGACCACGTGACCACAGCGCCCAGTCACGACTAGGCATTCGAAAAGTAGTCGTGCTGTCAAAAGTTGAAATGAAATAAGATTATTATTTATCAATTTTATTGTGTCTTTTGCATATTCTCACTATATATTTTCAGATTTTTAATTTGTGTTTTTGGCGTTACATATATAGATTAGATTTCATCAAAGTTATAAGTGCAATGTTGATTTAGGTTATTTTGTGTGTTAATATTAACAGATGAGTTAAATTAAGCATTAAACTAGTGCGTATCAAATATTGTTGTGGTTGACTCGAATTCGTAACAAATTTTCGAAGCTCTTCTTCCAAAGGTTTATTACATTCCGTATCACTTCGTTTTGACAGTCGCAGTCGAATAATAAAGCGCGCGTAGAGAAACTCGTAAATGGGTCGGCGCAAAACGGTCGCGAAACCTGTTCAACGTACGCGAAGCAATCTGCGTGCGCCAGCATCTCACGCGCGCCAAGGAACTCGTAAACCCGCACTTAATTTTATCGTGTCCTTGGCACATTTTCACTACATCTTTCAGATTTCTTATTTGTGTTTTTTGCGTTATGTATCTATTACTTTTATATACAGTACGACGACGTGAATATCTATCTTTTCTTCAGTAATATTAACAGATGAGTCAAATTAAGTATTAACCACAACAATATTTGAAACGTATTCAAATATTGTTGTGGTTGATTCATATTCGTAACAAATTATCGAAGCTCTTCTTCCAAAGGTTTATTACTTTCCGTATCACTTCGTTAGTGCGGGTTTACGAGTTCCTTGGCGCGCGTGAGATGCTGGCGCACGTAGATTGCTTCGCGTACGTTGAACAGGTTTCGCGACCGTTTTGCGCCGACCCATTTACGAGTTTCTCTACGCGCGCTTTATTATTCGACTGCGACTGTCAAAACGAAGTGATACGGAATGTAATAAACCTTTGGAAGAAGATCTTCGATAATTTGTTACGAATATGAGTCAACAACAACAATATTTGATACGTATTACTTTAATACTTAATTTAACTCATCTGTTAATATTAACACACAAAATAACCTAAATCAAAACTGCACTTATAATTTTGATGAAATCTAATCTATATATAACGCCAGAAACCCAAATTAAAAATCTGAAAATATATAGTGAAAATATGCATAAGACACAATAAAATTGATAATTAATAATCTAATTCCATTTCAACTTTTGACAGTACGACTACTTTTTGAATGCCTAGTCGTGATTGGGCGCTGTGGTCACGTGGTCCATATCTTTGCGCCAAGCAGAGCTTCGCGCGCGTTGTATTATTTGTCAGGGGAAATATTTAAGACTCTCCGTGTGCGCCTGCATCTCACGTTGGCGGACCGTGGCGCACGCCAATGACTCGTAAATGATCCTATTTGCCACCATACGTTTAATCTGTTTACGTGCGCGAAGCAATCTGCGCGCGCCAGCTTCTCACGCGCGCTAAGAAACTCGTAAACCCTTACTTAGATAAAAAAAGAGGGAGAATACCATGCTTTCCATCTACGCCTTTGTACGAAAGTGTGATCATTTTAAAGATGGAAACCTTTTTTTTCCTAGTCTAAGTTTCTACCACTAGCTTGCGAGTGTTTATGTAGTACAAGTGGAACGGCTTCGTTGACAAAATTACCCGCACACGTTCAAAATATTGATCAATACTGGTTTGTCATTATCTCACATCAATCTACTACAATAATATAGATAGGTTATGTTTATGTACGTATTCCTCAGAGATGTATTCCGTATTTCTCATTATGGTATTTTTTATTTTTATCCTTCTACAACAACGCCATCTGGTCTCTAGCTCATTAGCAGTCTAACTTTCATAACATTAATTAGATAGGAAGACTCAAGACCTGAGTAAATGATCATGAGATGGGTGAAGGAAGCCTAAATACAACAATGGACACTCAGTGAAATACTGCGCAACATACCAAATGGACAACTTATCACGGGACGTTATTTCAGCCACTTCTGCTTATAGAACAGGATACAGAGTTAGTCTTCCTCCCTTTATATATTCTTGGCCACGACCCTGCCGTCGTCCACAGTGTCACCACCTCCACAGGTGTTATATCTCCTGTTTAATTAGCTTCTTAGACACGACTTTATAGACAAAAATTAAGAATTTTCTTATTCATATTTTTGTTCCTCGACTCATTAACCCACGGTCGTAAAAGGTCTTGCATCTCCACTTAAAAAAGTGTCACACTTATTGAAGGCGATTTTCGTAATTCTAGGTTTGTCCGCTTAAGTCGCTGTAATCTAGTGTCGTTGCCAATTTCTTAAATAACATTCTTGATTTGTACTGTACTGAATTTAAATTAATTTCAGAAACTGTAAACTGTAAGCGAATTATTTATTATATAATAAAAGCGATTAAACGAATGATTGTCTCTGATATTAATTTTAAACATATACCAGCCACTGACACATTGACATAAGTGACAAGCGCCACACCCAAAATGGCTATATTGCAAACTAAAAATATCTTCCACATCCATGACAATTTGGCCTACCCAAACTCCGTGGCCTTATATTATACGAGCGTGCATTAATTTCAATGTGACAACAAATGACAGAATGTGAACGCAAAATAGTGTTCATGGAGCTTGCTATCACTAACACACAATAAGCTCCATGAACAGCATTGGTAGTGTAGTGTTTGCATTAATGGTTCAGATAGCGCCTCCCTGAACACAGACTAAGCGACCCACTTGTTACCGAACCAAGAATATATAAAGTGAGGATGATTAACTCTGTATCCTGTTCTATAAGCAGAAGTGGCTGAAATAACGTCCCGTGATAAGTTGTCAATTTGGTATGTTGCGCAGTATTTCACTGAGTGTCTATTGTTGTATTTAAGCTTCCTTCGCCCATACTACAGCGTGATTTTGGGCAACACACCGAAATGACATACGATAACCCAATGTTTTTTGTGCTACTCCCACTACTCGTGTTACTCGTCTTCCCTATATTTGTTCATGTACCGATTCCCCTACCTGTGCCCCTACCGTTTTGTTTCTTCATAGAGCGAGTTCTAGGGGCCCCACACGGTCAATATCTTGATCAATAAAATTGACCGTATGTGGATAGATATTAAACCTTGTTTCTGATACCGATCAAAATTAATTTTTTTATTTATTGGATTTTTTGGAGATGTTGATAAATATATTGGCCTTCATACCTTCATCAGTAATATAGTATATTGAGCAAGGATTTTTTTTAATTGAGACTTCTGAAGGGTAGAAAGGTTATTTTGAAGAGAATATTAAAGAAAATATTGATCAGTATCATAGGTCATATTGAACGTAGATTGATGTGAGATAATGACAAACCAGTATTGATCAATATTTTGAACGTGTGCGGGTAATTTTGTTAACGAAGCCGTTCCACTTGTACTACATAAACACTCGCAAGCTAGTGGTAGAAACTTGGACTAGGAAAAAAAAGGTTTCCATCTTTAAAATGATCACACTTTCGTACAAAGGCGTAGATGGATTTTAAGTGGAGATGCAAGACCTTTCACGACCGTGGGTTAATGAGTCGAGGGACAAAAATATGAATACGAAAATTCTTAATTTTTGTCTATAAAGAGACGTGTCTAAGAAGCCAATTAAACAGGAGATATAACACCTGTGTAGGGGGTGACACTGTGGACGACGGCAGGGTCGTGGCCAAGAATATATAAAGGGAGGAAGACTAACTCTGTATCCTTTTCTATAAGCAGAAGTGGCTGAAATAACGTCCCGTGATAAGTTGTCAATTTGGTATGTTGCGCAGTATTTCACTGAGTGTCCATTGTTGTATTTAGGCTTCCTTCACCCATCTCATGATCATTTACTCAGGTCTTGAGTCTTCCTATCTAATTAATGTTATGAAAGTTAGACTGCTAATGAGCTAGAGACCAGATGGCGTTGTTGTAGAAGGATAAAAATAAAAAATACCATAATGAGAAATAAGGAATATATCTCTGATGAATACGTACATAAACATAACCTATCTATGTAATATGTAATAATATTATTGCAGTTCTTTTCGAACATTTTATTTTATTGTGTCGAAGTGAAATTATTAAAAAATGACAAAACCTTGCGTTGTATTGTAATGTAATAAGTGCTACAGGGTACTTCAAATCAAACAGTGAGCGACTGAAAAAGTGATAGTGCTATTTGCAATTGACCTCTTCATAATATGGTGATAAGAAGAAAAATATATTGACCCTGAGAATTCACTTTGAGCGGAATCTACAAAATATGATCAAGTTTGATTCTCTGTACGTACCTACCTAGGTTCACAACAAGCCGCTTGATTAATAGGAAAAAGTTTGAGTATCAACCATAGTTAAAATTATTTTCATGTTTGCCTTTTTTGTCAGTTAAATCAATACTCTGTATCATAGAGAATAAAATAAAGGCTTTTTAAATTAGACAAAATATATCATAGTTCGTGTCAGAGTAAATTCTCTTTGGTAAATTCGTTCGTAAGAGTAGTAGGCACAGGGCGCTATATGATGAGCTCTAGTTCGAGTATTCTTCGTGGCATCTTCGTTACTCTTTGCCATCAGTAGCGCTTATCCCTCTACAGATGCGATCCTGGCTTTACCCGTCCTCGTTATATTTGCTCATGGTCGTGGCCTAAGAATCGGGTCTGCGCAAAACGACAGTGCGCACCTCCATGTGTTTTCTGTCTCCATACATATATATATATATATTCGTAGGGTGCCGCACTAAGAACGAGGTTTGTCGTCTACATATTGCGTTTGTATGCATTTTTTCCACTATACTCCTCAATCAGATTGATTACCAAAGATAGCATCAGTCTCCCAGACATATATCATGAGTTCGAGGTTGTTGCCTCTCATCAGTATGTCGCAGGGCGAAGAGCCATATTCGATAATCAATCCTAATTTGGAACTCATACTTGTATCAATCTTCAGTATAGAACTGTCGTTGGAGACAAGTATGAGCGATATACTGCTGTAACTCAAAAACCGTAACTCCATTTAAATGTTGCTTCATATATTTTTTTCTTTAATTTCGCTATTTCATATTTCCAATTTTCGAAAAAAATTGCTCTTCCCTCTCTTTCCTAGCGAATATACGCATATCACATATTTTAGACTTTACCATTGCGAAACTCGGAAACCGTAACTCTTTTGAAAAAATTTTCAATTTAAATATTTCGGGATATGGAATTTTCATCAATTCTGTAGTCTCGGATTTTCAATTTTTGAGAAAATTGCCCCCTCCACCCCCTTTGGGGGCGGTTTTTGGACGGAAGGTGATTTTGGATTTGATTTTTTTCAATATAGGACCATTTCTCAACTCTTTTCTTTCAAATGAAGCAAAACTCTTTTAAATCTGAGTACGCTTGCTATGCGAAACGCGCGAAAAGCAATGAAAAAAAGCAAGCTTACAACCGAATTGTATACCTTCTCCTTTTTTGAAGTCGGTCAAAAAAGGAAAATTTGGGTTCGTGAATGGATTAAAAACCGCAACCGATATGGAGCAGCAAATACTCTGTTAAAAGAGTTAAGAAATGGCGACTGATTATCCTCTATCAAACTTATTAAATGAAAAGTGTCCTCAGACTTCCACTTGATTTTCTTGTGATCCATAAGTTTCAATATGTATTATTATAACTAAAATTTACTATAAAGTTTTTTGAAATAAAAACATCTTTTATTAACCTCAAACCCAAAACATCAACCCATCAAAGTTGCACTAGTTCACACAATGCAATTTCTCAAGTGTACGCAAGTCGAAAAAATGTAGTAAAGTTTTAATTGTTGCGCAATTTTTAAAGTTACGATAGTCTCACCTTTCAATGTAAGAATGGCGCCATTTTTCAGATTGCGCAATACATAAAGTGTACATGTGTGCGACTACCTTTAATATAGGAATATGACATTGACTGATGACATAATTTGAGTCTGGCCAGGCTAATGTTTTGTATAAGAAGCTATTTAGACAGGAGATTCAACTATCTACGCCTACGTCAGGGTCGTGGCCTAAAATCGGGTCTGCGCACTACGTTAGTGCGCACGTGTCATATGCCTTTGTTGTATTTGTAACATATACTCAAACTTCTATACCGCTAGCATTGTGGAAAGAAATAGGCAAAAATGAAGCCAAAGACCTGGGGATAGCTGGCGATAAGGGAGAGAAGGGACATGTCCCTATTTCGTTACCATGGATACCATATGTGACATATATATGTGACTCCAAACCATTTCCCACAACTTCCCCTTTTGCGCATTCGAACTAAACTCGCAATCCCCATAGTGAGCTTCAAAAAAAATTCAAGGATCAAATTATAGGTATATAGAATTATGTGATTTGTAAATTCAAAATAGAGTCATGACAAATCTTATTGTTTGACGTTTCAGTGTTTATTTTCAACTTTATACAGGGTGTTACAGAATGTTGTGAAGGAAATTTTAGGACGGATTCTACATATAAAAATATGAAAAAAAGTTCATATAAACATGGGTCCGGGAATGCTTCGTTTCCATGATACGGGATGTTTAAACTGTTCCCTTTTTAATACTTTATTTTACATTTATCGAAAACCTGGTGAAATATTAAGACAAGATTTGCATCAATGGCGTTCCTGTCAGTCATTATATTTATTAAAAAAACTGCACGCCACTGTCTCTTGGATGTTTCCGTTTTGACGCACCGGTATCGAAATAAAAATTATTTTAATATTTTATTTGTAATAGTTTTTCAGAAAACAGTGTATTAAATATTAGGTTTAAATGATTTGTGTGAAAATGGCCTCCCTGTGCTTCAATACATGCTGTAACTCGCCTTCGCATATTTCTTCTGACTCTTCGGAGTATTTTAGGTCTTTGGCGAATTATTTCACAAGCATTGGTAACGCATTCCACTAATGTGGCTTTAGATGCCCCCATAGGTAGAAATCGCAGGGATTCAAGTCAGATGATCGGGGTGGCCAGGAAATAGGCCCACCCCGACCAATCTAATTTCCTTGGAATGTGTGGTTTAAATAATCTCTTACATTGAGACCAAATGAGCAGGCGCTCTGTCATGCATAAACCATAAATTTTGCCTAATATTAAGAGGGACATCTTCTAGTAGATTGGGCAAATTCAAATATGTTTGTCCGTTTAATCTTCTGGGTAAAATAAAAGGTCCAATCAAATAATTATGAACTATTCCTGCCCACACATTGATTGAAAACTGCTGCTGATGTCGCGATTGATGAATAATATGGGGATTTTCATCCGCCCTAAAATTTTCATTGTGAAAATTAATGATTCCATTTCTGGTAAATGAAGCTTCGTCCGTGACCAAAATGAACCAGTCTGGCTGGAAAGTCTGTTTCAGAAAGCGCTTGCACTCTCTGTAAATGGTAAGGACAGAGCTGCTGCTCGTGAAGTATGCGCCATACATTAACGTGGTTAGTATTCCCCGATCGTTTGCTAGATGCCTTGTACTTCTTTCTGGATTTTGTTCAATCGCTATTAAAACATTTTGCACTGTTTGAGCAGTTCTTGGCGCCCAACAATCAACAAAATTACCTGTTAGCATTCCTGTTTCTCTCAAACATCTATGAATACTTATAAAGGTGGTTGCACAAGGTTTCAAATATAATAGCATGCTTTATAAGTAGTCATCAATAGACAATAAGGAATCTGAGGAATGTAATTTTCTAAAAGTTAATAATTTTATGTTTTATTTGAATTTCACTGTCACAGAGACAGAGAACATATATAAACAGTGTGTTCCTAAATACAAAACCCCGGTCGTATAATAAAAGGTCTTGCAACTCCACGATGTTTGGGTAGGCCAAATTGTCATGAGTCATGGATATTAAAGATATTTTTAGTTTGTATTATAGCTATTTTGGGTGCGGCGCTAGTCGCTAGTGTCAATGTGTCAGTGGCTGGTATCTGTTTAAAATCAATCTCTGAGGCAATCATTCGCCTAATCACTTTTAGTATATAATAAATAGTTCACTTACCGTTTCTGAAATTAATTTGAATTCAGTACAGTACAAATCAAGAATCATATTTATGAAATTGGCAAAGACACTAGATTACACCGACTTCCACGGCCAAACCTAAAATTACGAAAAACGCCTTTTTTAAGTGGAGATGCAAGAGCTTTTATTATACGACCGTGCACAAAACTAAGTAGCTGTCCAAATTGGTTGTCTCTGGTGGTATGTTCATATATCTGTCATATTTTGAGGCATAGAATGAATTATTTCTATGTTTTGATGGTTCTATGTTTTTTTAATGTTTTTGTACACTCTGATTTACAGTAAATAGGTCAATTTTGTTTGTAGTTGTCCCTGTCCCCATAGATAAGTGATTGTCGCATGTATACTGAGTTGTCCCGATAAGAGAGGTGTTGTGCTATACTAGATAATATACCTTATACAACCTCTCTGGCTTTTACCTATTAAGTTGTCCTTTTCAATTTATCGTTGCCCTTGACAGTATAGACCGATTGCATTAAGCGAAAATTGTTCTCCGCATGCGCGGCGGGAAGTCCACAACGACCACTTCCATTTGAAATATTACTCTTTTGAACAAAATGTAATATGCCTGTGCTCAAATATTTCCATGATAATGGCTGTCTGTGACTTTAAATCAATTTCTTTATGTACTATGACATCTATGCGCTTTTACCTGAGAAACCTGCTTCTACATAAAGTTGAATATTGGTATTCCATGGTCAAAGGGTCGCGCATGCGGAGAATTGAAATCATTAATGCAATTGGTCTATTACAGCCAAAGCCCATATTAATTTTGTGAAGGTATCGTTTATGTTTTTCTTTCCTGCCAGTGAAAAATCCATTCTCTATTAATCACAGTATGTCTTGTAACTATGCGGATGGATTATCGGAATACGAAAATAAAGGCGTGTTGGGATTACCAGAAGTGAGAATGATAAATATCAAGTTATTCATTTATATATAAATTTAATATTTCACACAGAAATTTGAAACTGAAGATAAATTGAATGACAAGTGTAATTTGCTTGCAAAGTGGATTAAAGATGCTAAACATATTGTTGTCCACACAGGAGCAGGAATTAGTACTTCTGCTGGAATACCAGACTTTCGGTATGACTAAGAAAATACTAGATTGCAAAAATACCACAAATTACTGAGATAATATATTGCTTGTACGTTGTTGTAGGGGCCCTAATGGTGTCTGGACGTTAGAAAAGCAAGGGAAGAAACCCAACGTCAATATTTCTTTTGATGATGCTACCCCATCTAAAACACATATGATTCTGAAGCATCTAGTTAACAAAAGTATAGTCCAGTTCATAATTAGTCAAAATATAGATGGGCTCCATCTCAAATCAGGTATTTCCCGTATTAAATTGGCCGAATTACATGGGAACATGTTCATAGGTCAATGCAATACTTGTGATAGGTACGTGAAAAAGATAATGTGCACAAATCCTTGTATGTTTTTTTATTAATATTTAAGACAATTTGTAAGAAATAGTGCCACCTCCACAGTTGGCAAGAAATGCATTAACGAAGACTGCAGGCGATCTAATTTATCAGTCCGTAGTTGTAGAGGAAAACTACACGATACTATTTTAGATTGGGAAGATGGTCTACCGGAAGCAGATTTGGAGCTTGCTGAGTACCATTCTAGGTAACAAGTTTTAGGTAGTTTATTAATAGCACGTAGGATAAATCATACATTGACTTGAATCTAGGTATACTATTTCACATTTTAAACTCGATTTTAGCATTGCTGATCTCAATATTTGCTTAGGAACCACTTTGCAAATTAAACCCAGTGGAAATCTACCTCTAAGATGCAAGAAATATGGAGGAAAAGTAGTTATAATTAATTTACAGCCCACAAAACATGTAAGACTCAGTTCAAAAACTTTAAATATTGTAATTCTAAGGATAACTTCCTACTCAAGTGATCTGTGTATTCCAGGATAAAAAAGCTGATCTTATTATAAATTGGTATGTAGATGACGTTTTGGTAAAAGTTATGGAAAAAATGGAGATGGATATCCCTGCCTATAGAGAAGAGGATGATCCTACAAAAATTCAAATACTCAGTACTGTCGTTGATTGGACACTTCCAAAATTGGAATTGACAAGAATGAAAAAAATACATGAGAAGCTGTGCAAAGATTACAAAAAACGAAAATCTTATGAGAAATTACAGAATTGTACAAAATATTCCAAGACTGATTAGGAGGATTCAATTTCTTTTAATTTCTAAGATTTCATGTTGCATTTTTTATAAATAAAAAATTACTTTATTTTGTTCATTCATATTTCAACAAATACATGAAGTGTTTTATATCTATTTATTGAATATTTTATTACTTATATTATAGTCCTAATCGGTTTGAAAATTCTAATAAAGTTATGAAAATGTTATTGAAGTTCATTCATCATTAGTAGAAATTTCTAGTGCGTTCGATCAAACGGTGCGAATACTAATTGTTTCAAAGAATGTAGACAGACAACTTTACTACGATCTATAACTTTTTTCGGAATATGCAGAATCATATGAAATATATTTATATTTTTTGGTTGGTTGAGAGGTGGAAGTAAATTAATAAACGATAACCTGATTATCATGTTTATTCATAGCTCTATTGAGTATAAGTTTCAACAATTTTGACGATTGCTAAGTTATGACATTAACAATGGAAATAGTCAAAAGATTACAATGTATATTGAAATTAATTGGGTAACATTCATTGTTACATATGTATATATATGTACATATGTACAGAACACTTACAATTAAATGTGATATATTCTACGACTCCTTTAAAGCTTGTCCCGAAAATGAATTTACTATGTAGGTACCAAAATTGTGCTGCAATGAATGTCTTCTGTTTCATTCAAAGTGCTTAGCTAATTTATCATAGATCCAATTGAGTTTTGGTTATTTTAACGATACTCTTCCAATTAACATAATATTTATGTGCTTTTCAAATGATTTTTTTCCCCAGAAATAAGCCCCCAGGGATCCAAGCTATCTTTAGAATGAGCATAAGTTAACTTCTTGACATGGCTGAATCAAATTGCCACATTTAAATGCCATTTGAATTTACAAAAATAGTTCGTATCAGAAGATATTAGGTGTAATATTTGAAAAAATAATAATTTAAAAATTGGGGTCTATGATATTCTGGCAGCACACATTACAGTTTGAAATAAAGTAACAGATAAATTCATTATTTCTCAGACATTTTTGAAAAATCAATTTTATTTTCCATCGCTCGTCAAAATAGTATGTATTGTGACGTCATAGATTTAATTTCTAAGGCAGTTCCAAAAATATGATCATACTAATCTATACGGCTAAACTAAAATTGTAACAGGCCGATGCCTGTACATTAAAGGTATTTAAGAAAAATAATATAGGGGTCTTTATTTCAGCAACAGAAGCCAAAACACCTGTTTTTTGTCTATAGTTTGTAGGCGCATCACGTAAAAACTACTGCATGGATTTGAATGCCGTTTTCGCCAATGTATTGCAAATACTAGAGACAAAGAAGATAGATGTAGTATCTATCTTCTTTGCTAGAGGTCTAACTTAAAATATAGGCTACATTTTATCGCGTCTGTCTTTTTTCTGTATGTTTGTACACGTATTACGCAAAAACTACAAAAAAAATAATGGAAGTCTACTTTATCTCCATATAGGTACTTACTAAGAATATACATAGAAGCCTGCCTAGTCTTTGGCTATGGTAGTGCCGCTATTAGATCTAAAGAAAAGATCTCCTTATTCAGTGGATATTGTGAGTTTTCAAGTGTATTTTAAAGGTATGAGCGAATACACACCGATATTCACAATAATCACAACAATGAACCTTACATGAGATGGATGCTGCTAATTCTTTGTCATTCATGTGATGATTTAAAATGTGACCGTAGAGATGGACTTTTTGTGAGAAACCTTTATGACAAGCTTTGCAGATGTGCGGTTTTTTCAAAGAATGAATGCCTGAATGTCGATTTATGGAACTCTTATAGTAAGATGTGTATGAGCATTGATCACAGGTGAATAACTGAGCCACTTTTTTCGTGTGAGTCGACATATGCAATGCTAGTTCATTTTTACGTATTGAAGTGAAGCCACAATGATGGCAACTGTACATTTTTGATGTTACTAAATGAGTATCACTGGGATGGTGTTTCAGAATATGGCTGTCGAGATTATTTTTGCGATTGAAATTTTTGTCACAAATATCGCAGTGAAAACTCTCCAACCTATTGTGTACTCTAGAATGGAAATTTAAATTTCGTCTATAAACTGTTTTGAAATCACACTGTTGACATTGATAGCACTTGGCGTACTTTTTGTTGTGGATATTTTTGATATGGTCTTTTAGGTTCCCCATCTTCTTAGTCTTGTAATCACACTCATTGCAACCAAATCTCTTGCTCGGATCATCTCTATAAAATAAACGTAAAATAATATTTTTCAATATTTAAGGGTTTTAATCAAACCATCACAAAGCCATTAAATTTCTGTATACATAAGGAATATATCAATTCGCAACTAGATTTTTGAAATATTTTTGCCATAACATTCAGTTCAAATTTTATTAATTTTTTTTAGATCCGCCCGTTCCTGCATCCTCTGAATCCATCCAAATTTTGTTGACACCATGACAATCGTTTTAAAAGCTATAAAAGAAATTAAATTCTCACATTCACAATTTCAAGGCGAATAACTCCATAACAAATCCCGATATAAATATTTTTCATATGAAGTACTAACATTAATTATTTTGACTCCCGTGTTCTAACATTTTCGGTAAGAACTTTCCGGGCGCACTGTAGATACAAAGTCGGTTAAATATGGAAAAAGTTGTGCAATTTGTTTTTGAGTTTTTAGAGAAAAACGAATTCTTAGAATATGCGCTGAAAAGCTATATAAAAACGGTAAGTTTTTCAGCTTTATAGAATTGCGTTTACATTATCAAAATGCGACGTTTGGTTTTGAAACCACTAGCATCAACATTGTTTTTTATAATAGACTGGAACGAAAGCTTGACAGCACTTTCTATTGTCAATTTGATAATTTACCACAAGATATGAATTCAAAATTTGTGAGTAGGTTGTGATTATCGTTAAATGGAATTATTTTATGTCAAAAACTATAATCTTCTATAAATTGATACCTTATGGGAATTCTTCGGACCCATTTTTACGAGTATTTCGTTCACGGAGGAGTTTATGATTTGGCCTAGAAAGTAGTGCAAAAAGCTAAAATCTATGTATAATATGTACATACTGCAAATACTTTAATAAATTACGTAGACCAGCCGTTTGTAATTATATTATGTATACATATATATTCCAAATGCCCTGAAAGTGTAGTCGTTAGCGTACCTACCTGCCTTCTTTAAAGCTGACTCGATTCCCGGCTGTCGCGTTTTTTATTTTTTTTATATTTTTTTTAAACTACATATATGCAATAATTTTAGAGGTATACTCATAGGTACCCTTTACAGAACAACCTCAATAATGTTCAAACATAAATGTAATAAATTACGGTCGAACTTCGACCACCAGACAATCACTAGTAGGTTATTTAAGTTTTTGATTAGTGTTGAATTTTTTTTCAACATGGACATTACTGCTTCTACAAAAGAAAACAAGTTTGAAATGTTTCGTTGAAACTATGGAATTTAACCAATTAATATTCGTAAGTATTTTTAATTTTAATGAAGTAAGATCTGGAATGCAAAACTGGTTAAGTACTCACATCCGCTGAAATATGTACCATAATAATAATAAAATCAGTTTATGTTATTCCTTCTTTCTAAAATTATATTGGTACAATTTTTAATATAAACATAATAATAAGGATCCCTATGATTGATTTCCTCTGCAAAACTTATATTTTTTCTCAAGATTAAAAAATGAACGGTATAGAAGATTCTAAAAGGAAAACAAAAAATTGCCCAATATATTCGAAACTACTAATCGTAAAATTCCGAAAAATATAGGACTTTACACAAAGTTTACAGGACGGAACCCTCTTCACGCGATTCGTACGCGCACTTGTAAACAGGCAAATTCTCTTAGATGAAGAGATAGGCTGTTAGTTTTAGTGCCAAAGGCAACGTTGTAAGATATCACTCAACTAGAGGAAATATTGACAAAAAAACAATATTATTCAAATGGCAACACCACAACACAAAAATTATTCCTAAGTTCTGATTTCTATAAACAATATTTTTTAAACTTGCAACACTATACTTTTGACCGACTTTCCAAACGGAGAAGGTATACAATTTGACTGTGAAATTTTTATGTTTGTGCGGATAGCATAATAAACGTGTTCCGATTTTAATGATTTTCTTATCTTTGAAAGAGGGGTAGTGCTGAGAAAATACAAAATAAAATGCAACATTTCCTTCAACCATAGGATATTTTTTTTAAATCAAAGTAAAGTTTGACAAATTTGATGACTAATAATAGACTCAAAAATGAGAAATATTTCTTTACAAAAACTATAGGACCGACTTTATTAGTTGATGCACTGAATTCTTCAAAAGAAAATTAATTCCACTGCTGCTGGTGCTTTTGAAGTTGGTGCCAAAAGCATACCAGCATCCGTAGAATTAATATTATTTTGTATTTTTCATTGCGTCAACTAATGGAGTCGGCCTTACTATTTGTAAAGAGACTTTATTGTATAAATATTTAATAGATATCGAAATTCCTTAAGTATCATGTGTATGGACTGTAATAATGTGTTAACTCAATTAGCCATTTTTGAGCAAATGGTAATAACATATTGCAATAATCCCCAGTCTACTGCTATCAAAATATTCATTACATTGACAGCACAAATTTATGTTTATGTTATGAAGTAATGCAACGTAGGTAATTAAATAGTATCAGTACTCTTTATTTTTTCATATTTTAATTATTTACCTGCATCAACTTTTTAATAAGAATATTTATATTTTATTGTTATGACTTTGTTATGATTTTTTTTAGGATCTTGTCCGCCTATCTTTATTTTGTGTGTGTTTGACAAAAACCACAAAATGGACACTTAACCGTCTCTGACCTAACGAAACATTCAATGAAGATACACTATATACCATTGGTTTTAGGATAGGAATATTTATATCAAGGTTTCGAAAGAAATGCTACGTCTTTTATCTAAGTAAACAGAATAATGAAGTGCCATGGGACATGGCATTATCATAATATATTCCAATAACTCAACCGATCCCTGGCAAAAGCGAGCACGAGCCAGAATAGACCAAATGTTTTTACTAATAAGTATAAAAATAATGAATCACCTACCTATAACATAAACGGGCATCTTCAGTATTATCAAAATTATTCCTTTTTTCAACCAATTCTTTTTTTATATTTTCATAGCTTGTGATTGTATCATCATTTGATACGATGTTTTCATTGTCATAGTATAAAGTTAATGTATTTTCATGACCTTTCTCATTACAAGTAACTATAATTTTTTTGGCACTCAATTTCTCTTTTCTTGCTGATTTTAAACTTGTTGAATTTATATTGGCACAACTGTTGACAGCGGCTACACAATGTGATAGAATGTCTTCCTCAATTTCTATACTTTCAATTTCTTCAGCGGCAACATTATTGTCAAGAGTTTCTTCTGTGAGACATTGAGACAAGAAATCTCTCTCCAATTCCACATAGTCTTGGTTAGTATTCATAGCAATTTTATTTCCGATACAGTTTGCAGTGACTTTATCAATAGTCTTCTAGAACTCTAGATATTCTGTAAAAGCATCCTATTGAGAAACATGCGAATACTCAGAAATAGCATTATCAAGTGCCGGTTAGTCAGATCATAAGTAACATAAAGTAGCTGCTGTAGAATCATAATTTTATAATACATATTAGGTCAATAAAGAAAATCTTCATAATTTAAGCTATTCTTCGATGTACCTAGTCGAAGTATTTATAATACCTGAAACTATGTTTACCATATTGAAAACATCATACATTGTTACTGCACTACCTGAAAATAATATGCAATATTTTCTTTTATTTGGAAATTTCCAATTCCTATGGATATAACCCAACAAAAAGTAAACATTGTTTCAGACTATATTAGAATGTTTACCTTTAGTACAACTTGTGTTTGAATACCATAAGTGGGTATGTAGGTTTTATATATTAGGTAGGTAGGTGATTTCCAGCATTGTAAATTGTATTTAGGTCTGGTTGGAACACAATTACACTTTTATTATTTAGGTATACCGGTTTATGGCATTTCTCTTGCGCTGATTGATAATCTACAATAGAATAATTATTGAATATAAAAATGTCCAAAATTATAGTAAAAAATATATTTTGTTGCGTAGCGAGCAATAGACTTTTGGGCTAAATTTCGGTTTAACGCCGGCCGAATTTTGCAAAAAATATGTATCAATCGACTCCATTACCAGAAACTTATAATAACAAAGTTACGGGACCTGCAGCGAAGAGGGTTGCTGGGTGGGTATGATTATTTTATTATAATAATATTAATATTTTCTGTATACTGGATCGCCCCTCACTAGTTAGTGTATATAATGTGTCTATTGAGAAATTTGAAAATATGTTTTCAGATTTTTGATTTACAAACCAAGAACACACTTACTTATGCGGAAGTACGTGCTTCACAACTGTTAACAACCAACATCGGAGGAACCATTCCCTGATTGCAGCAGGAGGATTGTATCCACCGTTTCGTTGTTAAAGGTAAGGGTTTTGTTTGCTTGATGATTTCCTTTGAAACGTGTTTCTCGCTTTATGTTGAAGATTAAGATTACCCACCCAGCACCTCTGTTCGCTCCAGGTACCGTACTTCGATATTATCGTCGATTGACATATTATATTTTTTTATAAAATTTGGCTGGCTTTAAAATGAATCCATGTCGAATTTTGAATCATCCACTAACCATTTTGTTATAAATCGGCAAAACGGGAGAATTGTAGGCTAGAACCCCAATAGCATATATATATAGGTACCTAGTTGTTGCTATTATTGTATAGTGATTGGTACATACAGCGGAAGGAATTAATAAATAAGTGCATGTGAAGTCTCAATTATAAAAAAGTATTAAATTGTTTGGAAAGTTAACACCACCACAATTATTAATTTTTCTTTAAATACTGTCATCTTTCACTCTTTCACCCCAGAAAATCTATACACAGTTTACAATTTACAAGACTACGCATGCATATTCTGGGCATGTCTGAAATTCGAAATAATCGTATGTCATATATTTTTTTTTTGGTAAATGTGTACTTTTAGAAAGACATTCGAAATGAATGAAATACATGAAATCGAATTTGTAGGAATCCTAGATTTTCTTTGTGTAAGGGTAGGAATGAATCAATAAATAAATAACAGTAAACAGTACAGAAGCGTGGTGGCGCAAGGGCCTGTCATATGAATCGGAATTAGGAGAAATTTGAGGTGAAAATAGTAGATTTTTCCTCGCCAAGATGAACTGACCGCCTATAATAATCGTAAAAAGTGTAAAAAGTGGTGTCGCATGTATACTGAGCTTAGCGCAGGGGCAGGGGCGTGAAACCACACTATAAAGAAATGTAAGTTCTTTATACTGTGGTGTAAATAGAGCGCTGCATTACTTTCTCTGAGGAGCCGCCACTCCTTTGAGTAATTCCTTCTGATAATAGATGGCGCACAATTCGTTCACGATCGTCAATAGCCGCCGTGAAACGAAAGAGAAGCCAATTTTTTGTCGGCCGCCATTATTTTACCTTATACCTTGGTGTTTACAGTTTATTTTGATTTTCATATTTTGCGCTATTCTTTAATGAAAACTAGAGCGCTGAATAGATGAGTATTATCGCCGGCCGCCATTGTGTGTCCTAACTGTCGCAACAATGGTATAAGTAGAGCCAAGAAGACTGGAAACAAGGAGAGTAAACTTCCTATGCTTCTCTTAGTAGCCACATTAGATTACGTGTACGACGAACCTTGACGAACATCTTGACAATTAGCTTGAATATTTGTTGTCTTTATTTATCTTCGTGATCATGATCTGCTGTCTTTTTCAAGCGAGGGTCGCTCGTTGCGCACGGCATGGTGCGCAAAGACGCATTTACATTGTTTTCTTGAATAGAGGGCTTGTTTACGTATCTTCACGTGTATAACCTGTAAACCTATACCACTGACGTGACAGCGTGACAGTCAGGACACACGATGGCGAGTGGCGATAATACTCATCTATATAGCGCTCTATGAAAACGGCTATATGGTGTTACGTCTATTGGAGGCCATTGATTTAGTTTTCATTTGGCTTCACTTGCTCTCCGAATGCGATGTCTCCTTGGTAATTCCATGCTCTAAGAGTTCTTGTTTATTCCTATCTACTTAATGCTATGAAAGTGAGACTGCTAATGAGCCAAAGACAGGTGGCGTTGCTATGAAGGGATCAAAATAAAAAATACCATAATGAGAAATTAGGGGTGCGGTCGAGAACACGCTGTAAGCAATTGCAGCAATAAAAGTGAAGTAAACACAGCAAGCGGTTTTTTATTAAATTTAGGCGTTGGCAGCATTTGATGCAATTTTTTTCCGACCGACAAGCTGTCAATCGCAATCCGTGAATGAAGGAACGACGGCTGAAATTGTTTAAGATATAGATACCAATGAAACTGTTAGTTACAGGGAAATTGAACTGTTGATTTATATTAAGATACTACCTTTGGCATTGCATTTTCAACGCCATAAACAACCGTCAAAAATCAATAGGTATAATTTCAACATTATTAGCTCCATCAAATTCCTCTTTAGTCACTGATTTTATAATTTGTCCCGGTACTTTCATCCAACAAGATTAATTCCAATATATCTATTATTTTGAATGAAAAAATATTTTTATTGGATCATCTATATATAAACCTACTTTGGAGGTAGTGTTCTCTGCTTCTACTCTCAATGCACTTGTTTACAAGTTTACACCACCTCCACGGGAAAAGCAAATTTAGCATTTGCAGTAAAGTTAATGCATGCGCAGTATCGCATCTAATAGCAAACAAAACTTGCGAGTGAATTTTAGACCACCAATACCAATTTTTTGCTGTCAATGAACGAAGTGTGTTCTCGACCCATCTTGACCGCACCCTAGGAGTACATAAATAAAAGATAAATACGATTCATTACTGCAGTTCTTTTACAAAATATTATTTTATTTTGGTGAAGTGATTGTGAAATTATTAAAACATGACAAAACAAACAAACAGTGAGCGACTGAAAAAGTGGCAAAGTCCTATCACCAAAAAACAATTGACCTCTTCAAAATATGTGGATGAAAAACATTTAGAAGAAAAATATATTGTACCCGAGAATCTAAAAAATATATTTATCAAGTTGCACTTCCTTGGAAATAAAGATTATTCATAACATATTCCCTAGTAATTGATACCTACCATCCTTGAAATCATCAAATTCATTGTTACTGGTTTATTATTGTTACAATCTAAATGTCAAATGTAACAAACATCTACTGTACCACTTGCCTATCTTTCTATATTTTAATTAGAAATGATAAATTAACAGTTATATGTTATAAATAACTAAATCTTGAAATACTATCTTTTAATAACCGTTAACTTTTACAAATCATATAGGTATGTGGACATACGTTCACATATGTAGGTACCTACTAGTACAATAATACAGATACTTGAAGGCACTAAAACAAGAGATTTAAATCACTTGAAATGTTTAAGGAACACTCAAGCCATTCTTATGCTCCTTTTAATGAATTCATTTAAAATGTAGTAACACTGATTTGACAACAATTCAAAAATGATGGTATTATATTTGCTTTAATTCAAGTTTTTAACACGCAGCGGCCTCTTAGAGAGGTGACTGATCTAGATTCATACAAGTCACTTTAGTTAGATCGTTTAATTTTATCAAATAAAATTGTTTAAAAAAAAGTTATAGGTATTATAATCACACATGAACTAAAAAAGATAACTCATCGTTCATCATATAACTAAGAATTTTGTTTGACGCAATGTAAACCGTAGATGTAAACAGCAAAGAATACCATTTGGTAAACAGTGAGTAGTGAGGTTATTTTCCTCCAATCGCTATCAACTGTCAATTGCCGCACGAGCCCTATAGGCACCCCGGGTGACGTATTTCCCGCGTTTGAATAGCTGGTGCTGATTGTTCCGAAAGTTACCATGCAACCTACATCTAAAAATCTTGGGAATTACCAAGGAGACATCGCATTCGGAGAGCAGGTAATGCCAAATGAGAACCAAATTAATGGCCGCCAATGGACGTAACACCATATTCTTTTTTCGACAGCGATTCTTGTATCCAAGAGCCTCGGATTTCTCCATTGTGTTGAGATAAAAAATCGTCGTTTTCATTAAAAAATTGCACAAAAAGTGAAAATCAAAATAAGCTGTTAACACCAAGGCACAGATTAAACAAAACAGATATTCTAGTCAGACGAAGAAACCACAAATACAACAGAGATACAAAAATAACTGATTTAAAGGGACCGCGTGCAATGCGCATGATCGGGAAAAAACCGATCGCTGCGAAACTGCTGTTTGGCCCGGCCTGACAAAGAAACAGAACATAACCTCTTGTAACGTTTAACCCTGTGCTAAACGTTGTGGGGTGAGTTCACTTGCGTAAGACTCAAAATTCGCAGATTGCTTCCAATGATTTCTTTTCAAACACACTGTACACGGCTTTCTGTTGTAGTACAACTGTCACTACTTGTCACTTTGACTATCGCGTTCCAACTACTTTCGAGTTATGTTTCCACTTGACTGATACAATAAACTGATCCCGTCCCGTGATCGTCACGGCTTCATATATCTGAATCATGATATGACATTCATCGAGAATGTTCTATGATTATCTAGACGCACATAATTAATGTTCTAGATCCTTGTCAAACTGACAATAGCATGACCAATTGTACCTCACATATAGTGTCTGGAAGGATCGAGAATAACTCTGCCATAATTCTAGAACTACATAATGCAATATAAAAGCAACACTATTGAAAATAAGGTAGCAGAATGAATATAAACTAAAAGAAATAATAACAGTAAGTACATGATAAACTACCCACGTAACACTGCCCCCTTCTTAGCTTTGATCGTCCCGATCAAATGTCACCTCAGTCCCTTTGTACAGTGAAAGTCTGTCGATATGAACCACTTTCATTTGACTGCGTGGGGATTTCTGAATTCTATATACCACATCGTTTATCCTCTTGATAACGGTATATGGTCCCTCCCATTGTTTGTCAAACTTTGGAGAACGACCTTTTCGTCTTTGTGGATTGTACAACCACACTTTATCACCAATTTTTAATTGTCCGGTTTCTGCACGAATATCATATCGGGCCTTCATTCGGTCACTAGAAATCTTCAACTGTTTTCTAACCAGATTGTGTATTTCCTCGAGTCTTCGTCTCAAACTCTGAATGTAGGCATCTACAGATGTGGGAGGTTCGCTTGGTGAACCAAACAAGATGTCAGACGGAAGTTTCAGATTTCTACCAAGAACAATGCCAGCTGGGGATTCTTTGGTCGATTCATGAGTGGAAGATCTATAGGCCAGTAGGAAGAGCGGTATACACTTATCCCAGTTTGTTTGGTGTTCATTGATTGCTGACCTCAAATAATTTTTTAGTGTTCTGTTAAATCTCTCTATCATTCCATCGGATTGTGGATGCAGTGGAGTTGTACGAGTTTTCTTAATCCCCATTAGGTTACACACACTCTGAAAGATTTCCGACTCAAAATTTCGACCTTGGTCCGAGTGAATTTCTAACGGCACACCAAACCGACTTATCGAATTTTCAATTAGGGCATCGGCCACTGTTTTTGCCTCCTGATTTGGAATTGCGACTACCTCTGGCCATTTACTGAAATAATCCATGATGACCAAGAGATATTTATTTCCAGAGCTGCTTATTGGAAATGGCCCCGTGATATCGATGGATATTCGCTCAAATGGGGTACCCACATTGTACTGCTGCATCCTATGGCGGGTTCTGGTATTTGGGCCTTTACTGGTAAAGCAGGTATCGCATCGCCGACACCAGTCCTCTACGTCAGCACGGCTTCCTAACCAGTAAAACCTCTCTCTAATCTTCGATAACGTTTTATTGATACCTAAATGGCCACCACTTGCTCCACAATGAATCTCTTGCAGTACTTGTGCAATTCTTTTCCGTGGAAGAATTATTTGCAAATGAACAGTCTTACCATCATTACTTTCCCATTTTCTTTTTAAAACGTTATCATCAATTACTAAAGATTCCCAAAGTGACCAGTATCCTTTTATGACAGGAGACAAATCTGATATCTCCTGCCAAGAAGGTCTTGCTCCATCCATTTTCCACCTCATCACTGGTCCAATATCATTATCATCCAGTTGGTCTTGCTTGAGTACTTCCGAACTCCAGTTTGGGTCGCCATTTATCAAAGTTCGTTTGACTAAGAATTTCTGGCAAATTATTTCCAAGTCTTGAACAGTTTTTACAGTCATCTGCACAAGGCCGTCTTGACAGTGCATCAGCGTTTCTGTGGTTAATACCAGGACGATGTTCAATTTTGAAGTCATATTCTTGAAGTTGTTGGAGCCAGCGCGCTATCTGACCTTCTGGGCTCTTGAACTGAAACAGCCATTTAAGTGATGCGATATCGGTCCGTAGAACAAATGTCTGACCGTATAAAAATTTGTGAAAATGTCTTATGGCCTTGACTACAGCTAGTAACTCCTGCCGCGTCACACAGTAATTTTGTTCAGCCTTTGATAAACTCTTACTGTAATATGCTAGTACATACTCCACTCCTTCTATTCGGATGGTCAATTTTGAAAGCAGGAATAACACCAGCTCGCACAATGGTAGAACATGAACCAGTATCAATAACAATATTACAATCCCGACCGCATATTCTTCCTTTCACAACCAAGCTGGATCCTTCATGACTCAGTCGGGAAATTTTGATTTTTAATGATGTTGGGTCTTGGTTGGAGTAAGCCAGTCTTCGCCCCGCAAGACTGGCTAACTGGAGTTTTCCTGCACATTGCTATTTTGTGGCTGTGGACAATTCTTCTTTATATGTCCTTCTTGTCCACAATTCCAACACAAAGTCTTAGTTCTTTGTTCATTTGTTTGCCCATCCAATTTTTGTAACATTTTAATAATGTGCTTTATGGAGTTACCATTGCCATACGACTTCTCTTGGGTTGAATTGACCCATCGTGTCTGTCGCAGTCTGAGATGACTTCTGGATTCCTGTTTAGCAGCTTCGTATTCAAGTGCACGTGCAAGGCCATCTTCAATTCTTGTAGGACTACTTAACCGAAGGGCATCAAATTGCTTTTTATATGTAGACCAAGACTGTTTACCATCGAATTTCGGGGCTTCAATTTTTACTGGATTAACTACACCATTTTGAATTTCATTGGACGATCTTCTCAGAGGAACTTCAGGTTTCGTTTGCAACATCTTTTCTTCTATTAATTGAAATTTTTGATCAAAACTTTCTTGAACTTTCTCTAATTTTTGGTCAACTTTCTCTAATTTCTGGTCAACTTCCTGTTTATCTTCTTGTCGCACTCTTACTTGTTCTTCTAAGATTTGTCTTATTCCTGTTTCTTGTTCTTCTTTTTCTTGTTGTCTAATTCTTTCTTGATTTTCTAGAATTTGACTTATTTTTGTTTGGTCTTCCTTTCTAACTCTTTCTTGTTCTTCTTTATCTTGTTGTCTATTTCTTTCTTGATTTTATAGAATTTGTGTTATTTTTGCTTCTTGTTCTTGTCTACTTCTTTCTTGATTTTCTAGGAACTTCATTATTTCTGCAAAATTTGCCATTTCGTTGTAATCTTTCGATCTGGTATTCACCATATATTCTCAGCAAAATGCGAAGATTCCTTTTTCTGACACCAATTGTAACGTTTAACCCTGTGCTAAACGTTGTGGGGTGAGTTCACTTGCGTAAGACTCAAAATTCGCAGATTGCTTCCAATGATTTATTTTCAAACACACTGTACACGGCTTTCTGTTGTAGTACAACTGTCACTACTTGTCACTTTGACTATCGCGTTCCAACTACTTTCGAGTTATGTTTCCAATTGACTGATACAATAAATTGATCCCGTCCCGTGATCGTCACGGCTTTATATATCTGAATCATGATATGATATTCATCGAGAATGTTCTATGATTATCTAGACGCACATAATTAATGTTCTAGATCCTTGTCAAACTGACAATAGCATGACCAATTGTATCTCACATATAGTGTCTGGAAGGATCGAGAATAACTCTACCATAATTCTAGAACTACATAATGCAATATAAAAGCAACACTATTGAAAATATATAAGGTAGCAGAATGAATATAAACTAAAAGAAATAATAACAGTAAGTACATGATAAACTACCCACGTAACACTCTATTATAGCCATTTTATTTGTATTTTTCAACTTGTTTGTGACGACAACTGTTATAATTTTAAATCAGATTGTCTGGTTCTTAAACATTAAAGTTTTCAACAATTAGCATTATTTTGGATATAAAGCTTTAACAAAGCCTAAGAAATATATTATTTTCAAACACAGGTAAACAGAGGTTACAGCGGCGTTTAATAAGAGATCAAAGAAGTAGTACATCTGTCTTCTTTAATCTGTGTCCAAGGTGAGAGGAAACTAAAGGCGGTCGACGAAAAATTGGCTTCAATTTTGTTTCACGGCGGTAATACAGAGCAGCATCTCCTGTCGTGTACGCACGACTTTTCCATACTCTAAGTGGCAAAATATGAGAAATATCCACCAATGAGAAGAGATTATTAATATAAGTGTGATGTTGCAAAATTATTTGATCGTTCTTATTGTACCATGGTTCTTATGCGATGATCGCGGGCATGATCATTTACTCTGGTCTTGCGTCTTCCTATCTACTTAATGCTATGAAAGTTAGACTACTAATGAGCTAGAGACCAGGTGGCGTTGTTGTAGAGGGATAAAAAAAATACTACAGATATCTTCCTGTTATCACATTGTACATTTCTATTGTTCGAATAAATATTTTTAAAAATACATTTTTCAACTTATAAAATCTAACTGGCGCTGCGAACAGAATTAACGTCGGTAAAGTCGTGAAAATCCCTTCAGTGCAATAACCGATTTACTTTTTCTCTCAAGAAAATAAGACGGTAATTTGGACTTTCAAAAACATTTTCGAAACTGTGATTCAAGTGCAATTGAGACAGAAGTATATCCGGCCCAACAATTCATCCTTCAACGAAGAACAGGTCGTCAAAAAGGCTCTGTTCCTTCAGTGAACTAAGAGACAGGGAAGATGATTACAATTGTTCCTTCAGTGCATCATCCTTAAAACATATATATGTATATATATAGGTGTAACTTCGCATTGATTTAACATTTATTGATTTATATATTATTTGCTACTATAATTTTGATATTCGTGATTGATTTCTCCTCTAATTATTTAATGAGTCAAAGTCCAGTCTTAGTCGATCTAGATCCCAAATTTTAAGATCCAATAATCTTGATACTGTTCCTATTTCTGACGAAGTACAAGACATACAGACAGACACTATGGCGAATCCTATAACTCAACTGGAAAAGTCAATGGCAAATAACATTTTACCAGTATATACAGGTGGCTCAAAAGATCTGGCTTATTTTATTAGTCAATCTGAGAAGTATATTGAACTACTTGGACAAACTAATAATCCTTTATTTAACATTCTCATATTAGAACAAATCAAAGCTAAGCTTTCCGGCCCTGCCAGGGATGTTGTTGTCAATAGATCATTCGATAGTTGGGAAAATCTTAAAAAAGCCCTTACCGAACGATTTGGTGACCCTAGATCTGAAGAACTACAGGCACATGATTTAAATACTTCTATTCAAATCCATCCTCAATCCTTTGTCGATTTTTATGAAGAAGAAGTTACTTTTAAACTTCTAATTCTGAAAGAACATCTAGCCATTAACTCCGAAAGTGCTAATGTACGAAGAAACCATGTATACTGGACAAGCCCTCGCTGTATTCAAGGCAGGTCTCTTAAACCCATATCGTGACCATCTTCTTCATATACCTATTCCAAGTCTTGAACATGCCCTTTACGAATGCATAAAACTCGATAACGAGAAGTCACAAATAGACTTCGCAAATTTCCTTAGGTCACAGAGATCGTTAAAAACTCATGACTCTCTAAAACCACACACATTAATTAATAATCAGCCCAAACTTCAAAATTTTTCTCCAAATCCTCCATTTATGCAACAAATTTCAAGCCAACCATTTCAATCCCAAAATCCAAGCCAACCATTTCGACCCCAAATTCCACACCCTCATTTGAGCAAACCACAGCCGCCACCAAAATTTACAAATTATAGTAATCCGATTTCGCCAAGACAATTTCCAACAAACTCTCAAGTTTTTAGTAAACAGAATAGGATACAAAACAGCTACAGACCTACTCCAATGAGTGTAACGACAGCTCACACATTTAGACCTCAAAATAAACCTCCAAATTACTTTAAACAAACCGGACCTCCAAGAGTTCAAGTTGAAGAATTGTTTAATGTAGAAAGCGAAAACTACGATGACGAACAATTTAACGAATACCAAGATGAAATTTCAGACAACTACACATCTCCGGAATATCAAAATATTGAAGATGAATATCAGAATATATCAATCGGAATAGACATAAATAATATAAATTCATCGCCGAAGCTACCATTTATTAACATCCCATCTTTTGCTCTCAAAATATTAATAGACCCAGGCGCAACTAATTCAATTATCAATCCAAAACCAGCTTTGAGACTATTTCGTAACTATATTTATAATTCTAATTTTTCTGTTAAATCTATCAAAACAACTTATAATGGTTCACTGAGTTGCCAAAATCCCATTTTAAATGAGTTTGGTATAGATCACGTATTTGATATATATGATGATATATATATATATATATATATATATATATATATATATATATATATATATATATATATATATATATATATATATATATATATATGTATCACGTCAGCTTCTGATGGTTATGTTCAAATTCCCATCGAACAAAATTTACCATTCTCTCAATTATCACGAACCCGTTCTTGTTTAGCCACTATCAAAATTTCAGCAAACAAATCCAGAATTTCAACTCAATAGTAATATCGATATTTGCAAGCTCATCCGCATAGAATACCTCAACCCGAAGAGAAGGAATTGATTACTTCCCTTTGCAGATCACACAAAGATATCTTTTATAATGAAAATTCCGATTTAACCTTCACTTACGCTGTCAAACACCACATTAGAACTATTGACGATTAACCAATATACCAAAAATCATATCGATACCCTTACCCTCTGAAACAAGGAATCCAAAACAAAATAAAGAAGCTATTAGACAATAGAATCATAAAACCCAGCATCTCCCCATATAGTTCCGAAAAAGTTAGATAGATAGAAGACAAATATCCTCTCCCAAGAATCGATGAAATTCTCGACAATCTCGGAAGATGTACATATTTTTCAACCCTAGACCTCGCACAAGGCTTTCACCAGATAGAGATCCACCCTCTGCCGAAAAAACAGCATTCACTGTAGATAATAGACACTACGGATATACTCGTATGCCATTTGGCCTTAAGAATGCCCCGGCCACATTTCAAAGAGTCAAGGACACAATCCTTCGCCCCTATCTTTAAAAATTCTGTTTTGTTTATATGGATGATATAGTTATCTTCTCCAGATCTCTTCAAGACCATATTTTACATTTTCGACAAATATTCACACAACTTCAAAAATATAACCTCAAAATTCAATTAGATAAGTCCGAATTCCTGAGAAAGGAAGTAACATTTCTAGGACACCTCATTACCCCTGATGGTATAAAACCTAATACCGATAAAATTAAAGCTATACAGTCATTCCCCTTGCCAAAAACTGAGAAACAAATCCGATCCTTTCTTGGCATCATATCATACTATCGAAAATTTATTAGAAACTTTGCTGTTATCTCCCATCCAATCAACAAGTACCTTAAGAAGGGCACAAAAATTAATATAAACGACCCCGTATATCTAGATGCCTTCAAGAAATGCAAACAAATAATTTGCAATGCCCCAGTCCTTACTTACCCTGATTTTTCCAAACCATTTACACTCACAACAGATGCGAGTAATATAGCCATTGGTAGCGTATTATTACAGAATTCCCATCCTATTGCATTTTATTCAAGAACTTTAAATTCTGCCGAAAGAAACTATATGGTACCGTTGAAAATGAACTTTTATCAATTATCGATAGTTGCAAACATTTCCGCCACTACCTATTCGGAAGAAAATTTGTTATCGAAACCTCTTATTTGGTTACATTCCTTAAAAGAACCAAATCAGAGACTTATCAGGTGGAAACTAAAACTCGAAGAATTCAATTTTGACATAAGGTACAAAAAAGGTAAAGAAAACTATGTAGCCGATGCTTTATCTAGAATTGAAATTAATGCCATAGATGAAACTATCCCCAACAGACGTGGTAGAAAAAATTTAGCACTCATAAAAGCGGCAAAAATAAATATTATCAGCGATATCGTTGTAGTCCCACCAAGACATACAAAAGCAAAAATTTAGATTTACTAAAAAACGATTCAAATAAAGACATCCACTTATTATCTGTTTTACCAACATTCGGCTCAGAATCCAATCTATCTATCACTCCCAGCGAAGCCGAAGATATTTTGAATAGTAACCCAGTCTCACAACAATCTACCGTTCAACCCGACAACAACAATGAAAGCAACGACTCAGGCGAGACCAGACATACGGCACTTGAAAATCCATCTTTTAATTTTCCGATATCAGACAAGTCATTAAATTCAGCCCATTATCAAATAGTATTAAAATATGGTGATAAAATGACATAGAATTTTTTAAATCATTTGGCAAAAATAGATACATACTTACATTCAGAAACGGAACTGAGGAGAACTTATTGAGAAATATTTTCCATGAAATAATAGACCCTCAAAAACATATTACATATTTTCTAAAGAAGAAGATTTGATGCTTTTAGCTTACAAAAAATGTTTAGAAATTTTCGAAGCAAACGTTAAAATTATTAAAGTTAATATCTTTTTAAAAGATGTTATTTCCAAAGAAGAACAAATCAGGATCATTTCTGACTATCATTCGCAGACTCACAACGGAATCACAGAAACTGTGAAACATCTTCAATCCCTATATTACTTTCCTAAAGTATAAGAATAAGTCACTAATAACATCAACAAGTGCGAACTATGAACATCAAAATACGATCGTAATCCAAGACGATTCCCATTTTCCGGACGGAATTGCAAAAAGGCCATTTGAAATACTACATATTGACGTATTTTTTATAGAAAACAAAAGATTTTTTAACCATTCTAGATTTATTCAGTAGATATTTACAAGCATATGAACTTACCGACACCAATTCAGTAACAATTTTGAACAAACTACGTCATTATTTCGCCCACCACAACTATCCATCCCAAATAACTTGTGATAATGCAAAAGAATTTTTTAGTGAAACTTTTAAAGAATTTATGTCTATATTCCAAATTAACATCCACTATACTACACCTCAGTAACACACCGGTAATTCACCTATCGAACGACCTCACTCTACTCTCGTTGAAAAGTTACGAATTCTTAGACAAAAATTTAAAGACAGTATAACTGAGCTAATTACAACAACCATTTTAATATACAATCAATCTGTCCACTCTGTTCATACCCTTCTCTCTTCTTTACGGCCCCTATGAAAAACTTAACCTTCACGAAATCGATCCAGATAAACAAGTATTCCAAGACTACAATGAACACAGGAAACAGGAAGTAATCCCGTTCTTCAATGAATTGAGGAAACGGACAGAACAACTGAAAACGGTAAACTCTAAATGTACTGACGAACTCCCTAAGACTGACGTTGTTTATATAAATCTTGAACCCAGAAACAAGATTAAACCAAAATATAAAAAGACTCTAATAAATTCAAAAGACTCAGACAACACGAAACTAGTGACTCACAAAGGCAAAAAAATTAGTAGACACATGATCAAAAGAACTAACTCTTTTCAGGATAACACTGACGAACCTTAACCAGGGTCTTCAACTGCGACCAATTGATTCTCCCGGATATATTTTAAATAGTTTAGGATTAGCTAAATATAAGATTAATTATCATAAGATTTATTTTACGATTAGTATATCATCATTATCATTAAACCAAATGTCTATTCTCAATAAAATTAATCAAGACCATTTAGCCAGCGTTTACAAAAGAGACATTGACCTCCTATCTGAAGATATCAATAAGCTTAAAATATATTCTCGCCCCAAAAAAATGATAAAAGAGGACTAGTTGATGGCTTAGTGTCTGTAATAAGCTACATATCTGGAAATGTAGATCAGACTGACTTAATTGGAATAGAAAACAATTTCCAGAAAATTAACTTGAATGAAGAGAAATTAATGACAGAAAGTACTTCGAAAGATAGCCGAGGAAGAATAATGCCAAATCCATCATTTATAAAGAGCAAATCTAAGACAAGTCCAGTTAGCTTAGTTTGCCTTAAAATCGTATATATCTACGCATGTGACAAGTCCACGCGTTGTCCGACTTTGGCTTCCATAACCACAAACAGTATATAGCGAAAACAAGGCGGTTGAGTTGCATTAAAACAAAGTAAATTTGTTTGAAAACTATTAGATATAACACATATAATTAACATTTTGAAAAGTCCCATTATTATGTCGAAGAGAACAAAAAAGATCTTAGGACTGTTAAATACTAACAAAGAAAACTTGAGTGATTCTGTGAGAAAATTACCGAATTACCGGAAAGAGAAAACAGTAAGTAGTTTCCTTCCATTAGTAGTATTTTGTAATGTATTTTTTCAATGTAGTTCCTGTATTAGGAGTGATAATCTCATTATTTCTATACGTAATTGAATTTGGGTGGACTTAGCATATTTAAATACTGCCTAGAAAAAGGACTTGACATTTTTAAGTACCTAAACCAGTTTTTACCTTCACTTATGCCTAATTCTTAAGACCATTTTGTGACTCAAACCAATTCCAAAATATGTTTAACGATCCCTAACTAAGTTAAACTCAACAAGTGAGAATCAAAAAACCCTTGAGGATTATTACTGTTTCAACCCTGTTCAAACTTCCATAAAATTAACGCTGAAGAGCTTTCTTCTATCCGCCAAGTTCCCAAAAAGTTGCTCTCTACAACAATTCGACAAGTTTTTCGTGAATCCCCAGAAGTATCAGAGAAAAATTTAAATGATGGAACTTGTGATAGAAAATAACTAATTAGCAATATTTCAAATAAGCCAAATGTGTCGTCATGTACCTTGAGAGAAAACTTGCATGTTACTGCTGATCAACCCTTCCAAGAACCTTTACGTGACATTTCGCAAACTGACCAAAGTATAACGGATTTTAGCAGCGATGGTGATCTAGTTGATCCAACTTTTGAGAGCCCGTTATTGAATATTCAAAAAAATGTTCAGTCTGGCAAACTATGGACTATAGAAGCTCCATATCGCAAACGTTATATTTTCTTTGTCTCTGGTTTTAGTAACAATGGAATTGACAGATTTTAAACATCAAACACACTGCACAAGTCAATCATCAATTCGTTTCACCTTCGCATATATTTGCTCAAGCAGGGATGATTACATACTATTTGGTATTGAAAAGATACTCCCAAATTGAAAATTTCAGCTAAAAGTCGTAAGTCCTAAGAACATCATTTTCCCCTTTTTTTAACAAATCATTAAAAAAAGCATCTTCCGCCTCAATTATATGTATCTTCGAATGGAATAGGTGCGAACAATTTCTTCAGAATTTGAAAATATGGATCTCAGAAATTATTATGTTTCACAATTGCGACATTACATTTGCCCTATAAGTATTCTCTCTACCTTCAATATAGATTATTGGTGCTATGAATATTTTTCATTTTATATACATATTGGGATTGCAGATTTCCAGCAAGGAACCCCTACTGATCATCTTGAAACATCTAAGATTTCTAGAGACTACACAATGCTAGAAAATCTCATTACTGAGTAAATATATACCTCAATTAACCGTGCCACTCGAACACAACTGGTTGAATAAGAATTGAGTGGTAATCCAAAAATATATTAACTATCTATTTGTATTAATTTCCGAGTAAAAATATTCTGGAATAGTAGTTTCACTGGGTTCAGTGGTAACAATGACAGAGAATAACACACGGATAAGGGTACGGCACTTGAAAGTTGTATCATATTATTAGAAGTAAGTTATTAGTAACATATTGTAACGTGGATAGTTATCATGTAACTGTTATTTTTTCTTTCAGTTTGTATTTGTTCTAATTCCTTATTTGCTTTAGTTGTTTCATGTATAGTTCATTAATTAGTTCTAGAGTTGGTAGATTTACTCTCGATCCTTCCAGAAACTATATGTGGACACGACTGATTACTGATTAATTCATTTGTCAAACTGACAGTTGTCAAAAGATGTGAAATAATTTAATTCTACAATTACACATATTAGATGAATTGAAAATGGAAGAAAAAGTATTTTCCATTCAATATGTTTATAATGAAAAAGATTATGTGGTAAACGGAACGATATATGTCCATAATAGAATTGGGAAATATATGAAACAAAATGTAGGTTATGTTACACTATGGTTTCCTGATAGCTGTCATGTTAAAGATGTCAAATTTTTTGATTACTGATCAGAGACAACCACGAGACGTACAAGTTAATATGATGAAATTGGTTCGGTAGGAGCGAAATCTTATATCCTTGTTCTGCAATTGTTTAATCGTATTTCGTCATCCTTGTTTTTTGATTTGGCAGGCATTAACAGGGGGCACTACACTCAAAGTCACTAGATTACCAGTAATCTAGGGACTTTGTTTTATTTGATTGATTACTGTGTGACAGAGTCAACCACCTGTGTGATTACTTTTGTAAAGGGCTTGTGATCTATTATAAGTTTGTGTGAATATTTTGTTGCGTTAGTGTTAAGATTAGTGTGTAATTAAAACAATTGAGAAGATGCCTGAAAATCGGTGCCTCGTGTGTGGATGCAGTGAATTTGAGGTTGAAAAATTACACTATTTTCCTAGAAATGAACAGAAGTAAGTGATGTTTCACGGACTTGAAAGATGTTTGTAACAACACGTTCTTGTTTTTATTAGGTCACAAAGGTGGCAGGAAGCCATGGGAGTTAAATACAAGCCAGGTATGCGTAATTACCGAATCTGCAATCGGCATTTTACAGTTGAGTCATACATAGAAATTGCGACACACAAGCTGAACTCTTCTGCTGTGCCCACACTACACCCAGCTGAAATGGTAATCCAAGGCGTTATTGTTGAAAGGCTTGTAGAGAGCAGAGGTAATATTGCTAACACATTCTTTTATTTCACAAAGGCGCAGTTGCACAAAGCACGGATCACGGAATCCTGGATTGTTCATAATGCTGTTGATTTTATGTGTGAATAACCTTAATCCGAGCTTTGTGCAACCGGCTGTTAAATGTTCCTCTTTATGTCTACCTTCACTATCTGTCACATCTCATTACTGTTAAGATTATGTCACTTGTTTATGCTCTTGTGCGTGCTATTGTCGTTGAGTTGGTACGCATAAATGGTTGTAAGTGGTTGTTCAGTATGTATTTAACATGAACATTCTGTTGCAGGGGAAGAAGAAATTGGGGAGCCTAGTTGTTCGGGTTTGCAAATGGAGCCACCCATGGACAAAACACCACGTCGTTCTTTATTCCGTGGTATTCCGGGGTTAACTCGAGTGGATACAACACCAAGGAAAAAGCATCTGATGAGGATCGTGGAAAGTAAAGAAGCTCATGTAAGAAAGCTGAAGCCATTGTGTAAATCTAAAACCAGGGACATGAAAGCCTTAATGGATCTAGAAGACTCCACGGTAGTCCGAAATTTGTTTTGTGGAATGTCAATCACTCAAGCTCGCAGAGATGCACGGGCTTCGAAACGGAAAATCAGGACTTTCCAGCATCAGTGAGCCACAAATCACATTTTTATGTACGGTGGGCAAATTTGCAATTCTCAACACACATGGTACATATAGGTGAATTGAGAAAAAATATTCTATTATACAAGTTTATGTAACCGAAAAAACAAAAGAAAATATTCAGAATCTGTTAATTTCATTAGATTCTACCCAAAATAGTGACTGAAGAATGTGTAAATATATTCTCGCTTATATGAAAACCAAGAATGAAATCTAAAAAAATCTAACATTTCGATATAGCACGAAAATAAAAAACCCTTGAGTTCGATCGATAATGTACCATTCATTTCTGCTTAATAAATACTTATAGTTTCCGACATCTATATAAACATCCAAATTGTCCCACCCTGTATTGTATATACAGTATTATTACAGAATTTTAGGCATCTTCATGGCTGGTTCTTTGTTTATACATATCTTATTTAATGTTTACATATTTTGATTGTTGCTATCGAATATTTGCTTTTCACATACCATAAACCGATGATCTTTGTTGCACATTATTTATATATTTCTACTTTTAAACTGTAAAATTTTCTCTGTATAGTGCTATAATATTATATATATATATATATATATATATATATATATATATATATATATATATATATATTGTATTCTTGACTGGTTTTATAATAAATAAAAAGAAATAAAAAGATGTTCTTGGGGATGCAGTCATATATTAAATAAAATTCTTTGATTGAAGCCGAGCTTTCGAGAATGTTTATTCTCTTCTTCAGGGCAAAAATCGTGAATTTAGAATAAATTAACCAAAAACAGGAAAGATTTCATAGCCATCAATTGTAATTGATTTGGTTAATTTATTCTAAATTCACGATTTTTGTCCTGAAGAAGAGAATAAACATTCTCGAAAGCTCGGCTTCAATCAAAGAATTTTATTTAATATATGACTGCATCCCCAAGAACATCTTTTTATAAATATATATATATATATATATATATATACTTTTTTCTCAATAAACGACTTACTTTTTTTTTTCAACGAGATAATATTATATGTAATAATTAGACAGTAAAAGAAGACCCGCCAATTTTTAAAACAGAATGCGAACGCCGTCTACCAGTGCCTGCCAATACAATAGAGCATTGGAATATTGCGAACTCTTTTTTAACACGGAGTTGGACGTCTCGTGGTTGTCTCTGTTACTGATTACTAATCGATTGGTAATCAGACACTGCTGTGGACACGACCATTATTATGTGCATCTAGATAATCATAGAACATTCTCGATGAATGTCATATCATGATTCAGACACAGCTACGGTAAGCTGTGATTCAGATATATAAAGCCGTGACGATCACGGGACAGTCAGTTTATTGGCGAAATAAGTCGAAAGTAGTTGAAACGCGATAGTCAAAGTGACAAGTTGTAACAGTTGTACTAAAACCAAATAATTCTATATACCTATAATTTGATCCTTGATTTTTTTGTGAAGCTCAGTATGGGGATTGCGAGTTTAGTACGCATGCGCGAAAGGGAAAGTGGAGTCACATCATATGGTATCCATGGCAACATCACAGCTGACCAATGGCACAGCTTATATATATATATTGGTTATTTTGTAGTTGTATATGTATTTGTACATAATATTCCTCTATTCTACATACAATATTAAGATTTGAACCGTACCGATTGCTATCTCTCCGTATGGGGCCTGACAAATATCTGCGGAGTCCATCGATATAAGCCGAAAGTAATAAAAACTATTTAATAAAAACTATTTAAAAATAGCTGAGTTGAATTCTTTGGTTGTAAATTTATCTCTGTATCTATGACAATAAACTTTTGTATCACAAAATAACAATATGTGTGAATTTTTGACGATGAAGTTATTATTGCTTAGCAGTTACTGCTCATTGATTTCAATAGAATTTAATAGATGCATGTTAAAAAAGTATTTTTTTTATTTTGGCGGTATTTCTCAATATTGTTAATTCTTAAACCATATCCTTAATTATTATTTACATTTATTTATAATGCTAAACAATAAAAGTTTACTTTATAAGGAATCTACGAAATTATTTGAGAATATGATTTCAAATTACGAGCTAATATTACATTTCAAATTTTATGCTGGCCAAAAATTTCTCAATTAGTTCTTTGGGTCATCTAGAGATGGCAGTGAAGTACTTATTTTTGACAATTTTTAAATCAGAGTTGAGCTTTGCTAGTTGCTACTCTATAACCTATACACACTCACAGCCAGTTCCAAGTGGTAACCAGAGAGAACATACAATAAAGAGTGTCAGATTCCATGTAAATAGTTGAGACCTTGTGGAGCCAGCGCCACCGACTTGGTCTCACATGAACTAAGAAAACGGCGCGAGATTTTGAATGCCAACTCTGCCATAAACTCAAGAGGCAGAAAAATTGTGTAAACAATAATATATACATTTTATTACAAAATTCTACCCTAATGTAGAAAAAAAATTATCAACAATGTATAAGAAAAGATTTCTTAATAATTAATAGCAATTGGAAATTGCATGATGCATATAAGGATACAAATGGAACTATTCTTGATCAATAATGAAATGTTTGAATTTAATGATTGACTAAAATTATGTTCTATCATGAAATTAGTGAGATTACTTCATTATTTACCCTGATGAAAATTTGAATTATAGCTCGGCAAGAGCCAATGAGCAGTTGTAGAGCTATATCTCGCCAGTATTGAAGAGAAGTTGCAGGGAATATTGAGGTACAGATTAGATATAACGGTTAAAAAAATAGTAAGAGTTTCTAAACTATGTCAAAAACAGATGCATAGTAACTTTCAATATATAAAACAACTATTAACTAACAGAAAGTATATACCTATAGTAGTACAGAACAAATAAATATTAACTCTGAAAATATAACAAAAACAACAAATAAAGGAAGATACAAACAATCTTAAGTATATCAAAAACAAATAAATACCTTGAAATATATCCAAACAAACATTAAATAACAGGAACCAGTAATACAATTCATGATTATACCTACGACTAAATATTAACTTTGAACATGTAACAAATACAACTATTTAGGTCCACGTTTGTATAAAGTTGAGGCAAGTTCTATATTCTGTGAAGATCATGATGGCCTTTTCGCTTTCATATTATTAAACGAAGACCTATATATATCATCACAATACTTTTTATTTATAATTTCTGTAGATACATTTAAAAAAACATTCATTACGAGATCTCTTTTAAGAATCACTCTTCACATCTTTTGAAGATGATGATATGTATACAGAAAGTACCTGTTTCGTACGAAGGTTTTCATCAGGTGTAGTATTCGTAAAGTTCCATTTATACTCGTACTGGTCTCTATAAGATCAAAATCATCTTCACAGTTTCAGATATATTCCTTTCAAAGTGAGTTCTAAGTCCTCGGCCCACAATCCTAAGCCATTACGGTCTATTGTCGATGTAATTATCAGGAAAACTGAAAAAAAAATGTTTATAGTCTTTATCATAGAATGTATAACAAAAAAAAACGGTTATCGCAAGATGTATCTGCGTAACCATGATGAAAAAAAATACCTAGTCTACAAGACGTATTCACAATTGTACAAGCCAATAACAGGGTACTTACCAATATCCTTATTAAGACTATATAACACTAGGTATTCATTATTTATGTATTTTTCTTTCTTTGGGGATACAGTTCCTTCCAGGAATAGCAATACTTGGTTTATTCTATTCTCAAATCTTGTAAAAATGATATCTATCAAACCACCAAGACCTAAATAATCTTTTCTATACATTCATATTCTGGCTCGCCTTCACGGTAATTTCATCTTCATTCTCTTAAAATCCTGAAAATCATAAAGAAATTATATGAAGAACAATTTTCTAAGTACGACTTACCTTTATTAATTTTGAAGCTAAATTTATTGCATTGTAGATTGTAGCAAATTCATGGCTTCTTGTCTCCACTGACATTGAATTTAGATTATTATTATTAAGTTAAATAAGTCATTGACCTCTGGCTTGTGCGGAATATATTTGGTTATTCTTCTTCTTCTTCTTCTATTTGTTTTATGGGCTGGGCAACAAGGCCATTTACCCAGAGTCGATGAAGTTAAAACTTCATCCTATTCGAGATCTTTCAAGAATATGTAAGAGTGAGGCTTAGTCCGGTTCGAAGCCGTATCTCACTCCCGATCTTTGTATTGGATTTTATCCTTGGGGTTGTTGTTTGTTATTTCCTGGCTTTTCTTATTCTCTACCTTTGGAAAGGTTGTTAAACACAACACAATATTAACATCACAACGAAGATTTTTGAGGATCTGGATATCTGGAAATACTTATATGTTACACAGTGCACAACAAAGTGAGAGTTTGATGATAAGGATTAGAAGGGTTTTTTTTATTTTTATTAAAAAAAAATCTAGATTTTTATATCATTTTGTAGGATGTATTTATTTAATAAAATGAGAGATTCTTTATTTATATTTCTGAGCAGTGATACTACCGAGATTGGGCTAGGTATGTCGCTTTTAACCAACGATTGATACAGGTCGAATTGGGCTCGATTATTCATAGGGCAGGCGAAAGTAATATGATTGAGGTCGCCAACCTCCCCACAATCACAAAGTTTATTGGTTTTAATCTTAATTTTTTCCAAGTGTTCTGGAGACAAGCAGTGTCCCGACCTCAACCTGGAAACAGTGGTGACAATTCTACGGTTCAAAAATGGTACAGCTTCAAACCAAGGATATTCGGGAAATCTATCTTGAATTTTTAGGTATTGAGTGCTGCTTACTGTAATTTTACTATTCCAGAATTTATTAACTTGGGAATGTATTTGTTTTTTCAAGATTGGCATGTACTCTCTGTAGTCCACCAGAATTCCCAGAGGGGTATTCAAGTTTCGCCCTATAAAAGCCAGTTTATCCGCCGTTTCGTTACCTTTTATGCCTTTGTGTCCAGGAATCCAGCCTAACCTTATGTCGTACTCTATGCTCCCAGCCTCTACTATCATCCTTCTAGTGAGTCCTACTATATAATTTTTGTCGTTACATTGAATCTTGGTGATCTTTTGTATTGCACTCTTAGAGTCTGAACAGATTATGATATTTTTGATTTCTTTATCTAGGCACGTATATACCGCCTTGTTGATCGCAATTACTTCGGCCGTACAGATTTGTATGGCGTCGTGTAACCTCGCTGAGAATTTGTGATCGATTTCTGGAATATATACTCCAATCCCTACTTTTTGCGATTTAGGTACTTTTGAAGCTTCAGTAAAAGCTATGGTAAATTTTTTAAATTTATTGGGAATACTATTTAAGAAATCCTGATTATTTAGGAACATCTCCCTGTTGCCGTCAATGTTAATTGTGTTGATATGCTCCAGTTGCGAGTGGATGTCAAGGTTGAAGCATGGAATAATATCATTTACATACCGATTGCCTGTTAGTTCATTGCACAAGGTTAGACTTTCTATCAGATAAGGAGGCTTCCTTTTTCTCCAGTAATTTTGTTTATTCTGACAGTATAGCTTAAGAGTTGTTGAGATTTCAATTAACGAATTGTTATCAACCGAAAGATTTTTGTTAACAAATTTAACAGACAGCCATTTCCTCCTGTATTCTAGTGGCCATTCCGCACATTCCCCTAACAAGGCTAGTATGGGGGTGGACTGCATATTACCCATGATTATTCTCAGGGAGCAGTATTGTATTCTGTCTAATTTTATTTCATTAAGTTTGTTGAGGTTGGATAGTAGTTGGCACCCATAATCTAATTGTGATCTGATTGTACTTTTGTATAGCAGTAAAAGGGTTTCGGAGGCAGTTGATCCTCACCGATTCTATATGTTCAGTCCGTCTGAGGTTACTGTCGAACGTAACACCCAGGTACTTAACGCTGTTCTTCCACTCGATAATATTTCCATCTATAGAGATTGTTGGTGGGGCAGTTCGCGTTCTACCTTTCCTAAAGATCAGCGCAGAGGACTTGTGAGGGGATATAATAAAGTTATGTTCTGTACACCACCTCGATATTTTTTGTAAAAAGGTGTTTGTTGTTTCGATTATTCGTTGTAAATTAGTCCCTGAGATTAGGAACACTATATCGTCCGCATATTGAATACATATAATATTGTCTGGAGTGAGAGAGTGAAGAGATAGCGTGTATATATTGAATAGTGTAGGGCTCAAGGGAGAGCCCTGTGCCAATCCTGTGCTAGTAAACTTCGGGCCAATAATTTTGCCTTTGTTGTCTTTTGTGTATATTTCCCTGTTCATCAAGAATTCCCGAATTATCCGAGTTAGATATGTAGGGATTTTTAATTCAACAAGTTTGTTATATAGTAAAGAAATATTTACATTGTCATATGCAGCTTTGAGGTCTATGAATACTGCTACCGAGAGATAATTTTTAAAGTAGTTTAAGAGAATGCTGTGATAAAGTATAGATAGAGCCTCAGAGCATCCTTTGCCTCTGCGAAATCCTACTTGATGTGGAGGAAGTATCCTTTCGTTCTCCAATATCCATTCTAAGCGAGTTTTTATTATCCCTTCTAATGTTTTGCCGACACATGATGTTAAGGCTATAGCTCTATAACTGCTTGCCTCATCTGGATTTTTGCCTACTTTTTGTATGGGGATGATTAATGATTTTTTCCATTCGGATGGAATTGAGAATGACCGGAGACAATGATTATAAAATTTTGTGAGGAATGTTATCCCGCTATAAGGTAATGATTTGAGCATCAGGTATGCTATCTGGTCTAAGCCCGAGGCTTTGTTCTTTTTATTTTGTAAAATGTTTTCTAGTTCAATAAGAGTTATCGGTGTTTGAATTTCTATTTGTTTGTCTGGGACATCAATGGGATCTGTCGATTGCTTACAGCATAAGTTATCCAGGATTTCAAATGCTATTTTGGTTTGGGGAAGTCGGAAGTTTCTACTTGTTTTTTTGCCTTGACTGAATTTATTAATCACTTTCCAGATTTTATTAATAGGTGATTCCCGGTTAAGTCCTGAGCAAAATTCTTTAAATATGGATTTCTCTTTTCTTTAAATACTCGTTTAGAGAGTGCGATATGTTTTTTCAAAGAGATGTAGTTTGTCATAGAGGGTTCTTCTCTGAACTTTTTGTATGCTAGTTTTCTATTTTTTAACATATCCGAACAGTCCATGTCCCACCATGGGGTTACTAGTTTGTTCCTGGATTTATGTTGAAATGTCGGAATGGAAACCGACACCACTTTCATAATAACCTCGCAGAATTCCGCATATGACAAATGTGAGTCTGTGACAAACGCATTGTCTATGATTTCTTGAAATCGTTTCCAATCCGCTAGTTTAAAATTCTGCATTTATGCCGACTGACAATTCGGAGTCTATCTGATTTAAGTGACAAACAGTTGGTAAATGATCACTATTTCCGCAATCCGGATAGACTTTCCACGTACACCGGGTGCTTAAGATTGAGGTGTTAAAACATAGTTCTAGGGCTGATTTTTTGACTCTAGAGGGGATGTAACTCTTGTGACCGATGTTCAGTATGCAAAGATCTAGATCATCTAAAGAATTCATAATAGTTTTCCCGTTGCTATCACTAGTTTGGCATCCCCAAGTGGGATGGTGACAATTCAAGTCACCCATTAAAATTTTTGGGTTGTCCAGAGATTGGATAATGTTAGACCAGAACTGGAGAGTTATCTTAACTTTAGGAGGCTTTTATAAATTTGGTGATATTTTTGTCAATTAAGACGAAAGGTTGAATTTGGAAGTTGAGTGGTGCGTTACTGATATCCAAGCTGACTGGTCTATGGCTAATGCCTTGTTTAATGAAGGTTGCTATGCCTCCATATCCATCGTTTCTGTCCTGTCTGTAGCAGGTAAAGTTTTTAATGTTACATTGTATATTATGTTTAAGTCTAGTCTCGTTGAGTAAGATAATATCAGGATCAATGTCGTTTACGAGAATTATTAGATTGTCTCTGTTATTGAGGAAACTATTGATGTTCCATTGAAGAACTACTAGGTTTTGGGTCATAGTATAAGGAGTTATCCGTGGTGTCTTTGGTGATTAGCTGGGTCATAGTATTGATTATTTTTTGTTTGTCTGAAGTTGAGAGATCTTTGAATATTCGGTAGAAAAGGTTGGTCATGTCAGAGTCGGTGTCAGGAGTATCTCGCGAATTGGGGGTATCCCTTATACAGTAAACAGAGTTAGGGGAACGTGCCGAGATATCTGGCTGAGGAAGTCTACCATTGGGAGAAAAGATAAGTTTTTGGTGCGCGAAAATATCGTATCCTGGGAATAGCTTTCTTTTTTTTTCTACGGTCTTTTTTACTATGGCTGTATATTTATTCGCTTCGCGATTACTGGTATTATATTCAGTGCTTCTTTGTGCTATGTCTATGGATTGGCTATTATTCCTATTAGGGAGAGCCGGGAAGTCGTCTCGATTTTGGTTGAAGGTTTTTGTTCTGGGCACTATTTCGCAGGCCTCAAAAAACGATTTGTTATCAAGTGCCATTATTTCTTTAATTCTTTTTTGTCTAATGTTTTCTTGGCAGGATCTGCTCGCGCTAGAATGGTCGGGTGAATTGCAAAACATGCAGTATTGTTGGCATGGTCCTTCGTGTCTTTCTTTGCTACAGGTGACACATTTACTCTTTTTGTTTCTGCATAGTTTCTTTGTGTGTCCATATAAAAGGCAATTGAAACATTGGATAACCGGGCTGATGTAGGGGATTATTCTGTATGGTATTCCACAGATCAGAACTTCCCGCGGAAGCGATGTTCCCGAGAAGGTATAGCATACTGTTAATGACGGTATGTAAGTTGGTGTGTCTTTGTTGTTTCTGTCTCTAGTCGTGATTCTCCTAACATTGACTATTTTTGTGTTGGGGTGCAGGTATTTGGAAACTGATGTTAGTTTTGAAAGTTCTAAATCCGTAATTTCCCTGTCTATATTCCTCGCGATACCTTTGCAAAGGACCCCATGGGCTGGAATAAATGCTTCCAGATCTCTACTTTTTAAGAGTTCGTCTTTGGTTACAAAGCTATTAGCATCATTGGGTGATTTAAATTGAATGCTAATTCGGTTCCTTCCTTTTTTGCTTATTTTCGCCACTGAATCGAGTTTGAGGCCTAGAATCTGCTTGGCAATGGAGATTACTCTGTAGTTAGCTATATTTTTATTAGTTGCGTTTTGTACATATACCACATAAGGAGGTAATGAATTTATTGAGTATAAGTTACTTGTGCGTTTATATTCATCTATGATAATGTCATGGGGTCTTTCCCCCCTTCCGGGTTAATCATTGTAATTAATTTTTAATTTATCCCTAATTAATTTACTTTTTTGATTTCTTAGAGAGGAAACAAAGGATGTTAGTAATAAGGTGAGTCACTCACTTTTGTTACTTCTGATTGGCCCTTTCTAGGAATACACTTAATCTTCGCTTTTTTGAGGTTGGGTTATGGGCACGGTCATACAGAAAGTCAGAAAGGCCTTCTATATTTGGTTATGTTTGTTGATAGTAATTTGACCGTTAATGTCTAAATTTGAAAGAACGGCACAGAACATACGTCTCAGGACTTTTTCCTAAAAACGTAGAGGAAAGAAATAGTCTCAATGTCCCTGCATCATACATCGGCGACTGTAGCTTGGAGGTAGGTGTTCTCTGACTGTAGCGCTTCCAGGGTTGTCAGACGTACCAGTTTCTTGGTACACGTACCAGTTTTTAATATCACGTACAATGTACAAGGAAGATTCTGTCCTTGTACGCAAAAGTACCAGGATTTCAAGAGTACAGGATAAATTAAATTTTCAGACAACGCAATCTTTTTTTTGAATATTTTTTGGCTTCTTGATATTTGTTTTATTTGTCAAATGATTCTGGCGATATTTCTCGCCTCATGGTTGATATTTTTTCACGCCATCTATATATTATTCTATAGAGTGAGATACCGTTATTTCAATTTTCATTGTCGGTAACGTGGTACTGTACAGTTGATTGAACAAACACTGGATGGCGCAGCAATCAACCAATTATATATTGTCACTGAATAGGATTAGTGATTTCTTTCAATCTTGTCTTAGTTTAAATATTTTAATTCTCTTTTCTAAGTAGATAGCTCTTACTGCTTACCGTCACATTGATGATTTGTTTGCCTAATATTTCAAATCTGAAATTCAAATTTTCATCAAATAATAGTCACAAACGATTTTATTCTTACATTCGATTTTCTCAAACGATCACAGATAAATTACCTCCCAAATTAAGAGTAAAATAGTGTGCATAACCGTTAATTTTCGAAACTTGTAGGTAATCGAAATCAAATTATCAAAAACCTAATTATTCATTAGTCACCAACAATAAAAAGCGTCTCAAACAATTCGAAAGCTGCATATAATTAGTAGGTGTCCGCAAAAATTCCAACTTTTCAAATTTTTGTTGGTTATGCGTTAATTTGCTCATATTCAGGGGTGCCGCCATATAGACGCGGTAAATTGCACTTTATTCTCTAGGATGAGAATTAGCGATACCGACACCGTACCAGTTTTTCGACTCTAGTACCAGCTTTGAGCCATCTTGGAACAAGGATTTCTGTTTGACTGTCTGACATCCCTGAGCGCTTCGACTTAGTCCCTCTGTAACTTTTATGGATGTCGTCAGCTTTTTCTATCTATCGGACACTCTCTTTATTGTATGTTCTCTCTGGTGGTAACTTAAATTTATTTATGTATTAGTATTCTGTGGTCTGTGGTGGTAGTGGTGGACTGGTGGACACTTAGAACTAGAACCAGTGATTGCGTGGAGCTTCCAACTCAAAAGTTTCCAAAATCATGGTGAACGTTTCAAACGAATATATTTCGAATGCTGAGGATATAGCTGATACCGTGAGTTAAATTAATTGCCTTCTTGAAAATATTGTCCTTTTATTTGAATGAAGTCGACAGTCTATCAACATAAATTCCCAAATTACAATTAAAAACAGAAATGTCACGTCACCTTGTTGCTTTGAATTTTAATTAAAAATGTATAATTTTAAAATAATTTATGATTTGAAATAAAAAATAAAGGATATCAATATTACTTGTAACTTTGTATTGATGTATCACACAAGATAAATTTATTATAGGTTATAATCATTATTTGGACGTAGGTCCATATGTTATATCAGGGCTGAATGTTATTGCTGTTGATTGATTAATCCCAATTCATGTGTTTTTTATCATATTTGGATATCATAAATTTTGTCTGTGAGTGATTTTTGTTTCCTTTAATTTTAGGTAATCAGAAGACTCAAACATATCCTGCCTACACTAGCCCGATTGTGTTTGATCTCCACTTTTTTTGAAGATGGGTTGCGAATGTGGTTCCAATGGTCTGAGCAAAGAGATTACATGGATATGTCTTGGGGTTGTGGCAAAGTCCTTGCAACACTTTTTGTTTTGGTTAACTTGATCGGTCAGTTAGGTGGCTGTGCAATGGTTATTGTTAGATATAGAGTAAATATTGCTTGTGGGGTATTATTCTTTATTGTCGTCCTACAGGTGAGTTGAAGGTTAATTATATAAAAATATAATTAACTTCTATGTCAAACTGGTAATTAACTCTCGTTAAGAGAGTTTCTTTGATAGATGTCTATGGCAGTATTGACAAAATAAATACCTATTTCTCAATTACTATTATTCCCAAATGATTTTGAATGTCTGCCAATAAAGTATTTGAGATATGATTTTAATGTATGTAAGAATTTATTTTCTTTTTTATAGACTGTAGCCTATAGCATACTATGGGATATGCAATTCCTCTTCAGGAATTTGGCTTTGATAGGGGCTCTTTTATTGGTATTGGCTGAAAGTAGAGGAGAAGCAAAAAGTCTTTTTGCAGGAGTACCTTCCTTAGGAGATAATAAACCTAAAAACTACTTACAATTAACTGGAAGAATCCTTCTCGCTTTTATGTTTATTACATTAATTCGATTCGAATTTAGTTTTCTACAGGTACGAGAAATATATTAAAAAATGATAGTATTATACAAACTAGCTGAAAATAAGCTCTTTTGATAGTTTTCCTTGTTTTTGAAAATTTTGTGTCAACTCTGCTAATTCTGTGGTAAAGATTTTCTCAGCCATAAGAATTTGTTAATTTCCTTCACTTTTTTATTAGTAGGTAATTCATATGGCTTCATAAACTTTATTTTATAGATTTTACTCGATTTGTTGGGTTCTGCTCTGATGGTTCTGGTAACAGTTGGTTACAAGACAAAGTTGTCAGCCCTAATTCTGGTTGTTCTCCTAACTACACTCAATTTCTATCATAATGCATGGTGGTCCGTTCCAGATTATAAACCTCTCCGAGATTTCCTTAAATATGACTTTTTCCAGGTAAGCGTGAAAAATCATTCCATACAGACATACTTTAATGATTATATATTATTTGTAGACCTTATCTGTGATTGGAGGTCTTCTTATGATTGTCTATCTTGGACCTGGCGGCGTTTCCATGGATGAACATAAGAAAAGGTGGTAAATGTTACCATTGTATCCGAACAATAGCGATGGTTGTTGAAGAAATTGGAATCCTAGACTTGAGAGACATGTTTTTTTTTTCTATCGGAAGCATATATGAACTTTTTTTTATTGACCATCAGTTTTATTTTTTCGAGTACAAATGCCCAAATATAGCAAGATCCTACAACGACTTCTTATATGTTGGGTATATTTGTTGTACTAGTTATTTTATACTTTTTTAGAATGTTTTGTCGCAGTGCAACGGTTACATCAGTTGATTGATTCAACGATAATCGGAAATAGTTTTTTATTTAATTATTTATAATAATAATTCTTAGACTAAGTCACATTTCAAAGACATTTTCGGACAACTATTTTCTAACATGGGGATGAGAATTTTTGTAGTTGCAACAATACAGTCACTATATGGATACAGATTTTTAGTGTCATCTGATGATACCTTTTGAATTGTTTGACTGTGCAATTGAAGAATGTAAAAAATACTATATTTATATATGTATTTGTTTATTTTTCTATATATTATATATTTATGCTCAAATTTTGTAAAAACTCTTCCATATGTATTTTTTTCTCTAGCTTAGTAACTTAATTTAATTGGGTTGTTGATTAGACATTTCTAAATAAATATTTTTACATTAAATTTTTAATATTTAATCCGATCGTATCACGATTTATTAAATGGAGAGAGAAAATATATTTTACAAGTAGAACCCGTCGAACATTGTAAAAGATGAAGCATTGTTGGGCGATCTAATTGCGAATTACATTCAAGTAGGTATCCTCAAAACATTCCCAATACTCAAACACCAAAGTATAGAATCAGTCATATGGTGTAGGAGAACACTAAGTACAAATATATAGGTACATTATAGAGTATTCTTGTACTTATTTACTCTATGAGGTACATTCATTTTATATATAATATATTAAAATATGTTCCCAGCCAATACAAAACTTCATGAATGACATCGATGTAGCATTTTAAGAGATCTTGCAATCTATTCCGCCTTCATATTACGATATCGAGATACAAAATACAACAATTGTTTATTTATTTATTAAATTATTTTGTGTGTTTTAAAGAAATCAACTGAAGCTAGCGGAACAAACGCATCAATCATACCTATATCAGAAATTTGACATTTGGTTAAGAAAACGCTTGTGTTCCTATATCAAAATCATCAATAATGTGTCTATAAATATATCACAGCCATCATGGTTGTCTCTGATATCATTTGATAAGGCAGAAAAATCAAAGATAATTTTAACATAAGCATTTATTAAATAGTTCAATGTGTAGGACAGGTCCCCGCGGATCTCGGCGATTTCGCTTTAACAGTAACTTTAGGACATATGATGAAACTGTTTCCACCAAATAGTATTAAGCGGTCACATCATCTTGGTGAGGAAAAAGATTGTAAAGTTCACTGTTTTCATCTCGAATTTCTCCTGATTCCGACTATGACAGGCCTGTGCGCCACCACGACCAGAGGGGACCTGGACACTTCGCCCAAAATGATATATCGACCACTTCGCTCAAAAATTTCGTACTGAAAACAGTTTCCAGAGCCACTTCACCCAATGTAATTAAAAGTCCAAAATGGACACTCGTTGGTGGACACATTATGCCCAATTCGCACAAATTATTTATTTATTTTGATTGGACTCTACTCGGGACCTTAGTAATAAGTTAATGTTATAACTATTTAAATTTTATTAGAAAAGTAGACCAGTATAAAATAGAATTCTAATTCAACTTCAGATTAATTAAGAAAAAGTCAAAAAGAAATTAATATATAAATTCATTCAATAAATATAAATGATAAATAAAATAAGCAAAGAGGTCATTTTATTTTTAAACAAATTATATTATGTAATACATAATACAGTTCCCGAACTTACTCTATTCGATAAAAGTTATACCTAATATACAAAAATACTAAACATAAAAAAATCAAGTTAGTGAAATTTTAAGTTCATTATTATGCATTTTTTTAAATAACATCTTCAGTAATGCATGGACTGCAAATATTCAATATATAAATTTATAGATCTTCAATGCAAAAATGGTAATCCCTCTAAAGCAACTTCTTTTTTATATATAGTTTCTTAGGTATGAAATAAAATAGCAAATACTTTAAACGGCCTTATCTCTGTTACCAAACGGAATTTTAACATTTGAAAAAATACAAATAAAAAAGCTTTCGAAAAAAACCTTTATAAATAATAATATAATGAACCTAACATTTCACTACCTTTAATTTGAAAAGTTAAGTTATTACTAAGGTTTAGGGCGAAGTTCCCACCAACGAGTTTTTGGCAAAGTATCCACCAACGAGTTTTGGGCGAAATGTCCATTTTTGGCTTTGTGGACTTTTAATTACATTGGGTGAAGTGGCTCTGGAAACTGTATTCATTACGACATTTTTGGACCATAGATAAATAGATTATTATCTATGTTTTGGACGAAGTGGTCGATATATCATTTTGGGCGAAGTGTCCTAGTCCTAGATCCGACCAGAGAACACGACCACGACTGTTTACTGTGGACTATGCAGAGAAAACATAAACTATGGTGGTGGCGTATTATCAAATATTTCATTGGTTATTTATTTCTACAAATTTGACTTTATGTATCGGATGTCCGTACAAACGTGTCATTTTGGCAACAGCCCAAAATTACAGTATCCATCCATATCAGAGAGAACGTACAATAAGCTCTCTCTGATCTACATCAATAGTTGATTTCTTCTTGTCCTAATATTATTGGAGCTCCCCATTGCGCATGTCCAAATTTCAAAAAAGGACGTCAACGTTGCCGGATGTTTTGCTGTAAATTGACGAATGATACTTTTATAAGTAGTTCATTTGTATCGAATGTCATTTACGTTTTAACGGTTACGCGGGAAATTTATCATTTATTTAATTTTGATAAAGCGTTGTACACTACCTTGTGAGCTCTGATAAATCTGTGCAATTGTGTTATTTTATTTCATAGGTAAGTTCAAAAGTTGTAATGTAATATCTATAACTGACATCCTAATACGGCTCATATATTATCTTTGTTGTATAATTTTAGATATATTTTTTCTGCGATAATTAAAAATGGTTCGTGGTGCTGCAGCACAAACTAATATCGTTGGACCTAATGAGATCATGACTCATGATCAAGTTAGGTCGGAAATTGTAACCACCGACGATTTGAACCTGGATGTAGCTGGTATTAGCTTTATCCGATGGCTGGTAATACGTCGGCTGTTAGCTAATACCAGTATATGCCCCAGTTGCCATATATTGATGTCATTTATCTTGAGTGCAGGAAGAATTGACGGATATACAGGGTGTCCCACGGTCATGGCCTATTAGAAATTTTTGGAGAATGACAAAAGCTATCGATCTGAAAATTTTATGGCTTCTATTAGACATTTTAAACTATCTTTGGAAAATATTTTCATAAAAAAAACACTTTTGGTTTTGCCGGAAGTAATAACAACTTTGTTATTTCAAATGGGATACCTCATATTTTGATACATTTTTGAATTCTACACAAAATTTTGAGTAAAATGGATATACCTTTCCCTATACTTAAAGTTAATAGTTTTAGAGTTATTTAATTTTATTCGTTAAAAATCGACAAATGCGAGTTGATCGAAAATATATCATAACTTTTTTGTTATTTGCTTGATAAACATGGAGTTTGAATTTTTGGAATCTCTGCACATTGTTTTAAAGATTTCATTATGATTTTTCTTAATTTCCTGAGAAATTATTAGAGAAAAATCGATGTAAAGATGACTTAATTTCTAACGTTAATAACTTTCTTATTTCAAATAGAACATCCTGTATTTTGTTGCACTAGCGTATTCAAAATTAAAATACCTTTCTATTGATGTAACCACTTCCATATCTAAAGCTGATAGATTAAAAGTTATTGAACAATTTCCGATTTTTCAACAATTATTTTATATTACCTTAACTTTGGAACGCATCAAAAAGGTAACCATAGTTACCACTTATTTATATCAGTGTCAAAGTGTAAGATTAGAAATTGTCTCATTCATAGTTTTTTATTGAAATTAATCACAATCATGAATCAAGAATACACAAATGCCGATCTGCTCAACCTTTTTGCAATTTATGGAGAGTGCAATACGATTGTCACGAGAACATGCAGGACGTTTAACGCCCGAAATCTGAATTTGTCGCCGATGACTGCAAGGAAATTTTGCCGGGCTCAAGATAATTTTGTTCAATATGGCCAATAAAATGCTCCATAAAATCGTATTCTTCCGATTTCCGCTGATGAAGCAATGCAATTAAATCTGATATCTTAAAAGTTATCGAACAATTTCAGATTTTTTCAAAAATTATTTTAATTATCTTAACTTTGGCATGCTACAGTATGTATTAAAAACGAAAGAATACTAAAACAATAACAAATTTAATAATCTACACAAAAAATATTAATCAATAACCTATTCAAAAAAAACATAACAATACTTTAAATGTAAATTTACAAGTGTTCAAAGTGCCCCCCATTTACTTCTGAACATGCAATAAGTCTTGATTCCACACTAGATGTTGCATTTCTTATTTCTGCAGGGTCTAGATCTGCAAAAGCATTTTGTACCCGATTTCTCAGGTCTTCTGTCGATTGCACTGGAGGACGGTTATTATAAACTTTTTCTTTTATGACCCCCCACAAGTAAAAATCTAGGGGCGTTAGATTTGGTGACCTTGGTGCCCAATTCCAGGGACCCAAGCGCCGAAGCCACCTGTCCTCAAACATTTCATAAAGTTCTTCGGTAACTTCATGGCTGCAATGAGCTGGTGCTCCGTCAAGCTGATACCAGCAGCTTATGGCTTCGTTAATTGGCAAGTCATCTACAAAGTCTGTAACGATGGTGCGCAATATTTCAAGATATTTTTCGCTGTCCAGCACTTCTTCGTAAATATAAAACATAAGTGCGTTGTCTTTTATAAGAGCAAAAACGTTGAAACTGAATTTAACTTGAAACTTTTGTTCTTTCGTTAAATGTGGGTTTGCGTCTGCCCAGAAATTATTACTTTTTGAATTAAAGATTCCTTCTCGCGAAAATTTGGCTTCATCTGTCCAAATTATTTTTTTCATAGTTTTCGTCTTCTTGGTTTTTAGAAGAAACATTTCGCAAAATTCTACTCTTCTAGGACCATCTTTTCCGAGTTCCTCCGTGCGGTTTCGCTGCAGTAGTTTTATTATTCGTTCATGTCCTTTGTATTTTTAAGTAGATTTTCGCGACTTTACTCACAAAATTCTATAATATTACATCATTTTGTTTTCATTTTATTTATATGCTAATTATTTTATCAATTACATAGTACACGCTTTTGATGATGATGCGACAACCTTCTGAAGAAATTATATTGTTCTTCAGTTCCTTGTGTGAATGAACTGTAATCATGGAAAAGGCATTTGTTGATGAACAGTAGAAAAAGTTGAATATATGGATGAATCAATTGGTCAAAATTATTTATTTCGCCTATCTGGATACTATAAATTCTAATAGGTATGTCCCTAACTATAATTTTTTGAACATTTTAAATAACATCTTCTCATATCATTGGTTTTGTTCACATAACATTATTTCAGCGATGGAGAAAAATGCATTGAATATCATTAATCTACAACAAAAAGAATGCCTTCGCTCCGACTATGAAGGGTAGTGTAGGTCTAGTAAAAGAATGAAGATCCCCGAAGTACAGATACCAGAATATTTTAGTATACTTATGTTCTTACATCTAATGATTTGAATTATTTTTTATAGTAGGTATATGTTCTTGCATCTATTATATTCTATGATTAGAATAACAAAATCTACACTTCAAGTTTCTATTGTATTGTTTCTATAGTTCTGTTGTGTTTTCATTTTTTTATTTGTTTATTTGTATTGTAACGTGGATAGGTAAATTACGTTTCTATGAACCGAACTTTAGTTTTTAAAAACAATATTTATTTGGAGAAAGTGAAATACAGAGTTACAGAATGATAACTACTACAACTTCTATGTCTAATGTCTATCAGAATCTAAGTCTCTCTACAGTGTTACGCATATTTATAAAGAAATAGTTGCTGATGAAGAAGTTCTCGGGAATCATCCTGTCAGCTATTTAGAGGTGGAAGGTTTGATCCTAACTTCTCCATCCCCTAGGGAAGTTTTGTGAGGGACGAACAAAACGGAAGCCTCTGGTATAGGTGTGGTTGGTCTGGGTAGTTGTTTTTGAAGATGCTGTCGGAGTTTGTATCCCAAAAATGCGATTGCTCCTGCAATTAGGATAAAGGTGGGTGTTGTCCGAAAATGGGTGGTGTCCATTGAAATTTCTTCGATTGGCATGAGTGGGATTGGGCCTTGGTGAATTTTATGTAATTCATCTAGTGGAATTTGCTCAAGATGAATTGGATTGGTTTTGATTTTCATTTTTGTCGAGTTCAAAACCATTCGAACCTGTGGAAGTGGTAAGGGTTGCTCATACGTTACATCTTGTGAGTTAATGTAACGTCCAGTGGTTGTCTGAAAAGCACATCCTGGGGGTAGTTGTATCAGGAAGGTTCCATGTAGTACGGCTATAGTGGGTGTAGTACATTGTGTAGAAATTTTGGTTGGTTTTGGAAAAATAAATATATAATGAGCATTAGTTATTTCCTCTATAAGGGTAGTATTCAAGGAAACAGGAACGGGGTTGCATCGAGCTTCTTCTTGCGTTAACCTCAGAATTGGCAAAATACAGGTATCGGAATCAATTCTTCTAGTGATTTTCTCACACAGAAAACCAGGATTAATCTTTCAGCATGGCTCTTCGGAGTACTGATGAAATTCTCTGCTTAATGTCAGATAAGGTGCAGGTGGGATAAGGGTAGTAAAATTTATTGTAGGTATTGAATACAAATGATAATGTGAAAATTTTTCGGGAGAAAGTAATGGGAAATGCAAGATAAATACTATCATTGTATCTGAATAATAAGCATCTACAGTAATTATCTCGTAAAATTTAAGTAATTCAGTATCATCAGTATATAAAAGTTGCTCTTTCGTATGATAGCGTTGTAAAGAATTGACCAACAATTGCAATTTTTCAGGTGGCAAAATGTTGTTATATAAAATATTTGATTTAGCAAAAGTAATTACAATATCAAAATCAGTTAGAAGCTCTGATAAGATTTGTAAGGATAAACTCAATTGGTCTAAAATGTTCCTTATTTTGAAGAAATATTCAAAATTGTAGATTGTCTTGTCCAATTTAATTTTTACCGTATTGATTTTCTTGGAAATAATTTCCTGATTATGAGTAATTAATGAAATTGTTTTATTATAATTTTCAATTAAAGCCGTAGTTAATGAGATATGTTGGTTCAACCTTTGAATAACATTTACTCGACTATTTCGTAATTGTTCTATGGCTTTATCATATTTTTCAGCGTCTTCTTGATCTAAGTTTCCTGAAACGGCTTTAATAATACTGCCAATGCCATTTATAAGTCCTCGTTTTGTTCTATAATTTGGATGTATAGTATTAAATTTTTGACGTACAATTTGAAGTTGGTATTTAAGTGCTTGTAAAAAATTTGTTAAGCCTTTCAAATACGGGTTACTACTGTTTGATGTTAACACTGTATAGATATCATAATAATGACTATTTATATTATCTATTTCAAAACCTATAGGCGTGAGATTATAATAGTGGATGAAATCATGATTGCTTATTCTAATTCTGGCTTCTCCCAGCCGAAGGGGTAGAATCCCTGGATTGTCTTTCAGGCTTTGTATGTGGGGGTATCTGTATGATTTCGTGAAGACAGGATACTCATCCTTTGTTTTTATGTGATGTTTAATTTTATTTGTAAATGTTAAAGGGGTATTGGGAATATAAAAAATGTCTGAAAATGTTTTACAAAGTTTTAAAATTTGATGACGTTCTTCATTATTCATATGTTGTGTTCGAATATTTTCTTTAATATTGGAAAATTTTCTTTTATCCGATGGTTTAAGTTCAGCGTTAAAAAAGTGGTAATTATTCGTATTTAGGACAGCTGATTTAACTGGGTCAGTCAATGCTATTTGCATCTCAGTGTCGCTATTGTTTATTAACTCTGCCCATGCAAGATTGTTACAGGCTATTGTTAACGTTTCGCGTAATCTCGCGCCTTGCACATTTTGCTGAGGTAGCAAGATGGTGCCGTCTGCTTCTGTTACTGGTAATCTTACCCGTGCGACCGAATGTGGTTCAAGGTGGATTGAATAAAATTGTTTCTGGTCTGTTTCGTAATAAAAAATAGGAAGAGTTGCAAATGCTGTGATTAATCTGGCATTAATAAAATCTAACGGTGTACTCATTAATTTTAAATTATCTAATCCTATTAATCCATCGAATGTTTTATGAAAACGAAATAGAAAAAATTTTAAGTTTGAGCTGCTGTTAAATTTATCGAAACTGTGAATTTCAGCACTATAATCTTGGGAATGATTTTGAAAAATAGAACTAACAACAAATGGTTCATGAGTTATATATTTCCTATACAATTTAAAGGCAATTTCAGGATTTAAAAATGATTTTGTTGATCCTGTATCGATTAAAAGTTTAAGCGGGGGGTTCAAAATTTTGATATAAGGGAGTTCTTTCTTATCCGAGAATGTATTAAGTTCGACTATTTTTCGGGTGGTGGATGGGTGTCTTCCGGAAAATTTTGTTCATGATCATGTTCCAGAGATGGTTGATCTTCACCTGAATAAATTTCCTGATCATTATCGAGATAATAATCATAATCTTGCTCATCAGTGTGATCATATAGATTATATTGATCACTTTCCATATTGAATAATTCTTCAACAGTATATTTTTGCTGTTGAGATTGTCGTTGAGGAATTGGAAGTCTATCGAAATCGAAAATATGGTATTCCAATTATGACAACCATAAACTGATATGACTTCTTTTGCTTTACCAGTCAATTTTCCAACGATACCAAACAATAACAATTTATTTTGAAGACATGCAGCGTTTTCTGGATTTATATCGAAATAGTGATTTAGAATCTCTGCTGATATATTCAAAAATGAATGCAAATCATTTGGATTTCCATCAAAAGAAGGAACAATACTCAAGGTTTTGAGGTCAAATACTGGGACTGCCATTTTATTTCAATAAAATATAATAATATATATACAGGTAAAAATATGTAGATATAATAAAAAATAGGTAATTTACAAAATATTGTAAATTGATAACTTATAAATAAAAATAAGATAAATTCAATGTTTTTTAATAAGTAAATATTGAGTTTTCCCTAGAAATTTCATCTAATAGGAGGTCTCAATTAATAAATAGTTTTTCAATTAAATATTCTTAATTATATTGAGTTTTCCCTAGAATTTGATCTAATAGGAGGTCTCAATTGATTGAAAACAGATTATCCCTAGAAATACTTTCTAATAGGATTTCTGCTTAATTTAATCAAGTTTTCCCTAGAATTAATGTAATAGGAATTCAATTGATTATTTTACTAAATTTTTGCCCTTTAATTTGCGCCTGCGTTGCAAGTCAATCTTTCAAAACTGTTTCATACAAAAGAAAGGTATCAAAAATATCTACAATTACTCTGAACTAGGATCACTTAAGGACTTGGAACAGAGGAGATCTGACAATTAACATAGAAAAACAAGAAGTACTCACAAGACAATGATGATGGCACGATGCATTCCAATATCTGTTTGGCTTCTGGGTTGTAGTGGCTTCTGCTTCTTCTTCTTCAGGAAGAATTCTGGTTCTGGATTTTCACAATACTCACGTAGACTCAGGATAGTGAATAAACGATTAAAATCGAAGATGATCACGATTGATTTCTTTCACTATCCTACTGTGAAAGTGAAATACAGAGTTACAGAATGATAACTACTACAACATCTATGTCTAATGTCTATCAGAATCTAAGTCTCTCTACAGTGTTACGCATATTTATAAAGAAATAGTTGCTGATGAAGAAGTTCTCGGGAATCATCCTGTCAGCTATTTAGAGGTGGAAGGTTTGATCCTAACTGGTAGACATGTACTTACGGTTGTTATTCCTTTATTAGCTGTTTGTTTCTGCTACCTTGCTTACAGTAGTTATTGCATGTATATTTCATTATGTAGTTCTAGAATTATAGTAGATTTATTCTCGATCCTTCCAGAAACTATATGTGAGGTACAATTTGTCATACTATTGTCAGTTTGACAAGGATCTAGAACATCAATTATGTTCGTCTAGATAATCATAGAACATTCTCGGTGAATGTCATATCATGATTCAGATATATAAAGCCGTGACGATCACGGGACACAGTCAGTTTATTATAGCAGTCAGTCAGTTAGTTTATTATAGCAGTCAATTGGAGACATAAGTCGAAAGTAGTTGAAACGCGATAGTCAAAGTGACAGTTGTACTACAACAGAAGATCGTGTACAGAGTGTTTGAAAATAAACCATTGGAAGCAATCTGCGAATTTTGAATATTACGCAAGTGAACTCACCCCACAACGTTTAGCACAGGGTTAAACGTTACTAGTGGTGTCAGAAAAAAGGATCATCGCATTTTGCTGAGAATATATGGTGAAGACCAGGTCGAAAGATTGCGTCGAAATGGAAAATATTCAAGATTTAATAGAACTCCTGAAAAAGAATCAATTCTTAGAAAATCAAGAAAGAAGTAGGCAACAAGATAGAGAAGAACGAGAAAGAATTAGACAGGAAGACCAAACAAAAATGAATCAATTTCTAGAAAATCAAGAAAAAATTAGACAACAAGAAAAAGAAGAACAGGAAAGAATAAGACAAATTTTAGAAGAAGAACAAACAAGAATAAGACAAATCTTAGAAGAAAAGGATAGAATTAGACAGAGAGATAAAGAAGAAGTTGATCAGAAGTTAGTGAAAGTCCAAGAAAACTTCATACAAAAATTTCAAATAATAGAAGACAAGATGTTGCGAAAACAAGAAGTTGACCAAAAATTAGAGAAAGTTCAAGAAGAAGTTGAACAGAAATTAGAGAAAGTTTTGATCAAAAATTTCATTCGATGGAAGAGAACATGTCACAAACGAAGCCTGCATTGCACTTGAGAAGATCGTCCAATGAAATTCAAAATGGTGGAGTTAATCCAGTTAAAATTGAAGCTCCAAAATTCGATGGTAAACAGTCTTGGTCTACATATAAAAAGCAATTTGATGCTGCTGCTTTGGCTAGTGGTTGGTCAGATGAAGAGAAGGCTACTGCATTGATCTTGGCTCTACGTGGTGATGCATTGGAAATCTTAAATACCCTAACTGGCGGCGAACATTCGTATGAGATTTTAGTGGATCAACTTGAAATGCGGTACGGTCACCAACATCTACAACAAGTTTACCAAGCACAGTTAAAGAATAAGCAGCAAAGGTCTGGAGAAACACTACAACAATATGAAATTGATGTTGCCCGGCTCGTACAGCACCAAAAGACTTTCTTGATAGGTTAACGGTACAAACATTCATTGACGGTATAAGAGACATTGAAATGCAACAAGCCCTTCGGTTAAGTAGTCCTACAAGAATTGAAGATGCCCTTGCACGTGCACTTGAATACGAAGCTGATAACAGGCGTCCAGAAGTCATCTCAGACTGCAACAGACACGATGGGTCAATTCAACCCAAGAGAAGTTGTATGGCAATGGTAACTCCATAAAGCACATTATTAAAATGTTACAAAAATTGGATGGGCAAACAAATGAACAAAGAACTAAGACTTTGTGTTGGAATTGTGGACAAGAAGGACATATAAAGAAGAATTGTCCACAGCCTCAAAATAGCAAAGTGCAGGAAAACTCCAGTTAGCCAGTTTTGCGGGGCAAAGACTGGCTTACTCCAACCAAGCCCCAACATCATTAAAAATCAAAATTTGGATCATGAAGGATCCAGCTTGGTTGTGAAAGGAAGAATATGCGGTCGGGATTGTAATATTGTTATTGATACTGGTTCATGTTCTACCATTATGCGAGCTGATGTTATTCCTGCTTGCAAAATTGACCATCCCAATAGAAGTTATATACTTGAAACTGCAAATGGAGTGACAATACCCAGCTGGGAAAATCAAAATTCAGACATAAAGTATTTGTTGCCGAGATTTTGGACGAAGTTTTATTTGGGCTAGACATCATGAATAAATTTGGCTTCAATCTGAACCTTCAAGACCAAATACTCAAAGTTAATGAAGAAGAGTTGCTTATGTCAACATCTGAATATATAATAATAAGAAAAATTAAGGTAAACAGGACCATTACGATACCTGGATCGTCTGACAATCTCATCCATGTTAAAATAGAAGGTTCTAAGTGCAAGGAGGCACTAGTACTGGAAAGTAATCCAGAATGTCTGCCAAAGGAAACGATTATAGAAAACGCATTAATAAATCCATCGAGTGAGCATCCAATTAAGGTGAGTTTTAATGAAAAATGAAGTAATTGCCTGTGCGGAACCTATATTATCTGTCAAAATCTCAAGCAGTCAAGGGAAAACCATGTGCCAGAAAGGAAGAGAGCTGAAAGAGAGAATTATTTCTCAACTTCCTAACCAACAGAAGGCAAAATTTGGTGATTTATGGGAGAAATGCAAAGAACTATTTTCTTTTTCGGAAACAGATCTAGGACGAACTAATATGGTACAACATCGCATTAACACAGGCAACCAATAAAACAAATTCCAAGAAGGGTACCATTAGCAAAACAAAATGAAATGGAAATACTTATAGATAACATGAGGAAACAAAAGGTAATTGAACCTTCGAACAGTCCTTGGTTGTCACCGGTGGTCTTAGTCACAAAAAAAAGATGGCTCGACTAGGTTTTGTGTTGATTATAGAAAATTAAATGAAATCACAAAAAAGACAGTTATCCTCTTCCCAGAATAGACGATACACTGGTTTGGTTGTCAGGAGCGAAATGGTTTTCTACATTGGACTTAAAAAGTGGATATTGGCAAGTCGAAATGCATCCTGAGGATAAAGAAAAGACAGCCTTTTCAGCCAATACTGGTCTATGGCAATTCACTGACTTTTGAGAGATTGATGGAAAGAGTACTACGTGGACTTATTGGAAAGAAATGTTTAGTATACCTTGATGATAATCGTTTTCAGTGAAACATTTTAGGAACACTGGAAAAATCTAGAAGAGGTGTTTCAACGATTCTCACAAGCAAATCTTAAACTTAATCCCGAGAAATGTGCTTTCCTAAGAACTGAGGTGAAGTATTTGGGACACATAATCTCCGCAAATGGTGTAAGAACAGATCCGGAAAAAACAGGAGTGGTTCATAATTGGCCTGTACCAATGAACAAAACAGAACTGCGAAGTTTCTTAGGCCTGTGTTCATATTACAGACGGTTCGTAAAGAATTTTGCTAGTATTGCCCGTCCATTGCATCGACTAACTGAGACGGAAAGACCTTACAATTGGACTCCAGAATGTCAGAATGCTTTCGAATATCTGAAAGGTGCTTTGTGCTCTTCTATTGTTCTGGCTTATCCCCAGAGAGAAGGAGAATTTATCCTAGATACTGATGCCAGTAAAACAGGAATTGGGGCAATTTTGTCCCAAAGAATAGAAGGAGTGGAGTATGTACTAGCATATTACAGTAAGAGTTTATCAAAGGCTGAACAAAATTACTGTGTGACGCGGAAGGAGTTACTAGCTGTAGTCAAAGCAATAAGACATTTCCACAAATATTTATACTGTCAGACATTTGTTCTACGGACCGATCACGCATCACTTGAATGGCTGTTCCAGTTCAAGAGCCCAGAAGGTCAGATAGTGCGCTGGCTCCAACAACTTCAAGAATATATGATTTCAAAATTGAATGTACTGTCAAGACGGCCTGGTGCAGAGGACTGTAAAAACTGTTCAAGACTTGAAAATAATTTGCCAGAAATTCAAAAAAAGTCAAACGAACTTTGATAAATGGCGACCCAAACTGGAGTTCGGAAGTACTCAAGCAAGACCAACTGGATGATAATGATATTGGACCAGTGATGAGGTGTAAAATGGATGGAGCAAGATCTACTAGGCAGGAGATATCAGATTTGTCTCCTGTCATAAAAGGATACTGGTCACTTTGGGAATCTTTATTAATTGATGATAACGTTTTAAAAAGAAAATGGGAAAGTATTGATGGTAAGACTGTTCATTTGCAAATAATTCTTCCATGGAAAAGAATTGCACAAGTACTGCAAGAGATTCATTGTGGAACAAGTGGTGGCCATTTAGGTATCAATAAAACTTTATCGAAGATTAGAGAGAGGTTCTACTGGTTAGGAAGCCGTGCTGATGTAGAGGACTGGTGTCGGCGATGCGATACCTGCTTTACCAGTAAAGGCCCAAATACCAGAACCCGCCATACGATGCAGCAGTACAATGTGGGTGCCCCATTTCCAATAAGCAACTCTGGAAATAAATATCTCTTGGTCATCATGGATTATTTCAGTAAATGGCCATAGGTAGTCGCAATTCAAAATCAGGAGGCAAAAACAGTGGCCGATGCCCTAATTGAACATTGGATAAGTCGGTTTGGTGTGCCGTTAGAGATTTACTTGGACCAAGGTCGAAATTTTGAGTCGGAAATCTTCCAGAGTGGGTGTGACCTAATGGGGATTAAGAAAACTCGTACAACTCCACTGCATCCACAATCCAATGGAATGGTAGAGAGATTTAACAGAACACTAAAAAATTATTTGAGGTCAGCAATCAATGAACACCAAACAAACTGGGATAAGTGTATACCGCTCTTCCTACTGGCCTATAGAATCCCCAGCTGGCATTGTGCTTAGTAGAAATCTGAAACTTCCGTCTGACATCTTGTTTGGTTCACCAAGCGAACCTCCAACATCTGTAGATGCCTACATTCAGAGTTTGAGGCGAAGACTCGAGGAAATACACAATCTGGTTAGAAAACAGTTGAAGATTTCTAGTGATCGAATGAAGGCCCGATATGATATTCGTGCCAAAACCGGACAATTTAAAATTGGTGATAAAGTGTGGTTGTACAATACACAAAGACGAAAAGATCGTTCTCCAAAGTTTGACAAACAATGGGAGGGACCATATACCGTTATGAAGAGGATAAACGATGTGGTATATAGAATTCAGAAATCCCCACGCAGTAAAATGAAAGTGGTTCATATCGACAGACTTTCACTGTACAAAGGGACTGAGGTGACATTTGATCAGGACGATCAAAGCTAAGAAGGGGGCAGTGTAACGTGGATAGATAGACATGTACTTACGGTTGTTATTCCTTTATTAGCTGTTTGTTTCTGCTACCTTGCTTACAGTAGTTATTGCATGTATATTTCATTATGTAGTTCTAGAATTATAGTAGATTTATTCTCGATCCTTCGAGAAACTATATGTGAGGTACAATTGGTCATGCTATTGTCAGTTTGACAAGGATCTAGAACATTAATTATGTTCGTCTAGATAATCATAGAACCTTCTCGATGAATGTCATATCATGATTCAGATATATAAAACCGTGACGATCACGGGATACAGTCAGTTTATTATAGCAGTCAGTTGAAACTCGCTAGTCAAAGTGACAGTTGTACTACAACAGAAGATCGTGTACAGAGTGTTTGAAAATAAACCATTGGAAGCAATCTGCGAATTTTGAATATTACGCAAGTGAACTCACTCCACAACGTTTAGCACAGGGTTAAACGTTACAGTATTGTATTAATATGTAGACATAAATGCTGTTAAAGTTGTAGATTTTAAATTTAATACTATATGATATGGGTTTTGTAACAGTTGAAACTTTTTTATTTTTTAAATTCTAAGTATTGAATGACATATGTAGGTGTTTGAGCTAATTAATATGAATAAAAAGTGTCCGAAGTGAGCTAGATGCCTTATGTATCCCTTTTGATTTGTGACATCACAAACTACATCTCGGAACTTTATAGCTGGGTTCGTAAATATCATGATATTTATATAAAAATCAAAATATCGGATATATATTGATATATATCCGATATAAATATCAAATTGGGATATTTTTTTATGGAAATTAAGGTATATAGAAGCATATATTTATAGATTTTCTAAATAAACAACAAAAATTAACACAAACTTCAAAAACTCAGATAAAATAAATATTCTTATTCTAATGATTCACAGAATAAACAGAAACGATTTTTTTTATTCATATAATAGGAAGTATAAACTCATATTCATCCTCACGCAACTTGATATCTGGATAAGGGGACATTATCATCATCAGCATCTGATTCTTCGGCATCTAATAAGAAATGAATTTCTTCTGGCAATATCCATTTTAAACTACATAGTCTGTTTTTTAGATTGGTTATGATTGAAATACTAATTTTCCAGCTTTTTGGTCACCAAGACGATTTTTGGAAAAATATCTTTCCAATCCTGCGGTTGCCCCTATGGCTGTAAGTAGTTGTTTGTATAGACTTACGAAATTATTCTTATCAGGCCATTCTGAATCCTGTATAGTTAAGCTTTTCCAGCATATCAAAGGAGCGGTGTTCTTGAAATGGCAAGAAACATACATTTGGGAAAAGGCAATAACGAATGGGACAAATTGTAGGTTAATATCGTTCAGAAATGCATAAGCTTGTTCTTCCTGCAAATTGCTAGTGATGCGCAAAGCAAGACCAAGACCAAGACAGACATGGTCTTGGTATTGGTCTTGGTCTCGCAACCTTGGTATTGGTCTTGGTCTTGCATCAAATCCTTAGTCTTGGTCTTGGGTCTTGGTCTTTCATATACGGTCTTGGTATTGGTCTTAGTCTTGCTGCAAGACTTGCAAGACTTCGCAAGACTCTTGCAAAAATTTTGATTTTTTTATAAGTGTGAAAAGTTGTTGCGGTTCTAAACCGTAATTGCTTAATTTAAATGAAGAAGAACTCTGCATATGTATGGGAAGTATGTAATTCATAATCTTATAAGATTGCCTGTAATTATATTATCATTCGAAATGGATAAATATCTACCGTATAAAAAATTGTCATTGTCCAGAACAAACACGCCTGGTATTGTAATGGTACCAAACCATTGTAGAATAAGTAATGAGAATAAAACTAGGCTTGTAGAATTAAGTTAGGGCAAGTGAGATGCGTAATTAATTTATAAAGTTTATAAATTAATAATCACCATTCACATATGAGAATCGTATCTTACTTGCGCGACTTAGTCTGCTTGTGTTTTCTTGGTATCATCCGTCCCAACTGAGCACTCATATTACTACATACTTCTACTTTATACTTCTATTTCATAACTCATTCTCTTGCTCATTCTACAATGGTTTTGTACCATTTTCTTTAAGAAAATAGAAATAATCTCTGAAAGCGATCAAAAGTATTTCTGGTTTGTAAAACTAACTTCAATTTTTTTAGAAAGCTTTTTCCAAAAAATGAAAATTAAATACAGGTAGAGATTTGTTAATACGCGCATTTATAAAACGAGGTATCTATTTAAAAAGTCAGTCGTGTGAATATGTTAGTTGAGTTAGTTAATGAGCATGATCGAAAAAATAGTTTCAAAATTTCAAATATCTCCAAAAGTGGCAACTGGATAAATGTCATCAAAAAGATATCAGATTTATAGATGATTTTTAACGTTTGCTTAAAACATTCTGCGCTATAGAAAAAATAATAAAAATAAAAAACCGTGTAGTTTACCTTCGTACGAACTATCGGGATTCTTTGAAAACAGCTCGGTAAGGGAAATCCTAGAAGGATTGAAAGTACGGTATAGGTATAGGGTGTTTCAGAATTTTTTGAAATCCGGAAATCCTAGAAGCTTAAAATGAACTCGCTTTTCACCCAACAACTTTTAATTCAATATTTTCTAATTTTCTAAAATAAAGATCGATAATAAGGGAGTTCAAATATTAAATTGATTAGGTTATTTATTAGCGTTTCTTAACTTATCATTGAGCAAAATAATATGTTTCCTACCAATTTGGTGTTTAGTTACGGAACTGCAAGAGTCTTGCAAGTCTCGCAAGTCTTGCAGCAAGACCAAGACCAAGACCAGGTTAGTCTTGGTATTGGTCTTGCATCCCAGTATTGGTCTTGGTCTTGCATAGACGGTCTTGGTCTCGGTCTTGGTCTTGCAATTTTGCAAGACCAAGACCAAGACTGCAGGACCAAGACCAGTCTCGCAGCATCACTACAAATTGCTTAACTCTATCGCCTAAAAATCTGTAGTTAGTATATTTCCAAATAATATAGGTAAAAAGCTTCCAACCTAATTAACATATTAAATAAATATCCGGATATATATATCAACCAATAAATATCACGATATATATTTATCTTATATATATATTTATAGTAAACAAAACGCAGGTCTCCTTTTAAGCAAGTAGCAAATGCGGCTTTGTTGAATTTGCAAGCTTGAGAAGAAACATTACGAGAATAAAAAACGTGATATGAGTCTGTGAGACAAAAACGTAGAAGATTCTTTTGAATATATCATATAACATATATGTCAATAATAAAATAAATGCAACATTCAAGTTGTGCCTATTTGAGTGATGTTAACAGAAGCAATAAAATTAGCCTTCTATTTCAAAGCTTAGGCAATTAACAAAACACTAGAAAGTATATTATATTGTATATATGTAAATAAATTAGTTATTTGAAAATATTTTCAATATAAGTTAACCTCTATTAATAATTATACAAGGCAGAAGTTCCTCCATATTTTATAGAATTAATCCCTGTGTCCAACACACATCTAGCTAAAAAAGCGCTACAACATTTTTGACAGGATTTGCCGTTAGACGTCTTGCGCTCTTAAGCTGGTTTATAAAGAAGCCTTTAAAAATAACTGTTGGGGTATTTCTGATGCTGCAGCTTTAAAAGCGCAAGCGTTTTCTACCAAAATCTGTCAAAAATGTTGCAGCGTTTTTTAGCTAGATGTGTGTTGGACGCAGGGAATATATAAGCAGATTACATTTTCAATCATTTTTCTACCTATTGTTGGTTTTCTATGAATCTTCTTCATAGAAAACAATCAATTCAATACGTAGTTTGACCTACTGAATGAACATGTATATTCACTTTATATCTTATTACAACAAAAGATCCGGCAACGTTGACGTCCTTTTCGACATTTGCGCATGCGCAATGGAAGCTCCAAATTAGACCACCTATAGTACAAGATTGTCAAAACCTACACCTAGACTACGCATTGGAGGTATGTTTTCTCTGACTACGCATAGCCTCTTTCAGAGCAATCCATCATCTCAAGACCCATTATTCTTCTGGTCCATAATGGCACAGTATAAAGAACTATACAGTATTCCAACTCTCATGGAAGGGGTAAAACCGCGCATGTGGCGGTTTTAATTTTAAAACCTTAAGAAATCAGATTGTCCATATATTATCATCTCAATTGTATTTTATAATAAGTACCTACAATTTGTTTTTACAAAATTTCGAAAGGTGGAAATGTGTGTGTTGCGAAGAATTGTAACAACAAAAGCTACAATTTTGACTTTAGTTTTTTTAGTTTCCCAAAAGATAAGAACTGGTAACAATTTAAATTTACATTTATTTATTTGTTGGTACTATCGTCTTGAAATCTAACAGATTCGCACATAAATCCAATTGGTTTCAAGAAAATGAAGTCAAGTACGCTGCTCAGGTGATCAACACCACATTAAGTGTTGGATTGACTATTTATATAAGATTTGGGATGCTTGACGCGAAAGCAGGATTTGCTGTTAGACGTTTTGCGCTCTTAAGCTGGTTTATAAAGAAGCTTTTAAAAATAACTGTTGGGGTATTCCTGATGCTGCAGCTTGAAAAGCGCAAGCGTTTTCTACCAAAATCTGTCAAAAATGTTGCACAGGGATTGTTTGATTTACTGAATTCGTCTTTTGTTATGGAAAAGAAAAATGTATTCGTCCTTTCAGAGGAGAAGCATATCAAGTTATTTTTTATTGGACTGCTTAAAAATGTTCCAGTCATTTAAAGTTATCAACTCAAGTAGTGAAAGTCAAGCTTTTAAATTGCGAGAATATGCAATGCATGATACAAATAGACATGTACCATGATGCAATGGTCGTGTCCACAGCAGTGCAAAATTTCGTCCGCATATCTTTTGTAAATGCGTCTTTGCGCACCATGCCGTGCGCAACGAGCGGCTCTGGCTTCAAAAAGACCGCAGATCATGAAGATAAATAAAGACAACAAATATTTAAGGTAATTGTCAAGATGTTCGTCAATGCCGTCGTATATACACGAGGCCACGCTAAGATATGCAACCTCTGTAATCTCATGTGGCTATGTAAAGAAGCATGGGAAGTTTACTCTCCTTGTTTCCAGTCTTCTTGATGCCACGTCATGTGCAGAAAATCAAATGAACTGACATTGGTGGTGTCCACAGCAGTGTTCATCCAATCTTCCAAACTTCCTTTTAAACACCAGAGCGATTCCTCGGCCCATACGTAGATCCTCCGCTACACAATGGGCAATAGAAACGTCGGCTGGTAGTTTGAAAAGGTCTTGTTGAGCCTCAACTGTCACACCGAGTCTGACCTTCTTCCGATCTGCGTAGTTGGACAAGAAGTCGTTGAAACTGACATTTCGCTCCTCAACGTTCTTTTCTTGAAGAGCCACTCGTGCTTCCTCCTGGTTGTTCGATCCAGCGTATGGTGCGAGTCGGTTTATGTGCACCACTCAAGGTTTTCCCCTTGGTAACTTTCGGATACGATATATGACGTCATTTATCCTCTTCATAATTTCATACGGCCCTTCCCATTGCCTTTGGAGTTTGGGACAAAGACCTCGACGTCGTTGGGAATTATACAGCCGAACAAGGTCCCCCACGTTGAAGACTCCATCAGCTGATCGAATATTGTAGTGGTGCTTCATTCGATCACTGGCAAGCTGGATATTCTGTTTGGCTAACTCATGGACTCTATCCATTCTGGCTCTCAATTGGTCGACATGTCGACAGGAGTCTGACCAGTTGTTCCATTCACAGCCGCCTGATAGGCCATCAGGAACAAATGGATGTACTGGTCCCAATCTCGCTGATCATCTGAAACTACCTTAGAAAAATGCTTGCCCATGGTTCGGTTCATCCTCTCTACCATTCCGTCCGATTGAGGATGTAAAGGGGTCGTTCTGGTCTTGTTCGCACCTATTAGTCTGCACACATCTTGGAACAGGGATGACTCGAAGTTTCTTCCTTGGTCTGAATGGATTTCAAGAGAACCGCCAAAACGTGAAAAGAATTCCTTCATCAACACCTCGGCGACGGTCGATGCTTCTTGGTTAGGAATTGCGTACGCCTCTGTCCACTTTGTGAAGTAATCCATAGCTACCAGGATATACTTATTCCCATTGTCCGTTCCAGGAAATGGCCCCGCAATAACCACAGCAACTCGCTCCATGGGACTCCCAACATTATACTGCCTCATTGGTGCCCGCTTTCTGCCAAGTGCTCCATTGCTGGCTGCACACACTTCACACTTACGGCACCACTGTTTCACATCTTCTTTGCAATTCACCCAATAGAATCGCTCCCGAACCTTCTTGGTGATTCCAAAATGCCCACCCGAGGCTCCATCATGTAGCTGACGTAGTACCTCCGGCACTTTGCTTCTTGGCACAACTAGTTGTAATCTGGATAACACAAAAGAGTCCCATTGGCTCCAGTATGCTTTCACTTTAGGGCTTCGTAAGCTTACTCCAAGACCACTCTCAAACATGGGTCATTCTCTTTTGTTCGGGCTGCCACTCCTCATTCTCTACGGTTGTTCGTCATATAGGGCAAAGCTTCTCTTCCATCTTCGAGCGGTGGGTGCAGTTATAGTTGCACGGTCTTCTGGATAAGGCATCTGCGTTTCCATGAACTTTTCCTGCCCTGTGCTCGATGTCATAGTCATATTCCTGAAGACGTTATTACCATCTTGCCACTTGTCCTTCAGGATTACGGAATTGCAGGAGCCACTTCAACGCTGCATGGTCAGTTCTAACTAGAAAGCGGCGACCATACAAATACTTATGAAAGTGTTCGCAGGATTTCACTACTCCCAACAGTTCCGTTTTGTTAATGCAATAATTCCTCTCCGATTTTGACAAAACCTTGCTGAAGTAGGCAATCACTTTCTCCTACCCGTCTTGAATCTGAGAGAGGACGGCACCAATGGCTGTATTACTGGCATCTGTGTCCAACACGAATTTTCCGTCATGCCTCGGATAGCCCAAAATTGGTGCGCTGATAAGAGCTTCTTGCAGTTGTTCGAAAGCTCTCTGACACTCATCATTCTAGGAATATTCTTTGCCTTCTTCTGTTAGTTTAGTTAGAGGCTTAGCGATGTTGGCAAAACCGTCGGTAGTAGGTACACAAGCCCAGAAAACTTCTAATCTCATGCTTGTTCTTGGTAATAGGCCATTCCTTAATAGCTGTTATCTTTTCTGGGTCTGCCGTGACGCCGTCCCCAGATACCTTATTTCACGTCGGAACAGATAACATTTCTTAGGACTTAGCTTCAGGTTGGCCTCACGTAATCGTTGGAAAACTTCTCTTAAATTCTTCGAGTGTTCCTCAAATGATTTTCCTACCACGATTACGTCATCCAAATACACTAGGCAGGTTTGCCATGTCAGTCCTCTCAAAACTGCTTCCATCAGCCTCTCAAATGTAGCGGGAGCATTGCATAGTCCAAACGGCATCACAGTGAATTGCCAGAGCCCTGATCCTATCGAGAAAGCAGTCTTTTCTCGATCTGCGGAATCCATTCCAACTTGCCAGTATCCACTTTTCAGATCTAGTGTAGAAAACCATCGTGACCCAGAGAGAGTATCTAGGGTGTCATCTATTCTGGGTGACGGATAACTATCCTTCTTAGCGACTGAATTCAGAAGTCGGTAATCTACACAGAATCTTGTAGAACCATCCTTTTTCTTCACGAGCACTACTGGCGAGGTCCATGGACTATTTGATGGCTCAATGACTCCTTGTTTGCTCATTTCTTGAATCATTTTCTGGGCTTCGTCTCTTGGCCAATGGAAGTCTTCTTGGCTGCTGTCTTATTGGCTGAGCGTTCCCCGTCTTTATCTTGTGAGTCACTATACTTATTTTACCTGTGTATTCTTCTTCCATCGCAAACACGTCCTGGAATTCCACAAGCATATCTCTCACTTTTCGTAATTGTTTCTCGTCTAAGTCCTGAACAGTCTTGATGACCACATCAATCAGCTCTTTCGAATATCTAGTCCTGGATGGTTTACCAATCGTTCTTTCAGAGCATATTGCTGATACAGGAACACAATTTCCAACCATACTTCCCTTGCTCAACTTGATGGGGCTCTGCTTTAGATTCATTACTCTGACAGGAACGACATCTCCTACACGAACAAGAGCTTTAGCTGTCAGAAATTCCTTATTATTAATTTCTTCTACCAGTCTCAGACTTCCAGATTTGCAGTTTCCGTCCGGGTTGGTCATCAATATTTTTTCACTATAGCCGGGTAGTATTACGTCACTAGTCATTATTAATCGGACAACATCTTCGTTATCCTCGTGAAAGGGCAGTTCTTCATTTTCCACCTTCAAGACACCATTTTTGACATCCAACACAGCCCCAAGCTTCTTCAAAAGGTCCATTCCCAAAATAAACTGGTCAGATATATCAGCGATTAAAACTCTGTGCTTGGTGGTGATCTTGCCAATGCTGATGGTCATGCTCACTTCATCATGTGTTCTTATTTTCTCTCCAGTCGCTGTTCTGAGTTGGACCTTTGTTGGTAGTATCCGGGAATGCCCTATGATGAGCTCTGACCTGGCTATTGTTCTTGTTGCACTGGTGTCTATTAGGAGTGTTCTGTCTTCTCCATTGATTCGACCATCGATGTATAAACTCAAGGCTCCGCCAGAAGATGACACATTGACCGTAATTACTGGGGCACTCTTTCTACAGGTCGACGATTGCCCCCTCATCTCGACCCATTCTAGTTTTCCGATTGTGCAACCTTCTTCTTACAACTACGGCATACATGTCCTAGCTCACCACAGTTCCAACACCTTGGCTCTCTCTTCTTTGATTGCGCTCCCGTAACTAGCTTCCGTATCATTTCTAACAGGTACTTTCTGTTGGACTGATCTTCTTCCTCGATTGCTCTTAAACATTGCTCTCGGGAAGTTTGGCTTGCGACTTCATGCTCCAAAGCAATAGCTAAGCCAATCCAAGCAAAGCACAATACGAGCTACCTCTCCCTCAAATTCTTGCAGACTCTCATTTGCATGTTGCACCCGAGATCGTAATTGGGCTTTGTATACTTGCTGAAGATGGCTGTCTCCATAACGATTCTCCAACTTAGAAAGCAAGACATGGTAGTTTGCTTGGCCAGCTGGAATATACCTAAGGATGTCTGCTGCATCACCTCGTAAAGCAGCGGTTAAAGAAACAGCTTTCTGCTCTTCGGTCTACTGGTTAGCCATTGCCACTGCTTCAAATTGACTTCGATAGGTTGACCAAGAGCACTTTCCATCAAAATTTGGTAGCTTAACTCTCATACTACCTGCGGCTAAGTCTTATTATATCTTCGCCTTTGAAGGTCTGGCTCGCATTTTCATCTTTTTGTACACTGCAGTTACCATTCTCAACTGCCATTTCCAAGGTTTTGATTTTCTGTTGCAGAAGCTCCATGTTCTTTTCTGTAGTGACAAATTTGTCGTCAACTTCTCTTGGAATTTCTTCAAGTCTTTTGTCACTTTTACTGGAAACATCTTTAATTTCATCTTGAAGAGTTCTAGAAACTTCTTCAAACTTTTTCGAGACTTCATCGAATTTCTTATTATTATTTCTAGAAATTTCTTCGAATTTTTCATTCATTCATTCATTCATCACAATCCCGTTCCACCAATTGTTCTTTGAGTTGTTTCACTGTTAGCTGCACTAATTTCATCTTGAATTGTCTTTATTAACAAAGTTAATTGGTCAATACAGTTTTCCAAGTCTTCAACACGAAAACGAACAAAATTCTTCACACACAAGAATGAGCAAAAGTCTTCACATTCACACGAAAATGAACGAAAAGTATTCACACGAAAACGAACTAAAGAGTCTTCACACTAACACAAAAACGAACAAAAAGTCTTTACACCAACACGAAAACGAACAAAAGAGTCTTAAACTTAAATCAACAAAAAGTCACGAAATCACTAAAATCTGCACGAAACCGCAGTCTCTTAAAGTCTATCCAATTTTATAATCACTCACTGATCCCACTTCTGACACCAATGTAACGGGGATTTATATTAAAACTGGGTTCGATTTATTTTCACTTATTTATTTACACCAATAACTACCCGTCTATATTCACATTTATATTCACTTATTTCTCGTACTATATACTTCTTACTACCGTCTGATCTATGACCAATTGTGATCTGTGACTAACTGTCTATCACTAACTGTCACTAACATTGCCATCAGCATTATATATCTAATCTAAAAAGCTCTAGATGATTCCAGTTCTGTTTTCGTTGTTTCCGGAGGTTATTTTTCAATATATGGCTTCGAGAATAGACCAGGACTTATTCTCGTTGCCTTTGATGTCTCCCGTATTTTCTGGAATGTTTGTGAGTGTGTATAGTTAATTATTCGGGTAAGTCTTCACGTTACAATATGCTTCTACAGAGGTACACTGTTGCCAAAATTTCCTATAGGAAAATTTTGTCTCTCTCTTACACATGTGACGCTACGACTCCGCAAACAACGGCAGGATCGTGGCCTATTAAAATCGGGTCTGCGCGCTACGTTAGTGCGTACGTGTCATTTGACTTTGATGTATTTTTAAATTCAAATTCATGTCAAGGAAAATCTTATTGTTTGACGTTTCGGTGTTTTTTAGTTTTCAACTTTATATTATGACTCACGTTTGTTGCATTGAATAATGTTCTTGCAAGTCGGAAAAATATAACAGTGAACTAATGGCATTTTGTTTAAGAAAATCTTCTTCATATCAGTATTTTTGTCTATTGTAATGAATAGTTATTAGTTACATGCAGAATTCTCAAAAATATCTTACGTGGTTTGATGCTGCGGTCATCATTTCAAATATGTCAAAAAAGTTAGAGCAGCTATGAAAAAAATATTTATTTGAGATCTGCTTATCGAGGACAGATGCTTTGATCCAAATAATTCTATAACAATATTGAGAGACGGTGTCGAAGAGAAAGATATTAGGTGCAAATTGAGCGAGAACGACAATACGAGTTTAGAACCTGTTATGAAATGCACAATAAATACATTTGGATCGTTTTTTAAATTCGGAATCCCATAAAGACAAGAAACACTACTTAAGTATGACTACCAATTCAATACCCTATACAACGATTTTACTTTTATGAGAATAGATAATTAAAGCAGATCTTATCACTCATCAATGGACAATTAGGAATGTAATTTTCTAAAAGCTTATGTTGATGTTCACGCATTCTAAAAGCTCGATTATCTAACCTTATTTTAATTTAGCTTCACAGAGAGAGGAGACAGAGAACATAGATAAAATATATTGATACGGAGACAGAGAAGACACATGGAGGAGCGCACTTTCGTTATGCGCAGACCCGATTTTTAGGCCATGACCCTGCCGTCGTTCACAGCGTCATCCCCTTCTCAGGTGTTATATCTCCTGTTTAAATAGCTTCTTAATTTGGCCATAGAAATAATACTCTATTTCTATGGATTTGGCTAAATTACTACTTTATTCACAGAGAACATTCAACATTATTGTATGTTCTCTCTGCTATATTCATTGGTTGTGGCCAAGAATATATAAAGTGAGGATAACTAACTCTGTATCCTGTTCTATCAGCAGAAGTGGCTGAAATAACGTCCCGTGATAAGTTGTCAATTTGGTATGTAGCGCAGTAATTCACTGAGTGTCTATTGTTGTATTAAAGCTTCCTTCGTCCATACTACATAAGGATGCACTGCGTGATTTTGCGCAACACACCGAAATGACATACGTTAACTCAATGTTTTATGTGCTACTCCCACTACTCGTGTTACTCGTCCTTCCTATATTTGTTCATGGTCGTGGCTTAAGTGGTAAAAAAGTGGGAGGAGCTAGATGCTCGTGGATACGCCTTGTCAAATTATTGTTTTTATATCATGATCTATGGTACAATTTTTTGTATCATGATCTCATCTATCTATGGTTGTCTTATCAGAGAACACCTACCTCCAAAGGTATATTTTCTCTGGTTCGTCAGTTTAACTGTCAGTCAGTCAAAGAGTATATATAGGGGAACAGTCAGTTATTCGTTATATTCCTTATTCATTTCTGTCTGAATTTATAGTAAAATATAGTTCGTGAGTCTTGGTCTGAAAAAACAATAATTTTCTTCAGCTATTATTTGTGGGTTTGTCTATGTGTACCAATTACACTAGATAGATGGACAAATGCACTAAAAGGTAGCAAGCGCCAATAATCATAGAGAGACAGTTACTAGATTATTTTTTTTAATTTTAATATTTCAATTTGTGAATACCTACTACCTACCTGCATAACTGCCGCTTTCACGAGGAAAGGTATTCCTATTTTGAGATGGAAGCTTTTGCTGCATCTACTAATATATAATACTTTTATAGAGATAATGGAATTTAATAATAGAAGGCAAAATAATTCATTTCGTAGAGGTTTCGATAGAGATCGTCAACAGTTCCTGGTTCGTAATAATTATAAACCTTACGAAAGGAATCAAAGCATGAGAGAGTATGGAGGATATCAAAATCGTATTCCGAGAAATAGGAATCATCACTATCAAAATAGAGCGACTAAAAATTATCGTCGAGTTCATGTCTCTGACGATATGAATCCAAACATATACAAATCACCTCAAGAATTGAAAATAGATAAAATTATATCCGCTGTCCAATCTCAGGGTATACTTGGTAAAATAATATTGTTGATAGCAGATGGTGATAATGCTGGAAATATACTTGGCAATGCCTGTCAGAACGTACCGAATTGTAAATTAGATTTTAGGTCAAATTTGGAAACGTAAGATATTAATTATTTCAATGTAGTCTGAAAATTGCTCTTATATACTTACAATTTTAGCAATTTATTTGAACTTGTTCTGAATAATGAAAAAATTGCTGAAGGTTCGTTTGAAAACAAACAGTTGGCAAAGGCTGCTCTCTCAAATAAAGCCCTTGAATATCTAAAGAAAAAATGCTTCTGTATTTACCGGCATACTGTCTTCGAAGAAGTTACGACTGGTGATGACAGCAAGAAAATAGAAGAAACACCCGCCTCTTCAAAAATGGCAAGCAGTAAGGCATTCCAAATGATGTTAAAAATGGGGTGGGGTGGAAAGGGTTTGGGTTCGAAGGAACAGGGAGAACAAAAGACGGTTGCTGAAACAATTGTTGAGAATATAACGAGAGAAGGCTTAGGTAGTAAAAATGTGATTCTTGAAGTTGAGAATATTCTGAAAGATTTCGCTAGTTCTACAAAATTCACAACACTCGCTTTTAATTCAAGTTTCAGTAAGGATGAAAGATCTCAGATTCATACGTAAGTAGAAGATTAAGAATTATGTTTTTTTCCAAATTCCAAACAATATTCATAATCTTTTTTACTATACTCAATGTAACTAGGCATAAACACTTTCTTGAAAAAGTTCTTCAATCTGAGAATATATTGTAGTCTTCAGAAACTACAAACGTTAAGTCTACTACACTAGATGTCGTAAATTATATAATGCCTAGAAAAAAAAGAACAATAATATTTCAGATTCTATCATTATTAGAGATACAAACCTATGAATATCGTGTCAACCAAGCAAAACACAATATATTATGTATTATAAAAATCATACATATTTTGAATGTGTGACTGTGTCAAATGTAAGTATTTGTTACAACTAGATTAAAAATATTTTGTTTGATTAATGCGATAACCATTGGTTGTAGTGTTAATGCAAATAGATTAAATATTTGTATTTTTGCGTATCATCTGATGGCTGCATTTTTTGACAGACAAAAAAGTAGTATATAATTTGATTATTCAGTGCTTCCAGAAATTATCTTTTCCCGTCTTGAATTATTCATTTTATGTTAACGTTCTTGAGAAAATCACTACTTCCAGTGTCATAAGTAAGCGTACAAATATTCTATAATTTCCTGTCAGTCCCCTGCATGTTGTCATAATTGAAATAACGTGTTTAATACAATTGTGAATTTGTGACTATAAAACCGTGTTTTTCAACTGCCTATAACAATTACATATTCTACTCTGCTCCAATAATTGTGTTACACCATTATGTCCATAATAGGAAAAATTGTTTTCAAAATTACCTCATCTATAAAAGTAGGTATATTCACTTTTTTGTATGTATTACTGACACTTTTTTTAGTATTTATGTAAGCCAATTTTCTTTCGATGATACTTAGTTTTCAGTCGAAATAGGAGTTCTGAGAAATGTTAATCTTTAAGAAAGTTGAGATACTCGTACATCCAAAGGTGGTAGAGGGGAATTTTTCTCGTAAATCGAAAATTTGTTATGGCAGAACAAAGATCCTTTCCAGAATCATTTAAAGTAATAAATAAAAAAAATATACAATCTCTTAGCAGTCCTATTTCGAATAAAAGATCCATCAAAATTGGAATACTCGCGAACATACATAGATAAAAATAACAAACGTAAAGTCGAATTGTATATGTATTTTTTTGAAGTTGGTCAATAATGGGAAAGTTTATTCAAAATTGCCTTAGTATTCTTATTAGTGAGTGGCAACTCACAGCACTTTACAAGAAAAAGAAGACAGAAAAGTATATTGTAGAAATGTACATCCGCCCCACACTATTCTACACTCATTAATATGTATCAATAAAGTGCGAATGTGACGGGTTTCTAGGTCTTTTGGGTAAATGCTTCCAGACAGCGAACACGTATACGCGTTTCTATTCGCTTACTGCCTATTATATAATTCTATTAATGAACAGAAGCTGTGATCACGTTGCCTTGATAATTATAATTGTTGTCTATTCTATTATTTACACGTGCCGCTTCGCAGGGAAGCAAACCACGGTAACAAAATAGTTATACTTAGGTATCTACCCGTTAAAAAATCCATTTTGATATCATATTCTGGCCGGCAGACAAATTTATGACTTAAAATAAGTCATTTGAAATTACAATTCAATAACTTGAATCTCCGTTTTGTATATTCAGTAAAATTTTATGAAGATCAAATTATCTGTGCCTTATTTCTTTTACTTGTATCGACTATAGATACAAATATAAAATTCCTCTTTCACTCCCGTCAAGTTTTATTTTGGCGACGAAAGGTAGCTTCTGTCCTCCAAGGTCCAATCTATAACAAAATTCATCAAATATGGTTCAGAGACTAAGGCGTGAAAATGTAACAAAAAAACATACTTTCGCTTTTGCCTGCGACTGAAATTTAGTTTCATCCTAATATCTTTAAATGAGGATAACTTTTTTCTTGACATCCAATTAAACGGAAATAAAGCCTATATTCTGCTTACGCCAAGCTCTGTCTATCTGAGAAAAATAAAATTTAAATCCGTTCAATAATTTCGGAGCTAACCGCGAAAAGGATATAAATAAATATTTAAAAAAAATGGACCGATATAATTAGTTGGAGCACTGAAAAATACAAAATAATATTAATTCTATTGGTGCTGTTACTTTTGAAGTTGTAGATTGTTAACTATTGGCACCAAATTCACAAATATTAGCATGAATAGAATTAATATTATTTTGTACTTTTCAGTTCACCAAATAATAACGTTGGTCCAATTTTTTGTAAAAATATTTATTTCACACTTTTAAGTGTAATAACATCACGAACATCGTTGACTGTTCACTAATACCAAAGAAGATAGTACTTATCCTATTATCCACTTATATCCTTTGCTTGTACTTGTTACTATTTAGAGATCTCAAAACATCGTGGCGGAAATATGCATAAGTATTTTAGATTTTACCAAATGTTCATTATAAATGTTGCTACAAATAATCCGGTCTTTTATATAGTACCCTCAGATTTTCAATTCAATTGCCCCCCTCCACAGCAAAAATACACATATTTGAAATTTTAACATCACTGTAACTCGAAAACCGTAACTCTTTTGAAAAAATGTTCAATTTAAACGTTTCAGAATATTGTCTTTTCTGCCAGATTTTCAATTTTGCGAGAAAAATTGTCCTCTTCACCTCCTTCGGGGTATGTTTTTTGTGAAGAATTCGGATTTCGTAAGTCTCCTCTTTCAATTGAATCAAAAATCATCAAAATCGGAGTACGTTTAGTATATACAAGGCGCACACAAACCAAAAAAAAAAGCTGACAGTAGAATTGTATACCTCCTCCGTTTAGGTTCGTCGGTCAAAAATAAATAAAATTCGTTGTACCGTATGCTATTACCGTATCGTCCGCATACCATTTTTGATACATACCTTCAATGTATAGACACAATGGGTTCTACTGTTCTATTGTACAGTGTCTATGTACCACATAGAGTCTGAGCTGTTTCTCGAATACTACTCAAGTTATTATTTTGAAAATATTCTTACGGGGGTTGACATTGTGACAGGTTCTACCGGAACAGAATCTCACTTATTTCAAATGGAACATGCTACTTTTGGTTTCATTTTTGAATTGTATTATTGAATTAAAAGTAAGTTTCAACACTCTGCATTTATTATTTTTGAGAGATTTTTCAGAACATTCTCTAAAACATAGGTGCATTAATTTATTCTGATGAATCTCCATTAGTTATTCATGTAAATCATATGAGAGAACTTCTGAAATATTTATAGGATGTTCAGCTAAACAATATCGACTGATTCATAACTCATTAATTCGCTAATCTGTATTTCTTATGTTAATATATTATGTACTTTTTATTACTCTTGTGTTTGGTAATGGCATTCCCTATACCTAAATTTCACCGTTTAAAGATATTTACATTTTACTTCTCAGATAACAATAACGACAAATCATAGCCACGCGGTTGGCTGTGAAATGAAATATTTGACTTAATGTCTTTATTTACTTTCCAAAGTTATTATTATCTACAATATTGAACAAGAATACAAAGATAGATTAGATAATATGTATTTTTTATATCTATCATTCATGGTCAGTCGAATCACCGAATTGTTTGTAATATAATGTATTTTCTGAGAGATAACCAGATGAACCTACCCCATCTCGTGACAATGTCAGAAGACTATTTAATAATAATCATATGTTAGCCACTGTTACATTTCGAAAAAAATAATATAAATGTTGTGAACTTTTCAACAGTTTGCTGGATGTTATTTCAAAGGTTGCCGGGGTGAAAATACATAAGAAAAACTAAAAACAACTCCAAATAATAATGAAAAAAAAGTAGCATGTTCTATTTGAAATAAGTGAGTTAATGTAAATGATACTTCAAAATAAAAATTCAACAGTTGTATTTTTATATTTATCTGTCTTCTTCAAGTGTGGGTGTTTTTGCGTGCGATTGGGTTTTCTGTTTCATGAAAATTGCCTGTGCATTTTTTAATAAATTTACGTAATTCACTTACCATTATTTAAGGATTGCTGCAAAGTACAATCTAGCTTCCAAGAGCATTGGTAAAAATGAAGACAGAAGGATAACCATTAAGAAAAAAATTTCTCGATTGGATCTGGTAAAAGAACTTTTAAGAGTTAACTTGGAGAATGAATCATACCGTCTTGTAATCCCAGAAAATTTCATTGATTTGTGGAGAGAAGGAGTATGATAACCAATAAATAACTTTTATATCTAATATAATCTTAACTTTTTTTATACAATCAAATTATGAATTATCAAAGAACTGTTATTAAAACAAATTTGTTTTTATTCCAGTTCATTTGGGTCATGTTCAAATTTATTCACAAATCTCACAACTAACAGGAGGTAATTTAGAAATTCCTTGCTAAAGGATGCTTAGGGAAGTATTCTTTGGATTGGAATAATCTCTTTGCAATTAATCTATAATTCTCATCATTTGTTTGATACTGTCCTGCTTGTATCTTGTTTGAATTAATTCCAACCCGTTCCTTTGCAATGTTGCTGAATATGTTAGCTAACATTATTTCATGTTCACCAAACTGAAGGCCAATACAATAGGCTCTCGATGCTCTACCTGAAAATGCAAATGCGATTATGTTCAAATTAACCCAGACTAAAAAAATACAATTTTATTTGCGCGGGAAAGAATCTCATCCTGGGAAAATTACTCTTTCTGTTAAACAATAATTGAAAAACTACAAATGACCTATAAAATAAAGCAAATTTGATTTCATGATTCATTTCATGTTGTCAAGCGAGTGAAGCGCACGTATATGACTTGTCTCCTGAATCTAACTTGAAAATCAAGCGGTACAGAGCAAACCATATTACAATCAAAGATAAGATAGTGAACTGATAGTGTTTGGGTTAGAGTGAAGTGAAAAAAAATAGAAATAGACAAAAAAGTAAGATAAATAGAAATAATTAATAATAATTAAATCTAGGTCAACTGTCCATATAAACAAATCATCGTCGACCGTAAATTGACCGAGCTGGATAGTTAAGCGGTGTTTCCAGATCCAATAAAAATCAAGATAAATTGAGGAGAAATATTAACCGGATTAGAATGCATAGCTGAAGATTGAGAAGAGTTAGACTTCTGACGGGTCGACCAGAGACTACTCTCAGCGCGATCAACAGCGAGAAAATTAATATCGAAAAATATGCAGAGAATTGAGGTGATGTTCTCGCAAATTAACGGAAATATAAAACAAATGAAAGAAACAATGGCTAATCTGATACTAGAGATAAAACAGATAACTTAGAATTGAAAGATATAGTAGAGAAACAAGAAGAGCAAATACAAAAACTAGAGAGGGAAATTAGAAGTAAAAATATAATAAAAGGAATCAAGGACGACAATAATGAAAACCAGAGCGAATTAGAGGACAAGGTATGGGAAGTGATACAAAAAATTGAACATCGAAAAGAAGATAGAACTGGATGAGGCCAGAAGAATTGGAAAATATGATATAGATAGAAACAGACCAATTCTATTAAAGCTAACAAAAGCTAGTACAAGATTCGAGATACTGAAAAATACAAAGAAATTAGAAGGTTCTGAAATTTGGATTGATGAAGATTACCCTATAAACATTCAAAAAGAAAGAGCTCTCCTGATATCGCAGCTAAAGGAAGCTAGGAAAAAAGGATACAGATCGTTCATAAGATACAACAAGTTGGTAGGAAATGATGAACCGTAGAAGAAGAAATCAACAGCAAAAAAAAGATCACCAGAAGGAGAAAGTCCAGATACCCAAGTGAGTAAGCTCTCAAGAAATTCTCCGTCAAAAAACTAATAAGAAAAAAATACAAATAAAGAATGATACACAAGCAACGGACAAGGATATGCTAAACAATAAAACGGAAAACACTCGCGAGGTCTACGGAAACACTAACATGGAAAATAGCGACATAGAATATAAAGAGCATTTACTGGAAAAGAAAATGAACTAGAAGAGGAATTTGAGAAGTTAGAGGTTGATAAGCCCTACACCATTATAAGGTATATGGATTATATATAAATATATTATTTTAAAACCGAATAGTTTCACTTACTTAAACAGGCTGCCAAAACATAGGTATCAACTAAGCAGTCAGCTAATCTTCTCAATTCCATATGATAGTTTATTAGTTCAGGGCCGTATCGAGAAAGAATAATTTGAGTAACAAATTCGATTTTCTTTACACAGTACCTAAAAGAGAATATACATAATATATTTATTTTAAACCGGCTATTATTCATATTTTACTTTTTAGTGACCTTCCAACATCATTATTTGACATTGAGAATGCTAAGAAATTAACTAATACAGAGATTCTTTTGAAATTTATCAATTTGACTAGTACAGTTTTATAGAGTTGTCAAATCAATCTATTAATGACGTCTACAAACTTGTCAAGGGACATTCTCATGATTGTAGGTTATGATTCGTATTTGATTTTAACTTTACTTGTCTGTACCAAACCAATCACAATTCAAGTTCGTTTATTTATGTCAGTTATTTTGAACATCAAATTTGACAAATGATTATCATAATCTATAAAATAGGTAGTCAGCTGATCCTAATCAGTGTCAATTTTACGATTTTACAACGTTGGAAATATCAGGCGTACCAATTTCCCTGTGACGTAATACGACTGATTACTTAAATTGCCGAGGACCATTTTACCCGATGTGGAATGACTATCGCGGCCATAGGAAAGTCGAGAATATTTTCTAAGCTGGACACGACGGCAGGGTTCTTGCAAATCCCCATAGCCGCTGAGTCTCGTTTGTCGACTACATTCATGACGCCCTTTGGTCGATATATGTATATATATACAGGGTGATTCACGGTTGATGATACCTTAGACGTTTAAGGAAAACTATTCGTAGGATCGTTCTGAAAATTTTATTATGTAGATTATAAGATCTATCGACTGAAAATATTTTCAGCCTTGCGACGTTGCCACTCATATCAAAAAGTATTAACAACTTTGATTTTTCAAATGAGACACCCTATATATTATCAATTTATTAGATTCTCTATCGCCTTGTGGTTATTCTTTCATACGATACCCATACCTATCTCTAACAGTTTCGAGTGAATTAATTAATTTTCTTTTGTTGTGTTCAAAACAGAGCTCCAATCAATCGCCCATTACTCTAAATTTTAGAATTGTGAAACGATGAAATTCCAGTAATAACTTTAGAAATACTTATGTCTTAGTTATTATTGAAGATTTTCTTTTTATGTTATACAGGGTCGCTCAAATTTCTTGATCTTTCCATCAGATCTATAAAGACCCAAAAATGCATTTTTTCAAATGGAACACCCTATATTTTCGAATCACCCTGTATATATAATACATATATCTGTTTCGAAAATGCGGAAAAATCAAGGATATGAGCATTGAAGGCCTTATTGAGTGTGTCGGTGTGGAATCCCAGGCAAAAAAATGTGTGATACTATGCATCTATAGAACTAATTAAGGAACTCTTGAAATATTTTTTGAAACTCTTAGGGCCGATTTCATAATGAATCCTTAATGGGAGATTAGTTAATTCTTCAATTTGTTTAACTCATACCTCGATGACGGAATAAAAAGAGTGCATTTTTCCATATCTTTTGCAACATTAGTCACCTTATCTTTCGTTCTTTTAAAGTAACTTTAAATTATATGACCAACCAAAAAGATTATGAAATTTTTAATCTTGGATTAAAATTAATAGGAGATTAAATTTGATTATGAAATCGGCTCTTAGTGAAATATTAAACTTTATATGCTGCACCTTCAAAACTTACAAAATAATCCTTTGTGGTGATTTTAATATAACTTTCATATATATATATTAGGTACTCACAATATTCAGCACCATATTAAACAACCCACTAGGGAAACAAAGTACTCAGCGACTTTCATTGACAATATACTAACAAACTTTAAGAATTATGAAGACTGCCAAGTCTTGGATTTAGGCTTATTAGATCATCTTGCCCAGAAACTAACATTTGATAATAGAGACAAGGAAAAAGCTTCAGGTATGTCTAGGTCCTTTATATAAAAACGGGTATTTTCAGATACGAAGATTAGAGGCTTTGCATGTGAATTGCCGAATGTAAGCTAAGAGGATTTGTGTGAGTGTGTGGATGTTAATACTACATATGGTAAATTAAATCTAGCTTTAAAACTGATATTAAACAAAATTTTTTCTCTTAAAAAAGTAAATTACAAAGCTAGACAAAAAACCTGGCTAACTGAAGGTATCAGAACATCCTGTAAAAACAAAAGGTTGCTTTATGAAGACATGTTAAACGGTTTCATAACAAAAAAATATTATGAAAAATATTGTGATATTCTAAAAAAAATTATTAGAAAAGCGAAATACTTGAGTAATAAAAAAATAATTTTAGATTCAGCAAATAAAACAAAAGCTACTTGGAATATCATCAAAAATATAACAAAGAATAAGGCCTATAGAGGAGATAATATAATTAAAAATGTACAAAAATAGACAAGTGTTTGTCCGCACAGGAGATATTAAATGCTGTGAATGATTATTTTGTTACAGTCTCCCATGATATAAAGACTGGTGAAGTGGACTATTCCCTGATTAATCAATGCGATGGTGACTTTAGGTTCTCACTAACAAATGTTGAAGAGGTCACAAACACCATAAAAAATTTAAAAAATCTCAAGTCTGTCGGACCTGACGAGATTCCAGTTCAACTTTTAAAAAGAACCGCAGACATTATAGCAGAGCCTCTCACCTATATTATAAATCTAGCTTTCTGTACTGGAATTTACCCCGAGAATCTGCAAACATCCTATGTAAAACCGATTTTTAAAAAAAGGTGAAAAAAACGAATTCAAGAATTACAGACCAATTTCATTTCTCTCAAATGTTAATAAAATCTTAGAAAAAATAATGAATGTAAGATTGATGGCATTTCTTGAGAAGCATAAAGTGCTCTCTAACAGGCAGATTGGTTTTAGAAAAGGGATGAGTACAACTCGTGCCATTTACCTAGCCCTTATGGATATAACTGATTCTCTGAATAATGGAAATGATACAGCCGCATTATATATAGATCTTTCTAAGGCTTTTGATTCTGTGGATCACACAATTTTGTGCAAAAAGCTGGAACTGTATAGCATAAGAGGTGTGATCATCACACTATAAAAGGACGTATTCAAGCATCTCTCAAGATAACCTCGTAAAATCCGTACTTTTCGGACAATTATGGTAGATTTCTAGATCTATAACATAATTTAATGTTAAAAATAATATCATCTCGGAAAGAAAATATCTATAACCGTTTCGTTTAATTGTCGAACTCTTCTAGTTATCGAGATACAAGAAGCAAAGAATATTTCTGTCGGAACCTAGTTAAAATATAGGGAAACGCTTATCCGCATTAGATATCTTCATGATCAATGACAAAAAAAAAACATTCGTAGTAAAAAAATACTTAAAATATGTATTTCTTATAGATTAAAGCCCTATTTATTATCAAATATAGTGTGAGACTAAATGTAGCTTCTTGCTGATTATTACTGGTACCATAACGTGACCGTTGAGCACAGCAATATGTAGCGTGACTCGGTTCGACTATTGGGAAACAATCGGTTTTGATCTATTTAGTCAATATCTCTCTCGCTGCTGTCGCATTACGTATGTGACATACGTCGGCTCATTTCATGTATGTAGAATGTGATCGACTCGAGAGGTTTTGAGACTATTCGATAGTGCATGATTTTGTCTATGGACATGTTCATTCTAGAAGACGGTGGATTATTTTCAATGTGCAAATGTGCGATATTATCACATGCGTTATCTTTTTGAAGTTTATTAAGAACCATACGGTATGATGAGCCCTAACTGTTAAAACGTAAAGTTTGATGTTGTCGTAAATAACAAGATGCTACTTTTTTACTTTTGTTTAAAATTATTATGAATACTGCTGTTGATGTATCAGAGAGATATTGCATGTATAGGAATATACAGAGAAATAAAGTAGTTGAGTTCATGCTAATAGGAAGTACATTTTTAGAGTGTTTTTTTCATCTACACGTATACAGTACCCAAATATAGTATATTTAAGTAATCAGTTGTATTATGACGAAAATTTTCAACGCTGTCAAATCGTAAGATCGAAACTTATAAGAATATGCTCAGTTTAATAGGTTATGATTTATGATAATCTTGTGTCATTCAAAATATTTGACATATATAAACGAACTTCACGAACTTGTAGCCTATGCAAAGCATATAATAAATATGCAAGGTGCCTAATAGACGTCAAATGGAATATGAATTAATGATACTCCACTATTCAAACTAATAAATTTGAAACAAACTTTGTATACATTATATGTACATTTACAAATTATGTTGAAAGATCAATAAAACTTCCCTAGTTGAGGACGCAATCACATTGCTCATTTAATATTGAAATAGACTATAGTTAGAATTATACATTGAAACCAATAATAGAAAGCTTAAGTATTTACGTCACAATTCTAAACAGAAGAGGGGTAGCAATTTTGATTTGTTGAAATATTAAACTTCTTTTTCTACTGTTTAAAATGGTGCCGTCAGAACAGTCTATTATGAACTTCCAATAGAGGTAGTAATTACTCATCGTTTATAATGTTAAAGCAATACAAATTACAAAAATTCATAAAATGTATGAAAAACAAGATATAGAATAAAAATAGAAGTAAAACGAATGTGTTCCAAATTGGAGTCCTGTGAAGTTAGCAACCACATTTGCGAAAATTAAATATTTTATCGGAGTTCCTGATAGATATTAGATAGTTCTAGAGTACTTTCCATGAAATTTAAATAGTTCTATCGAATTAAGTGAAAAAAATGAAAAATACCAAAATGGGGGTAGCAACCACTTTTGTAAAAATTTAATATTTTATCGGTGTTCCTGTTAGGTATGGAATAGTTCTAGAGTACTTTGCAAAAAAAATAATAATTTTATCGAATTTCGTGAAAAAAATTGAAAATACAAAAATGAGGATAAAAACCAAGTTTACGAAAAACATTGGAAAAATAAAACATCTCACAACAGTTCGGAGTTCTATTTGGTATTCCAAGAGTTCTATCGAAATGCTCAATAACATTTTTCCGTAAATTTATTAATTCATGAGATATTCGAGGAAAATAAATTACTGAAAAACCAAAAAAATCTCACAATAGTTCTGTTTGCAGTTCTCACTAGCACCCTAAGAGTTCTATCGAAAATTCTAATACCATTTTTGTGTAGAATTAATAATTCATAAGATATTCACAAACAACCAAAATATTCAATTTTTTTTCCTATTATTCAAAAAAATGATGAAAACTAAGAAAACTATAATAGTTCTGTTTAAAGTACTTGCTAGAACTCTAAGAGTTCTATCGAAGATCCTAATACCATTTTTGTGTAGAATTAATAATTCATAAGATATTCACAAAAAACGAAAATATTCAATTTTTTTTCCTATTATTCAAGAAAATGATGAAAACTAACAAAATTAAACTAGTTCTGTTTAAGGTACTCGCTAGAACTCTAAGAGTTCTATCAAAATGTTTAATAACATTTTTCTGTAAATTTAATAATTCATAAGATATTCGAAAAAAAAAATTGCTGAAAAACCAAAAAAATCTCACAATAGTTCTGTTTGCAGTTCTCACTAGAACTCTAAGAGTTCTATCGAAAATCCCAATACCATTTTTGTGTAGAATTAATAATTCATAAGATATTCACAAAAAACGAAAATATTCATTTTTTTCCCTATTATTCCAGAAAATGATGAAAACTAAGAAAATTAAAATAGTTCTGTTTAAGGTACTCGCTAGAACTCTAATAGTTTAATAACATTTTTCTGTAAATTTTATAATTCATAAGATATTCGAAAAAAAAAAAATTGCTGAAAAACCAAAAAAATCTCACAATAGTTCTGTTTCCAGTTCTGACTAGAACTCTAAGAGTTCTATCAAAAATCCTAATACCATTTTTGTGTAGAATTAATAATTCATAAGATATTCACAAAAAACGAAAATATTAATTTTTTTCCTATTATTCAAGAAAATGATGAAAACTAAGAAAATTAAAATAGTTCTGTTTAAGGTACTCGCTAGAACTCTAAGAGCTCTATCGAAATGTTTAATATCATTGTTCTGTAAATTTAACAATTCATAAGATATTCGAAAAAAATAAATTACTGAAAAACCAAAAAAATCTCACAATATCTTATGAATTATTAAATTTATAGAAGAATGTTATAAAATATTTCGATAGAACTCTTAGAGTTCGAGTTCTAGCGAGTATCTTGAACTGAACTATTTTAATTTTCTTAGTTTTCATCATTTTCATGAGTAATAGGAAAAAAAAATTGAATATTTTCGTTTTGAATATCTTATGAATTATTAATTCTACACAAAAATGGTATTAGGATTTTCGATAGAACTCTTAGAGTTCTAGTAAGTACTGCAAACAGAACTATTGTGAGATTTTTTTGGTTTTTCAGTAATTTATTTTTTTCGAATATCTTTTGAATTATTAAATTTACAGAAAAATGTTATAAAACATTTCGATAGAACTCTTAGGGTTCTAGCGAGTACCTTAAACAGAACTATTTTAATTTTCTTAGTTTTCATCATGTTATTGAATAAATAATAAGAAAAAAAACGGAATACTTTCGTTTTTTGTGAACATCTTATGAATTATTAATTCTACACAAAAATGGTATAAGGATTTTCGATAGAACTCTTAGATTTCTAGTGAGAACTACAAACAGAACTATTGTGAGATTTTTTTGGTTTTTCAGTAATTTATTTTCCTCGAATATCTCATGAATTAATAAATCTACAGAAAAATGTTATTGAGCATTTCGATAGAACTCTTGGACTACCAAATAGAACACCAAACAGAACTGTTGTGAGATGTTTTATTTTTCCAATGTTTTTCGTAAACTTGATTGTTATCCTCATTTTTGTATTTTCATTTTTTTCACGAAATTCGATAAAATTATTAATTTATTTTTGCAAAGTACTCTAGAACTATTCCATACCTAACAAGAACTCCGATAAAATATTAAATTTTTACAAAAGTGGTTGCTACCCCCATTTTGGTATTTATCATTTTTTTCACGTAATTCGATAGAACTATTTAAATTTCATGGAAAGTACTCTAGAACTATCTAATATCTACCAGGAACTCCGATAAAATATTTAATTTTCGCAAATGTGGTTGCTAACTTCACAGGACTCCAAATTGGTTACTAAGTGCAGAAAATATAAAATTTCAATTTAGAGACAATCCCACAAAGATCCTTGGTGGCCTATTACTTTAAAAATTAATGCTATAATTTGCTCCGATGTGTGTATATGTAACGCGGAAGAAACACCAAATCGTTGTAGAAGGTAATTTTTCACACTCCTTACGACAAACTGACAAACGTATAAACCATCTTCATTTCTGAATGAAAACATAACGTGAAATTAACTTACTCAAGGTTTTGTGAAGCAGGTAATAAAGAAGGATGCAAATATTCGTTTAATCTTAAATTCAATTTAGGATTATCCTCAGCAACGTGTCTATCATTCCACATTTTCTTAATTGCAAATGTACTGAAGGTGAATGGATTCCTGATCATCTTGATTCTTTCATTCAAAGCCTCCTAAAGTATAATAATTACTTTTAGAAAAAAATGGTGGATAAACTATTTTTCGACTTATTCTTATACATCGGGTTCCATCTAAAATAATATGTATTTGATTATTTTTATTATGTACATAACAGCTAACCTTGTTTGCAATTTTAGGGTTCTATTCATCCGATAAGAAAACGGAACGCTTCTAAGATCATTCCGGTATCTTTCCACCTGTCACAATCTCTTTCCTTAAACTACTATACAAAATACTTATAAGAATTTAAGTGACCGCATCGGGACCGTAGAGCGTAAATGAAGGAATTCTGATATTGGGGATAGTTGTTTTGTCCGGAATTACAAAAAAAAATGTCAAATGCAACAGGTGTTATCAAATGACGGCTCATTACGAGAATTAAACATTAAAAATGTATCGTCTATAAAATAATGAAGAAAATAAAACTTTTCCTTATGTCTAGCTAACTAATAAACCAAAAAATAATTGTAATAGAACCTCAAAATCTTTTCCAAGCGAGCCGAATCGCACTTGACCACTGTTTAGATTTCGAACTGTGAATCTCAATAAACTCTAGCTGTTGTTTAAATTGTATAATATTGAAATTTAAAAAATCGATCGTGATCGAATTAACGTGATAACTACCTTAAATCCAATAGTGTTCAATTTGTATGTGATTCGAGAAAACTTTTGATCCATTAGGGAAGTTATATTTAAACACGAACACAATTATTCTAACTGAAACTCACCCCAGCATGTTGAATACCTAAAAGAGCAATAATTATTTTTAAACTGTCATTTGTTTCATGTAGAGTCAAAAGTGGAAGTACTTGATCATGTAAACTTCTAGCATAATGAGACTGAGAGACTGCTGAGATACCAATCAAATCTAGACATATGTTTGAAGTCTTCATTGCATACTCAGAGCAAAATAGCTATAAATGAATACATATATTTTTATAAATATGAAAAAAAATCAATTGGGAAAACTTGTTACTTTGGCTATAGCACATTCCATCTGACAATCCTGATTATCATAAGTATCTATCAATCCAGATGTTAAATATGTAACACTTTCCATTGCATACAGAGAAGTGGCAATCTGAAAACCGACGAATTAAATGTTTTTTATATAGGCTAGAAAAAAATAATAGGAATATCAATGTTGAAACATACCTCTCCAATTTTCTCTCTGATTGCGTCAGTTTTCACTAACATATTTGTACTATTGGAATTTTTGATGACGCTCTCTGACAAATTATGGAGAAGTTTTTTTGTTAACACTATTGACATCGGAGCAACACTGAGACGATATTCACTTATTGTTGGAACAAGAATTACTTCTGCATTATGAAGTTCTCCAATAATGTTATCTTAAAAATAAAAATATATGGGATAGGATACACTTTAGCGATATCGTTTTTCTTATTTTTTTTTCGACTGACACCAATTTGATTATGCGCAAAATTCAAAATAAAAAAGTTATGATTTTTTTGAAAAATGATGAATGTTTACTTCTTGAAATTCTCTATAGCAATTGTTTTTTTTATTGAGTTTTGATAAATAAATGCGCATATATAAGGGTAAGGGAAACCATTATAGGTACATAAAAATATAGTCATTAAATGAAAAATAAAATACATTAGAGAAAATGGCCCCAAAACATATTAAAACATTAAAAGTTGTATTAATTATTAAAAAGAGAGAACTTATCTATATATCCAACAAAGTTTATAATGAATAAGTAGTATAATAAAACAGGTGTCAATCCATTCAGCTCATCGAATTCGTTTAATTCAAGTACAGTAGATAATATGTAAAGAGATAACTCAACCTAATGCACTAAAATTGAGTCGAGTACTATCGATTTGTTTAAAAAATCATTGGAATATAGAAAATATTTTAAAATTCATATCTACCGACTGGCACAGGCGTATCATCAAAGGTAACTGTAGCTATATCAAGATCCATAGCATCGTTTTTCTGAATTGATATTCCAAAAGAATCTTTTTCCACCAACAGAGCTGTGAGTTTTACTTCTTTCATATTATTATTTATTACAGTTTTTGTCGCTGCAAAAACCACGAATATATCGGCTGAGTTTCCATTAATCACAAACGATTTTTTCCCACTCAATACCTAAATGGATACGCATTTTTAGACGAATAGTTGTTATACTAAAATATATCTAGTTCTTACCATAGTTTTTCCATCTTGAGAGAGCTTTGCTTTAGTTTTGAATTTATCACGATTCATGTCGTCAATCTCGGATAGACACATGGCACTCAACCATTCTCCCTTCATTAAAGGATAAAGATATTTCTTCTTTAATGCATCACTGGCAAACTTGACAAGAACTTGTACAGCTAACTGTTCATTTGCAACTATACTATTTCGAAGTTTATGTTCTGATAACGATTCCAAAAGGCGTAAACTTTCAGTCACATTTGATTCTCTGCCATCCAAAAACTGCGAAGCTTGTATCCCTATAGCCTTGTAATCCGATAAATTCTGCCGAAATGTCTTATCAGCTATTGCTGTACAATTTTTCATGTGCTCTTGATTCATTAATTTTCGTAGAGCAATTGAGTCTTTCTCTATATTTTCAACATCTTCCTTCTGTAACTCTGGATATGTCAGAATATCTGTATCAAATATACCAATTAACAAGTTTTTTACAAATGGCGGTTTTTGGGGCCGTTTAATTCTTTGTTTCCTAGTAATATTAGTTAATGTTTCAGAATCTTTTAACTGCTTATTAAACTTTTCCGTAGAATCTTGGACCGCAGGTTGAGTGGATGTCGCTCTATTTAGCTCTCTCAAAACCTGTTTCTTATTGAAGAACCGTTGATAGCTGGTGAATTTTAATTTTAACATTTCCTCAGTATATTAATACGAGAATACGGATTGTAGCAAATATAAATTATAATTTTATACTATAATAAATACAGTGAATTAATAAAATAAATATAACACCATAACCTATATTTTTCTTCTTCTCCTTCTCGTTATATGTGCCAGAGAATCAGAGAACACTACCTCCAAATATGTGCTACAGAATAGGCCTTTCAACTTTTAGTTCTGAGACTTACGCAAATGTACAGAATACGCATACTTGCTACCACAGAATACTCATAAATACTTGCTACCAAAAAGGGTGTTCGAGCAGTAGTTTGGACCAGTTTCCAACTGTGTTCCGTGATTGTGCATGCGCATATTAATTTCCGTCTTCTTAAAATTAAAATGCGCATGCCTCTGACGGTTTGAGTTTGGTTTGAAATCCTGCTCGAACACCCTTAAAGTATAAAGAAATATAACTGTGTTGCTACTGACAGAGACAACCATCTACTACTGAGTCTACACCAGAGAGAACATACAACACAGGCTGTTCCAAAATTCAAAACATTAGCCTGGCCAGGGTTAAAATGGCCTTCGAAAATTGACAGATGTATGGACTCGATTAAACGATATAAAAATTAGAAATATGACATTGACTGATGACATAATTTAAGCCGGGCCAGGCTAATGTTTTGTAATTAGGAACACACTGACAATAAATATTTCTCTCTGGTCTACACCATTAACAAATACAGGGAGTACGAGCAACGAGTAACACGAGTTGTAGGAGTAGCGAGTAGCACAAAAAACATTAGGTTATCGTATGTCATTTCGGTGTGTTGCGCAAAATCACGCTGCGCATCCTTATGTAGTATGGGCGAAGGAAGTTTAAATACAGCAATAGACACTCAGTGAAATACTGCACAACATACCAAATTGACAACTTATCACGGGACGTTATTTCAGCCACTTCTGCATATAGAACAGGATACAGAGTTACTCATCCTCCCTTTATTATTCTTGGTCTACACATTTCAAAAATTGTCTGCTGATTCCATCCTTCATAGGTCTTGGTGTGGCCAATTATCAACAGGGTTTCTTTATATTTGTTTCAAGAAGACTATACATAGGAGGAGTATCTCACGGCTCTGAGTGTAGCCAGATACAACCATGAGACGGTCAACTAGATAGGCAAATTGTGTTCGTCTTACAAACAAATATTGTTATAACTGCATCCTTGTTCAATGTTCATTTACATTTATTTCACTGTCCTTATCACACAAAATGGATCCCGAGTCCTAGAGGGCGCAAAATGTAATCATTTTCTGACAGTCCGAATAACACCGATCGTAGGCGGAATCGTCCAAAATGTCAAATTTCAAAAGTTGGCGTCGTCAATAGTCATTGTTGATTGTTGATATCGCAGTTTTGAATATTGTTTAAGTTATCGTAATTTACAACAATTATAAAGCGCAATAATATCAAATCAAAATGCCAAAATATTGCATTATTTGTGGATCTAGAGCGGATGAGGTCAATATGATGCATAAATTTCCAACTAATGCAGAGAAGTGGGTATTTATTGTTGATAGTTTTGAATATGTAGTGATTAAAGGTAATCACTTCACCCAAGAAGATTATCAATATCTTTATTACAAACTAAAACCCACGGCTAGTCCGAAATTCTATTCTTCTGTATGTGCGCAATCTACATTTGAAAATAACATTCCATTACATACAGACGGTACAGGTGATTATATAATATTTACTTTTAGTTGAAACTAGATAAATAGTAAAAGTTAATATCTTTTCAATATGTCATTTGTGAAATGAGATGAAGCTCAGTATAAATGCAGCTTCTCTTATCTATGGATGAATTGCTACCAATTTCAAGATTAAACGTTAAGGAAATATTCAGTTATCTTGCTTTATTATGAACAAAATTTGATCATTCTCAAGATATAACTGTACAGTAGCTACCTATATAATGTGTTTTTAAAATTATTTTTATATTTACTGTAATGTGCAATGTATTTTTTGAAGGAATTTAAATTTGAATTTATAGATGAGTATGAAGAAATAATGGGCACAGAGGATTCAGTCCCAAGGTGCTCTGGTATACCTGAAAATCAGCATCATCCTGAGTTAAAAGACGATGAGGGTGAATTTGTCAATAACTCTACCAACAAGAAGCAATGTTTAGAAAAAAATATGAATAGATATATTTATATTCCAAAATTGAATTCTTCTGTATTGGCTAAAATAACATTCCATCAAATACAGGTATTATAGGTAAGGATTGTGTTATCATTCTTCCATTCCATTGAATTCATGAGAAAATAATGTACACAGATAATTCAGTCCCAAGATGCCCTGCGATCTTGAAAATCAGCATAATCTTGAGTTAAAAGACGATGAAAAGAAATGGTTAGAAGTACTGATGAAATTGAAAGATGTAAAAATAAGACGACTCAGAAAAGTTTGCAAGAAGCAATCTGATGTCATCAAAGCGTTAACTAAACTAAAAAATAGTACGGTTTCCGACAACTATTTTCAAGGGATTAATAATGTGTACTGCAAATTTTTTGATGTCTCAAATATGTTGTGCAGCTCCCGCAGATGGTTTACCCAAGATAAAGTTGTAGCTCTAGCTCTATTTAAGAAAAGCTTCGGAAAATACTGGTTGCTGCCATCAAGAAATACACTTCTTAAAATGCTGAGAAAGGTAACACAACAAATGAAAATGTTATAAAATTCGTTGCTAGTTTGAAAACCCAAATCTTGAATGGATTGATGCGGAGCACAGAAGTGGGTACCCATTGTGAAGAAGATCAGCATGAATTGTTGTCTAACCTGACTCACTGTTTAGTTGAGGATGAACAACAAGAATCAACACCTTCTTTACGTGTTGACGGAAACCAGCAGTATGAAATCTCAGCAGCAGTCCGACAAGGAGCCACATCCACGTTATCAGTGGCTTATTTGAGTGGATTCATAGCCAAACGAATTCTTCAACACATAGAATGCTCTAGCTGCCGTCATCAGCTGTTGTCAAGTTCAGATTCACCGCATAATATGTACATATTATTCAAAGAGTGGTCAGAAAATAAACACCACACACCACTTATAAGCAAAATTGCAAAACTAAAAAAAATATATCTTATATTCAGTACCTCCATGCAATGACTGTAACAAAGAATATATTGGTATGACAGCACAACTCCTAAATAATCGACTAAACGGACAGAAATTCATGAAAAAATCAAGCACAGCTCTTAATAAACATATCATTCGAGACAACCACAACCCAAACTTTAATAACACCAAAATTCTAGCATTTGAAAGAAACAGAGAAAAACGCAACATAAAAGAAATGATATATATACAAAAATGTAAATGTATTTCTTGGGAGTTGGTTCTTGATGTCTGTTCTATTATTAAGGGAAGATTTACATTTTTGTATATATATCATTTCTTTTATGTTGCGTTTTTCTCTGTTTCTTTCAAATGCTAGAATTTTGGTGTTATTAAAGTTTGGGTTGTGGTTGTCTCGAATGATATGTTTATTAAGAGCTGTGCTTGATTTTTTCATGAATTTCTGTCCGTTTAGTCGATTATTTAGGAGTTGTGCTGTCATACCAATATATTCTTTGTTACAGTCATTGCATGGAGGTACTGAATATAAGATATATTTTTTTTAGTTTTGCAATTTTGCTTATAAGTGGTGTGAAAAATCTTTTTAAAGTGTTGTGCGGTTTGAAGAAAACTTGGATATTTTGCCTGTTTAATATTTTTCTGATATTCTCTGATAGATTGTGGACGTATGGTAATGCAAGATAATTGCTAGAGATTGGTTGTGAATTGTTGTTGTGGTTAGAGTTGTAGGCTTTGTGTATTCTTTGTTTGATAATGTTATTTATGAATTTTATTGGGTAGTTGTTGTTTTGTAAGGTTTTCCTCACTTTGTCTAAGCATTCTTGTCTAAATTTTGGACTGCTAAGTAGTACGGCTCTATCTGCCAATGCTTTTTTTATGTTGGGTGGGATGGTTCGAATGGAAATGTAAATATCTGCCTGACCAAAATTCTTGGTACAAAGTTTGAAAGGATTATAAACAATGTGTACCAAATGTTAAGAAGATCAGCATGAATTGTTGTCTAACCTGACCCACTGTTTAGTTGAGGATGAACAAGAAGAATCAATACCTCCTTCACCTGTTGATAGAAACCAGCATCGTAATAATAGATTGTGATTGAGTGGGTTTATATTGAGTGGGATTCTTCACTAAATATACTCCACTTGCTGCTGTCATCAGCTGTTCTCACTATACACCGTAAATATGTTCATATTATTCGAAGACTGACCAGAAACTAAACATGTTGTGTAGCCTCCAAACCCGTTCGGTGGCTGGAACATTATTAGAAAGAAGAATGTACAATTTCACCAAAAAAACCACTGTTACATCTGAAGGTGTAATGAACAATATAGATTATTCATGGGATTTATGTGATCAGCATCAGGAAATAATAAACAAGCAAAGTTCGAAAGCCATTCTAAAGATTGGAATTCCATGGTGATGTAAATCAGGATACATAGAAGCTGAGTTATTCCAAGCTTACAAAGTTCTGCCGAGAAACTCTTCTCATTCGTCATCCATTTTGCACTCTCTACTTTTAGGTTTTCTATTCCTGTAGATAATAATTATAATTGTAGTATATCGTCAAAAAGTTTTTAAAATTACATTTCATATTAGTTAGTTTTAAATTAAAAAAATAAAAATTACCTGTGCTAAAACTTCATACGTTTTATAAGTATTCTTTTTCAACTGATTGGAAAACCCTTCATAAATTGTAAATGGGACATCCGCTATGTTATTCCTTGATTGTCAATAACCTGTTCATAAATTTGATCTTAGTATATTCTTGCTTGCAAAATTTTCTCATAATTACCAATAACAAACAACCATACACTCGTTTCTCGTTTCCATAATTTTATTACAGATGTCGGAATGTCCTCAGTTTACTGCTGTGTATTCTTACATCCTTATGTTCATTGAGGATTGCTTGATTCTTCCTCTTACACCACCATGGAATTCCCATCTTGATAATGGCTTCTGAAATCTCCTTTTTATCATTTCCTGTTGGTGAACACATAAAATCCATGAGAAGTCTTCGTTGTTCAGTATAGCTTCAGATGCGACAGTAGATATTTTTTTTGCAAAATTATCCATTGTTTTTTCTAACAATGTTATAGCCAGACCCACACATACAACTAATGGTTCTGAGGAATAAGTAAGGTGTTTATTTTCTGACCACTCTTTGAATAATATGTACATATTATGCGGTGAATCTGAACTTGACAACAGCTGATGACGGCAGCTAGAGCATTCTATGTGTTGAAGAATTCGTTTGGCTATGAATCCACTCAAATAAGCCACTGATAACGTGGATGTGGCTCCTTGTCGGACTGCTGCTGAGATTTCATACTGCTGGTTTCCGTCAACACGTAAAGAAGGTGTTGATTCTTGTTGTTCATCCTCAACTAAACAGTGAGTCAGGTTAGACAACAATTCATGCTGATCTTCTTCACAATGGGTTCCCACTTCTGTGCCCCGCATCAATCCATTCAAGATTTGGGTTTTCAAACTAGCAACGAATTTTATAACATTTTCATTTGTTGTGTTACCTTTCGCAGCATTTTAAGAAGTGTATTTCTGGATGGCAGCAACCAGTATTTTCCGAAGCTTTTCTTAAATAGAGCTAGAGCTACAACTTTATCTTTGGTAAACCATCTGCGGGAGCTGCACAACATATTTGAGACATCAAAAAATTTGCAGTACACATTATTAATCCCTTGAAAATAGTTGTCGGAAACCGTACTATTTTTTAGTTTAGTTAACGCTTTGATGACATCAGATTGCTTCTTGCAAACTTTTCTGAGTCGTCTTATTTTTACATCTTTCAATTTCATCAGTACTTCTAACCATTTCTTTTCATCGTCTTTTAACTCAAGATTATGCTGATTTTCAAGATCGCAGGGCATCTTGGGACTGAATTATCTGTGTACATTATTTTCTCATTTTCTCTATATATATATATATATATATATATATATATATATATATATATATATATATATATATATATATATATATATATATATATATATATATATTAATATGTTCCTTAACCTAAATTATGACAACTGGACAACTGACATCTTGATCAAAATACATAGACCTTATTGGCGAAAGTAAAACGCCTTATTTTTTTAAATGGAATGTCTATTACTTTTAAATAAATATGTCCTATACCTATCTGTCATAGTTTTCGAGATTTTTACATTTTTGTTTATATTATTTGGTTTTAAATGGAATTTGCCTTGGATTGTGTTTTATTATTGACTTTTAGAATTAATACACCGTAGAAGAAGGAAAATAAAATAAAATAAAAATTCAGTCCATCGTATTGTACTGAAAATCGCGACCTAAAAGATGAGAACTTGTACTGGTTGGCCTAGACCTAGACCAAATTAGAAAAATGAATTTTTCGAGACAAGAAATATTTAACAGGATTTATGTTTTGGGCGCAAGTGATCAAAATTGTTTCTTAGCAAGTCGAATTTATTCGCATATGTTCCCGAATGCTGAACGTCATCCTAATAAGTTAGCGTTTGCTCGACTTGAAAGAACGATTTGAAAGAACTGGATGCGTCGATTACGGACAAAAATTGGAAAAGCAAAAAAGGAATTCAGTTGGTTCAAGAACTGGAACAAAATGATTTTGAACGAAGACTTGAATTTTGTATGTGTGCATTAGAAGAATATGGAGAAAATGATGATTTTTTCAACTATGTTTTATTCACTCATGAAGCAACTTTCCACAAAAATGTCTACGTTAACCGACATAACTTCCATTATTATAGCCCTGAAAACCCTAGAGTTATTATCCTTTAGATAGCATAGGTGGTCACTTAACGTGTGGGCTGGTATAATCGGGAACCGCATTATTGGACCGTTCTTTTTTGAAAAAACAGTTAATGGATATACGTGTTATATGATTGCGTTTCATTCCTGCAGCAACCTGTTGTTTTGTATTGAAATATTTGATTCTTATGTAAGTTCTCTGTAGCGGATATGATTGTATTACTTCTTCCGGTAAATGTGGATAGATTACTTTTTCCAATATTAGTCATTTTCTTCACAATATTCTTTTTTTTGAAATGGAATGGTTTTATTGAAACGTAGAAAAATTTCGTCTAAAAGCTTCGCTCCTGCCGCCCGTTCACCTATTGTGATTTTTCACTTTTTATTACATTCAGATTAGAAGTATGTATGTATATCGTAAGCAAAAACATTAATCAGACAAAAGTGCCAGTCGAACGCTGAAGTCCAGCCTAGATACCATAGATATGATATGCTAGATACGCAGTACGCAGTCGCTGAGCCCACGGGTCTACCGGCTACGTCACAGGTTGCTTCCCGCACCGAACGCTTCCCCCGCCCTAGTACCCACGATTGAGAAAACCGTGTCGCGAGTTAAGTTATTAGGAACCAAAATTACGTTTTTTAAAAAGATTTATTTGATTCTTTAAAACTGACTTATATAATGTAACTTGTCACAATGGTTATGATGCCTGTACAAAATTATAAGTGAAGCTCCTCACAAATGGGAGCGGCTTTATAGTATTTAGTTGCAAGCTCAGCGTCTAGACATTTACAATGTTATGATATCTAGATGATCGTTGCACTGAGTATAAGGAATGCATTGAGTATCGGAATTTAGGCATATAACTCCTCCATCCTTAAGAGGAAAGTTTGGGGTTTTTCCAAAGTCCAAAGTTGACGTTAAATACGTTTGTATATTATGAATTGGTTTTAGGGGGTTCTGGAAATGCCTTCATTCTGCTAGAATTATCTTTCTTAAGTCTAAAATACAATTTCTCTCTAAAATGGTACAATATGGTAAGTGTTATTCCTAAAATAATAATTATATAAATGGGTAAGTTAGAATGCGTCCAAATATTGTCTGTAAAAGAAATGGATTCTTCACTTTCTTGGTCTATAGTTAACTTAGATAACTGGTCTAGGTCAACAGATTTTAAATTCAACTGAAATGGTTTTACACTGAACACTGCACTGGGTATGTGGTAAATATACTGGTTCTTCTTGAATAGCTCTTTCCAGGTTGGCAAACTCGAACTGCTTGGTGGTAAATTTGCAAGAGTAAGGGACCGTCAATAAAAATGTGCCCTTTAGTTTGTGTATTTCTTCGTTGCCACATTTTTCGTGCACTAATGTTTCGTTGGGTGTGGTGAGTATATATTTCTCATCGCTGATAGTCTCGACCAGGATATCGGAGATTTGTACCGGAACATGGGTACAACGGGGATCTTCCTTAATTTGCAGGAGGTTTCTGATGCATGTTTCCTGTTGGTAGTTCCTTTCGATATCTCACAATTTGCAGAAGTATTGTTGTTGTATCTTCAGCCATTTGGTTTTGAGGTAGCGGATGGAATCATCTTCAATGGCCACATAAGTGGTAGGGGGAATAACTGTGGTTGATTCGCGGGTAGGAATAGAGAATAGGTGGTAAAGGTTGTATGTTTTAGGATCTAAAAGGGGTATATGTAATAAGAATACCACATGCTCTTCGTTAATGTAATATTCGACATTGATAGTTCGTAAGAATAGGATATTATCATTCGAATAGTAATGATCAGGGCTGTGATAACCTGATAACTCATCTTTCATTGATTTTACTGCTACTTCATTAATAATAGATAAATGTAAAACTTTCAAGCTTGCAAAGCTTATAGCTGTTATTAGATTGTCTACAACTCGAGATAGATCTAGAATGCTAATTTTAAACATTGTGAGTGTGTTAGTAACGTTTTGATCTTCTCCACGAACCATACTTAGAACTTTTCGATTCTTTTGAAATTTGTTGTCATATTTTTAATAGTTTCTTCGTAATGCTTCACAAGCTGCTTATTTATAGAAAATTGTCTATTATAATGAGTAAGTATATTCTTTTGATTGGATTTGAGGTTTTCCAACGCCTTGTCGTATCTTTCCCCATCCGATGCGTCAAGCGATCCGGAAATGAATTTAAAAACTGATCCTAGAGCGTTTATCATTCCGCGTTTTACTCTACTTCGTTTACGCATGATGTCAGGGTGAATCATTATCACTTGTTCCTTTAGTTGTTTAGCTTTATTTAGGACATATTCTAATTCTATTTGATCGGCCATGTATAGTTTGTTATGGGTTGTTACACGAAAGCTTGTTATAAGATTGTCTAGTTCTAAAAGTTTATTGCCGATGATTTTAATAGGGTAATTGTGTAGGAAGGTATGGTGGGAAAATTGTTGTCTAGTTGGTCCTAACTTCAATGGTAAAATCCCAGTGTTGTTCTCGAGTGATTTTATCTCGATTTTAGGTACTAGTGCTTGGTTGTAGTGGGTCAGTATTAGTATAGTCAGAGTTGTCACGAGGGGATCCATCTGAAACAAACGGAACGTATTGCTTCTGAAATTTCCTCAACGGTTTCACTTCTTGTTTATGATACACTTGACCTTTGGTTGTCTTAATTTCAGTACCTAAGTCTTTTCTTACCTGTACCGGTTTATACAGGGGTGTTATCTTATTCCTCGGTCTTGTGGAAATGTAAGCGTCTAAGGTGTTTATTTTGGGAGGATCAATGCGCTTTTTGTTTTGTTTTTCAATGTATTTGTCCTTTGTTTCCTGGTAAACGTGTTCGTACATGTTTGTGATTATTTTTCTTAAGTCGTCCATGTAATTGTCATACTGTCTTTTTGAGTCTATCTCTAGAATATCTCTATTCTCGAGATGTCCAAATAACAGTTCTGTTGGTCGGAAGTTGGTTGTACTATGTATGGTCCTGTTATAAATGCGCGTTCTCAAAAACGTTATGCGATAATGCCTTTTGATTTTGGAGAGATAGCGTTCTCATTAATTCTACAAGTGTTCCATGTACTCGCTCTATGGGACTAATTGCATTGGGATGTAATGGGGTCGTTACATGGTGTTTGATGTTATAGGATTCCAAAAGTTTCTTAAATAAATTTGAATTAAATTGACCGTCTGTTACTAATTTTTTAGGTAATTTATACCTTGAAAAGATTCTTAAGAATTTTTTTAATATTTCTACCATATTTGTTGAACCAAGTTCTTCATACATAAAGAATTTCTAAAAATTATCTATACATGTTAGATACTTATTTTTGTTGCATGAGAAAATATCTAAATATATTATTTCAAAAGGACCTCTTGCTATAAACGTAGTTTCTAGTTTATATTTTGTTGGGTGTCGTTCATATTTTGCCTCTTGACAAATAGGACAGTTGTTCACGTGGAACTGGCAATCTTGCGATATGTTGGGCCAATAGTAATTTATTTCTATTTCCCATTGCAATTCACGTATACCTCTGTGTGTAACGTTATGCAATTTATTGAGTATGTCTGTCTGTTGTTTCCTATCTGTTACGTCTCTTAGTATTAGTCTAGTAAATACAAATCTTAAATTATTGTTGAAATATTTATTTATTATAGTAGTAATTTCTTCATACATGCCGTTGTCTGGAGAATAAATTGCAATAACTATATCAGGGTTCGCGTATTCCTGTAAAATGTTCTGTATTTCATTTACATAATTATCCCTTGAAATTTGTACTTCGAATCTATCTTTGTTAAATATATTAATATTTTTGATCTTGGGTTCGTTGCCTAGTTTAAAGATAATCTGTCGTTTGAATTGATTCAACGGTTTGTCAGTAATCTTTAATTCTGCAGAGATGTCATCGTCTTGTGTATGAATGGTGTTATTGTCCGGAACTATTCTATCGGGAGATGTAAGTGATAGGTTCTCGCTTATATTATTCGGTATGGGATCATTATTGTTATCGTTGGGAGGTTTGATTTGAATGTCCGAAATAATTTTAATTTTGTGTTGTTTGTTTGTCTTTCTTGTCGTCATCATTAAAGATTTCGTCTAAGTCAGTCAATTTTGGTAAAGGTCTTTCGCCGATATCGCCCGGATTTGCGAATATGGATAATAGATCATCGCGACGCGATAGAAAGTCTGCATTTATGTTTAACTTGCCCTTTTTGTATACGATATGATAATCGTACTCCATTAGTTTCAGACGCCATCTCACTAATTTAGAGTTTGGTTCTTTGATATTAAATAACCATTGGAGGGGTTTATGGTCTGATACTATGGTGAATTTATTACCGTATAAATATGGACGGAATTGTTTAGTTGCCCAAACAATGCTCAAACATTCCTTCTCGATTGTACTGTAGTTCGTCTCATGTTCGTTTAATGTTGTAGAAATATATGCGATCGGTTTATCGTTACCTATTGTTCCTTGTGAGAGGACAGCTCCCAGGCCTACATTGCTTGCATCTTTGTTAATATGAAGCTTTTCTTAAAGTCTGGATATGCTAAAACAGGCTCGTTGCACAAAATTTCTTTGATGGTTTCGAACGCTTCAATGAATTTTGATGTATGTTCAACTTTTGAGTTTTTCTTTAAACAAGATGTTAATGGCTTTGCTATAGTCGCATAATTCTTCACGAACTTTCTGTAATAACCTGCGAGTCCTAAGAAGCTCTTAATCTGTTTGGGGGTAGATGGTGCTTTTAAGTTCTTTATTTTCTCAATTAATTTAGGATTAGGTTTAATACCGTGTATGGTAATAATGTGACCTAAGTATTGAATTTCCTGTAGAAAGAATTCCGATTTGTCTAACTGAATTTTGAACCGGTGTTGTCTAAGTCGTTCAAATATTGTTAAATTACTCAAATGTTCTTCTGTAGATTTCCCTAAAATTATTATGTCGTCAAGGTAAACGAGGCAAATCTTATTTAACAAACCCTTAAGAACCTGATTCATCACCCGTGCGAATGCCGCTAGAGCGTTTCGCAGTCCAAACAGAACGCGAAGGAACTCATAGTGTCCGTTTTCCGTTGAAAAAGCTGTCTTCCGATCCGATTCTTCGATTTCGATCTGGTGATAACCCGATTTTAAGTCGATTTTGGAGAAAATTTTCGACTCTCCTAGGATATCGAGGATGTTATTTATATTGGGCAATGGATACTCGTCTTCGATGGTGTTTTCATTCAGATTGCGAAAGTCGACAACCATTCGCCATTGCTTCTTTCCATCTTTTCCCTCCTTTTTAGATACAAGGAAAACTGGGGCGGAATACGGGGAAGTACTCTCCGTGATGATGTTATGTTCTAGCAACTCGTTGACTTGTTTGTCAACCTCGATTTTCTGCGAGTGCGGAAATCGATAGGGCTTGGTGAAAATAGGGTCGTTAGAATTCAAAGGAATGGTATGTTTAACAATTGAGGAAAATGTCAGTTTGTCTTTGTCTTCGTAAAATGTGTCTCGGTATTCTTTTAACTTAATAAAAATTAAAAATCGTTCTTCTTCATCTGGAATATGGTCAAGTTTCTGATTCAATGTTATATTGGTCTTATCAACATTCCCATATCTTACAACGTGTGCATGGCAAACGTCGTATTCTTTTAAATTAATATGATTGGCTGAAATGGGTTTATCTAGACTGAGAATATGAGTTTCATTATCATTTAATTTTCTTTCAATAGGTACACAGACTTTAAAATTTCTGACAGTATTAATGTTTGCAGGTATTTCGTAATGTCCTATTGTTTGTTTCGGAATAAGAACTGTACCCTTTTGAATATTGGTTGGTACGCTTATGGTTTCTTGTTTAGGTTCAATCTGTGTTTGAAAATAGGTCATTGATGGAGGTTCATATCTAAACAAATTATACTCTACATTATTTAATAATATTGTACCGCGGTAACCGCGGCGCGGTTATAATCCAGTATCATATTGAGTTTTTCTAAAGTCTCTGTTCCTAAAAGTATGTCGAAATGTTGGTGAAAATTAAGAATATAGAATTTAAGAAATTGTTGTGGTTGGAGTAGATCGGTCGCAAGAACTTCATTGTGTTCCGATTGGTTCAAAATGGTTTTAATTCTGAACACTTCTTTTGTAATTTCCTTAGAAAAATACTTTGGGCTATGCGAGGGTTACATAATGAATTAGTCGCACCTGTATCTATTAATATCTTAAGGCCGTTCATGTCTATGTAAGGTAAGCTAGAAGATATCATATTATGATAGGTTTCTACCTGTTTGATTCCGAGGCATTTTGCTGAAAATTTTCGGTATCCTCGTAGAAATCGTTTTCATGAGTATATTGTATTTCATCGGGATCGTTACTGTTATAATCATCGTTATCGTTATCATATTCATGGTTATCATAACTAGGATCTACAAAATCTACTTCGTTTAAATTTATTTGTGGATTTGTCCACTGCTTAAACTGTGGTTTATTAAAATTAGTTGTTGTATTAGTCCAATTACTACTAGATGGATTTGTGGACCGATTGATTGCACTAAAACTATTTTGTCGCGGTTGCGTCGGTCGTTGATTATTCATAGTATTAAACTGCTGACGAGGTTGTGTTACCGCCGCTGATGTAGTACCGTGGGTAGTACTTATGTTTGGATTTTGTTGACTAGCCGAATTCGTTTGTTGATAATTTCTTGTGGGTGTTGATACTGTAGCTGGTCTATTATTGACGTTAGGTCTAAACTGATTATGTGATGGAATACTAGGAATCTTATTATATGTGATACTTTTACTAGATATATCTGTAGGATGTTTAGAAATATATTTTAAAATTGCAGGAACTGCTTCCGTAAGCGTGGTGAACTGTCTTACTTCTAATATTGTCTGGAGCATCGGAGGTGCGTTGTTATAAAATACCTCTAACGCGGTTTGTTCATTAATCTCAAAATGAACCTTTTTCTGTTCTGCTGAGAGATTAGGATCAGCGTTGATCTTTAAATTAAGTTTCGTCTCCAAATCTTTAATACGCTCGATAAAGTCAGAAAGATTCTCCTTATAATTCAGTTTCAAAAATCTGGGCAATCGTTTGCCTGTCGGTATGGTTTCCAAATTTCGTTCTTAAACAGGTTTTTAGTTCATTCCAACTAGAGATGTCCGATCTCGTACTTACGAATTTTTCTACGGTGTCTCTTAATTTATTCATAACTAAACAAAGTGCATATTCGTTCAAAGTGTCGTCTGTAATTTCTCCGTATTTATTAATGAATACATCTACTCGATTAATAAAGACATCAAGAGAGTCTGTACTTCCATCAAATTTGGGAAGTACTTTGCCATAATTTCTGGCCGCTGCGATTAGGGTTTCTGTGGTTTGTGGAGGAGACATTGTTGAATTATTAATTAGATCTATATCGTTGTAAAAATTATCTAATTCAAGTAGGCTCTGCTCCGAATGTAAGTCACTTAAATTCAGTGATTGCAATGAAAATCTTGAGTTTCTGGTTTCACTGTCAGAAGATTCTATCGTATGGATAATATCAGACAGAAATTAAAATAAAATCGAAAGAACAATGTAATAAAGTGATTTTTATCCGCTATGTACTGTTTGTTTTCGCATGTAATATCTTATTATATATATATGGAAAAGCACAAGAATGGCATAAAAGGATGTGGCACTTACTACTTGTGGCTATTGGATGTTCTCTCTGGGCACTGTAGGTTGCTGATGTATTTCACTATTTCACTTGTTTTTTGGAAAAGCTAATATACTTGGTTTTGGAACTTGTTTTCCGGTAACTTCTATCGGAAAAACTATCCTACTTACTGCGCCAGTTAAGTTATTAGGAACCAAAATTACGTTTTTTAAAAAGATTTATTTGATTCTTTATAACTGACTTATATAATGTAACTTGTCACAATGGTTATGATGCCTGTACAAAATTATAAGTGAAGCTCCTCACAAATGGAAGCGGCTTTATAGTATTTAGTTGCAAGCTCAGCGTCTAGACATTTACAATGTTATGATATCTAGATGATCGTTGCACTGAGTATAAGGAATGCATTGAGTATCGGAATTTAGGCATATAACTCGCGTGTCTCTCTATGGACCGTGATACAAACGTACTTACGAAATGACAAAATCTCAAAATAATCGACATAAAAATTCGACATAACTTGTAAAACATATCTTTATTTTTGCTTTTAAATATGAAGTTCCCATAGAAGACTAGGCTGCTTTTGTTAAATGAGCATATATCTAAATATCACTTGAATACAATTCATATTCTGGAAAAATACTGTTTGAATGAGTAGATCCACTGAATTCTCCTATATCAAGTATGGTAATATCCCACGAGATCGCGGTCTCCTTGATCAAATAACAGGTTTACTTGTATTGCCAGTTTTTCTGTTATCCGCAATTTTCAAAAAAAAATATATGATTGTTTTCAAATGTCAAGTCCCATTTGCTTTTTGATACAGGATTATTATTTTTGGCAGGAATATCACTGAAACTATTGCTTAACTCTTAGCACAGTATAAAGAATTATATTATTATATACTATTATATTACTATTGTATTATATATATACTGTGCTTTTAGTGTCAACAAAAGTTGTCTGCGTTGTACAGGGTGTCCCAGATAAGTGCCAGAAATTAAAAAAAATCAAAACATAATATCTTATTTTTTTAAATGGAATGTCTATTACTTTTAAATAAATATGTCCTATATCTACCTGTCATAGTTTTCGAGATTTTTACATTTTTGTTTATATTATTTGGTTTCAAATGGAATTTGCCTTGGATTGTGTTTTATTATTGACTTTTAGAAGAAAATAAAATAAAAATTCAGTCCATCGTATTGTACTGAAAATCGCGACCTAAAGGATGAGAACTTGTACTGGTTGGCCTAGACCTAGACAAAATTAGAAAAATGAATTTTTCGAGACAAGAAATAATTAACAGGATTTATGTTTTGCGCGCAAGTGATCAAAATTGTTTCTTAGCAAGTCGAATTTATGCGCATATGTTCCCGAAGTTAGCGTTTGCTCGACTTGAAAGAACTGGATGCGTCGATTACGGACAAAAATTGGAAAGGCAAAAAAGGACCATGAATGAAGAAAATGAATATCTTCTTCTTCAAGCTGAAATTGAAAATCCCATTATTTCAGCTAGACAGATAGAAAAAGAGATATGTGTTGCTAAATCCATTGTGAATAAAATAACCAAAAAACATAAATTTCACCCGTACCATATTCAGTTGGTTCAAGAACTGGAACAAAATGATTTTGAACGAAGACTTGAATTTTGTATGTGTGCATTAGAAGAATATGAAGAAAATGATGATTTTTTCAACTATATTTTATTCACTCATGAAGCAACTTTCCACAAAAATGTCTACGTTAACCGACATAAGTTCCATTATTATAGCCCTGAAAACCCTAGAGTTATTATCCTTTAGATAGCATAGGTGGTCACTTAATGTGTGGGCTGGTATAATCGGGAACCGCATTATTGGACCGTTCTTTTTTGAAAAAACAGTTAATGGAGATACTACATTTTCTACAAAACCGTTTTCAAGAGTTGATTGACGAATTACCTTTAAATGTCTTGATTGAGGCAGATGTGGTTAGACGGCGCTCCGGCACATTTTAGCAGGCAAGTGAAGAAATTTTTAGACGCTAATTATGAAAATAAATGAATCGGTAGAGGTGGTCCTATATCTTGGCCAGCAAGATCTCCAGACCTCCACAAATTAGATTTTGTCTTATGGGGTTTTTTAAAAGAGCAAGTTTACCAGACACCACCTACTGCTATAGAGAGCACAAAAGTCAAAATAAGAGATGTTGTGTCAAGTATTTATCAAGCTGTTTATTCTACAGAAAAAATCCCGATGGCCTATAGCCACCGGGAAGGTAAATTTCTCAAAATTCATTGAATTTAAATTTGAACAACCTTTTCATTGATATACCTACATGTCAATTGTCCATTTTTAACCGCATGTGTCATAGCCTTGCGGTTAGAGTGTTAAAGGTTGTTGTTTTGGCTGTTGCATTAAAAGCAGATAGGGTTCGCGTTCCGCTTCAAGACAATTTTTTTTGCATGATTTATCAATAAATATACTATATATTTTTTTAATCAGGGTCTATATTACGATCTCCAGACAATGTACAATTACAATTTATATTGAGTATTCATGTTTGACCAATATTTCTTATTTTTTCTTCACTAATTTTTATCTTTTTTTCTGTGCATTTTATGAAAAATTGTTGCGTACAAAAGTTGTAGGCAGTGATTGTATCTATAACTTAAAATTATTTTTGATGATATTTACACTACGGCTCTTTTTTGTTATTTTTTAAAATGTTTGAACGGTCGCTATTTCGACATATATATATATATATATATCTTCCTATCAATAGAGCGTCCGTACATTGACGAATTGCATTCAATAGAGCGTCCGTGGTAATTGAGCGTCCGTATACGGACGCTCTATTACACATCAGTGTAATTCTGGTCAAGATGATCATCTTAACCGATGGAACAAAAATTGGAAGGACGCTCCATGCACGTCCCAAGAGATTTTTGATTGATATTCGAATATAATTAGTTCGATATATCTGGCGCAGCGCGGCGCTAAAATATTCATTTTGAATACGTTAACTTTCATTCCATCGCGTATTGGGCGTCCGGCAATCTGGCAACAACGAAACACATGAATTTAATTTCAACGACTTTTACACTCATATAGGGTCTTCTGATATATATTCGAAGCACTTATAAATTATTCGTTTGTGATCATGTGGATAAACCTGGTGCCATTCGAATCAATAGAAGAAAAAATCGCTCTAGATAAAAACCATTCTTTGAATTTTTTTTAATTATAATATATATTTAAATTTTTTTTTTTTTAAATCATTATTCAATGTATTGGGAACAAAGTGAACTAACAATACGAACAATATTGACGTACTACTACTGACAGACGTTTCATTTAAAATGGAGGACATAAACTCTATCGTATCGTATTCCGCGAGGATATAGACTAATAAATAAATCATATTCGACAGATTTGTATTCATGGTGGCATTTAGTATAAACCAATTTAGATTTCCATAACATTTGTGTAAAAGATCTTTGCAAGAAGATAGATGCAGAATTAACACAGCTTAAAAATATGAAAATTAGTTTTTGTTGTGCCTACAGATCACCGGATGGTGATAGTCATTTTTTTTAATATTATCTGCACAGAATATTATCAGAAAAAACTCCAATAATATGGTACAGGCTGTCGGTGACTTTCAATTATAGCTTTAAGACTTAAAACCAGTGACAATAAATTAACTGAATGCAAACATATTTTTTATCACATGATATGCTAGAAAAAGTTTTTGTTGACACCAGCGGATAACTAAATCTAGAGAAACTAGAGTCGATAATCTGTTCACAAATTTAGATGATAACATTTTCATTCTTGAAGTCATAGAGCCGCACTTGTCCGACCATAAAGGAATTTTATCATGTGTCGACCAATGTCAAAAAAATCTATCTCAGGTTTCACAGCTGCATTAGATGAAATGATCTGAAATATATGACATTTAGATTCAGAAACAAAAGCTGCTCATTTAGTTTACTCTGTCAGATCTTTAAACATCTCGTTTTCCATAAAAAAGTTATGTATCCCTGAAAATAACTTTAAAATGTTGAGATTTCTACGTCCCTAAAGCTGGCAGAGCAAAGTGAGTAGAATCAAAAATACAAATCTGTTGTAGAGCTAATTAAATGCTGTGTTCCGAAATTAATTGCTCTTATAGTTTTTATTTTTGGAAAATGGCTGCTTTGCTAGCTTTAGACTAAAGCTTGCACAGCAACCTTTGAAAACTTATTTTTTAGAACTTCTTTTATAGTGCTGTTAAGGTTAATTAATTGTTAATTAAGTGCTGTATTCCGAAATTATTTATTCTTATTTATAGTTTTTCGGAAAATGGATACTTTAAAAAATCTATTATTTCGGGATAATCTTATTTGGTCCTTGTAGAGCTAATTAAGTGATAATTAACTGCTGTATTCCGAAATTAATTGCTCTGATATTTAAAAAATTGCTGCTTTGTTAGCTTTAGATCTAAAGCTAGCAGAGCAACCTTTGAAAATCATAATTTTTCAGAACTTTTGTTTTAGCGATTGTAGGGCTTATTAAGTGCGGTACTCCGAAATTAATTGCACTAATAATTTTTTGAGAGAGAACGTTCTTTTAAGACAAATAAAAATGTCAATTTATCTATTGTGGGGATATTTATAGCTTTAAAGGTACACCGGGCAACTTGAAACTACTTAGGTAATTTTATGTAATCCATTTTTAATTCCATTTAAAAATTGAGATTTTAATGTTTTTGAATTTATTATCTCTCCCAATGAAGAAATGTACAATTCTGATACTAAAAAGCTAAGGGATAAAACTTAATTTTTGTAGGACCGGACGGTTTTCGATTGCTAACCGTATATGTTCCTATGACTGTAAGATAGGTTTACCGGTGGATAAGTTCATTACTAACCACGTCGGTAAGTACTTTTCTTACGGATATAATTGTATTGATCGAAATATTATAGAAATTATAGAAATTAATTTCGGGAAACAGCACTTGATTAAATAACATATGACATATGTAAATTTTATTGATTTTTTATAAAAAATACCTCAAATAAAGGTTACCGATATAGTTTATATATCGGGTGTATAGATTATATGTTTTTGCTCTGATAGCGACAATCTCTGCCATTTTCTAAAAACTATAAGAGCCGATAATTTCGGAATGCAGCATTTAATTAGCAATTAATTAGCTCTACAAGCACGAAAAAAGTATTTCTCGAAAAAGTGTTTCTTGAAGCAAAGCAGTCATTTTCCGAAAACTTTAAGAAAAATTGAGTTTGGAATACAGCACTTAATTAGCCCTATAAACACTAAAAGAAGTTCTCGAAAAGTTGATTTTTAAAAGCTGCTCTGTTAGACTTAGATCTAAAGCTAGCAAAGCAGCTATTTAGAAAAAAACTATAAGAGCAATTAATTTCGGAATAAAGCAAACAATTAGCACTTAATTAGCTCTACAAGCATCAACTACGATTTTATAGAAAATAATAATTTTTAAAAACAAAGCATACATTTTCCTAAGAACCATAAAACAACAATTAATGTCGGAATACAGCACTTAATTAGACCTTAAGCACTAAAAAAGAAGTTCTCAATGAATATTTCTAAAGGTTGCTCAGCTATCTTTAGATCTAAAGCTAGCAAAGCAGCCATTAAAAAAATGTAAGACCAATTAATTTCGGAATACAGCAATTAATTGGCACTTTATTCGGTCTACAAGCACCAAATAAAATTTTCTCGGAAAAGTTGATTTTTAAAGCAAAGCAGCCATTTTCCAAAAACCATATGAGTAATTAATTTCTGAATAAAGCACTTAATTAGAACTTAATTAGCCCTATAGACACAAAAAAAGTACTCAAAAAATATTTTTAAATGTTGCTCTGTAAGCTTTAGATTTACAGCTAGCAAAGCAGCCATTAAAAAAAACTATAAGAGCAATTCATTTCGGTATACAGCAGTTAATTAGCAATTAATTAGCTCTGCAAGCACCAAATTTTTAATTTTGATTCTGCTCACTTTGCTCTGCTAGCTTCAAGGACGAGACAATTCTCCTGATATTAAAAATCTTAAGTCACAACTAACCCAGGTTCATACTATTGCCGAAGTGACCAGGACGCTCGATAGCTTCGAATTACTTAACATTAACAAATCGAAAAAAGTGGAGTTTAATAATAAGATAATATCTGAATCAAAAATAAGCAAAAGTCAGTCTGGGGAATATTACATACAAATTTAGTTAAAACTAATAACCTAAGGAATGAGAGCAATTTATCCGCTGAGGACTTTGCCAACTCTTTTGAACATTGCATAAACAATTTAATGCAAAATTCTGCGAACAATATTGCAAATCCCTTCGATTCTTGCATGCAAAAAATAGCAATAAACCATTTGACTTCTTACCTACATCCAACAAGTTAATCAGAAATATTGAACATTGTTCATAAACTGAAAAATTCTAGAGCCGCAGATAAATAAAAATGTAGCGATTTCTTTACCGAATCTATTTAATCTTCGTATGAGTACATGTATTTTTCCAGATATTCTCAAGGTTTCCAAAGTTACACCTATCTATAAAAAGGGAAATACTCTCAGTTAACTGAAGCTGAATGTAGATAAAGATTATATAAGAATGGCAAATTTTGTTATGTTTCATAGCATAATAGAGACCGTATGCCTTGATAATCTGGAGAAACACATGTCACAGCCCCAAAATATGCATTGCACAAAAAAAGTCATTCGAATAAAAACATCCAGCAAATATGATGATCACTGTAAGCCATTTTTAGAAAAATTGAACATCCTGCAATTACCATGTTGCTGCATTTTGCAGTGCCTGCTTCATATAAAAAACATGCTAAAGAATCCAGCACAATTATGTTTACTCTTATAATACAAGAGAAAAAAAACTATATCTGTCCTCCATTATTCAGACATAGACCCATAATTCCTATAAATTTCTGGGCATAAAATTGAATAATGCTTTGCCAAACAATTCAAAGATGTCTTGTGCATCACTCAAAATTAAGATCCGTAAATATTTAACACAACACCGTTTTAACTTCTTAGATGATTATCTGGAACATGTTGTAAGTACATTTATGTAGGTAATCCTTTTTTACCCTTTTTTTCTAGATTGTTATTACTATTTTTTTCTTTTTTAACATGTTCATAATCCTTGTCTTGAATTAAGTTATATGTACTTTGTCACTTGTATGTTTATTATGTCTTCATCTGAAGCGTATTTTAATTTATTTTATTTGGTGTGATCTATATCACTATCCAGGACAAAAGTATACATGCCTAATTGTTTACATGAAATAAATATTTCTATTTCTATTTGATGTTGGAGACAGAAATAATGACAAAAATGAAAATGAGTTTACATTTTAAAATCATTAGCATCTACAATTCCATTTTGTATAAATTGAATTATAGAATATATGACAATTGAGTAATTATAATAAAGTTTAAGGAACAAAAAGTCAGATGAAATACTATTCGGAGAAACAACCAATGCTAGGCAGTCGCTGGTAGTTTCAAAATACGAGAAATATATTTAAAATCACATTTCATCATCCCATTCCACTGCACATTTGGCAATAGCGCCGGACGCTGTATTTACGGTAAATGAAATAAATATACACCGTATGGACGCTCTATTGTTTGTAAGATTGAAATTATTATATACATTGGACGCCCAAACGGCTATAGAATGAACGGAGCTCACATTGATGGCGAAGTGAAATATATACGGCAAGGACGCTTCATTACTGTTTTTTGAAAGCACGCCAGAATGATACCGAGATGTATATATATATATATATATATATATATATATATATATATATATATATATATATATCTCCCTATCAACAGAGCGTCCGTACATTGACAAATTGCATTTAATAGAGCGTCCGTGGTAATTGAGCGCCCGTATACGGACGCTCTATTACACATCAGTGTAATTCTGGTCAAGATGATCACCTTAACCGATGGAACAAAAATTGGAAGGACGCTCCATGCACGTCTCAAGAGATTTTAGATTGATATTCGAATATAATTTGTTCGATATATCTGGCGCAGCGCGGCGCTAAAATATTCATTTTGAATACGTTAACTTTCATTCCATCGATTATTGGGTGTCCGGCAATCTGGCAACAACGAAACACATAAATTTCATTTCAACGACTTTTCCACTCATATAGGGTCTTCTGATATACATTCGAAGCACTTATAAGTTAATCGTTTGTGATCATGTTGATAAACCTGGTGCCATTCGAATCTATAGAAAAAAATTGCTCTAGATAAAAACCATTCTTTGAGATTTTTTGATTTATACTATGTATTTAAATTTAATTACTTATTCAATGTATTAGGAACAAAGTGAACTAACAATACGAACAATATTGACGTACTACTACTGACACACGTTTCATTTAATATGGAGGACATAAACTCTATCGTATCGTATTCCGAGGATATAGACTAATAAGTCATATTCGACAGATTCGTATTCATGGTGGCATTTATACTAAGACCAATTTAGATTTTCATAACATTTGTGTGAAAGATCTTTGCGCGAAGATAGATGCAGAATTAACTCAGCTTAAAAATATGAAAATTAGTTTTTGTTGTGCCTACAGATCACCGGATGGTGATAGTAATTTTTTTCAAAATTATCTGCACAGAATATTATCAGAAAAAAACTCCAATAATAAGGTACTGGCTGTCGGTGACTTTCAATTATAACTTTAAGACTTAAAACCAATGACAATAAATTAACTAGAAAAAGTTTTTGTTGACAACAGCGGATAACTAAAGAAAAGAAAAACTAGAGTAGATAATCTGTTCACAAATTCAGATGATAACATTATCATTCTTGAAGTTATAGAGCCGCACTTGTCCGACCATAAAGGAATTTTATCATGTGTCGACCAATGTCAAAAAATTCTATCTCAGGTTTCTCGGCTGCATTAGATGAAATGATATGAAATATATGCTATTTAGATCCAGAAACAGAAGCTGCTCATTTAATTATCTCTGTCAGATCTTTGCACATCTCGTTTTCCATAAAAAAGGTATGTATCCCTGAAAATAACTTTAAAATGTTGAGATTTCTACGATAGTTTTTTTGAAAAATGGCTGCTTTGCTAGCTTTAGACTAAAGCTAGCACAGCAACCTTTGAAAACTTACTTTTTTTAGAACTTCTTTTACAGTGCTTTTAGGGCTAATTAAGTGTTACTTAAGTGCTGTATTCCGAAATTAATTGCTCTGATATTAAAAAAATGATGCTTTGCTAGCTTTAGATCTAAGGCTAGCAGAGCAACCTTTGAAAATCATAATTTTTCAGAACTTTTGTTTTTAGATCTAAAGCTAGCAAAGTAGCCATTTAAAAAATATAAGAGCAATTAATTTCGGAATACAGCAATTAATTAGCACTTAATTCGCTCTACAAGCACCAAATAAGATTTTCTCGGAAAAGTTGATTTTTTAAAGCAAAGGAGACATTTCCCAAAAACCATATGAGTAATTAATTTCTGAATAAAGCACTTAATTAGAACTTAATCAGCCCTACAAACACAAAAAATAAGTACTCAAAAAACATTTTTAAATGTTGCTCTGCTAGCTTTAGATTTACAGCTAGCAAAGCAGCCATTAAAAAAAACTATAAGAGCAATTCATTTCGGAATACAGCAGTTAATTAGCACTTAATCAGCTCAGCAAGCACCAAATTTGTAATTTTGATTCTGCTCACTTTGCTCTGCTAGCTTCAAGGACGAGACAATTCTCCTGATATTAAAAATTTAAAGTCACAACTAACCCAGTTTCATACTATTGCCCAAGTGACCAGGACGCTCGAAAGTTTCGGCATATTTTGCTATCTTCCATAGCATAATAGCACAATTATGTTCACTCTTATAATACAAGAGAAAAAAACTATATCTGCCCTCCATTATTCAGACATAGACACATAATTCCTATAGATTTCTGGGCATAAAATTATATAATGCTTTGCCAAACAATTGAAAGATAATAATATGTCTTGTGCATCAGTCAAAATTAAGATCCGTAAATATTTCATCATCATCATATCATTATCCATATATCCTTTGCTTGTATTTCCTATTATTCAGAAAACTAAGAAAATAGTCGCGCAAATACGCATATTAAAAACATTACCACTTTACCGTAACTCTATGGAAAATTTGTTCAATATAAATGTTGCTACAAATACTCTGGTCATTAACTTCCCATTCTCAGATTTTCAGTTTTCGAAAGAAATTGCCTCTTCCACATAGCGAAAACACACACATTTTAACATCAATCAAAAATCCAAAATCGGAGTACGTTTAGGTACTATATAAAATGCGCGCACGAACCAAAAAAAGCAAACAGTCGAATAGTATACCTCCTCCGATGGGGGTTTGTCGGTCAATAAATATTTTTTACAAAAAATTGGACCGACGCTATTAGTTGATGCACTGAAAAGTATAAAATAATATTACTTCTATTGGTGATGGTACTTTTGAAGTTGTGCAGTTGCAGTTAGATTGATAACTTTTGGCACCAACTTCACAAGTACCATTACCAATAGAAGTAATATTATTTTATAGTTTTCAGTGCTTCAACTAATAACGTCGGTCCAATTTTTTGTAAAAAATATTTATTTCACACTTTTGAGTGTAACATTAGTCCCGAAAATCGTTGAACGTTTACTATACCATATCAATGAAGATAGTACTTATCCTATTACCCACGTTTATTCCTTGCTTGTAGTTGTTATTATTGAGATCTCGGAACATCGCTGCGGAAATACGCTTGAATATTTTAGTTGTTACCATTTTAACACCGATTTAACTCGAAAACCGTAACTCTAAGGAAAAAATACATATTTAACATGCGTCTATCTCGAAAACCGTAACATTTTTGAAAAAATGTTCAGTTTAAACGTTTCCGGATATTGTCCTATCTTTAATTATACCAACTCAGATTTTCTATTTTCGAGAAAATTCGCCCCCACCACCCCTTTGGAGGCGGTTTTCGGAGGGAAGGAGATTCTGGATTTGCGTTTTTATGAATATGGGACCATTTCTCAATCCCCCTCTTTCAAATGAATCCAAAATCCAGACAGTCGAATTGTATACCTCCTCCGTTCGGGGTTCGTGGGTCAAAAATTAAAAAAATCTTGATTTCACATACAAAAAAACGGATACCTGACTTTTTTCGGTTTTAACTAATACCTTCGCACAATTTAGCTTATTTGGTCATTCAAGTTGCAATATTAAGAGATATCTGAATCAAAATTTCAATGAGGTAGGTATTTATTATTCTTTAAACTGGAAAACTTGTCGACCTGTTGTTTTTCGATTTGTACCCACCCCGAACTTTCGAATTGAAACAATTTTTGATTTCCTTTTCAGCTGTTTTTCGTTTATTAATTGATTTTCCACAATTTATAAGTAATGCTTCCTGAAATTGTAGGGCAAGTTTTTGCTTTAAGCGGTATATTGCATGCAATTTTCAAGGTGTCCGGTTTTTTTGTCTGTCAGTATCATTTACTACTACTGTTCTTTATGTTTATATGTACCTACCTTAATAAAATACTGGTTTGCTTGCTTTTGTTACTGTTATTATATGTATAAACTAGGATATATGTAGTAAATACATAGGCAATACATAGTGAGAGTGGCAACCGATTTAAATTCAGGTCTACGGCATACATCACACGAGCGCTCGCTTCTGATTGGTTAACTGCTGATCGAGACAACCGTATCTCTCTACGGACGTTTGTATATCTATATATAAGGTTTATATTCTGTTCTATGTCAAATACTTGGTCATATTTGACGTTCATTTGAATGAATCTTCATGAGTGACGTTTTACCGCTTAACGTAACCTCTAAAACTTATATTGATTCATGATTTTAATTATGATGCACACAAAAAAGACTACGCTGCATTCGTTAAATGAGCATATATACAAATATAACTTGAATAAAATTCATATTTTGGCTATACACTGTTTCAATGACTAGAGTCACTGAATTCTGCTATGTCGTGTATGGCCTCCTTGATCAAATAACGGGGTTACTTGTATTGCCAATAGGACATTGTATATAAACTATGCCTAGAATCACCAGCAGAATCCAAATATACAAAAATATACAGGTTGTTCCATAAGAAAAAACATAACTTTGATTCTTTACAATTTTTTTGAGACACATGAAAATAATTTTAGTTTATGCAGCTAATGGTGCTGCATAACTTTTATTTTTGAATTTTTTTTCTATCAGTAGCCGTTATCGAGATGTCAACCGAGATCGCACTATCGGGACACCCTATATATCGTAACACCGATAAGGGTTTTAGAATTTTCAATCATAGGGTGCGGTTACAATAGACAGAGAAGAAATAATACACTTTTAACATCAACATTTTAATGATTTTGAAATATACAAATAAAATTAAAAAAGAAAATTCAGTTTAAAAAGTTAAAGACTCAATCTGATTCATATATTATAAATAACGACATTATAACTACATATTGTATAGATTTAGATAAAACTAATTTTACGTCATGATAAAATATATAGCATCATACTTTTCTAATCTAGATATTTATGGAAATAAACTTTAAATGGAGAGCTTGTGCACAAAGGTATATTAAATTAGTAGTAATAATTGTTTACCTTAACTTTATTAATAATATTGAAATAATGACAATTTTACTAAAATTTCCATAAATACTATACCAGACGACCATCAAACTATTAGAAACTTATTCAAAAAATCATTTATTGTTAAAATAATATTCTTGTTTCATAGAGAGTATTTCAAGTTTATTCGATAGAATATGAAAATAAGAAGAAGTAAAAGTAGATATACTAAGAGAGTTCTGGAACGGAAGTGACCTGTCAACCACAGAACACAAACTGAGAACAGCATATTGACAGTGACACGTAACACAGTGACAGATGTGACACGGAACACAGAGACAGTATTTTTCCAACGGGGTTTCAAATGTTAGATTCCTACATTTCATGAGCGCCATCTAGCGGAGAGGGGGTAAGTTACTGCATTTAGATTCCTACAATTCATGAGCGCCATCTAGCGGAGAGGGGATAAGTTACTGCATTTAGATTCCTACAATTCATGAGCGCCATCTAGCGGAGAGGGGATAAGTTACTGCATTTAGATTCTTACTTTTCATGACCGCCATTAGGGATTATTTATTTTATTGTTGAGGAAAAAAAGTTCTCAATTGCGCGGGATCGAACCCACAACCACACACACCAACACGTTAACAGTCTAAGCGTTTTCCAAGCCTGCCATCTCGGTTACCCATGTGAATGTGAGAAAGCAATGTATATATTTTGCATTGCGGCGATAGGAGATAAGCCGCGAGCTCATAAATTGGAATGTTGATGTGTTAACACCGCTTCGACGTGAGCATGGGCGATAAGCCGTTTGGGTCTGCGCGCTCGGAAAACCCTTCTCGTTTCAAGCAAACGACTCCCAAAATCGTCTTTTGCCGAAAATTTGATGGCGATTCAGTTTTTGATTCATTTAAATCGGTCAAGATTTGATTTTCGTATAGAATATACGAGTTAAATTGCAAATTATACTTTTTCGACACAACAGCATCATTAAAAGTGCTTAAGAAATTAGGAGTGAAAGAAAATGTGTTATGTTTAATATTGTATTTATAAAATTTGCTTTATACCTAAATGTGAGAAATCAAAGAATGTATGTTGGATGACGGCGCGTGCGCACTTACATCAGATAAGCCGCAAGCTCATAAATTGAAATGTCGATGTCGGCACCACTTCGACGTGAGCAAGGGCGATAAGCCGTTTGGGTGTGTGCGCTCGGACAGCCCTCATCGTTTCAAGCAAACGACTCCCAAAATCGTCTTTTGCCGAAAATTTGATGGCGATTCAGTTTTTGATTCGTTTAAATCGGCCAAGATTTGATTTTCGTATAGAATATATACGAGTTGAATTGCAAATTATGCTTATTCGATACAATGTCAACAGCATCACAACAAGATTCCTCAGAAGAACAATTTTGTTGCATTAAGAAATGTTTCCAAATACCAGAAAGCCAAGTTGACGGTCGAGCATGTGAACGATGTAACTCTTTCGGATACTGCATGTGTAATTGCCAATCGAGAGATAAATATAAGATGATGCGATGTCTAATGGCTTTCATTTTGTGTCTACGTATTAGAGAAGAAACACAGTAGAAGATGGCTAAATTGAAGGCATCGTTTGTACTTTTATACAATATAATTGGAAACATGTTGTACGTAGATATACCACCAAATGTAATCGAAGCAGGCATTTGTTTCAACGATCAACAATGTATAGCAATGAGAAAAATAACCGTGAACGATGGACAGATGCATGTATTCTCCACCGAAATTCCAGAGCGAGAAAACAAGTTTAAAATTCGACTCGTGTTCTACCCAAATAGAACATGGGGAGATACTGGAATATTTCATCTACCATCAGAAGAAACCACCAAAAGAAATATCTACGACGATGGTGACGAAGAGAAATCCTCAACTCCGCTTGAGAGCAGCAGGAGCGAAGAGAATTCCGAAAAATCGCCAAAATTACATACCAATTCATCTATGAAATCATATATAAATTTTTCCATACATTTAATGATGCTTATTATGTATTTATTTTAAATCGAAAATAAAAATGAATTGATATGGATTTGTTCAATTTTCCCAAACCGCAAAAAACCGCCGTTGTATGATAAGTCTAATTAAAAAAATCGCTATCAGAAAAAACAAGTTGGTTTTCAGTGGAAGTGAGATTAATCAACAGGAAACAATATCCGCTTGAAATGTGGTTTGTTGCAACAAAAGAATGCATGTGCAGCTCCATGTTATCATTTTCCTATGGATTCGTAGGCGAAAGAAAAATATAAATAGCAAAGATAACCTTTAGGAGCTCATTGCTCATTCTAGTGTCACAACAGCAGAAGCAGCAGCCTTCATCAGTTAACTTGTACTTTCTCTTCCCTCAACCAACCTGCAATAGTAAGTATTACAAACATATACTTTTTTTTTTCTCTCTCTCTCTCTACATATACTTTTCCTCTTTACATATCAAAAATGATGCTTTTATTTATATTGTTACAGATGGCATTTTTACAAGCTCTCAATAAAGCCACAATCATCGAGCAAAAACCTTGTACCAAAATCAGCGATCTCCAAATTGAGACGAAGTATCGAATCATAGGTGCAAAGGCAGTCGGCAGCAAGTTTGGCGAAACCATCTTGCTAGAGCTGGAGGAAACTGTAGTGTTCCTTCCAAAGCGGGTTGTTGAAACCTATCTACCACACCTAGAAGAAATCGGGAGTGGAAAATACTCCCTAGTTTTCCTGGGACAGGTGCCGACTGGGAAGGCGAACCTTGCAGCATCTTTCGAAATATTGGAAAATTAAGTCTTTTTGAATATTTTTATGATGGAGAGAATTAGCGTTATTAAAAAATCTGATAATTTAGTTGTAGCTATAAGAAAATTACGAAAAATTTTATTTGATAAATTCACTAGTGTAGACGAAAGAGTTTGGTCGAATAGGTTAAAACGATATATAGGAATGTGTAATAGGGAAATGAAAAATACAGACTTACCCATCGGAATTAGGAGAAAACTACAGACAAACATTGGACATTTCAAACATTTTCAAAATTTAATTAAGAACCGTAAAGAATATAGAGGTGGTAGCATCATCGGACTTAAACGTAAACAAAGGGTTCAGTGGAGGGAAATAACATCGAGTTTTGTGAGTCGAATTCAGACGGGAATCATATTTAATCATGCTCATATTGACTTGGAACAATTCTTGGCAGATTGTTTCAATATTTTGAAACTAAAACTTGCTAAAATCCTTGAAAAACATGTAATTATTAAAGTCAACACAACTTTCTGCGGCGAATTCATAAAGATTTCGAAACATGATGATGGCGAAGTTTTAGATTTAAAATACTTTAATACAAAAAATTCAATTGTGGATGGTTCGACGGACGTGCAACGCTGGTTCATTGATAATGTTTATAGCAAAATTCAAAATGAAATGAGTGAATTTCAAGAACGTGATAGCGGTTGGGCATTGAAGAAAATAATTTCATTAGAAGTTAATATTAACAAAGTTGAAATCGGGAATGGTTCATCTTTCATTAGACTACCACAACAAGTCACCAGTAAGCATGCATGTTTGAATATTCAAAATGACGATACAGCCTGTTTTTATTGGTCGGTTATTGCAGCGTTACATCCTGCAAAAGGAATGGTCTCGAGAACCTCATCATATCCTCATTACAAAACAGTTTTGAAAACTCAAAATCTAGATGCACCGATGTCGTTACACCATATTGCAAAATTTGAGAAAGCAAACGATATTTCTGTAAATGTTTACGCGTTAGAGTTGAATGTAGTTAAAGAAAAATCATTTTATAATGTAGTGCCAGCTAGATTAACATCCAATAAATTAGATAAACATGTAAATTTACTTTTGATTCAAAATAAATATTTTCCAAAATTGAATGATTATGATGCTCCTCCCATTGATGATGAGACTGTCGATATTAAATTTCATTATTGCCTTATTAAAGATTTATCACGATTAATATCACATCAGATTAATAGACATAATGGGAAAAAATTCATTTGCGATCAATGTCTCAATTATTTCCTACGTAAAGAAAAATTAGAGGAACATCAAACGCTTTGCTCTCAATTGAATCATTGTAAAATTTCATTTCCAAAATTTACTCATGTAGAATTTAAAAATTTCGCTTACAAACAAACAACTCCTTTCGTTATTTATGCAGATTTTGAGTGTCAATTAGAGAATGTAAATGATTCAGTATCTTCTAAAACAGCTAAATATCAAAGACATACACCATACAGCGCTGGTTATTATGTCAAATGCTCATATGATGATTCTTTGTCATTTTTCAATAGCTATCGAGGTTCAGATTGCATGGACTGGTTTGCAAATGAAATATCCAACATTGCGGAGATTGTTCAATCAAAAATTAAAACAATCACTCTGATGACTGAAAATCCTAGCAAGTGTAATGCAATAACATGTCATATTTGCGAGAAAAAATTCATGGAAAAAGACATCATTGTACGTGATCATGATCATTTTACTGGAAAGTTCAGAGGATTTGCACACCAATCCTGCAATCTCAATTTTCGAAAATTGTTTGTGGTACCCATCATTTTTCACAATTTGTCCGGCTACGATAGTCATTTTATGATTAAACAATTGAGTAGAAAGGGATGCATGAGCATACTGCCAATTAATATGGAAAAATATATTTCATTTACTCTTTCTGATGATAAAACAAACATAAAATTCAGATTTATAGACTCTTTTCGCTTTCTCGGTACATCATTAGACAAATTAGCTTCAATAATGGATCGACAAGATTTGAAAATTATGAAACGCGAGTTCAATGAATTGAACGAAGAGACGTTCACTTTTCTCACCAAAAAAGGAGTATTTCCCTATGATTATGTTAATTGTTTGGAAAAACTTGAGGAAACTGAATTACCTGCGAAAGAACACTTTTACAATAAACTCAACGACGAAGATATATCTGATGGACAGTATGCTCATGCTCAAAGCGTATGGGAAGTTTTCAAAATTTCTAATTTGGGGGTATACTCTGATCTCTATTTAAAGACAGATGTTTTGTTGTTGGCTGATGTGTTTGAGAATTTTCGAAAAAAATGTTTAGCAACCTACGAGTTAGATCCAGCTTGGTACTATACCATGCCTGGATACACTTGGGACGCGATGTTAAAGTTCACTCAATGTAAACTGGAATTACTGAATGATGTAGATCAAATCATGTTTATAGAAAAGGGGATTCGTGGCGGTATTTCGGTTTGCAGCGGTAGATATTCGGAAGCCAACAACAAATACATGCCGGAATATGATTTCACAAAACCGTCGAATTATATAATGTATTTAGATGTTAATAATTTATATGGGTGGGCAATGTCGGAATTTCTTCCTTACGGCGGGTTTTCGTGGTTGGAAGATGTGGAAAATTTTGATGTAACAGCTATCCCAGACGATGCACCTGAGGGATATATGCTACAAGTGGATCTGGAATATCCTCACAACTTACACCGTCTGCATCAAGATTTTCCATTCGCTGCCGAACACCGCATACCACCCGGTTCAAAGTTACCAAAATTAATGACAACTCTTTATAATAAAAAAGAATATGTTATACACTATAGAAATTTGAAGCAATGTTTGGCAAATGGTTTGAAAGTTACGAAAATACATAAAATTTTGAAATTTAAACAGTCAGCTTGGCTGCGATCTTACATTGAGCTAAACACTACTTTGAGGACCGCAGCCAAGAACGAATTTGAGAAGAACTTATTCAAACTTATGAACAATGCGGTGTTTGGCAAAACGATGGAAAATATCCGTAAGCATAGGGTTGTTAAACTAGTAAGATCATGGGAGGGAAGATACGGAGCGAAAAATTTAATTGCAAGTCCACAATTCCGGAACCGAACAATTTTCGATGAAAACTTGGTAGCTATCGAATTACAGAAAACCGAAGTTTTATTCAACAAACCGCTGTATGTTGGAATGGCTATTTTGGATCTATCAAAATTGTGCATGTATAATTTTCATTATGATTTTATGCTACCCAAATTGGGTATTGAAAAATGTAAACTTTTATACATGGACACCGATAGTTTCATTTATGAACTGTTGTGTAGTGATGCATATGAAGAAGTTATAAAGGCTAATATCTCTAAATTTGATACATCAGATTATAATGTTGAAAACATCTATAAAATACCGTTGGTCAATAAGAAAAAGTTGGGTTTAATGAAGGATGAAGCAAATGGTAAAATAATCACTCATTTTATTGGTTTGCGTTCTAAAATGTATACATTTAAAGTTCAGGGGGGTAAAGTAGTCAAAAAATCAAAGGGAGTGAAATATAATGTTGTAAAAAATAAGATTACTTTTGATGATTATTTCAATTGCTTGAAGGAATTTAATCAAAAATCGACGAGTCAGCGTTGCATCCGTTCATATGCACACAATGTTTTTAGTATAGAACAGTCAAAAATTGCTCTAAGTCCGTACGACGATAAACGATTTCTAATTCCAAACTCTTTCGATACATTACCGTGGGGTCATCATGATGTTCAATAAATTTTTCTGTTTTAGGTGAATGACATCACCAGCGCAACTAAAGGCTTTATGTATAGCATTTGCGAAAATGTTACTAGTATTTTAGGTTATATGTACAGGTACTCCATCATAGAATATTCAAAAAGATTTTTTAGCTTTAAGTATTCTTGATTTCAAAATTTATGTTAAAATGTTTCAGATTTTCTTATATTTATCTTATTTTTTATATTAATAAAAACATATATACAGACATAATTTGTTTTATTTATCACAATTTTCGAATTTCAACGAAATTGTCCTAGCAGTCTTGCAATAATTGAAAACTTTGCTTTCCAATGTTTTTTTATGAATGAGATTGTTTTTTTCAATATATTTAATAAAAAACACAATTTTACTATGTTGTTTTATTTTCTATGTTAAAATGTTGTACAATATCTGCATTATAATAAAAGAGATATTCTCTTAGAGCATTAGTATATAGACAATCGATTGAGGATGCTTCACAAAAACCATAAAGTAGGTCTAAAACACTCATATTACAATTACATAACCAATTTCTAACAATATCAAATAAGTTTCGATAAAATTCATTGAAATTGATGGATTCCAACATGGCAAGTCGATCCGAAATCACATGCTGTACATCTAAAATGAGAGCAATGTCTTCTTCGTACAGGTTCATGTTGACATTGAACTTGGAAACAGACACGATGTTCATGTAGCTACCATACTGATATTGAACCATTTTCACAAAGTCTCCACATTTTGTCACTAGAGGGTCCATAGCAGCACGATCTTCGGCATTTTGATGTATTTCTTGTAAGAAGGCGATGATTGAAGCCCACTCGTAGGTTGTGAATGAAATTGCCCAAGGCGTAAACATTCGCTTCAGAATAACGCATGCACTAAAGTCTCTTGTAGGACTCAGACCACATCGCACCTCGTAGTTACTTGGTTGCGGTAGAGGAAAAGTCATCAAAAGCAATGGTTTTTCGGTTTGAGCTCTAGTTTCGACCCCATCGTCATACTCTCGTTGGGCAGCATCTTCGTATTGATCTAGAATTCGATTGACGGCTTGGAGAGTTTCTTCATTTCCTCGCATACTGGCGTCAGACTTTCACATCAACTAACAAACATTTTCCAAATCACACGTTATTTATATCGGAAAATCACGTGACATCATTTTTGCTTGTTTCTAGTTTTACATGTATTTAAATGGGAAAACGGGTCACATTTGCAGAAAGTGGTAAAAATGCATTGTTTCTTATGTAAAACACGCACAAATCGTTGAGTTTGGGGGGCCTTTTACGAATCAAACAATTGCGTCTTTTCCTATCCAGCTGTTGTGTTTCTTATCGAACCCAAGCCATTTCACATACAATTTATTTCCTTTCTTCCTGAGTACCTTTTCCACGAGATAGATGTTGGGATTTGAGGTTTTTTGCAATTCTTCTTCGTAGAAAGCCCCACTGACTTTTACTCCATGCATATCTTCCAACAAATATGTAACGGGGTTGGTTATCTTGACAGTGACAATTTTAAATAGTTCTGTCGTCCAATTGGGAGTGTATCCTTTTTCGAAAAGGTGTTTAGTCTTACTCAAGCGAACAATGTCGCCGACTTTTAATTTTCGCGGCCCGATAATCTTCAAGTGCGCGTACGCTTTATCGAGAATGAGCTTTTCGTTGGATTTATTAACTTGCGATGGTTTGTAGCCAGTCTTGCTGTGACGTGTATCATTGTAGGCTTTTGTAATGCTAGGTAATATGTCTATCCATTTGTAGGTCCCATTCAAACTAAAGTATTTGAAAAGTTTTTCTTTCAGCGTTCTGATTACACGTTCTGCTATTGCAGCTTTCTTGATGCTGTACGTATTATAGTGGTTGATGTTATGTTTTTTCATAAGTTCTTGGAATTTACTATTAAAAAATTCCTTACCCTGGTCCGTCTGTAAATTTTTTGGGCAACGTTTCGTGTGCATCAAAATGTCTGTAAATACCTTAGTTATTTCCTCACCGGTTTTCGTTTTCAATGGACGAGTCCATACGTACTTGGAGAAACAATCAATTATGATCATAATCAATTTAAAATTTCGATTTTGTCCAGCATACTGACGCATCTCTGCCAGATCCATTTGCCATAAATCATCCAAACCTTTGATGATTGTACGTCGTCGGGGGTATGTTTTACGAGCAGGTTTATGCAACTCGTTGACAATTTGAACCTTTTCTCTCGAAGTCATTACTGCGAATGTGCTTACTTTTTCTTGATGAGTTGCTCAAAATTTGGATGCTTAGATTTTATGCTCATATTCAAATTAAAGTCATTTTATCTTATTTTTTCTTGTGATGAGTTGCTCTAAATTTGTTATGGATGCTTGGATTTTTTTATGCTTATATTCAAATTTGTAATATCCAGTCCTAATTCAGATATTTGGTAAACGACATTCGTTCGAAACTGATTCAACTCTCTTTCCACATTTTTGGTTAAAGTGTGCGCTTCAGTCGCATTTTCAAATTTTTTGTTGATGGCATGAGTGAGTTGTTTCAAATTGTTTGTGTAAGCACGCTCCACATCTGATATAACCAAGTTCACTTTAAAGAATTGTGTTTCAACATCTTTCTGCAAGTGATTAAGCTTTTTAGCGAGAATATCGTCTGTCTGTTTGTATTCAACGTCTTTTGCAGACAGCTCGCTAATTCGATTACGAAAGTCACCGAATGTTTCGGTAACAATTTCAAATTTTTTTTCGAATTGTTTCACAATCTCGGTGAGGTCCTCAATAGTTTTCGTAAACATGTCAGCCCAATGTTTCATCTGATTGTCTACGTACTGCTTGTTGGTAGCATCCATAGGATTAGTTGGCATTTTTACGTTACACAGCTTCAATTTTTTTAAATCAATATTACCGTCAGGAGTATGTGCTAAACCATCACCAAGTTCAATCATCGGACGCAATCGTTTTCTTGAAGAACTATGTCCGAACTTATCGATGGTCATCTTGGAAATGATGTCTATTGAATGATGTTGGCCTCTTTCAATTCTTCGATTATGGATATAATTTCATTGTCAAGTGAAGTGTTTCCAGCATTTTTGGACGCCAACAACAATCGTAAACGCTCACACAATTCGTTCGGGTCATCCCAATAAATGTATTCCATAGGTTTGGAATTGTAAGACATTAAGCCCCGTCCCTCCGTCATTCGCGTCGACTTTCGAATAAACATTGGTTTGATGATTTCCATATATTTGCGTCTATTAGTTCCTTTCAATGCACTATTTGCTTTTTTATGTACATTCGACAGTTCTAAAATGTGTTTGTACGCAACGAGATCGTCCTTGTTGAAATTTTCTGGATCATCGTAGAATATCAGTTCATATAGTCCAGGTGTTCCTATCACTTGTTGTCCAGCAACTTTGATGTGCTGCTTATCAAAATCGATTTCTTTTGAACCAAGCCGCCATTTTGAAGTTGTAAAATCATATATGGGTCCGTATACTTTGTCTATCTTCTCATCATTGCTCCAATATTGTGTTAAGAATTTATGACTCATTGGTGGATACTGATCGATATATGCTTGAATGACTTGAGGAGCAATTGTATCTTCAAATGTTCCTTCTTCTTCGAACACTTCATCATCTCCATCAGTACTGGCAATAGGTTCAAGTTTTTGGAATGGTGGTAGAATTTCAGCATTGCCGACCGATGCATCCTCTGTCTTCACTTCTTTTTTTGGTACGGTATATTCATTCCTGAGCTTTTTAGCTACTGCCAGCTGCTTTTTCAGTGGAACCGATATGGGTTTGAAAAATTTTTGTAATGCCTCATCCTCTTCTGATTTACCCAATTTCAATGATAAGTATTTCTTTTTTATGATCCTAGCGATTTCATTGATTTTCGTTTTGCGAACTATGTCAACCTCTTTGCTGGGTGGTTTCATGTTGACGAATATACTTTTTCATGATAAGTTCATGGTTTTATAAACTTATCGAAGCCATATCGATAGCGACCTGCATTCAGATCGAACTCCTTTACGATCACCATTGCACCGAATTTTTCATTCCAACAATCAGCACACATTCGCTTGAAATCGTTGAATGAGACATCAGGTGAAACGTGTTCATCATACACATGCTTTAAATTTATTTCATCTTGCTTGAACAACACAATTAGATTGCAATTGTCTCGCAACATTTGCTTTGGAGCCTTACTATACGTTTGCCCAATGTACATAACATCTATACCTCGATGTCGACACATGGAATAATATTCTTGGATTTTCTGCTGTTTATCACAAGATATGTCATCAAAAATGAAAATGGAATTTGGTTTAGCCTCGTTGGGACTTATAATTTCCTCGTTCTCTTTGAATTGAAAATATTCGATTCCTTTGACTTTTTTCAACACCTCTTCGAGTAACTGATACTTGGGTTGATACAATGACTTTGAATACACGTAAACGTTTTCAAATTTAGCACCATTTGGGTGGAAGAGCAGTGAAAGTGCTGCATTTGTTTTCCCACATCCACTTGGTCCACATATGATTGCAGGAAATGAATGTGGTAGCAATGTACCATGCTTACTGCTGGTAGATTGACTTTCATTTAAGTAATCCAAATTTTCGATCGGTAAGGTATGCTTCTGTTGAACGACCCTCATGTTGTGCACGATACCATGAAATGTTTAGGATTTTGTATAAATGTTCATGTCTTTCAATATTGACATCATTTTCAATGTTGATTCATCACGGTAAGGGTGTGGTTAATACGCTTATCAATAACCTACCATTCGAACTACATCTGCCAGGCTATTCTTATTGTGGACCGGGAACTAAATTGAAAGAACGTTTAGAACGTGGAGATAGAGGTACAAATCCGTTGGACGAAGCTTGCAGGGAACACGACATTGCATACTCTCAAAACAAATCATTGGAAGAACGCCATAAAGCCGATCAAGTGTTGGAACATAGAGCTTGGGAACGAGTCAAATCGAAAGACGCAAAATTTGGTGAAAAATCTGCTGCTTGGTTCGTCACCAACGCTATGAAGGCAAAACGCAAACTCGGCATGGGTATGGATAAACGATTCTCCCAAATTGCAAAGAAGATTCATCAAGCTATGGAAAAGTCTCATCACGAAGGTGGCAGTTTGAAAAAGTCATCTGCTGCTGCTTTGAAAGCAGCTCGATTAGCCGTCAAAAAATGTGGAGGTCGAAAACGTATTCGAGTACCTAGAATTATACCATTGCCAAAAAGTGGCGGATTTCTACCGCTAATTCCCTTGTTTGCCGGTCTCTCGGCTCTAGGGTCGCTGGCTGGAGGAGCGAGCGCCATCGCAAAGACCATCATCGACACGAAAAATGCAAAGAAAAAGATGGAAGAAGACGCACGACATAATAAAGCTATGGAACACTTGGGATCCGGCTTGTATCTACGAAAAACGCGTAACGGATTCGGTCTGTTCTTGAAGAAACAGCATAAAGGAGGAGAAGGATTGTACTTGAAACAAAAAAACTACTAGCTCAGCTACCCAACAGAGCTCTGTTCGATGGGGAGATTATTGAATGTGCGAAAAAGATGAAAATTCCACATTTTCGTGGTGTTTTTATGCGAGACACTCTTCCTGACCATACAAGACGTCACGAATGTGCCGTAGTGAATTTAGATTCCTCCATCAATCCAGGTACACATTGGGTAGCTTACAAAAAGGATGATAACGCTGTACAATATTTCGATAGTTTTGGAAATTTGAAGCCGCCAAAGGAATTGGTCGATTATTTTGGAAAGCAGCGTGTTAAGATATTTTATAATTACGATGTATATCAAACATATGATCAAAACAATTGTGGACACTTGTGTTTAGCATTTCTATGTCAATAAAAGATACTGTCACAACTACTTGTGTATCAGTCATGTCGATGAAACGAAGTGATACAATACTGACTTTGAAGAGTCATTCTTCGATTATCTCAATTGATCTATCACCGCCGCTTCACTTGCAGCGTGACAGTGAATATGGCTTAGCTCTTCTAAGTTTTCATTCGTACAACAGTATACCCAACATCGATGAAGGTACAAAGTTCCACTATGTAGATGGAAAGGGTAAGAAAAGCATCGACATTCCAACGGGAGCATACGAAATTGAGGATATTGAAAAGTTTATTCAGAAAGCAATCGTACCAAAGACGACGAAGGTAAAGCCTGAAGATTACTTCTACCTCAAACCGAATAATAATACATTGAAATGTGAAATTTTTTGTAAAGATTTTGATATTGATTTCACTCCGAACGATAGTTTGACACACATATTGGGATACTCTCCTAAGATTCTGCCAAAAAATGTTACTCACATGTCCGATCAGCCTGTCAACATTATAAAAGTACGAACCATACACATCGATTCCAACATTACTTCGGGAGCCTTCTACAACGATAGACCTTCGCACACAATCTACGAATTTGCTATCAGAGAAGATCCTGGTTACGCTATCGACGAAAGTCCAAATCCTCTCATTTATCTACCCATCACTACAGACGAGATTCATAATATAACACTTAAAATTTTGGACCAAAACTTTCAGCTGGTGAATTTCCAAGGTGAAGAAATCATAATTCGATTACATCTCAAAGAATTATGGTACTAGGTATTTATAAAATACATCTACCTACGAATAGGCCATCAGTCTTCTTCGAGACAAAGAACATCCAACACCGCCGTGAACTCAGTGTGAAAAATATCCGATTTCTCAAATCCTTAGGCTACAATGTTATCTCCGCAAGTGTTCAACATTTTCCAAAAACCTCAAATGGACACATCAATTCAAAAAGATGAATGGCGTACCTACTATCCATACGTTAAATCTTTCCGCAACAATGATGTCATAGAAATTAGCATTAATCAATCGGATGCTTTCGATGCTCTTTACGCAAGTCTGTTACATATCAGTGGAAAAATTAAGCGCACCAAGGGTAATGGAGAAGTATCTTTTGTCAATAATGCTGGCGCTTTCATGTTCCAATCCATTAGCTACGAACAAAATGGTAAAGAGTTGGAATCAGTGCGTGACGTTGGAATTGTGAGTACCGTTCGAGGGTTTTTATGTTATAGTGAAGAAGAGTCTAAACCCTTGAGTATAGCGACTTGGAGTCCAGATAAAGATGTTGGTATCATCAATGCGGATACTTTGTCATTTAGTATGCTCATTCCGTTGAAACATTTTTTGAATATTTTCAATGACTACGAATATGTCGTATATGGAAAACATACCATCCGATTAGTGCGTGCTCAAAATGACAATCAATGCTTTACCATCGCCAATTCTACAACAACTGAAGTACAATTGGAAATTGAAAATATCGAGCTCAAAGTGCAAAGATTGCATCCAAACGATCAAATTAAATTGCAACTTTTAAAAGCAATCAAAGCTGACACTCCCATCTTGATACCGTTTAGAAAATGGGAAATTCACATGTTGCCTGCTCTCACTACAGGAGCCACCAACGAAATTTGGTCGGTGAAAACTTCATCATTTTTAGAAAGTCCTCGCTATGTCATCGTTTGTTTCCAGAGCAACCACAAAAAGAACCAAGTGAATAACGATCCTACGAAATTTAATTATGCAAACATCATGAATATCACCTTGACGCTGAACGGAGACAGCTATCCAAAGGAGAAGATGCATTTGGACTTTGAAAAGGGGGATTTTACCGAAGCTTACTTCAACTACACTCAATTTGGAAAAAGCTACAAACACTCTTATCTACATACGCCGCTCCTAAGTTACTCTGAATTTGCAGATAAACCTCTATTTGTCATCGATTGTTCTCATCGAGATGAAAGCGTGAAAAGTTCAAGTGTTGATGTTAAGCTTGAAATAGAAGCGTCTAAAGGTTTTCCAGCCAATACTTGTGTCTATTGCATCATCATTCACGATAACATAATTGAACAACATCCTCTCAGTGAAATTATAAAGAGATGGAACTAGGATGACCACTGTCCTCAGTTTAAGTTCAACCATCGTCGAGGAGAGATGAGAATAGCTTTCGTAGACATTCAAGGCTTCAATGTGGGGTGCCAATTCCACCCCAAAGAAATTGCCTTAAGGATTGGCCGTCGATGTAGTAATTATTTGCTATTACCACCAATACCGTTCTCATCGCTAAGCAAAGCAGACCGATATGGCGTTTGTTATTTGGAGAAGCATGTACATAACCTCAAATATTCTTCCGGCTTTATACCATACGAAGCGCTAGATGATATTCTAAAGGAAAATCTCAACGAAATTGATATCATCTATGTGCGAGGACATCAGAAGAAGCAATTTTTGGATGATAGACTTCAATCCTTCTACGGAGAGCAAGCTAGTAGAGTCGTGAATTTGGAGGAATTTGATGACTCATGGCACACTGTTCCAACGTTCAACAACAGCGAATTTACATCATGTATGCACCACACACGTAGCAGTCAATTCTATTATTGTGGTCTTAGAAATGTTGATGAATTGTATAAATGGTTTTGTAATACTTTACCTTTATGAGCAATAGAGAGATTTAAAAAAAATGTTTTTTATTGGAGAAGGGAGGGAGACAAGAAACAAGTTTTTTTTGACAGCAGTTTCAGTCTGAGAGTCATAGAGTTACGATGATGTTGAAAGAAAGGTTGAAGCAACACATTCGACGTTTGGAGGAATTAAAAAATATTCTAAACTTTTTTGAGGAAAAACAAAAGGTGTTTACATTGTTCCATGATATGACTATCAATCCTACCACCCAATTCAGTGAAAAAGATTGGAATGAGAAGGTTTTCAAAAATCCTACACGTTTTCGTCAACGCAATGAGATGCCATCAAGAAGAATCACTCCGTACTCTATCTAAAAATTTTGTTTGATAAAATCATTTATTAAATAAAGCAAATTTTAAGTATAATGTTGTTTTATTCAGAAAATCTCTTTTGATACAATATTAAACATAACACATTTTATTTCAATCCTAATTTCTTAAGCACGTTTAATGATGCTGTTGTGTCGAATAAGCATAATTTGCAATTCAACTCGTATATTCTTTACGAAAATCAAATCTTGGCCGATTTAAACGAATCAAAAACTGAATCGCCATCAAATTTTCGGCAGAAGACGATTTTGGGAGTTGTTTGCTTGAAACGATGAGGGCTGTCCGAGCGCACAGACCCAAACGGCTTATCGCCCTTGCTTACGTCGAAGCGGTGTTAACACATCGACATTTCAATTTATGAGCTTGCGGCTTATCTGATGTAAGTGCGCACGCGCCGCCATCCAACATACATTCTTTGATTTCTCACATTTACACAGGTATAAAGCAAATTTTATAAATACAATATTAAACATAATACATTTTCTTTCACTCCTAATTTCTTAAGCACTTTTAATGATGCTGTTGTGTCGAATAACTATAATTTGCAATATAACTCGTATATTCTATACGAAAATCAAATCTTGGCCGATTTAAACGAATCAAAAACTGAATGGCCATCAAATTTTCGGCAGAAAACGATTTTGGGAGTCGTTTGCTTGAAACGATGAGGGCTGTCCGAGCGCGCAGACCCAAACAGCTTATCGCCCTTGCTCACGTCGAAGCGGTGTTAACACATCGACATTCCAATTTATGAGCTCGCGGCTTATCTCCTATCGCCGCAATGCAAAATATATACATTGCTTTCTCACATCCACATGGGTAACCGAGATGGCAGGCTTGGAAAACGCTTAGACTGTTAACGTGTTGGTGTGTGTGGTTGTGGGTTCGATCCCGCGCAATTGAGAACTTTTTTTCCTCAACAATAAAATAAATAATCCCTAATGGCGGTCATGAAAAGTAGGAATCTAAATGCAGTAACTTATCCCCTCTCCGCTAGATGGCGCTCATGAATTGTAGGAATCTAAATGCAGTAACTTACCCCCTCTCCGCTAGATGGCGCTCATGAAATGTAGGAATCTAACATTTGAAACCCCGTTGGAAAAATACTGTCTTTGTGTTCCGTGTCACATCTGTCACTGTGTTCCGTGTCACTGTCAATATGCTGTTCTCAGTTTGTGTTCTGTGGTTGACAGGTCACTTCCGTTCCAGAACTCTCTTAGTATATCTACTAGTAAATGATAACAAATATTGTTTTTCATAATTTAGATAAGTTACATCTAATTTTGTCGACCTAGCAAGATCTAGAATAAATTCAAATTTGAAATTACCGCAGATATTAATAATTAGTTCTCCATAATACGATTCACCCAAAGTCCCTATATATGAAAGTCTGGACAGAACGGTCGTTCGCGGGATTGGTCTACAGCCAAATCTAATTTAATTATATTAAACGAGCAATGCTTGTATATATATATATATATATATATATATATATATATATATATATATATATATATATATATATATTATATAAAGTTATAATTGAATTATTTTTTAAAGTCAAATAATAATAACAATAACAAAGTATTATTTTAAATATTATTTCATAATATTATATTACATCCGCAAGACGCAGTATCTCACCATATTGTATTACATCTGCAAGACGCAGTAATATTGCACCATATCATATTACATCTCCAAGACGCAGTTTAAGAAGATAACAAAAGTGATAAGGATATTTACGTGCCAGAGATGCAGACCAGTAGTCAGCAAGTTACCATAAAGACCATTGTTAATTGTTTATCCAGCTCGGCCTCCAAAAAGACATTACTATGTATTTTATTTATAATATTCTAGAAGTTTCGATTCAACCTTAGGAGAAAAGATCCATTGTATTAATTTACGTTTCTTTTTATATTTCTGATGATTAAACATTTTTGATTGTATAAATACTAGATCTCCAGCTAACAGAATCATTAACTTGTTCACTTACTTACTTGTGAGTCAATATTCATACAGTCATGTAAAGTTATTTGTATTTTAATATTTTTTGTGTTAATGAATAATTGTTTTTTTAAAAAGTTAACTTGGAGTTATGTGATTTAACAAATTGGCGCAGTCGGTAGGATAACTCAACGTGATAAAACAAGGCCTACTTCAACAACAAGTTTCCCCTCATTATCACGGTGGTTTCCAAACCTTCAAGTGAAGAATCAACAGCTCCAAAAGAAGAAGAAGAATTATTAGAATTTGAAGAGTAGGATTCTTCAACGTTGGTAAAACAAGGCTTACTTCAACAACAAGTTCCCCCTCATTATCAACGGTGGTTTCCAACCTTCAACTGAAGAATAAATAGCTCTTAAAGAAGAAGAAGTATTATTAGAATCTGAAGAAAAGGATACTTCAACGTTGGTAAAACAAGGCTTACTTCAACAACAAGTTCCCCCTCATTATCAACGGTGGTTTCCTAACTTTTGAAGAAAAGAACCGAACAAGACAAATGTACATCTTACTGTAAGTGAATTATCACGTATATTAATTTTTGAATTTTTGAACTGTTCGATTTTCTTTTATCATATTTTTATATATTTGATATTTTATATTTAATTAAATCAAAATGGCAAATGAAAGAAATCCAGCTCAAGAGGTTGAACTTGAACCATATAGAATTTCGGAAATATTTTGTATCGTGCCTGAATTTGAAGGTGATCAGATATTTCTCGGAACATTTTTAAATGCATGTGATTGTGCTTATAATATGTCTACCAGAGATCAAAAGGCTCTGTTAGTGATTCACATTAAAAATAAATTAAAGGGAAAAGCGGCTCAACTAATCAGCTCGCGAAATCCTCAGACTTATGCAGAGATAAGACAACTTTTAAATCTTCATTTTGGTGATTCAAGAGACCTTACTTCTCTTATTCATGATTTACAAAGATTAAAACAATTATCGAATGAATCAGCTCTAACATTTTTCAATAGAGTGCAAGTCTTAAATGCTAAAATGCATGCAAATATACAAAAAACATCAAATTTATCAAATGAACAAAAGGTTGCACAAGAAATTCTTATTGACTATGGCTCTTAATACTTTATTAACTGGACTTGAACCCCGTCTAGGACAACTTATTCGTGCTAGTCAGCCTGAAAATTTGTTAGAAGCACAAATTCGCATACGAAGAGAATTGCAATTATCATATTTTGAGAACCAAAAATTTAATAAGCCAGCTTCTAATATTGTAAGTAAACCTCAAAATATATTAAATGTTAGAAAACCCCAAATACAAACTGTAAAATGCTTTTCATGTGGTAAAAATGGTCATACTTCTAATCAATGTCGTTTCCAACAGCAAAGAGCATCAGCTCCAAGCTATAACCCAAATTTCAATAATAATTTCCAGAGACCAATAAATTTCCAAAATCAATCACAAAATACTGTGCAAAATAGACCGAATGTTCCTATTCAACAAAGACCTTTTATTTCGCAGGGACAATCCCAGATAAGACCATCAGTAATTCAAAAGAATCCAAATTTTCAACAAGGAGCTCATTTAGTCGGCTTCAATGGTGAAAACGATTCAGATTATTATTTCGAAAATAATCAAGATATTTTTGAAAATGAAATCCAAGAAAATTATAGTAACTATTCCGAATCATCAGTCTATTCTCCGGATTTTGAAAATTGTCCACAAGATATTGAATCTCCTGAAAACTCCAATTTCCAGGATTTTCCCATTTCTCAAATCAAAGACCATCCCCCAGATTGTCCGACAACAGAGAATTTAATTTCAGAAACAGTTACCAGAATCCAAACATTAAAATTCGAAGAGATAAACCCGAATGTAAATTTTCCCGAACAACATTTTCTTTAAATCCATTTTTGACTGTTAATTCCAAAAATCTTTATTATATTGAAGATGCTTCTAAAGAGTTTAAGTTGCTTATTGATACAGGTGCAGGAGTTTCTATTTTTAAAGAAAATACTGTTAAGAAATTTCCTCAAAGATTTACTGAATATGTAACTATTCAAGGGATAACTGATCAAAAAATTTTACTAAAAGAATCTGTTTTTATTCCATTTTCTGTAAAAGATCCACATAAAGTTTTTATTTATAATCTTAATATTGATTTTGATGGAATTTTGGGTTCAGATTTCCTAGAACATTATAATTGATTTGAATTCAAAACAATTGATAACTAATTTCAAAACTATACCTCTGTTTAAAGTTACCGAAACATCACACTTGTCTCAAAATAATCAAATTTGTGAACAAGATTCTGAATTCTTACAATTTGAACAAAATACTGAAAATTGTTATAAAAAAATAGCTGAGAAAAACATTGATATTTTTGACATGCCTCATGATTATTCATTAGTTCATTGCGTGGCGGAAGATATGCAAATGCAAAAAAGCATTGCCGCGGAATTTAAGAAACGATTTGGAAATATAGAAAAATTATTAAGTCAAAATCAAAAACAAGGTGGTTTAGCAGGTTTGAAAATTAAGAATGCGAATACAACTAGATATATTTATTATCTTGTAACAAAAGAAACTTCAACTGGAAAACCCACTTATCAGACTTTATGGTCATCTTTAAAGAAATTGAGAGATCATGTTGGTAAAAACAATGTTCAAAAATTAGCTATGCCAAAAATAGGGTGTGGATTGGACAAGTTAGATTGGACGCATGTTAAAAAAATGATATCTTATCTTTTTAGAAATTTAGGTGTTGAAATTGTTATTTGTTTGCCAAAGATACAAAATCGAATTTTTATTGAGCCAAGAATTGAAAAAATTTTCAAATTGAAATGTAATTTAACAAACACAGATGCACTACTTTTCGGACAAGAAATAGAAAATGTTAGAATTCCAAATGCTTTGGTACATGTAAATGAAGAAGGTGAATTCTTTACTTCAATTATTAATTCGAATGCTATTCCAAAAATTGTTGAATTTCCAAATTTGAATCTAGATCCCATTCCGAATTCCGAATGTTTTTTAAATTTTAATTGCGTTAATGAAAATAAAACTAAATTTAATCAACCTGTTGATAGAAACACTATAATTTTGGATCAGTTGCGTACAGATCATCTCAACGAAGAAGAAAAAGAAATTATCACAAATTTATGTTTAGAATTTTCTGATATTTTTTATTTGGAAGGAGACCAACTAACATTTACTAATGAAATTAAACATTCAATTGAAACTGATAATGCGAGACCTATATTTACTAAATCATATAGATACCCCCAAATTCATAAAGAAGAGGTAAAAACTCAGGTGAACAAAATGTTGGAACAAGGTATTATACGTCATTCTATTTCACCATTTTCATTCCCAGTTTGGGTTGCGCCAAAGAAGCTTGATGCTTCAGGAAAACTAAAATGGCGTGTGGTTGTTGATTATCGTAAATTAAATGAAATTACGGTAGATGATAAATATCCATTACCCAACATTTCTGATCTCCTTGATCAACTAGGAAGATGTCAATATTTTACCACTCTTGACTTAGCCTCAGGTTTCCATCAAATCGAAATTGAACCAAAAGATATTTCCAAAACAGCTTTTTCAGTTGATAACGGTCACTATGAATTCGTTCGAATGCCGTTTGGACTCAAAAATGCCCCGTCCACTTTCCAACGCGTCATGGACAACATTTTACTTGGCATTCAAAATGAAAGATGTCTTGTTTATATAGATGACATAATAATTTATTCGTCTACTATTCATGAACATGTTTCTCGTCTGACTGAAGTTTTCAACAGACTTCGGAAAGCCAACTTGAAAATTCAACCAGATAAATGCGAATTTCTTAGAAAAGAAGTCGCTTATCTTGGACATATCATTACCCAAGATGGTGTTAAAACAAATCCAGCCAAAATAGAATGTCTCAAAAATTTCCCGGAACCTAAAAATCCGAAAGATGTAAAATCTTTCCTTGGTTTAGCAGGATATTATCGTCGCTTTATACCAAATTTTGCCAAAATTTCTAAACCCCTAACAAGACTTTTACAAAAAGATGTTTCTTTTATTTTTAATAATGAATGTAAAAATTCTTTCAATGATCTAAAAGCTGCACTTACTTCAGATCCTATTTTGAGATATCCAAATTTTGAAGAACCATTTATTCTCACAACTGATGCTAGTGCATTTGCCATTGGCGCTGTTCTATCACAAGGTCCCATTGGTAAAGATCTACCAGTAAGTTATGCTTCGAGAACATTATGTAGTGCAGAAACAAGGTATTCAACAATAGAACGAGAACTCCTTGCTATTGTATGGGCAGTAAAACATTTTCGTCCTTATTTATTTGGAAGAAAATTTACGCTAGTCACTGATCATCGTCCATTAACATGGCTTTTTTCCATTAAAGATCCCGGAAGCAGACTAGCTAGATGGCGACTCAAATTGGAAGAATATGATTACAAAATTGAGTACAAGCCAGGCAAAATTAATAAAAATGCAGATGCACTTTCAAGAATTAAAATTAATCATTTTAAAGAATGTGCAAATTTACAATCTAAAATTACAATTTTGGCAAATAATGAAACTAATGACGTTATACCATCAACAAGTAAAGACCCTAATGATCCTATAGAACCACAAAAAAATGAAACACTTATAGAGGAACAGGATGAATTAATGACAGACGAATTTAATAGATTTGTTGACCTTTACAAAACAAAATCAATAATCGATTATTCAAAAATTGAAACATCAAATGACCAGTTACTGGATAGGACTCATAAGAATATTGTCACTTTATTTTGGCAAAATAAACTTGAAGATTTACATTATAAAATTATTGAAGATAGTTTTGAAGAAAATTTTGATTTTCAAATGAATTTAGTAAATATTGTTTCTAGTAAAACTATGAAAGATCGCAAGTATTTTATAATACCTCTTATTTACGATCCAGAGTTTGTAGTTCAACAATTATTTTATACATTATTTAAAGAACAAAGTAAATTTGATCCTTCAAAAACTTATTATATAGAAAATAATCTTGAGTTACCTATTTTAGAAGTATTCTCTTTTATTTTTGCTAATGTTGATTTAAAATTTGTAGTCTGTCAAAATATTGTTAAAACACCTGACCGAGATGAAATACCTATCATATTGGACCAATATCATAAAGGCAAAAATAATTTACATCGCGGAATAAATGAAACTATACGACGGATAAAAAGTATAACTGGACAGGACTAACAAAAGATGTAGAACAATTTATTAAAAACTGTGAAACTTGTCAAAAAGTAAAAATCTGTCGTAATAATTTAAGCACTCCTCTGGTAATAACAGAAACACCAAAAACTCCGTTTGAAAGAATTAATATTGATATTTTTGAGTATCCAACAAGAAATTACGCTTTAACGATTCGAGATGAGTTAACTAAATTTACTCAAGCTTATCCTATTTCAAATAAAAAAGCTTCAACAGTTGTAAATACACTATTAATATTCTTTCAACATTTCGGAACACCTTTGAGAATTCATTGCGATTATGGTCGAGAATTTGATAATTCATTAATAAAAGATTTGTGTACGCTTTATGACATAAAGCTCACTTTTTCTAGCGTTGGCCATCCACAATCGAATGGTTCTTTAGAAAGATTTCACGGAACTCTTGTGGAAATGATCCGTGCACGTAAGACAGAAAATCCAGACGAACATCCGTTTAATATTTTGCCATATGCGGTTATATGTTATAATAATACTAAAAACAAAACAACTGGTTTTACCCCATATGAACTGATTTTTGGTCATACGTCTAGTAGACCACCTGAAACTTTATATAATGAGAAAGCCCTTATTACTAAATACATACGTGATTTGAACAACAGAATGCAACATTATTATAAAATTGCACGAGCAAAAACAGCAAGTCAGAAAGAAAAAGCAAAAATTAGATTTGATAAAAATATTTCAGGAAAGCTTCCAGAGTATAAAATAGGAGATAAAGTTTATCTTAAAGAATCTCAAATTAAAGATAAAAGTCAAAATTTGTTTAATGGTCCTTTTGAAATTGTGCAATTATTTGATAATTCTGCAATAGTTTTAAATCCACAAACTAATCAAAAATCAAAAATTAATTTCGATAGACTGAAACCCTACTATGAGTAGTTTCTTTGGTTTCAGATTCTTCGTGCTGATAAATATTATATCAGCTCAATACACACTTAATCCTGTTAATAACACCGTTGGAATCTTTTTCCATGAAGAATGTACTATCAAAATTACGAATGAAAAATGGACACTTTTAGTTTACAAAGATCTGGCCCCAATTAAGAAAACAATGGAAAATAATGATAAAATACTTATAGAAATTTTGGATACTTTAGAAGATCCGTCTCGAAGGTTTATAGCTTTTAAGTCTGAAGTTCAAACACACATAAGTTTATTATCACAAATTTCGAATTCAATAGGTCAAAAATATAAAGAAATTATAGGAGAAACTAAATCTTATAACTCCAGGGCAAAGCGAGGTATATTAAATGGAATCGGAACTGTTTGGAAAACTATTACTGGTAATTTAGATGCATCAGATGGAGAATATTAAAATGATTGTATTAACAAATTATCTCATGATGAATTTGAGTTAGAAAATCTTCTTAAAAAACAAATTTCAGTTACAACTTCTGTTATTAAAAATTTTAATAATACTATACGAAAATTACAAATTGATGAGAAGACTTTTAATGAAGATATAAAAGAAATTCAAAATACTTTGATGGATATTGCTGATGATGTCGCATTTTATGAAGCACAAATAAGGATATTGAATATTTGTGAATCACTAATGGAAAGCTATATTTTCTTAGAAGATTCCCTTAATACTATTTTAAATTCTATCACTTTTGCTCGCATAAGATTATTACATAGCTCAATAATAGCACCCTCAGATTTAATCAATTCTTTACAAGATATAGCAAAATCTCTTATAAGAAATAATTTACCTTTACAACCGTATACGTCAAATATAGCTAATTATCTTAATATTATTGAATTAGAGGCATATCAATCAGAAAGTAAAATAATATTTGTTCTCAAAATTCCTCTCATTGATCCAGAAGCTTATATACTATATCGACTCTATCCAATACCAATATTAGATGATCGAACAGGTATCTATCATATTTTACCAACTACACAAAAATATATTGCGCGGGATGATGATTCACTGCTGTATTTGTCATTGCGAAATCTGGATAATTGCAAGACTCTTGAAAGAAGCATAAAAATCTGTTCTAATCTCCTCCCATATCCAATTGACAACGATGCAATTTGCGAAGCACAACTATTAAGAAGATTAACTCAGATGCCCAAGACATGTCAAACATCTTTTCTTTTTGTTAAAGATTATAATGTCTACCAAATTGATTTAAATCTATGGTTAATCACTGTTTCGGACCCTTTGCCAATCACGATTAAATGTGGAAATAAGGAAATTAAATCAGAAATTATTAAAACTAATAGTTTACTGAAATTACAACCTGAGTGTAGTGCCTTTATTGGAAGTACAAGAGTTCATGCTCAATACCCAATTGACACATACCAAGAAATCAAGTATCGAAGTCATCCAGTCACAATTCCATTTGACTGTTGCAAAGATATTCCTGAAAAATTACAAATTCCTGAACTAGAACCTCTTAAGTTGAACAAAATTGATTCCGAAGATTTGAATATTGCACAACACAAACTAAATCAGTATTCAGAAGAATTAGAAAAAATGATGAAACAATCTCCGATCAGTAAATATACACATTGGTTCACCATTTTAACCATTGTAGTAATAATTTTATTGGTAATACTTTATGTGACCTGTAAATGTAGAAGAAAGCATCATCGAATTGGAATAGCTTTAACCAACGATTACCCACCATCACCACCAGGACCAGGTTCCAGTATTTCATTCCAGCAAAGTATAAGAAGAATTCTTCCGAAAAGAAGAGCAAGTATCCATGTCGGAGAACCCATAGAAGAGAATATCGAATTAAATCCAAATAAATCATTAACTTAAAAAGTTGTTGCAAACTCCACCAACTTTTCTTAAATGGGGGAGTTGTTATATAAAGTTATAATTGAATTATTTTTTAAAGTCAAATATTGTATTAATTTACGTTTCTTTTTATATTTCTGATGATTAAACATTTTTGATTGTATAAATACTAGATCTCCAGCTAACAGAATCATTCACTTGTTCACTTACTTACTTGTGAGTCAATATTCATACAGTCATGTAAAGTTATTTGTATTTTAATATTTTTTGTGTTAATAAATAATTGTTTTTTTAAAAAGTTAACTTGGAGTGGATGAAAATTCAGATGTATGAGTTTTAGAGTATATTGAATCGATTGGTTGTATTCACATTCACATAAAAAATCATTTTCAGCAAAAAAATTCTTATTTTATCTTCCATACAGATTGTAAAACATATGTAGATATGCGCATTCTAATTTAACGCAACATGAGTAGCTCATTGGTTAAGCTCACGCCTGGTAATCTGGAGGTCCTCGGTTCGTATACTTATCAACATATATTTTTTTTGTAAATTAAAGGTGTTTAAATCTCAGATACAGCTCCAACGATTGTGATCAAATTTGGTATACAGATAATGTTCTACTTTTGAACATTATCTAAGTGGCTTTCCTGATAAAAAGCGAGGTTGTCACCTTCGGGGTCCATAAACTTTTTCTTGAATGATTCGCAGATTTGGATAAAAATTATGCAATTCCAATTTCTAACTTCTTTCACATAAATTTGAATTTAAATATTATTGTTTTTGTAAATTTCAATACTTTTACATATAAACGTCAGAGCAGATGTAAAGAAATGCAGATATAATTATGTAATAACTAAATGAATTTTATTTGAAACTAAGGACATTACATTGTTATCTTGAGTTAAAAATGTTATTATTCGGAAGAACACAATAAATACCTCGTATAAAACTAAACCCTTGGATGATGTAGATTCTATTCCAAATTTTTGTATCCAAATATTTATTTCCTAACAGAATAAGTCAATATCACAAGCTATTTCCTACTATTATAAAATCGGTTAACAATATAAAGGGTGTTCGAGCAGTAGTTTGGACCAGTTTCCAACTGTGTTCCGTGATTGTGGAGCATGCGCATATGAATTTCCGTCTTCTTAAAATTAAAATGCGCATGCCTCTGACGGTTTGAGTTTGGTTTGAAATCCTGCTCGAACACCCTTATCTTATTAATTTCACTTCACGACAATTACTTTGGGTGCGGTCGAGAACACGCTGTAAGCAATTGCAGCAATAAAAGTGAAGTAAACACAGCAAGCGGTTTTTTATTGAATTTAGTCGTTGGCAGCAGTTGGCAGCATTTGATGCAAATTTGTTTCCGACCGACAAGCTGTCAATAGCAATCCGTGAATGAAGGAACGACGGCTGAAATTATCTAAGATATAGATAACAATGAAAATGTTAGTTACAGGGAAATTGAACTGTTGATTTATATTAAGATACTACCTTTGGCATTGAATTTTCAACGCCATAAACAACAGTCAAAAATCAATAGGTATAATTTTAACATTATTAGCTCCATCAAATTCCTCTTTTGTCACTTTGATTTTATAATTTGTCCCGGTAATTTCATCCAACAAGATTAATTCTATTATATCTATTATTTTGAATGAAAGAATATTTTATTGGATCATCTATACATAAACCTACTTTGGAGGTAGTGTTCTCTGCTTCTACTCTCAATTCACTTGTTTACACCACCTCCACGGGAAAAGCAAATTTAGCATGTGCAATAAAAACACATGCGCAGTATCGCATCTAATAGCAAACAAAACTTGCGTTAGTGAATTTTAGACCACCAATTTTTTGCTCTCAGTAGTTATGGGAGCCACAACGCTGACGGTATGAAAATCATCGTCCGTTCTCACACTAGAAGTGCTGACTCCGTGAGACCGTCCGAAGAACCTTTTCACATGCGTTTACCCATAATACGATATTTTATCCTATTATAAATATATGGAAATTAGATCTAAGATTCATTCTGTTCTTTGCTTTCTTGCTTGTAATAAAACTTTTTAAAAACTATTTTCGTTAACCGAAAACCATTATTGGCGCAGTCAGTCGTTTTTGTGCAGTTTTTGGCTAAACTACGGTAGAATACGTATTTTTGGAACGCGGATCTTCATCCCTTGGCACTACAGAACCTCCCCAGTTCCACAAGTGTTTGGTACACCTGAGGACAACGCAAGGACCCAAAGCAGAATTGCTCAACAGAGAAACAACGACAAAGTAAGTCCAAGTTCCTGTTATTTCCTTATTTTCTCCGTATAAGAAAATTTTATACTTCTAGAATAATATACATAACCAACCTTAAAGGATTAATAATTTATGAATAATATTGGCGATTTAATAGATAATTTTTCAACAACACTTAAAGTTAACAACAAAATGCCAGATAGTAATAACGAACAAATCATTAGCGGCTTAAATATACTTGATACTATACCTAATTACGATGGCGATATAATAATTTTATACATGCTTGTAACTTCCTTTTTGATAATTTTGGAAATACAACAGATATAAGGGTAAAAAATTATTTAATTAGAGTTATTCAAACTAAACTAGTAGGTAGGGCACAAATTCTAGTTGGATCACGCCCAGAACTAACTAGTTGGCCGTTGATAAAAGCGGCTCTTGAGCAATGTTTTGGTGACAATAGAAATTTAAAATGTTTAGAGCAAGATCTGTTCATGGCTAGGCCTAATAGAAACGAGAGTTCTCTTGACTTCGGCAAACGCTTGTAAGTTTTAAGAAGCAACCTTGCACAGAAAATTGCTAATCAATCTATGAATGCTGCTACTAAAGAGATACATCTGAGACAATACGACCAATTATCCCTTAGAACTTACATTCGTGGTTTGCCTGCTCATTTACAATTGTTTGTTAGAATGAAAGATCCTAAATCTCTAGAAGAGGCCATTACAATTATTATCGAAGAACAAAATTTTCAATATACCTAGAATCTATTTAGAATGCCTATGAATAATCATAAACTTACCGCTCCTCAACCACCACAATATTATCAATCCCCTATGCAAAGAATTCAATCAAGCTATTCACCCCAACATCGCTTCCACCCACCACAAAATTTCATTCAAACCCAAAATTTACAAAGTCCAGGACCATCTCAATTTCCTGAACCACATTTTCAATCCCAACCAATTCAACAAAAATTTTTCACTAATAGAGAAGTTTTCGGACCTCCTAAAGACGTATTCAAACCAACCCAGATCATATTTTATTACGCTGATAGAATCTAATGGTTGACTAAACATAATAAAAATAAACAAATAGATAACTATACCCCGTTTTATATAATCGAATTGTTCCATTTATTGTATTTAACTTTAGTCTTTGTGATTTATAATATTTTGTTACTTATCATTTATTATATTGTGGTATTTAATTTGATTTTTTGTAATCTATTGCATTTATTGAATATTATGTATTTTATTGTAGCGTGATTTCTGTATTTTTTAAGAGAAACAAGTGTTTCCACTTATCTCTACACTGCTTTATTCGCTTCTATTATATAGCCTTTTTTAGTTATATTTATTTATTCTGAATAAAGTTATATAATAATAATAAAAAAACCGGAAAAACTTCAACCAATAAACCAGAACCAATGTCTACCAGAACCAGCTATACACTTCCTAGTATGAAGAAACATACAAATTCTAGAAATTATTTCAAATCCTCTGGTCCACGTAATTTTATTTCAGAAGAGCTTTATCAAATTGACGGGGAAACTGTCGAGAATCCTGAAATAACATACGATCAACCAGAGATTTTAGGAAACTATCACGAAGGGTACGATAATCCCATTACAGAAAATCAAAACCCACATTATGTCGAACACCTCCCCATTAAAAATAACATCCGAAATGTACACTGAAATTAATAACAGCTTACCTTACATAAAAATTCAAAACCCTCCAACGAAATTATTGATAGACACCGGCTGTTATAATTCTATCATAAAACCTTCTATTGCACAAAAATATTTTAGTGATTGTATCTATCATTATCCAACACAAATAAGGACAGGCGTAGGAGAAAAAGAAGTCCGTTTTAGAGCTGATATTCCAGCAATGCCCGACTTGAAAAGCGATAAACAAATAACTTTTATTCTCTTCGATTTTCATAATTTCTTCGATGGTATTATTGGATTAAAAGAGCTTCAAAACCTTAAATTTTCGATTGACTTGGTAAATAAACAGCTTTCCAATAATAAAACAAATATCCCAATTATTTTTAGGAATCCTGGAACAGAAAAATATAAGATTACCCTGAACTCTTTTGAAATTGCTTCCCTCTATGTGCCTGTATCCGAATGTGATGGTGATATTATAGTTCCCGAATGTAAAATTAAGAACTTACATATTGCCGAAACATTAACAATTGCAAAACACGGATTCGCTAAAATAGAAATTTTTAACAATAGCGATGAAATTATACAACATACTTTCGTTAACCCTATAAATGTGTTGCCCTTCCCCGATTCCGACAAAAAGAACTTTGCTTTCTTTCACATTGAACATTTTCTTCCAAATCAGAAAGAAAAAAAAGGTTAGACATAAAAAAATTAATAAGACATGACCACCTGAATTGCGAAGAAAAGAAATTACTCGTAGACCTATGCCGTGAATTTTCCGACATTTTCCATTATGATAATGAGAAACCAGGTTAAACACGAAATCAAAACTAGTGATGAAATTCCAATACACAGAAAATCGTATCGATATCCATTTATCCATAAGGAAGAAGTCCAACAGCAAATTAATAAAATGCTTGAGGACGGCATAATAAGACCAAGCCAAAGCTCTTGGAGCAGCACTATATGGATAGTACCAAAGAAGTTGGATAAAAGTGGCAAACAAAAGTGGAGATTGGTGGTCGACTATAGGAAAGTCAACGAGAAAACAATTGATGATCGATATCCAATTCCTAACATCAACGACATCCTTGACAAATTAGGGAGATGTCAGTATTTCTCGACATGGGATTTGGCATCCGGTTTCCATCAGATAGAAATGGACCCGAAATCGATCCCTAAAACCGCCTTTAATGTCGAAAATGGACATTTCGAATACGTCAGGATGCCCTTTGGACTGAAAAATGCTCCAGCCACATTCCAACGGGTTATGGATGAAATTCTTCAGGGTCTTCAAGGAAAAATCTGCCTCGTGTACATGGACGACATAATAATTTTTTCATCCAACCTCGAAGAACACATGAAAAACCTGAAGCTTATTTTCAAAAGGTTGAGAAACTGTAAACTGTAAATTTAACTTGACAAGTCTGAATTTATTCGTAAAGAAGTTGAGTTCTTGGGACATGTGATCACATCGGAAGGTATACGTCCAAACCCAAAGAAGATCGAAGCCATAAAGAAATTCCCGTAACCAAAAACTTCAAAAGAAATAAAATCATTTCTCGGTTTATTAGGATACTATAGAAAATTCATACGAAATTTTGCAAAACTTACAAAACCCTTTACCCACTGTTTAAAGAAGGGGAGAGAATTGAACATACTCCCGAGTTTATACAAACTTTTGAATTATGCAAGAATATTTTATGTAATGATCCGATCCTGCAATACCCAGATTTCAGCCGTCCATTCAACCTTACAACATACGCCTCGAATTTTGCAATCGGTGCAGTCTTGAGTCAAGGTAAGGAAGGTCAAGATTTGCCTATTGCATATGCTTCACGTACCTTGAACCCAGCTGAGATTAATTACAGCACGATCGAGAAAGACCTCCTTGCGACTGTATGGGCCAATCAGCATTTTCGCCCATATTTATTCGGTAGAAAATTCACAATAGTTCATAAACCTCTTCAGTGGCTATTCAGTTTAAAAGAGCCAAATTCTCGACTAGTAAGATGGCGCCTTAGGATGGAGGAATATGACTATCAAATACTATATAAAAAAGGAATCCAGTACACCAACGCAGACGCACTTTCAAGGATAGAAATTTATGAAAACAAATCTCTCATAGGTAATCCTGGCGATATATCAATAGATATAAACGAATTCCTTTCTCCACAACCACCGCATAATAACGATAATCTTAAAAATTGTGTGAACCACTACTCTAACCAAATTATTTTTAATCAGAGTGCTAATACCAGCCCGTGGCAACTCTTATGGGAGAATTTTGATCGTTTGTTGCCAAAGTGTACCGATTGATCGCTAGTATCGCTTCCGACAATTAGTGGCGGTAAGATTCAAATACGTAAATGTTCTATTATAAATATGTTATCTGTCTAACACATCTAACCTCATTTTTCTGAAGCGTTGTTTGTGTTTGTATTGGCAGTATGTTTTCTCTGGTTTTGTAGCTTTTGGATGTTTTGAAGGTACGTATCTGAGAAATGAGAGAATATGCACGTTTTCTCTGCAATTCTCTGTTGTTGAATGTGAATTTTATTCTTTATTACTATTTAAGTGTCTTATTCTTATCATTCGTATCTCATTTCTTTCAGTGTTCGTAAGGCTCATTGGCAAGAAAATGCCACTAAAGACATGCTGTAAGGCTGCCGAGAAAGCTGGTTAAAACAAAGAAAACATTTGTAATTAGGTATGGCATGATGAAAATACGAAGGAAAATGGAGAGCAAAGCAATTTATATATACAATGTTTTCAAGCAAGTTCATCCTAAAACTGGAATATTAAGCAAAGGTATGGGTATCATGAATAGCTTTTTGATTGACATTTTCCAACGTTTTGATGCTTAAGCTTTCCGTCAAGCTCATTAAATAGAGATCAGAGTAAAAATGAGATCGCAAATAACATGTAAGAAACAACTGTTAATCTACTTCTACCAGGTAAATTAGCGTACCATGATGTAAGTGAAAGAAAAAACTAGTACTTCGGTGAAACTAAAAATATAGAAAAGTTGTTGAATCTGAATTTTATTCTCTATCATTTGTATCTCATTTATTTCAGTAATCGTATGGCTCAGTGGCAAGAAAATGGCACTAAAGACATGCTATAAGGCCGCCATAAGAATGCTGGTAATACACAGGAAAACATTACTAATTAGGTATGGCTCTCGGTTTGGCATGAAGAAAATACGAAGGAAAATGGAGAGCAACGCAATTTATTTATACAAAGTTTTCAAGCAAGTTCATCCTAAAGGTATGAGTAATATGAATAAATAGCTTTTTGATTGATATTTTATAATTTATTGCTGTTTAAGATTTTCGTCTAGCTCATTATACAAAGAGATCAGAAAATACTCAATAGATCCCTAATAACCTTTAAGAAGAAACAGCTATTGTCTACTTCTACCGAGAAATATAAGTAGTTAATAAATAATAATTCCAGTAATGCTGAAGTATAAAAGAGCTTAACGTAATTAAATAGTATTACTAAATGGGGTAATTGGGCATTATTCTAATTCTCATTTAATGATTTACTAAGAGTATATAAGGGTTTTCTCAATTCATTTTTAAACGATAGACTTTGTCTGCCCTACTGAAACTCAGTATTCCATATATTATTGCATTTGATTTGAAAGTATCTATCAGTTATGCCGGCTAAGAAGTGTTTTGTGCTCAACTGTGCTACTGATGAAAATTCAGGAGTAAGCCTGCATCACTTCCCTAAACTCGGAGTATCTAATCTTAGAAGGTGAGTTGAGTAATAGTTAATATATATTTTTTTACTTAATGTGTATTTTAACTTAATGAATTGGTTTCTCAAACCCTGACTCGATGGTCATAACTCTGCTTTGATTGAATTCTGATATATTTTGATGTAAAAATTCTAACATTTAATGTGTTTTATAAAATGACTTATTTAAGAGGAAAACAAATATACATTTTTTGCCGGTTGCCCCCCTACGAAACGGGTATGGTTTCATAGTAACCATTATAATTGCAGTAGAGTAATATAGGATGTATGACACCAGAATAATATTGAACAGTAGCCAATTTTGACAGAATCATTGAACCCATTTCGATTACTTTCATAATTATTTTTTAAATGTATCTCTGATAACAGTCCTTCTTTTTCACTGCAGATGCCGATTATGGGCTCAATTCTGTCAGCCAGATGCAGATTGGTCCGACGAAAATGCTCTAAGGAAGCTCTACACTTCACATAAATATATATGTGGTAGACATTTTCAAGCAGGTGCTTTCAGCGAAGTGAATGCTTCAAAATTGACCGTGTTCGCGATTCCTTCCGTTAATACTGTTATTGCTATTCCTCCAAATATTCCCGCTAATATTTCTTCGTTACCTTCTACTTCTTTTGAAAATCCCTCATTTGATATTCAAAGGTTGGCGCTTCCTCTTCAAAGTTCACCCCCTTTCTCACGTAGGTCTGTAACGCCAACTCATTCTCTTGAGACCCCTTCTTCCTCTCACACTGTTCTAGCCACTCCTCCACGGAACGCACCTCATTCTCCTCAAACCCCAGTTACACCACCTTCTACAGCATATAATCCATCACACGAATCTGCTTTTGATGTTCGACGAAATGTATAACCGTAAACTGGATAAAATAGAGGGATATCAAGACCACAAAGGACAAGGCTACAGTGGCAAGGTAAGAAATATTTTTTTTTATCAAAGTATACTATATGCTATTTTGAATTTCTTGAAATTACCTTCTTGATGAACTGAAATATATTCAAAATAACATTTTTTATGAGTTGATTAGTAATAATTATTCTTTCCTATTCTTTAGATCGCGAACCATGCTCTTGTGTTCATGGTACAAGGGTTAAGAAGATCTGTGAAGCAACCAGTGGCTTACTATTTTAGTTCTTCACAAACTTCGAGTGATCGCCAACAAGAATTTTTACGCCAAGTTATCCGTGCATGTGAAGAAGCAGGGCTACGAGTGATCACAACTGTATGTGACATGGGCTCCAACAATGTCAGTGGCACTGAAAAATCTTGGAGCCACTGAAGCAGCCCCATACTTTTACTTGGATGGTCAGCGCATATATACGGTGTATGACCCCTGCCATCTCCTGAAGTGCACCCGGAACAACTGGATGAAAAAGTCGCTTTATCTACAAGGCACTGAGGGAGAACGTGTAATTAAAGGTTTGTGCATTTTGAATAACTTCTAACTGAAAAAGCTGCTATGTTGTTGTGCAGTGAGTGATCCTTTTTGATCCCACATTAATTATTTGTTCTCTCTTTCTGTTGGACAGGAGTGGCTAAATGGGAACATATTCAAAAAACTGTTGCTGACAATCGCAAGTCTACATATCAAGGCCCGAATTTCATCACCGATGAGCATTTGAGCCCAAAAAGCAAATCCTTGATGAAAGTCAAACATGCGGCTCAGATTTTTAGCCATACGATGTCTGCTCACCTTGAGATTGAATACAAGCGTGGTTGAGTAAAGGATTCAATCTATTCTGTTGTTTTAACTATGATAAATGACGGGTTTTATTGATTGGGCTTAACTCAACTGAGAATTTATGGTGAATAAAATTTAAAATCGAATACATTTCTAGTTACTGATTTTCTGAATAAGAATGCCTATCTTCGCGTAGTGAACTGTCAGTCTAAAATTACCGACTTAGTTAAAATCAACATTTCTTGGGTCACACCTTTCTTGGGACACAATCATTTCTTATAAATTCTTTGTGAGAAGATTTTACATGAACATCAATGAGTGATCTGACATGAATTTTATTCAAATCCTAATTCTCAGACTCCAATTTTCTTAATTTTTGCTCTAGAAATGATTTGATAAATGTCTACCTGTTAAAATAATAGGTACTTTTCCCTTTGTACGTTTGATTTGTTTAATAAAAATATTCATGCTATTATTATCTTTTCCTTATTTTACAGGTTGTCTGGCTGGTGATGAGTCGGCTAGGGTCACTGCATTCCTGGTCAAATTTATGGACAGTTTGTTCGATTCGGTGAATGGAAGGGGCACCATTCCCCATCGAGGCAAAATACTTCGTACAAGACTTACACCTACAAGTCACCACATTGCGTTTTTTGAAGAGGCCATCAAGGTTATCAGGACATGGTCCTATTCTGGGCACACGAAAGCGAACTCCCCTCCATCTCAAACTGGCTGGCTTTTCACCCTTCGTGCTATTTCTCTTATCTGGGTGGATCTTCAAAAAGAAGGTTTCCAATATCTTGAGACTAGGGCACTCAACCAGGATACTCTCGAAAATTTCAACGGTGTAGTAAGGGCCAATTGCGGAGGAAACAGCAATCCGACTTGCCAACAGTACACTGGAGGTTTCAAATCTGCCATAATTAACAATTTAGCATTTGCTGATATGTCACGCACCAATTGGAATTTGATAATTTAGAGCTAATTGATGACCTCCAAGCTTTACTAGTCGCAGAAGGAGAAAATGTGCAAGCTGAAACCGACGTAATTGACGTAGAAAAACTTCTCTTAGAGGTTCACGAAATAATTGAGAAGGGCACTGCAACATCCCAGTCAATGAAAGAGGCGGTTGAATATGGCGAAAGTGTCTCACGCCCCGTGGCATATATTGCAGGGTTTATTGCCAAAAGAATACTTGCAAAGCTTGACTGCAGTTCTTGCCGCCAGTTATTGGTTATGAGCTCTGCATTCCCTTGCCATGCACTTATTGAAGGCAAAGAGTACAGCAAAGACAAAAAGAGCTTGACGTATCCGTCAGCACAGCTTGTCGAATGTGTCTTGCCGCTGGCTGGCTCTTGCCTTACATTCACTGATGAATTCCTGGAGAAAAGAGCTTACCTGCCAAAACTGAAGACGGCTATTACAGTTGCACTTCAGAGGACGTTTAGCATTGATTGGTTGTCTTGTGAACTCTGTATCGAGCATGCTTCTTTCATATCAGCGCAGATTTGTAATGATGTATTTTTTATTGCAGTGAAATGGTGGTGCACAAGGCAAAATAGAATCTTTGCAGATGAACAACGGAACAAGAAGGATGCGGCAAAAATAAAACACTTCAAAGGCATATGAAGTATCCAGCGTCCGGCTCCTGGTGATTTACAGAGCATAATGAGTGCATAAATGTGAGTATAGCAGAATTTTACTCAGTTTACTTGTAATATTTTTAAAATTTGTTTTTTTTGATTTATATGTCCAATTGAGGAACTACCGAAGAGAGCTGAAACAGAAATGGAGCAGTGCAAGGGGAAATGAAGTATGCAGCGTCCGGGTCCTGGTGGTGTAATACGTGTTTAACAAAAGTTATTTAGTGCTCTGGGTAATAATTTGTTATAATAATAAGTGTATAAGTATATTGTTATAGTAATGTGTGTACACATTGGCGATCAAGTTAATAAAAAAATTACTTCTAATTTTTCGTGTATTTATTATTACTTTATTTGCCTTAGAAATAGTGAAAGGAGTGAAACTTTCAGAAATTGTTGGAGAACACTTAACAAAAAATCTATGCTGCATTCATATAATGTTTTTTTAACTTTCTTCAACAATTTCTGAATGTTTTATTCCTTTCTCTACTTTGCGCTACTTTCATATCGTACCGTTAATTTGAATGTCCGATTTGAATCTGCCGCCACACGTAACTTCGTGAGTGTACCGATTGAGCGCTAGTGTACTCAATGTCAAAACATGGTCAAAAAGATTAACATGGGAGTTACCATTCTCTTGGAGGTATGTTTTCTCTGGCTAATACATCATACCATATCATCAGAAGCAAACTTTTTGAGACCAAAACCAGGCAGACAGTTCACCTCTCAGAAAATTATGATTATGAGATTTTCAAATTCTTCAAGGAAAATGTTGACCCAAAGAAGTTGTACTGTATTTATGTTTGCAAATCAGAAATCGATTTCATTCCAGCATTAACCATAACGTTGCAAAAAACCTTCCAAAACCATGCCTATAACTTGGTAATATCCAACCAATTTCTCAAGGATATTACTGAAAAAAATAAACAAAGGGAAATTATTTCACACCACCATGAAACAACATACCATAGAGGAATAAACGAATCCGCCTCAGCTCTGAAGAAAATTTATTATTGGCCAAATCAAAAAAAGAACATAACCGAATATTTATTAATAACTGCGATATTTGTCAACAAGCCAAGTCATCCCCCGAAAATCAAGTTCGAACTCACTCCAACTCAACCACTCGATTCGATCCATATGGACACTTTCCAAATCGCTAACACGAAATTTTTAACCATAATCGATGTATTTTCTAGATATGCTCAAGCTTATATCCTAGAGTCTACCTGCAATGCCCTCGTAGTCTTTGAAAATGTATTAAACTTTGTGTCACATTTCGGTATTCCAAAACTCATAACCTGTGACAACGGAACAGAATTCAAAACATCAATTCTACTAGATTTATGTAAATTACATCGTATACAGTTACATTTTACTACTCCAGGAAATTCCAACAGCAATAGCCCTATTGAGAGAGCACACTCAACCTTCATCGAACTCTTCAGAGATCTCAAATTGAAAGATCCAAACGCATCTATAAAACAATTGATGCATTTCGCTGTCATCGGTTATAATTCATCTGTTCATAGCGTAACGAAACAAAAACTGTTTGACGTAATAAACGGCAGAATTAATTCACTCGATCCATTCGATATGACTGATGAGATCATTTTAAACCAATTTATGGCCGACAGGCGACGACTAAAATTTATTTACGAAAAAAAAATATACAACACATCATTACAAACCAAATCTAAACTAATTGAAAAACAAAATATCAAAAGAGAAGACCCTCCGGAATTTCTACCCAATACTAAGGTATTTATTAAAAACAAGAGTGCCCTTAGAAGCAAGACCAAACCACGTCATATTATTACAACTGTCGTTAGAGATATTGGCAATAAAATCCAAACCAGTAAAGACAAATTCATACACAAATCACAGATTCAAAAGCCTAAAGCTTTTCATTCTTATTCGCAGGGCAATGAAGTGGACAATGATACTCCTTCTTATAGCTTACATCGAGTACAAGCAGCCATCCCTGACGTCAAAATAACTCCATAGATAGTCCATTACTTCCCTTCCACATTGGACAAACTCGAGTGATAAGCTCAAAATATACTTTTATTCACTACTTCGAACTTAAACCTTTACAAGATCAATTGGACAATACCTTACGCACAATCATCCTGGTTTATTCTTAGGCCTTTATACTAGTATATTAAACTATGCAAAATATCTAATAACTGAAGCAAATACCAAAATGAATAATTTAACACCGCATATGAGATCTAAGCGAGGTCTAGTCGATCTAGTTGGAAAAATCTCCAAATGGCTATTCGGTACTCTCGATGGATTAAAATATGACAAAGCAATTGTAGATCTCCAAACAAATGAAAACACAATGGCAAAAGAACTTTCGTTACAAATATCTCTCTCAAGAAAACTTATTGATAATTATAATTCAACAATAACTATTTTGAGCGAAAACCAAAAACTGATCAATAGAATATCTCCAAGGCTATGTTGATAAAACTATTGACGATATTGTAATTTATTTAAAAACTCAAAACATTCTAGAAGAGAGAGAGAGAATCTACTGATTTGGTCTATTCTAGACGAGAAGCTTCGAGATAGGAGGTTAAGTGAATATAAACAAACGGACCACGGTGACAGTTAGTTAGTAATAGATAGTTTCTCATAGAGCACGGTCAGTAAGTTAGTGATACAACACAGACAGTAGTTATAGTCCAAGAAATATAGTGTGAATATAAATGTGTATATAGACAAGTAGTTATTGGTGTAAATAAATAAGTGAAAATAAATAGAACCCAGTTTTAATATAAATTCCCGTTACAATACTATGGATTATTACTCCCTAGCTAGCCTTCAAATTTCGTTCTCTGGAAGTAAAATAATTTTCGCTATACATTTACCAATTTTCTCACCAGAAACCTTTGAAAGCTTCCATCGTTTTCCAATCCCGATAAAACAGTCAATAATCATACCTAAACTACCCTACCTTAGACTTGGTAAAACTGAAGAACAATTCTCAGAAGAATCCTGTCCTACGATCAACAATATCCAAATATGTCCTAATCATCTTGAGCCATTAACTGAAAGCTGCATCGCCAACCTGATCAGAGAAGCAGAAGCTCGAAACTGCCAAACTGTTACTGCCCATGTACAAGAACCCATTCTGGAATCAATAACTGACGAGTATTTAATAGCCATTCCAGCAAGCAGTCCTCTGAAACTCCAGAACGAGTGTAATTTCAAGGAATTCAACCTCATAGACAAACCAAGCTTAATCCAAATTCCTTTTAATTGCGGCATAAAAATCAATAACGTGGAGTTTTGGAACAAACAAGAATTATCCAAAATGAAACCACTACGATTACCAAAGATTGACATTGGGAACTTGTCTGTGTCTAGTGTTGACCAACCAATAACACTACAGACACTAGATCTAAATAAAATTCAAAATCTCAAACAAGAAATTCAGACACCAATGAATTTCCCACAAGAGACTTTTCATCAAGCTACCTGCAACAACTCTTACGTTACTTGCAATGGCCGGATTGGTAGCATTTTTCCTAAGAAAATGGTACAGAAAACCAGCAGCAACAACCAACGAAACGGGAAACCAAAGCTCACCGTTTTCGTTTCCTCTTCAGATGAGAGGAGGGAGGAGCTACAACGCTGACGGTATGAAAATCACCGTCCGTTCTCACACTAGAAGTGCTGACTCCGTGAGACCGTCCGAAGAACCTTTTCACATGCGTTTACCCATAATACGATATTTTATCCTATCATAAATATATGTAAATTAGATCTAAGATTCATTCTGTACTTTGCTTTCTTGCTTGTAATATAACTTTTTAAAAACTATTTTCGTTAACCGAAAACCATTATTCAGTGAACGAAGTGTGTTCTCGACCGCACCCTTAAACATTTGTTTATATCATAGAGTATATATATACTCCATACCACAGATTAAATATTCCATGTGTAATCTGTCTCCATACTCTTTATTAACTTTATTCGTCTATGAACCTGAACTTCATAATCTGATTCTGAAATATTGCATTTCATGAAACCTCAAGACGTCGTAAGTTATGACCACGGTCCGTCTCTCTACGGACCGTGAGTTATGACAGCCGCCATTTAAATATTATATAAAGGACAGCGACTTCTCTCTTTTACACACACCCGTTAATGTATCTGTCCAGACTTTCATATATAGGAACTTTAGATTCACCTATTATTAGAGCACTGTATAACTGTATATCTATTTAGCGCTCTACTATCTACTATTATATCACGGGACGTGTCAATGTGTCATTATCCTTTTATTTTTTATTTGTTCTCTATGGCATGATGGCTGTAGCCAGAGACAACCACTGTAGCCTCCTAATAGCGGTTGTCTCTGTATTAGCTAAATATGATCGAGGAAGGAGTTTGTTCCTTTGGTTAACAAAAACCTCGAACAATCTTGTTTCTTTAATTTTTCTCGTGGCAATCCTACCAGAGAACATATTCTTACTCTACTGTAGTAACTCGTAACTCAAATGTTTCGTTGTCCTTTAATCATGCCAGGTGTCTGTCACTCTTTACCATGGTTGTCACTTGTCACAAATATTTTATCTATGGTTGTCACTCCTGTCAGTTTTTTCTAACGTCATATCAAGATTGTTTTTTAAAGTTTTATCGTCAAAGAAAACGGAAATGAATTCTAAATTAACAGAGTCTTGCTGTTATTTTTCACGCTACTAGACAAGAATTTCAAATATTGATTCATTGTGTATGCATGTAGAGCGAAATTTGTAATATAGGTTAGTTTAAGGGGTGTCATTCTTCTTTCAGTTGGCATAATTTCTCATTCATGATTCATCATTGCTATTTATGATAAAGATGCTTATTGTAAATTACTAACTTGTTATCCTTTGTTTAGGTAACTAATAATATTTAAAAATAAAAGTTAAAATTTGGCTTTGTTTAGCTGTGGTCATGATGGCCTTGTTAAAGGTACCAAACTGACATCACCGCCAGTTTTATTGTAATCTCTTATCAACAGCTAGTATGGGTGTGGTTAAACACTATAAACATTTTTTTCAGGTAAATAGTGAAAATGCACGAATACAAGATCGTTGTGTTAGGATCAGGAGGTGTTGGCAAGTCTGCCCTGACAGTTCAGTTTGTTCAAGGAATTTTTGTAGAGAAGTATGATCCAACAATTGAAGATAGTTACAGAAAACAGGTAGAGGTAGATGGTCAGCAATGCATGCTAGAAATCCTAGATACGGCAGGAACAGAACAGTTCACTGCAATGAGAGATCTCTACATGAAAAATGGACAAGGCTTCGTCCTAGTTTATTCCATAACTGCCCAATCTACATTTAATGATCTACAAGATTTAAGAGAGCAAATTTTACGTGTTAAAGATACAGATGATGTACCGATGGTATTGGTAGGAAACAAGTGTGATTTGGAAGAGGAACGTGTTGTAGGTAAGTTAATCTGTCATTACTACCAACAATAATTTTCAAATTTATCTGCTAAAATCTCAGTCAAGTTACAAAGTATTTTTGTTTGTTAATTCAGCTTATTATTCATTGCATTCTGCACTACATTTCGGCATTCATTGTGAAGTATGTTAGTTTCTAATGTTACAAATAATACAAGTTCAATGTAATCTTCTATATATTAATTATTTGAATTCTTTGAACCCCTTTTTAAGCATACTGCGTTAACGGACGAATATGTGATTTAGCCTAGTGAATGTTTATATTAAGGACTAAAGAAAGCTAAAATTGATATATAATAGGTTTTACAGATACATTTAGTTGAGTAAAGTAAATTTACGTCGATCAGTCGTTTGCAGCTATCGATATATACGTGATTGTCAAGTCAGATGCACTGATGCAGATTGTTTACTGCTGATTTTAGGTCATCGAATCATAATTCTTATTTGAAATTGATAAACAAAACAAAAAAAAATCAAATATCTGATAGCAGAACCTCAATAATAATGTTTAGATATAAACTTAATGAATTACGGTCGAATTTCGAACATTGGACAATTCCCTAGTTTGAATAAAAATGCATTTTCTGTACTGAAGAATTGAATCTTCAGTTAATATCAATAATAGTCTAGTACTAGCTCTATTTTAATTGCATTCGAATGTTCCTGCCATTTGTTACTGTTCCTTTGAGAACGAAGATATCGAAATAGAAGAGATCTTACTTAAATTCTTTAGAATAACTTTCAAGCCAAAACTTGCAGACATAAGACATAAACTATAAAAATAAGGTTTTATTCATTCGCAAGTTATATCGTTTATACTTACTTACTTTATACCTTAACGATTTTTGTATGGAACCCAGAAGGATGATAAAATGTTTGTACAGTTTTGAGCAATATTAAAAAGCTGAAATGAACATGGCACATTGCATTCTAGGTAAAGAACAAGGAATCAGCCTTTCCCGGCAGTTTAACTGTGCCTTTATGGAGACGTCTGCCAAAGCGAAAATTAACGTTAGGGACATATTCTATGATCTAGTTCGACAAATAAATAAGAAGTCACCAGAAAAGAAACAAAAACCGAAAAAGAAGTCACTCTGTTTACTCCTTTAAATAAAATTACATCTTGGAACCAAAAAGTATGTTTAAAGATTATATTGTGTAGAATTAAGGAAAAGTGAGGACTTGAATGTCTCAGCAGAAAAGTTTAGAGCTGTGTATCTTGTTCTAATTATTTCAATTCTAATATTTATAAGGGATAAAGTTAATGTTTTATTTTTCTTATGATGAATTGATAGCGTATAAAAATAAAATCCATGTTTATTTTGATGTTAAGGACAATAAATATCACACAGAAGTTAACAGCGGGATTGCCATTCAGTACCCAACAAATGGATTGATTGTAAAAACTTGTTTATTAGAAGTCATCTCAAATGCTTCCATTCTTCTTTTCTAATTTGTGTGTACTGTTCGTAGACTCGATATATCGGATTGGTGAATAAGAATATCTTACAGATTTTGATTGAAAAACAACTGCTCTCACAGAGAATGTGCATTCTAGATATCTATAAAACAAGCATATTATTTTAAGAGTGAATGATTTGTTGAATAAGTTTCTAATTAGCAATATCAATTGTTTGATGGTCGTCTGGTATGGCATACAGATATTTATGGAAATTTTGGTGAATTTATCATTACTCCAATCAATAAGGTAAACAATTACTACTAATTTAATATACCTTTATGCACAATCTTTCCATTTAAACTTTATTTCCATAAATATCTAGATTAGAAAAGTATGATGCTATATATTTTATCATGACGTAAAATTAGTTTTTTCTAAATCTATACAATATGTAGTTATTATGTAGTTATTTATAATATATGAATCAGATTGAGTCTTTAACTTTTTAAACTGAATTCTCATTTTTTTAATTTAATTTGTATATTTCAGAATAATTAAAATTTTGATGTTAAAAGTGTATTATTTCTTCTGTCTATTGAAACCGCATCCTATGCTTGAAAATTATATCATGTATAATAACCATCTTCAGGGAAAACTACAGAAAGGGTACAATACAGTCAATAAAATTGAATAAAATGATAATCTCAGTATACCTACACTTATGTGAGATTGATTGAAACAGTTGACACTAAAAACATTACACAGATAGGAACACTAAAAAATATATTTACATTATACACTATCACATAACATTTTACATATTTTTAAATAAAAATTCATAGTAGCTATATCATTAGAAATCAGGTACAGAACACCTCAAGATGAAAACGAGAAAACGATATTTAAAAATTCTCCGGTTTACAACTGAATGTGACAGAATGGTGGAGGCGGCGATATGTTAATATTATTTATTACTTCTTATTACACATCCCGAAGCTAATGGTGGTTATATCGACAAAATATTAGTAGATTCATTTTACAATTATACAATGAGTACATAATCCATCGTCAATAAATATTTGTATAATCACTATGTTTATGGATATATTTTTTAGTGTTCATGCAGTCATCCGATTTGAAAATTTTCGCCATCTCTAGAAAAAGTATCTTGGTGAAATTCTGTTCATGATTTAATATTCTGACAACATCATAGTTCATTTTATACTTGGAATAAAAGACATGGTGGGCCAGTGCACATTTCTTAGGATGCAATCTATAATCACTTGTGAGATGTTATTCGAGTGGATAGCATATTCGAAGTCTCACCAATATATTTTTTATTACATTCGCCACAAGGTATACTATAGACCACATTGGACTGAGACAGCACTATTTGGAATACGTTTCTATATGAAAGTTTTATGTTGTTCATCACACTGAAAATTCTTGAAAGCTTTAGAGTGATTTCTCTAATATATAAGGTAAACTAACATTGTTATGATTAATCATAAATAAGGCCAGTGTTGACCCATTGTAAGACACTTAAGGCGTAACAATATTATTATTGGCGGCTTAGACTCTGCCCATAATAACCTCGCTGAGCTTACTTCTGACTTCCTGAAAACCCATTTTCAGCTCAAAAAGTGTTTCTGAGGCTTACTTTTTTGAGAAAAAGGCTAATACGATCAAAGCGACTCTCAGTAGTGCCACCGCCAAGAAAACGATAATTAGTAAAAGAAAGACAAAAGTTGCAGTTGTTATAGACGTTGACCTTAGCCCGCAAGAAGAGAAAATTGCCAAGAAATTACGAACGGAGGCTAAGAGAATTAGGTTGGAAGGGAAGTCTGTCAAAAATGGCTATCTCAAGTCGTACGTAGATGGTTGTCCCTTTACTTTTGATACCGATAATAACTCCTTTGAACCGCTGAACACTCAAACTGCGTATCATAATGTCTACCACCAAGCAGAGATACCAATATACCTGGCAGGGTTGCCATAGCTGAGTCAAAAAACTAGTTCAACAGATTAAACCAGACAGCAGTCTAAGCAGCATGAAGTTTTCTTTTTGAAACATACATGGGCTTGGTAATTTCTCCGACTTGAAGGAGCTGAGGGATACCTGTTTCGTTGGTGTTTGTGAAACCTGGGCTACTAGCAGTGATTTTAGTAACCTCTCTTCATTCAGCTGCTGGTACACCATAGACGTCTATGCACACAAAACCCCCGGTGCTCTAGAGCGTGCGAGTGGTGGGTTTCTTCTTCTTCTTTGACAGTGCCTCCGTCTGGGACAAGAGAAACCGCTGGATTATTGTCAAGCTGACCGTCTACGGCCTCCATATTCTAGTCATTTCTATTTATTTAAAACCCAACTCTGACAATGATGCTCAACTCGCCGCGTTGCAACCGTTTTTAGCTGGCTTCGGGGCTTTTGAATCCTTTAATCTATTATTGGCGGAGACTTCAACGCTAGAGTCGGTAACATAGGTATTCTAGACTTTAATCTGGCCGCAGATTCCGTATTGAGTGAGTACAGGATACCTTTCGATGATACAACCAATTCACGAGGCTTAAAGGTATCAAAATTCATGGATAAAAACCAATTTATTTTACTAAACGGCCGTACACATGCGGATACTCCTGCTTGCTTCACATACTCTAGCAAGATGGGCAAAAGCACTACGAACTACATCTGGATCAACAATCTCAGTGCGTACCTAGTCAAAAACATGTGGATTTCTACCATTGTCTCCAACTCCCCGTCTATATCGAACTAGCTGTTCACCAATCTCCATTGGACCCCGCCTGCCGAAACGTCTCCGTTGGCAACCGGATAAAGCGACTGAATACTGCGCTCACATGTACTGGTCTCCTCTTGTCGCTATTCACACTGCTACTGCCTCTCCCGAAGATTAATATGAGCAGCTCTTATAAGCGGTCACTGACGCTGCCTGCTCCAACAATTTATAATGTAAGCCGACCTCTAAGCCACCATATGTCCATTTCAACAAACCCTGGTTTGATGCTTACTGTAGAAAAATGAAGTCGGACGTAGCGCCTTTTAAAGCGCTGTCTTTCTTCTGCCGGTGACGAGTCCATTTGGCTCCGTTATTTTACATTAAAAAGAGTTATCGCAAGCTGTTCCTAGATAAAAAAGGAACTTACGAGAAAGACATACGCGAGGTTTTCCGTGGTGAACGAACACTACATAATATAATGTAACGGGGATTTATATTAAAACTGGGTTCGATTTATTTTCACTTATTTATTTATACCAATAACTACACGACTATATACACATTTATATTCACACTTATTTCTCGGACTATATACGACTTTCTACTGCCTATAATCTATGACCGACCCACTATCTATCACTAACTATACTGTCATTGCTATCAGCATTATATATCTAACCTAAAAAAGCTCTAGATGATTCTAGTGTTGTTTTCGTTGTTTCTGGAGGTTATTTCTCAGTATATGGCTTCGAGAATAGACCAGGACTTATTCTCGTTGCCTCTGATGTCTCCCGTGTTTTCCGGAATGTGCATTGTGTGTGTAGTGCATTATTCGTGTAAGTCTTGACGTTGCACTGCCCTCTCCTTAGCATCTGATCGTCCCGATCAAAATTATCCTTGGTAGTACCTTGCTGGATTTCCGTTCCATGGCGGAATCTGCACTTGGTTCCTGCAAACACCCTTGTTGAAGTAACAGTCTATCGTCTTTCCCGAGTACAGTCCTTTTGGATTGAAGCAACACAGGTAATTTGCACACCAGCGTCCTGGAAGATGTATTCGATCATGCTCCTTACAATCTTCCAATCTAGCCCGTCCAACCGGCAGCCTATTCTCGGAAGACCCAACTTCTTGATGTCATAATTCCTGACTTCATTTCTTAGGCTCTTCAGTGCATGCCAGATATCCTTGTAAGTGGGTTTTCCTCTAGACATCTTCTTCGTAACCAAATAGAAGAGGTTCCGATTACCATCTGCTAGTCGCAAAACTTTTTCTTCTCTTGGTCGTTGGGTTGGCAATTCATCCAGCCTTCCAAACTTCCTCTTAGCAGAGCAATTCCTCGCGGCCCATACGTAGAACCTCCGCTACACAATGGGCAATAGAAACGTCGGCTGGTAGTTTGAAAAGGTCTTGTTGAACCTCAACTGTCACACCGAGTCTGACCTTCTTCCGATCCGCTTAGTTGGACATGAACTCGTTGAAGCTAATATCTTGCTTTTCAGCGTCCTTTTCTTGAAGAGCCACTCGTGCTTCTTCCTGGTTGTTTAATCCAGCATATGGTGGGAGTCGGTTTATGTGCACCACTCTAGGTTTTCCCCTTGGTAACTTTCGGATAAGATAGATGACGTCATTTATCCTCTTCATAATTTCATATGGTCCTTCCCATTGCCTTTGGAGTTTGGGACAAAGGCCTCGACGTCGTTGGGGATTATACAGCCAAACAAGGTCCCTTACGTTGAAGACTCCATCAGCTGATCGAATATTGTAGTGGTGCTTCATTCGATCACTGGCAAGCTGGATGTTCTGTCTGGCTAACTCATGGACTTTTTCCATTCTGGCTCTCAATTCGTCGACGTATCCTTCTCCTGCGACACTGTCCTCTGTATGTCTGCGGCCGAATTCCAGGTCACAGGGTAAGCGTTACTCGCGCCCCAACATTAAACTAGAAGGAGTCTGACCAGTTGTTTCATTCACAGCTGCCCGATAGGCCATCAGGAACAAATGGATGTACTGATCTCAATCTCGCTGATGTTCTGAGACAACCTTAGAGAGGTGCTTGCCCATGGTTCGGTTCATCCTCTCTACCATTCCGTCCAATTGAGGATACAAAGGGGTCGTTCTGGTCTTGTTCGCACCTATTAGTCTCCACACATTTTGTAACAAGGCTGACTCGAAGTATCTTCCTGGGTCCGAATGGATTTCAAGAGGAACACCAAAACGTGAAAAGAATTATTTCACCAACACCTCAGCGACGGTCGATGCTTCTTGTCTAGGGATTGCGTACGCCTCTGTCCACTTTGTGAAGTAATCCATGACTACTAGGATATACTTATTCCCATTGTCCGTTTCAGGAAATGGCCCCGCAATATCCACAGTAACTCGCTCCATGGGACTCCCAACATTATACTGCCTCATAGATTCCCGCTTTCTGCCAAGTGGTCCATTGCTGGCTACACACACTTCACACTTACGGCACCACTGTCTCACATCTTCTTTGCAATTCACCCAATAGAATCGCTCCCGAACCTTCTGCAGAGTCTTGGTGATTCCAAAATGCCCACACGAGGCTCCATCATGTAGCTGACGTAGTACCTCCGGCACTTTGCTTCTTGGCACAACTAGTTGTAATCTGGTCTCAGTGCCATCTTCAGACTCAAAGGTTCTATACAGCAGATCATCTCTTAACACAAAAGAGTTCCATTGGCTCCAATATGCTTTAACTTCAGGGCTTCGTAAGCTTATATCCTGCCAAGACGGCCTCTTCTTACGGCGCATCCACTCCAAGACCACTCTCAAACATGGGTCATTCTCTTGGGCCACTTTCATTTGTATGGGCTGCCATTCCTCATTTTCTACAGTTGTTCTTCGTATAGGACAAACCTTGTCTTCCATCTCGACACGTTCTAGTTTTTGCGACTGTGCCGCCTTTTTCTTACAACTACGGCGTACGTGTCCTAGCTCACCACGGTTCCAACATCTTGGCTCTCTCTTCTTTGACTGCGCTCCTGTCACTAGCTTCCTGATCATGTCTAAAAGGGACTCTCTATTGGATTGGTCTTCTTCTTCGATTGCTTTTACACGGCGCCCCCGGAAGTTTGGCTAGCGGCTTCATGCTCCAAAGCAATAGCTAGTGCTTCTTATAGCAATTTTGGTCTGGCCAGCTTCAACGCCTTCTGCAACTCGCTCTCTCTCAATCCATTTACAAATGTGTTCACCGCAATTTCATCAAGGAAGCTATCGGCAGCTGTAGGATATGCTAGCCGCACAATACGAGCTACTTCCCCCTCAAATTCTTGCAGACTCTCATTTGCATGTTGCACCCTAGATCGTAATTGGGCTTTGTATACTTGCAGAAGATGACTATCTCCATACCGATTCTCTAATTTAGAAAGCAAGACATGGTAGTTTGCGTGGCCAGCCGGAATAGACCTAAGGATGTCTGCAGCATCAACTCGTAAAGTAGCGGTTATGGAAACAGCTTTCTGTTCTTCGGTCCACTGGTTAGCCATTGCCTCTGCTTCAAACTGTTTTCGATAGGTTGCCCACGAGCACTTTCCATCAAAGCTTAACCCTCATACTACCTGCGGCTAAGTCATCTTCGCCTTTGAATCTCTGGCTACCACTGCAGTTATCATTCTTAACTGACATTTCCAGTGTCTTGACTTTTTGTTACAGTAGCTCCATGTTCTTCTCTGTCGTGACAAAGTTTTCGTCAACTATTCTTCGAATTTCTTGTCACTATATCTACCAGCTTCCTCGATAGTTCTGGTCACCTCCTCAAATCTCGCATCACTTTTTCTGGAAAGATCTTTAATTTCATCTTGAAGAGTTCTAGAAACTTCTTCAAACTTTTCCGAGACTTCATCGAATTCTACCCCAAATGTCCTGGTCACTTCCTCGAATTTTTCATTATTGTTTCTTGAAATTTCTTCAAACTTTCTCGAAAACAGTTCTTCCGGAGAGTGGAACTCGAACATATCAGGATCTTCTCCAATATCAATCAGAGTGTCCCTTAATCGTTTCTGGAGGGTCGCTTTATTACCGGAATCATCATAATCCCGCTCCACCAATTGTTCTTTGAGTTGTTTCACTGTTATCTGCACTGATTTTATTTTGAATTGCCTTTATTAACAAAGTCAATTAGTCAATACAGTTTTTAAAGTCTTAAAACGAAAACGAACAAAATTCTTCACACTTACACGAGAATGAGCAAAAGTCTTCACACTAACACAAAAACGAACAAAGAGTCTTTACACCAACACGAAAACGAACAAAAGAGTCTTAAACTTAAATCTAACAAAAGTCTCAAAAACACTCAAATCTGCACGAAATTGGACAGACTTTAAGATACTGCATCTTAAAGTCTGTCCAATTTTATAATCACTCACTGATTTGATCCCACTTCTGACACCAATGTAACGGGAATTTATAATAAAACTGGGTTCGATTTATTTACACATATTTATTTATACCAATAACTACACGACTATATACACATTTATAATCACACTTATTTCTCCGACTATATACGACTTTCTACTGTCTATGACCGACCAACTATCTATCACTAACTAACTATCCTGTCATTGCTATCAGCATTCAATATCTAACCTAAAAAGCTCTAGATGATTCCAGTGTTGTTTTCGTTGTTTCTGGAGGTTATTTCTCAGTATATGGCTTCGAGAATAGACTAGGACTTATTCTCGTTGCCTCTGATGTCTCCCGTGTTTTCCGGAATGTGCATTGTGTGTGTAGTGCATTATTCGGGTAAGTCTTCACGTTACAATAATATACGCTGAGTATTGAGTAATACCGAACAAGACTTTACTGTCTGTTGAAATTTTCTATTTTCATCTCATCGAATTTGGTGCATCGAAGAAAACATTCCTAGCACGCTCTATCGTCCGGTGGAGCAGGCGTGCTATGGGAGTATTGGCAGTTGGTAAAGCAATACCAATGGAGCGCGCCACATCACCCCAGGGGAGTGAGGAAAAACTAGGATTGTAAATGCGAGTGAGTAGGAGTTGGAGACGACGACTTAGGCATGAGTGCTATGGGTGGCGCAGCAGGTGTTGGTAAATGGCCGACGTCAATGCTGCGTTCACGATGACCAGCAGGAGGACCAATTGAGGCGTCGTCTTTGATAAGAAAGGCTGGTTTGAGTCGGTCAATAGACACGGTTATGGGCTCGCCACGGATTCGTAGCGTAAAAGTCTTGTTATTACGGCTGATCACCTGGTAAGGATCAGAATACGGGGGCTCCAGGGCACCGCGAACGGTGTCGTCTCTCAAAAATACATGGGTGCAAGTGGAGAGCTCCTTGAAGACGAAGACAGACGGTTGAGCGTGACGAGATGCAGGTGTGGTTCGAATTTTAACCATAATGGGATGGAGGTGGTCAGTGAAGGCGGTGATGTTAGTTAGAATCTGTTGGCAACTAGAAGAAGCGAGCATCTCGCCGGGGAGGCGTAGGGGTTCTCCCTACACTAATTCTGCGGCAGATGTTTGGAGGCAATTTTTAAAAGCACTCCGCATTCCTAGAAGAACGGCGGGGAGAGCTTGAAACCAAGTTGATCCAGAGTGACACATTAAAGCGGTCTTCAGCTGTTGATGGGGGCGTTCAGCCATACCATTCGCAGCTGGATGATAACTTGTAGTAAGACTGCACTCGAATCTAACGCATGCAGCAAAGGCCTTAAAAAGTTGGGATTCAAACTGACGTCCTTGGTCAGTAGTGATAATTTACGGAGTGCCAAAGCGAAAGATCCAGCCATTAAAGAGAGCCGTAGCGACGTCTTCCGCAGTGATCCGTTCCATGAGGCCGGTGGTGAACCGGTCGATTGCTGTAAGGCAGTACCAATATGGTCCAGCAGGAGGGAGTAAGCCGATAATATCAATGTGTATATGCCGGAAACGAAATGACGGCAGGGTGAAACTTCCAAGTGGCGAAGTTTTCTTCGCTCGCTGGCACTGTATACAACTGCGAGCCCAGATAAGGCAGTCACGTTTTATGTTTGGCCACACGAATCGTTCAGAAATCAGACGTGCGGATACATGGATGCCAGGGTGACTAAAGCCCGCTGCAGACGGAGTATGTTTTGCTGCATGTTTCCTTGACGGGAGCTAGGCATGGTGCTGTGCATGCTTCCGTGTAAGGAAATGACATCGCGCGCACTGTTGGTTGCTTGCTTATATTAATATTTAATTTTACTTTCTAACCGAATATACAGCTGTAGGTTACATTGTTATTCTTATTCTCCTATGTTTTTACATCTTTATATTTTTGTTTTATATTATATAAATTTATTTAATTTTAATTTAATTTTTAGTTTTGACTTTGTTTTGTTTGTGTATTGTTTAATTTTGATATTTTTTATTTTGCTTTGTCTACAAAATTTATATTGTTTCGACAATAAAGCATTTCTCTCTCTCTCTCTCTCTCTTGAACTCGTGCATGATTTGATGATAGAACCGGTGCTATTTTCGGTGACTGTTTTCATGCATCGTGCCTTGTTGGAGCATTCGGAACTAGTCGAGTCGTACACAAAAGTTATTTGCACATGATAACATGTTATTTTTGATTGTTGGGACATTTTATCTTTTGTAACAATGATTAGAAATAGAGCATTTCTCAGTCATATTTCTCTGAACTGTCATTTTACATACATGATGGCCTGCATCGTGTGAAGCCAACACAAGCAAGGGAGCCATCAACATACCACGCGGCAGCATTTATCGGACCGTGCAGCAAAACAAGCAAACAATCATGCAGCAAAACATACTCCGTCTGCAGCGGGCTTAAGGCAGTGAAGAGAATCGAAAACATGCTTACGGAGAGATGCTGGCACGAATGGTCGTAGCCGGTTGGTGGTGAATTCACAAAACAAGTATGTTGTGGAACGAGGCATAGGTACCCGAAACAAACGGAGCGCTGTAGAGTCATCCTTCAGGAACTTAAGGGAGCTCATTGTCAGCTTCCTGAGCTGCTGATAGGGTAAGAAAATCCACAGGAGCGGAAGTGACGGTCGCGATGCGAGAAAATGCATCTGCCACGACATTAGCTGAACCGTCAATATGCTGGATGTCAGTAGTAAAAGTAAGCTGATTAAGTTGCACTGGCGATAGCTTCTCGCGACGTTGTTTGAATGCATATGTGAGGGGCTTATGGTCCGTCTAAGAAGTCACATGATGCGCTTCGAGGAAATGGCGGAAATGTTGCACAGCTTCGTAAACGGCAAGTAACTCACGATAATAGGCTGGCCATTCAGATGGGTTGAAGGTGGATCCTGTGGCAGAATCAAGCTTCTCGGCCGAAGTGGCTGGACGCGAAAAGGAATTGATAAGCGCTTCACATGTTGTGCAGAAAGCTTACGCGAAAAGAATGCGAGGGGCTGCCAAATATCGACGAACTGCATTAAGCTGGCTCCAACAGACGTGGTTGAAGCATCGGTGAACAGTCCGAGAGGGTCGTCCGTGACTGGATGAAAAAGGAGTGTAGCTTTGGAAAGTGCTGTCTTACAGGTTTCAAAAGCCTTTTCCAAAGGCAGTGTCCATGGAACTGGTTGTGAACCACAAAGTTCTTCTTCTTGAAGTGTTGCTTGATATTCACCCGCAGAAGGTATGAAACGATGATAAAAGTTTACCATACATAAAAAACGGCGAAGACATTTTGCAGTATTGGGCAAGGGGTAGTTCTGCAGAGCAGAAATGCGATCTGGGAGAGCACGCGTAACAACAGTGGAGACTTCATATACTATGAAACTGAGTTGACGTTTGCCAATGGTGCTCTTGGAGATGTTGACTAGAAGGCCATAGTCAACTAGGCGCTGGAACACTAAACGAAGATGTTTACGACGCTCTTTAGCGCCGACGAAGAAATCCAAGATGTCAGCATAAGGGAAGCAGAACTCAAGATCATGAAGTATTTCGTCAACAAATCTTTGGAAAGTTTCTCCTGCGTTGCGGAGTCTAAAAGTTATATAGGGGAATTCGAATAGTCCAACTCGAGTAATGATCGCAGTCTTCTCAATGTCAACTGGGTTGACAGGTATCTGTGTGTAAGGCTTAATCAACTCGATAACTGAAAACACTGTGCAACCATGGATACGGTTAGTAAAATCGTGTATATAATGAACAGGGTATCCATCTGGAACTGTTCGAATATAGGCTGCGGTGATCACCGCAAGGTCGCCACTCATTATTCTTCTTCGGAACAAGATGAAGGGGAGATGCCCATGAGCTTTCACAGCGTCGTGTGATACCATCTTGGAGCATGGTTGCGAACTCGGCCTCAGCTATTCGTAAACGATCTGGACCAAACCGACGGGCGCTGCATGAAACTGTTGGTCCCGGAGATGTATTAATAAAATGTTGTGTCCTATGTTGAACATCGTGGGGTGTGCCAGTGGGACGTATCAACTGAGGAAATTCAGCCGCTATTACATGAAAAGGAGAAGACTGCTCATCAGTAAGGACTTTGAAACTGACTTGTCTGCTGATAATATCTTCATCTGATCATGTATATGACGTTTCGCGTGGTGTGATGAAAAATTAACCAATCAAATCACTTCTTTTTGACAAAAACTTTTGTGTTGTCTGCAAGTTAAGTGTTCTCTGGTGGTTGATCATGCGCATTATCAGTTTCCAAACAAAATAAAATAAAAAAAGAAATAAAGATGAAAGTTGGCCATCTTTAGTTCTTATTCTTATTTCTTAATTTAGCTTATTTCGTGTATAAACGCTCCTATGGAAATGACCATGTTCAACTTTCTTATTTTATCTTAATTTGATTCTTATTTTATTTTATTTATTGTATAAACTCACCTTAATTCACTGCCGAGAATGTATAACCAAAGTGACAAACATTCATAGGGTTGCGGCACTATGGGCTGTAGGATAATGAAAACTCTTTTTCAATTACCAACGTTTTGATAGCGGTGGCTATCTTTTTCAAGGCTGTATGAAAATAAAAGAAAGTTACAAAGAAGTACTTAATTAAAGGGATATAAGAATCATCGAAATAATAATCAAGAAAAATAGTTATATATAAAAACACGTTTTACGAATTCCAACTTACATTGATTTGAGTGTTAAATATAGATAGGTACACCATTCATTCTTATGTTATCAGAACTAAATTGAATTTCTACATCTAATATTAGAATACTGAACTCAACTGTACGAGAATTAAGGTAGAACAGAAAATTATGGTCATAGACAGCAAAAAACTAGAATAAAGAAACAGGGAAAGATTGTATTTTTACTTTTTATTTAAATTTTTTAAATACATGAAATTCAAAGTTACTGTCTTTTATTTTGTTCCTTGATTGGTGTGTTCTTTGTTAATTTTTTCTATGGGTTGCATGTCTGACGTCTAATGTCTAAGCTGTCAAGCTTAGCTGTTAAGAATTTAAAATAAAAAAATCCCGATGGCCTGTAGTCAGCGGAAAGGTAAATTTTTCAAAATTTATTGAATTGAAATTTTAACAACCTTTTCATTGGTATACCTACATGTTATTACATTTAAATTGTCGTATGTGTCATGGCCTTGCGGTTAGAGGTTTTTGTTTTGGCTTTTGAATATAAAGCAGACAGGGTTCGAGTCCACTTCAAGGCAGATTTTTTTTTTCGCCTATTTCTTTTTAATAAATATACTATATATTTTTTTAATCAGGGTCTATATTAAGATCTCCAGAAAATGTACAATTACATCAAATTTATATTGAGTGTTCATGTTTTATCAATATTTGTTATTTTTCTTTATTAATTTTTATTTTTTTACCTGTGTATTTTATGAAAAATTGCTTTGAACAAAAGTTGTAGGTACTGATTATATCTATAACCTAAAATTATTTTTAATAATATTTACACTACCGCTCTTTTTTGATAATTTTTTTAAATGTTTGAATGGTCGCCATTTTGAAACTACTTACCCGATATTGCCCAATAACGAACTCGACCGAGATATTTGAGAAGTTGATTTTTGTAGCAAATTTGAACTTGATACCTTCAAAACTGCGACCTCTATCGTGTTAACAAATTTCGTAATATCCGATTAATTGGCTTTTTAAAATCAATTATTTTATTTATTTACTTCTTATTATTAATGATTTAATAATAAGAATTAAATTATAATTATTATACAAGTGAAATTAACTGTAAGGTTAGGATGATTATGAAAACTGACATAGATTCGTCTTACTTTAGATTTACATTTCAGAATGATTAAAATTATAAAGTGTTCCTTATTTATAGTGAAAAAATGTACAATATGCAATATAATGTTCTCATGGGAAAATGCCACTAATTGCGTCATATTCACGGATTCCATAGTCAGCATACTCGGGACGGTGTAATCAGAAGAGTTTCTGGATATGTTATCAGTTGAAGTATGATATGTTGAAATATGATATTCCTGGTACTGCATTGTCATCATACTGTTGTGAAGTCGAGTTCATGGGTTTAGCAGAGTCAGCAATATTGGTTGATATAACAGCTCCCATCATTTATAAAAAGTTGGTGCTATGCAGTAACTTTTAAGGTAGATTGGATATTCCAATGGTAGGAATTTCAATTACTTCATTATTTCCAATGTTAGGTCTTCTTCTTGGAAGTAGACTTGTAATTCTTTTGAAGGTGGATGATTTTTCTTCATTTTCTTCCTTTTGTCCTTTGAGTTTTTTCAAAATTTTCATTATGATATAAATAGTAATGATGCATAGAATGGATCCTATAGAAATGTAAGTGAACCAAGATATATTTTTGGTCACGAATGGTTCGTTCATTAGATTTTCTAATTCTTTTGAATATTGCTCTAGTTTGTGGTTTGCAATATCCAATTCTTCCATGTTTATTTCATTTAGCTTTAGTGGTTCTAGTTTAGGAATGTTGATACTTTCAACTAAGTGATCACAACATTCGTAAGGTATTATTACTGGATGAGAATTGTCGGCATAGTCGGTAGATTTTCGGCTTTCTGCTTGGATTTTTGTTATTCCTACGAAGTCTTGACATTCGGAGGTAAACTTCACAATTGAGTTCTGCATTATTGTTACAATTTTCGTGTTATGTTCAGGACAGTTCATGGTTATTTGAAGTGGTTCTGCTACGATTACTAGCCAAACATTGTCTTTGAGTTTGAACACATTGTAGCCTTGACTGTAGATTACGGAACTTTCACAGGTTTTTGGCACATTTTGACGGTTTTTCAATAACTGCGCTTCACACACTGCATTGTTGTCTATGGGGTAAGCGTACAAGTTGGGACACAACTTCTTATGTGGACCTATTTTTTTACAATTATTAGGCTCCTTTACAGGAATATACATTAGAGAATCATCATTTCGCGCAATGTATTTATGACTAATTGAAAGAATATGATGAAGGCCAGTTCTTTTATCCAAGATTGGAATAGGAAACAGATGATATAGAGTATAAAGTTGTTGTTCAACTAAAGGTATTTTCAAAATGAAGACGATTTGGTTATCTTGTTGATATGCTTCAAGCTCTATTAATTGAAGATATTGTGCAATTTTAGTGATTTTTACTGGTAAAGGGAGATTATTTCTCACAAGGTTTTGTGATATCTCTTGAAGGGCTGATACCAAGTTTTGTGGTGAAATAATTGAAGAGTGAATTATTTTCAATCTTGCAAATGTTACTACATTTATAATGTCATTTAAATTATCTTCAATAATCAAATAACTCTCCATTAATTTTTCGCATATTTCCAAAAAGTTTAGTTTGGCTTCAATAGTTTTAACTTGGTTGTTAATATCATGAATTGCTCTTTCAATTTTATAAATATCGTCATTAAATGTTTTTCTATCAATTGTTAAATTTTGTATTGTTTCGTTGAAAGTTCTAATTAGAGAGGATGATACTGAAATCTGATTCTTAAGAAGGTTTTCAATGTGATGTTGATCATTGTTTAATTTTTCTATATTTTTTGTATAAAATTCACCATCTGTAGCATCTAAGTTGCCTGTTATGGTTTTAAATACGCTTCCTATAATGTTGACTAAACCTCTTTTAACGCGTTTTGTATCTATGATGATTTCGTTGAATTTCTCTTGTATGGATTTAGATATTTGTGTTAGTAAATCTACGTGTGTCTGTACGTCGGAACGAAAAATATTCATAGCGTGATAATCTGGTTTTAAAGAATTGCGTATAGTGTCCAAAATTTTGTTGTTGTTTTCATATGCAGCTAAAAGTCCTGTAATGTTCTTGTATACTAGTAGAGTCCACTTGTCGTTGGAGATGATAATTCTTGTTTCATCGTGATAGAAGACTCCTATCGTGTTGTTTATGGGATCAATTTGAAATTGGCAAAAGGCCATATTGACCAATAGGGGGTACCTGAAAACATTTTAGTTTTCAGAATATGGTTTCATACGGTTGAAATTAACTTTTGTTTGTTGATTAGTATTAGAATTAAGTAGAATAGCTGAATTATTGAAAATTTCTAAAATATCGTATGGACCATTAAATTTATTCTGTAACTTGTTTTTTAGTTGTGACTCTTTAATAAATACTTTATCTCCTACTTGAAAATTTGGAGTATTTTCGTGTACATGCTTATCGAAACGATCTTTAGCTTTCTGTTTCTTGCTTTCAGTGCGTTCTCTGGCTATTTTGTAAAAATGTGAAAGTCTGTTATTCAGATCTCTAACATATTTTGTTATTAATTCTTTTTCATTGTATAGCTGCTCTGGCGGTCTACTTGAAGTATGTCCGAAGACTAACTCATAAGGAGTGAAACCATGAGTTTTATTTGCTGAATTGTTGTAGCAAATAACTGCGTACGGTAAAACATTAAAGGGATGTTCGTTAGGATATTCGGCGAGATTGACTCTAATCATTTCTAACAGAGTCGAATGAAATCGTTCGAGAGATCCGTTTGACTGCGGATGTCCTACGCTGGAAAATGTCATCTTTATGTTATACAATGTACAGAGGTCTCTAAGTAGAGAATTATCAAACTCTCGGCCATAATCGGAATGTATTCGAAGGGGAGTGCCATAGTGTTGAAAATATAAGAGAAGGGTATTAACTACTGATTTTGCAGATTTGTCTTTGATAGGGTAAGCCTGACTGAATTTTGTGAGTTCATCGCGTATTGTTAAGGCATAATTTCTGTTAGGAACTTCTAATATGTCTATATTAATACGTTCGAACGGTGTTTTTGGAGTTTCTGTGATTACGAGTGGTCTGTCAAGATTTTTCCTATATGCTTTATTTTTCTGGCATATTTCACAAGTTTTTATAAAGTTCTCAACGTCTTTTGTCAGTCCGTTCCAGTTATATCTTTCTCTTAGTCGACGAATAGTCTCATTTATTCCTCTGTGTAAATTCATCTTTCCATTATGATTTTGGTCAATGATAAGGGGAATTTCGTCTGTATCTGGAGTTTTGGTCTGGTTTTGAAAAATTTTAAATTTGAGTTGTTTTTCTGAAGTAATAAATGATAAAATTTCTAGTATGGGTAAATCAATACTAGTTTCAACACAGTATGTCTGGTTGTCCTGAAAAAGGTCTTGATCTTTGAAAAGGGCTCCAAATAAATATTCAGTTACTGTATCTGGATTATATGGTAATGCTGTTATAAAATATTTTCTATTTTTCACAGTTTTGCTAGATAATACATTAATTTTAAGATGTTCGAAGTCGTAGTTCTCTTCAAAAATATCATCAATAATTTTTTCTTGAATTTCGTTCAGTTGGTTTTGTCTAAGAAATGTAAGAATATTTTTATTATTTTAATTAGTAATTGTCCGTAACTTGATTCTATTTTCGAATAGTCCAAAAGGGATTTAGTCTTGTATAAATTTACAAATGTATCAAATTCTTTATACATGTTTTCTAGAAATTCAGGGTTGTTCTTTTGATCTTCGGGGATATCTTCATCTATGTTCTCATTATAAGCAAAAGTTGAATAAGGTGTTAGATTGTATTCAGATTGGAATTTTGATAAATTTTGGATATGATTAACTTTAATGCGGGAAAGTGCATCTGCATTTTTGTTTATCTTTCCGGGTTTATACTTAATCTCGTAGTCGTATTCTTCGAGCTTTAGTCTCCATCTTGCTAATCGACTACCTGTATCTTTTACTGAAAAAAGCCAAGTTAAGGGACGATGGTCTGTGATTAAAGTGAATTTTCTTCCAAAGATGTAGGGTCTAAAGTGTTTTACTGCCCAAACGATCGCAAGTAATTCTCTTTCAATGGTGGAGTATTTTGTTTCTGCTTTGCAAAGAGTTCTTGATGCATAAGCTATCGGAAGATCTTTACCAATTATTCCTTGAGAGAGTACTGCACCAATCGCAAAAGCGCTTGCGTCTGTTGTGAGAATGAATGGCTCTTCGAAGTTTGGATATATGAGCACTGGGGTAGAGATAAGGGCTTGCTTTAATTCGTCAAATGATTGTTTACAATCGGCATCAAAATCGAATGGAACGTCTTTTTTGAGAAGTCTGGTTAGTGGTTTTGAAATTCTAGCGAAGTTTTCGATAAATCTTCGGTAGTAACCGGCTAAACCTAGAAAAGATTTTATGTCTTTTTGGTTCTTAGGTGTTGGAAAATTTATGATACATTCGACCTTAGATGGGTTTGGTTTGACACCATCTTTAGTAACAAGATGTCCTAGATAGGCTACTTCCTTGCGGAGGAATTCACACTTATCCGGTTGGATTTTCATATTTGCATGTCTGAGTTTCGTAAAAACGTCAGTCAGTCTGTTAATATGTTCATGTATTGATGGGGAATATACAATAATGTCATCCATATAAACTAGACAACGCTCATTTTGTATACCGAGTAATATATTGTCCATTACTCTCTGAAAAGTTGAAGGGGCATTTTTGAGACCGAAAGGCATTCAGACGAACTCGAAATGTCCATTCTCGACTGAAAAGGTGGTCTTCTGAATATCTTGTGGATCAATTTCGATCTGGTGAAATCCAGAAGCTAAGTCTAGAGTAGAGAAATACTGACACTTGCCAAGTTGATCTAAGAGGTCTGAAATATTTGGCAGCGGATATTTATCGTTAATTGTGATTTCGTTGAGCTTACGATAATCTACAACTACTCTCCACTTTTGTTTGCCTGATGCGTCCATTTTCTTAGGGACGACCCAAACTAGAGATGAAAAAGGTGAACATGAAGGTCTAATAATGCCTTGATCAAGCATTTTATTGATCTGGGATTTAACTTCATCTTTGTGTATTTGCGGATACCTAGAAGACTTGGTGAATGTTGGTTTGTCGGAATTAGTTTTAATGGAATGTTTAATTTCGTTGGTAAAAGTCAATTTGTCTCCTTCGAGGTAAAATATGTCTGAGAATTCAATACACAGATTTGTTATGAGCTCTGATTCTTCATCGTTTAGATGCTCTAATCGAAGTTGGTTACGTATTTCGGGAATTCTGTCTTGTTGTATGTCGTGTTCGTATTCGCTAAGATTGTTAATAGAAAAATGTTGTATAGGTACTATGTTAATATCTGAAAAATTTATTTCTTTAGGAATTGCGTTTGCGTTAAGAATTGTTGTTATAAATTCGCCATTTTCATTAACTTTTACTAAAGCATGCGGAACGCGTACTTTTTCTATTTCTATACCTGTTAATAATGCGTCAGTGTTTGATAAATTACATTTCAATTTATAAACTTGTTCGATTCTTGGTTCTATTCTAATTATGTTAGTTGTTCTTTCTGTGTCCTTGGTTTCGATGTTTTGTATATTATCTGAAGCTTTGTGAAGTTGGACGGTTTTAAAATTTGTTTCTAATTCTCTTGTTTTGATGTTCATTACGCAATCGTAATGTTCGAGGAAGTCTGAGCCTAGAAGTCCATCAAATTCTATATCTAAATTACAAATATAGACTTTGTGTGGATCTGTACGGTTAAAAGGAACGAGTGTAGATTCAGTAATGTGAACTTTTTGATTATTGATTCCTTGAATTATTACATTCTCTGGAAATCGCTGGGGAAATTTTTGACAAACGTGAGGTTTAAAGATAGAAAGTCCAGCTCCGGAATCAATGAGAAATTTGTGAGTATTTGTCGAGTCTGTAATGTAAAATAAATTTTGTGATTTCACAGCGAGCAGAGGATTTATAAGTAGCTCTGTTCGGGGAAGTTCAGATTGGGGTTGTAATCTTGAAGATTGATTGCTTGAATTTGGGTTTGAAGCTGATCTATATCTGACTTCTTCTCTGGAGGAGGATCTGTTGGAACTATTGGGCTTACGTGAAAATCCTGGTTTTCACTTTGATTAATTTCTTCTTGTTGATAATTGTAGAAGTTTTCTTGTGGATTGTAATTACTATATGAGTAATCTTCAGGTTCGTATTGATATGATTCGTCATAATAGTTATCGGATTGATTGATATGATAAGTAGGGTTTTGTTGGAATCTACTGAAATTCGGATTTTGTTGGACGACGCTTGGTCTGATATTACCTATATTGGGATTAGGACGTATGACAGAAGGTCTATTTGTAAAAGATTGATTTTGCTGGAAATTATTTGGAGGATTTGGTTGTTGATGAATGTTTGACTGAAATTGTGGTCTGGCTTGGAAAGCTTGGAAGTTTTGATTTAAGTTTTGTTGGAATGGTCTCTGTCTGCATTCATTAGTTGCATGACCAATTCGTTTGCAATTTGAACAATGTTTAGGAGGGAGATTAATTGGTTTGCGTTGTTGTAAAGCCGTATTCTTGTTTGTATTCTGATGTTTCTGATTTTCGAAATAATTTAATTGAAGTTCTCTCCTAATTCTATTTGTTGCTGTCAGTATGTCTACAGGGTCACTAGCTCTTACAATTTGACCTAGCTTAGGTTCCAAGCCTGTCAAGAGTGTATTAAGGGCCATAGTTTCCGCTAGACGTGTCTGCGCGTTCTTTTCTTCGATAGATAAATTTTGTTTATTTATTGAAGCGTACATTTTAGCTTCATGGGTTTGTAACCTGGTGATGAAGGTTAACGGAGATTCATTAGGTAGTTGCCTAATTCTCTGTAGATCTTGGATAAGAGATGATAAGTCTCTCGTATCTCCAAAATGACTTTCTAGTAGCGTTTTTATATCATGCCATGTAGCAGGGTTGCGAGAATTTATTAATTCAGCAGCGCGACCGCGAAGTTTGTTTTTGATATGTAAGCTAAGGAGAATTCTTTGATTACCTATAGCCATTCCAAATGCAGTTGTACATGATAGAATAAAAGTATTTACCATATTACCATCAAATTCAGGAATTATTGAGAAAATTTCACTCAACTTGTATGGTTCAATATTATCTACATTAGCGTTAGCATTAACACTAGCGTTATCATTAACAGAGTTATTGCCTTGTTGACTCATTTTGATTTTCTTGGATCTTAATATCATAAAAATTTGTTGCAATCTATATTCTATATGTTTCCTTTTATTATTGAATTAAGAACTGTTGGTTTCTTATTTAAAATATAAATAGAATGCGTTGCAATGTCTTCTACTGGAGATCTGGGTTGACCACACCAAGTTAGTTGCCTTGTTCTGGGTGCGTAGAAGATATGCCACTTGTGTTGTCTGTTGCGTGTTTTCTTTCTTCTTGAAGGTTTGGAAACCACCACAATCTTCTTGCTGGATGTGTAGATGAGATCCCACTTCTGACACCAATTTTTAGATTTCGTTTTATCTAATTGGCTTTTTAAAAACAATTATTTTATTTATTTACTTCTGACACCACTTATTATTAATGATTTAATAATAAGAATTAAATTATAATTATTATACAAGTGAAATTAACTATAAGGTTAGGATGATTATGAAAACTGACATAGATTCATCTTACTTTAGATTTACATTTCAGAATGAATAAAATTATAAAGTGTTCCTTATTTATAGTGAAAAAATGTACAATATGCAATATAATGTTCTCATGGGAAAATGCCACTAATTGCGTCATATTCACGGATTCCATAGTCAGCATACTCGGGACGGTGTAATCAGAAGAGTTTCTGGATATGTTATCAGTTGAAGTACGATATGTTGAAATATGATATTCCTGGTACTGCATTGTCATCATACTGTTGTGAAGTCGAGTTCATAGGTTTAGCAGAGTCAGCAATATTGGTTGATATAACATATATATATATATATATATATATATATATATATATATATATATATATATATATATATATATATATATATATATATAAACTTTTGAACCAAATGTTTTTTTGGACTAACTTATAGACATATAACAACATGCCGTTGAAATTTTTTCGAAATTCAAAAGTGTGAACGATCGCAATAGGTACATTTCTATAAGAAATTCACCTAACAAAAACAAACAGCAAACGTATAGCGCAAAGTTATAATATTTGTAGTTTAGTTTCCTTTAGAAACCAAATAATGTAGGAAATGACAACAACAACAAAAACAACAACAGTCATGTATGATCTAGGGTGCAACAAGTTAAAGTCTGGTGAGTAATCTATGTTGGAAATGTATATTGCAATTGTTTATGCATGTTCATTCTCTTCTAGTGCATTTTCTCTTCTTTGTAGTTGTGGCCTTTTATGAAAAGACAACAAATAGGAGTAAACCTGACTCAGACCATGGATGTCAGTCTATTTCCACCATTTCACTCAATCACTTCAACTTAGGTATAGTAAATAATGCATGAAATCTACTTAGAATTTCACGTAGAATTCGAATTTCTAATAATATACAGTTTTCTGAGGGTATTTGGAAGATTTGTTACAACTGGAAGTGTAAAATACACTACCTACACCACTTCGAGAAAAAAAAACAGTTACTAAGGAAGGCAATGAGTTTCGAGTATTAGCTGCTGTTATCGAAGTGCCGAACGTAAGTCGACGAATTTTCAGTTTTAATCTAGACATCAGTTCTCGATTAATCGATCGAATATTAAAGAAGAACCACATTCATCCGTATAAAGTGCAATTATTACATCAGGAATTCCTGCCAACCGATTATGAGGCAAGGATAAACTTTTGTCAGTTGCTGACAAATAAATTTGAAAAGGAACCTGATATATATAATTTTGTTTTATGGACGGATGAATTGACATTCCATAATAATGGGGTAGTAAATGGCCACATTTTTAGGTAAATTTCTTATAGAAATGTACCTATTGCGATCGTTAACACTTTTGAATTTCGAAAAAATTTCAACGGCATGTTGGTATATGTCTATAAGTTAGTCCAAAAAAACATTTGGTTCAAAAGTTTATATATGGGGCTTAAATAAGTAAACTCTTTTTGCTACGTTGATGATATAATTTGTTCTATTCCGGCTAATTCAGACGATATAGTCCTAGAAATCTTCAATACTTATGATGTCAACCTCAAATTTACAATCGAAAAAGAGCAAAACAATTCGGTTCCCTTTTTATATACCAGAAGTATTCGTACGCCAAATCAAACCATCATACTTGATTGGTATCAGAAACCTACTGATAACGGTCGCTATTTGAATTATCTCTCTTACCATGATGAAAGAATGAAGGTTAATTTAGTTCTAGGAATGAAAAATAGGATTAAACAAATATGTCATCCAACTTTAGTAAAGGAAAACATAGACAAATTATATCAAATATTACTAAATAATTCTTACCCAAATAAACTGTTACGTAAATTGCTGTACAGTACAAAGACAACAAGGACAAATATGTTATTTTTCCACTCCTTGGATCAAAGACCTCTCTCCAAAACTAACTAATATCATCAAGGACGTCATTCACAACAGTACAGTGGCTAAAAGAAATGTGAATCTATTAGGTAATCACTTTTCTAATATAAAAGATAGAATACCTACCGAGAAAAGACGGAATGTTGTATATGTTATTCCTTGTCATGATTGTGATCTAGTGTATATAGGTGAAACACAGAGGCTACTAAAAAACAGAATCACTTCTCACAAAAGTGATTACAGAAATGGTCGAACCAATAAATGTACCTTAGCGAGACATGCCCATGAGAAACGACATACTCCTAATTTTGAAGGTGTGTACATTCTAACCAATGAGTCCAGTTCAATCAAACGAAAAATACACGAGACGATTGAAATTACGAAAGATCCTATGGCCATGAATACATGTACCGATGTACGTGAACTCAGCTCGGTTTACTCCTATTTGATTTCAAAATTTTGCGCCAACAACGTAAACAATCGTACATAGGTTAGGATATTTTTGAAGCTTGCATACATTTTGATATGAATACACTTTAATGTTTTGAATTGTGTGTCATCTATGGTATCAATCGTTATATGCCAAATGTACCACTTCTATGTTCTGTGTAATTTTGATCTCCCACCCTGTTTTCGAAAAATCTAAAAAACCTGTTTGAATATTTTTCCTGTACATTCCTTTATTTTCTTTCAACCTCTTTCAGAAAATTAGTTGTTCTAGAAATGTGATAGTATAGAGAAGCATGTAACTGTATCTCCACCTTTTAAATATTTGTGAACTACTTACTGTTTTAATGTGTAATTTTAATTGTGTAGTGTAGTTTTTAATACCACTATGAGGAATTTTCCAACCTTGTACAGTCTAAGCCGTTTCAAATTTTAATCCTCACTTGCAAAGTAAGTTCATCTTCAGTTTGCGAAATCACTCCAAACTGATATTTGTTAGGTAAATTTCTTATAGAAATATACCTATTGCGATCGTTCAAACTTTTGAATTTCGAAAAAATTTCAACGGCATGTTGTTATATGTCTATAAGTTAGTCAAAAAAAAAAAATATATATATATATATTGATTTTGTATTCTTGACTGGATTTATAATAAATAAAAAGATGTTCTTGGGGATGCAGTCATATATTCAATAAAATTCTTTGACTGAAGCCGAGCTTTCGAGAATGTTTATTCTCTTCTTCAGGGAAAAATCGTGAATTTAGAATAAATTAACCAAAAACAGGAAAGATTTCATTTGTAATTGATGGCTATGAAATCTTTCCTGTTTTTGGTTAATTTATTCTAAATTCACGACTTTTGCCCTGAAGAAGAGAATAAACATTCTCGAAAGCTCGGCTTCAGTCAAAGAATTAATATATGACTGCATCCCCAAGAACATCTTTTTATATATATATATATATATATATATGGGATATTACGAAATTTGTTAACACGATAGAGGTCGCAGTTTTGAAGGTATCAAGTTCAAATTTGCTACAAAAATCAATATCTCAAATATCTCGGTCGAGTTCGTTATTGGGCAATATCGGGTAAGTAGTTTCAAAATGGTGACCATTCAAACATTTAAAAAAATTATCAAAAAAGAGCAGTAGTGTAAATATTATTAAAAATAATTTTAGGTTATAGATATAATCAGTACCTACAACTTTTGTTCAAAGCAATTTTTCATAAAATACACAGGTAAAAAAATAAAAATTAATAAAGAAAAATAACAAATATTGATAAAACATGAACACTCAATATAAATTTGATGTAATTGTACATTTTCTGGAGATCTTAATATAGACCCTGATTAAAAAAATATATAGTATATTTATTGAAAAGAAATAGACGAAAAAAAAATCTGCCTTGAAGTGGACTCGAACCCTGTCTGCTTTATATTCAACAGCCAAAACAAAAACCTCTAACCGCAAGGCTATTTCAATTTTATTCAATAACATGTAGGTATACCAATGAAAAGGTTGTTAAAATTTCAATTCAATGAATTTTGAAAAATTTACCTTTCCGCTGACTACAGGCCATCGGGATTTTTCATTTTTATTGTTATAGCCTTGATAATGGAAATAAATAGTTCCGAAAGCTTGGACAGCAAGAAGAGTTTACTTATTTAAGCCCCTTATAACTTCGGCAGAATTCCCATTTTCATTTAACAGTTTGTTATCTTACACGTACTGCCGTACTTCCATCCATATATATATATATGGGATATTACGAAATTTGTTAACACGATATAGGTCGCAGTTTTGGAGGTATCAATTTCAAATTTGCTACAAAAATCAATCTCTCAAATATCTCGATCGAGTTCGTTATTGGGCAATATCGGGTAAGTATTTTCAAAATGGCGACCGCTCAAACATTTAAAAAAATTATCAAAAAAGAGCCGTAGTGTTTATATCATCAAAAATAATTTTAGGTTATAGAAATAATCAGTACCTACAACTTTTGTTCAAAGCAATTTTTCATAAAATACACAGATAAAAAAATAAAAATTAATAAGGAAAAATAAGAAATAATAAATAATAAATGAAACTTTATTCACTCTTTCGGTATATATTAAATAGTAGGTAATATAAGAGCGTAAGTAAAGTGATAACTTGATAAGTTGCAATAACTTGTTTCAAGAGGTAAAATTAGAAATATGTATTATAAAAAAAGTCTAGATATATGAAAAATGTAAGTATAGAAATATAAAAATTGACTTATAATAAGATAAAATATACATATGAAGTTAGTTAAATAAACATAAAAAAACATTTCTGAGATAAAATGGGACAGCACCACTTAATTCATAAGTTTCAATAACTTTTTTCATGTGAAATTAGAAATATGTATTATAAATCTAGATGTATAAAAAATGTAAATATAAAAATCAACAATAAGATAAAATATACATATAAAGTTAATAAAATATACATGCAAAAAAAACATTTTTAGATAAAATGGGACAGCACCTTACATACATTTCGAAAAATACTATCATAAAATATAAAAAAGAAATGATAACTGATAAATATATACAAAAATATACATACATACACAATACACATATACATATAAATATATTATATTCAATTATTACGGGTCAAGGAAATGTGAAAACAGTTTTCTCTTATTTTCAAATATTGATAAAACACTTAATATAAATTTGATGTAATTGTACATTTTCTGGAGATCTCAATATAGACCCTGATTAAAAAAAATATAGTATATTTATTGAAAAAAAATAGGCGAAAAAAAAATTCTGCCTTGAAGTGGAACGCGAACCCTGTCTGCTTTATATTTTACAGCCAAAACAAAAACCTCTAACCGCAAGGCTATGACACATACGACAATTTTATGTAATAACATGTAGGTATATCAATGAAAAGGTTGTTCAAATTTAAATTCAATGAATTTGAAAAGTGAGTTTCATAAAGTACCGCCTAAGACTCGTGAGGACATGCAGATTCGAATAATCCAAGTTTTTGGACAAATTATACCGAATATGTTAGCGCGAGTGCAACGTTCATTTTGTGCACGAATTCCTCTTTGTTTTAAGAACGCAGGTGCCCATTTTGAACAGTTGCTGTGAATGATTTACTTGTTATTTTCTATGTATTGTTTTAATTTCTAAGTTTTATTATTATTTTAATGATATGATTATTGTTATTGTTGTGTTTCGGAAAGAAGTGTTAAAAGTATTTCACAGTTCCCGTTGTAAAAAATCTTCCTAATATCCTCCAAAACCTTCTTTGTTAAGATGTTTTCTGTCCGATTTTTTTTTGATTAACTCTTGAAGCCAATAAACAATTCCTGTAGCATTCACCGAAAATAAAAACCAAATCTACCATTGATTCATTTGTTTTTCACTTGTTTCAGCACCAAACTACCGTGCCATATTGAAAAATTGCAATATCTCCAAATCTATCAAAAATAAGTGCTTATACGTATTAATCAAATCGAAAGAGAATTAAAATCCGCATCTGTCAATGTAGTTTTTTAGTACTATTTGAAAAAATCAAGTTATCTAAGTTATTTAAGTTTTCTTAAATCAAAAATTCAATTCAGAGCAACCCTGTCTCCTTGAACTATCAAATCAACCTTGAATAAGGGGGCCATTCCAACTTAATTAATTGCAAAAAACTGCACTTGAAAATCTATCATACTTTTCATGTTATTGCCATTTTTCTGGGATGCTGCAAGTGTCATTTTTTTCTGAAAACAGAAAATATCTCCGAAACCTTCAGACTTATGCCCAACAAATACTTAACAAACTGACCTTTATTTTTAACAAGAAATTGAAAAATGTAAAAAATACAGGGGCTCCATTTAACATAACGATGTTTCCGGTATAACCGGAAGTCGGCTATCTTTGAAAATAATTTTAAAATGTAGTCGACTTGATCGTGAACAATTTTTATTCAGACAATTTTGTTCTATCTCTAATAGATCAGCCACAATCAACCAAATACCGCCAGCTGCCCCACCCAGTATATATTTTAACATGAATTAAACTTAAACTGGGTTCGATTTATTTTCACTTATTTATTTACACTAATAATTATACGACTATATACACATTTATATTCACAACATTGCTTAGCGCTGCTCTCTTTATATTCTTTGTTCTCTGCAATAGTGTAGACTCACGCTCAGCTGACTAAACTAACTTTTCTCTGATCGCCGCTGGTATGTATTATACCTAACCGCAACCGCATTTTCTCGATGCTTCGGGTTGTTATCCGTCTCCTACTGCTGTATATTATTTCCAAATATATTCTTTCGAGAATAATCCGGGTCCCCATATTCTCGGTGCTTCTAAAGTTTTCGTGTGTTCGATGTTCTGGAGTTATCGGGTGTGTGGGTGTATTTTATTATTCAGGTGAGTTTTCACGTTACAATATATTTAGTCGGACATTAGGGCATTTACGCATAGAATTGAAGTAGATCGCGGCGATTTCATACCTTTTTTTACAAACTTACGAGGTTATGAAGTTCAGGAGTGAGTGCCCATTTATAATGGACTTAAGACGTAAGGCGCACATAACGCATAAGATAGACGTAACGTTATTCTATTTATAATGAACGTAAAAACTTAGTTGCTACGCATGCGTGAAATAATTTGAAATTTGACAACTATAGTTCATTTGGGGGGTTTTCTCTGGTGTAGATATACTAACTTCAAAGCCATGGAGTTAGAGGTGCAGTTATTGGTTTTGTTATTGGCCAAGCGTAGTGCACAAGAAAGAGATTATGTAAAGAAAAAAAGAAAACCTAGAGTGTGCGTCCAGTAAACAGGGATCGAGAAAAGAGAGGTGAATACCGACGCTTGATACTGGAACTAAAACTTCATGATGAAGAATGGTTCTTTAAGTATACAAGAATGACCGCAAACCTTTTCGAGATTGTACTCAGTTTAGTGGGTCCACATCTCAAAAAAAATTCTATACGACGACCACTCAGCCCCTGTCAACGATTACTGATTACATTAAGGTAATAACTCTATATTGCGATGTGTTCATTGTTAATTTTATCTCAAACTGTTACAGGTACTTGGCAACCGGAGACAGTTATTTTTCTATTGCAAACAGTTATCACATTGGTGTAACAACGGTTTGCAAGATAATACAAGAAGTTCCAGAAATAATCTGGAATGTCTTGCAGCCGGAGGTGATGCCGGCGCCAACTGCTGCAATGCTCAAGGAAATAGCTGCGTCATATTGGGGAAAATGGAACATGCCAAACTGCGTCGGGAGTCTGGATGGCAAGCATATAAGAATTCAAGCACCTCCACAGTCTGGTTCCTTGTTCTACAATTATAAAACATTCTTCAGCATTATATTAATGGGTGTGTCAGATGCGGACTATAATTTTACATATGTTGATATTGGGGCATACGGATCAATGAGCGATGGAGGTGTATTCAGTACTTCAGAGTTTGGAGAAAATTTCAAAAGCAGAAAACTACCTTTACCAGAAGCTCAAACTTTACCAGGAAGTAATGTTCTGATGAACTACTATTTTGTTGCGGACGCTGCATTTCCGTTATCTACAAACATGATGCGGCCCTATGCTGAAAGACGACTTAATGTAATCAAAAGCTGTTTTTAATTATCGACTTTCTCGTGTTCGCCGTGTTATTGAGAACACTTTTGGAATACTGGTGGCCAGATGGAGAATCTTCAACAGAACAATATGTGCATTACCTGAGACGGTTGATAAAATTGTGACAGCCACCACTGTTTTACACAATTTCATTCGTAAATGTAAAGACGCCAAGGAACGTTATTGTCCACCCAACTATGTTGATAATGAGAATGTCCTGGGAAGATGGAGAGATGAGGTAAACCGTGCAATTGTTGAAACATGTCCTAGAGTAGGCAGTAACAATGCCTCCGTTGTTGCAATCAATCAACGTGACAATTTGGCTAAGTATTTTCTCACGCCACCAGGGTTCAAGAAGGGGCAAATAGAATATGTGAAAAGAACTTAATTAACATCTGTACAAAGTATATGTATTCAATAAAAAGCATTCATATTGACATTTATTTATTAGTTCTCGTTCTCATATATTATTTTCATAATTTTTAATTTCATCTTGTTTCTCTTAGCTTGGCTGATGCACTTTTGCTAATTCTTTAGCAATCAACTCGCCAAACACAACATCCTCAGTTCGGTTTCTGATACTGGTACAAGTATTTAAAATTTCACGGTCTAATTGACTCATTACAGAAGATTCTGTACGCCTGTGCTTAGGGGTCTCCGGAATTGTACAATTCTTCTGTGCCTGTCTCTTCTTGCTCGAAATCATTCTTAGTAAATTGATATTTACTTTTGAATTGACGTTGACTTCTGGATCATCTAATTCTTCGAATTCCCTTAAAGGAGTCGAACCCCAGTCTGAATTGGACACATCTTCAGTAGATTCGTCTTCAGTAAACTCCTTCAATGCGCTATCGGAACTCTGTCCATCAGCAGTGAAATTGCTTGTAGTCCTCCTAAAATTGTACCTTTTTAATTCAAGAATTCAATTCGCCAAAAACTAACATTACCTTCTTGTGTTGATGAATTCATTCAAGAAGTCCATATCATCGAAAAATGCCCACTTCTTAATATCAATCTGCCCACAGCCACTAGGGAGTTTTGAAATTTTCTTGCGCTCTCTCGTATACTTTTCTCGCAGTTGTCTCCAATATTTTTCACACGTTTCAGCTGAAAAAAAAGTTATGTTTTAATTCTGCACAAATTATCAATTTTACATGCAATACTTACGAGTCTCATGCAATACTTCAGCGATTTCTTTCCATGCATTTTCTTTTATAACGATATCCTTATACCTTCTATCCTGCTTATTGTAGAAATAGGGGTGCACTTTGACTAAGTTAATAAACAACTCAGTGTCTATGTTTTCTAGGTTTTCACCCAAAGCGGTTATATCAGCCATTACGTCCATCTAGAAAGAAACTAAAAACGTTACTCCGTACACCATCTAGAAAATCTATAATCATACATACCTTTTAAATCAATACTCACAAAAAAATAAGCGATGATTTTCAAAGATGTTTAACCTTAACGTCAATGTCAGACAGCAACGTCAAAATGCCACTGGAAGATGGCTTCAAAGTTCAAAATGCGAACCGATAAATACCAACCGAAGAATAATTAATCGCAAGAAATCCAAATCCCCTAAAAATGTTCCTAAATTTCCCATAAGCCGCACGTAAAGTTGAACATTGTCCAACTTTACGTTCGCCTAACGGTTAGCCGTAAGGTCTTACGGTCTACCGTAACACATAAGTGTTACGTTTGCTTATTGTGAACGATCCCACTTATTTTCCAGTGTTCAACTTTTTCCATTACGAATCTCTTACGCCTTACGTCCATTATAAATGAGCACTAAATCAAATCGAAGATCGTTGTTCGCTTTTATTTTTCTTAGAGGTATGAGGCAGTTTAAGGCGTTGATTATCATTATTATTCTCATTTATAGACCTTAGACACCTGTCTCATATATCGTGCATGGCATTAGAATTTTACATGCCACAGGTACCGTCAAAAATTGAGAGTGGTGCGAGACAAGCGGTAGGAGAACAGTTTCTGGTACGTGAGCGTTAGGCAGCTTATATACCGTTCAATCTTCAATTCTTCACTGCAGTCCAGCCGTGTAGTGTTCTCTTAGTCCAGCCGTCCAGTCCGATCGTGTAGTCGTGTTCGTATCGTCGTCGCCTATATCCAAAGGTCCATGGTCTATGCGATGCGTCGTCGTCATTAGGCAAGTAGGCACTCGGACGACTCGGATTTTAGATTGCCAATTCGAAGCATTCGCGTCTAGCGTTGTTTGAAACATAGACATTACACTCGAAGTGCTCGTTCGAGTAGTAAGACGTATTTTTAGAACGAGAGGTTAACGGATCCTCTGGTTACGTTTTAATTCGAATGCGTTTAAGTCGGTCCAAGGTCAAGGATAGCGTGAGATAGTACGAATTAAGTGACCCATCTCCAGATCGCTATCTAGTACCTTATTAGGGTTAGTTTAGAAAATTATTTTGTTCCGTTGCATTAAATTAACTTAAGTGTACGTTGGCTGGACAATTGTGTTTATTAATGAATATGCGGATCTGTTCCAAAAAGTGTACTAAGCTGATTATACTTTATTAGTGTTTTCAATATGTTATGTACTCATTTAAAGGTTAGTAGCTTTGTCTTTTTTTGTAGGTAAATTGCATAAATATCTCGCAAATTTAAAAGTCTTACCCCTGAGATTTTTTTTTATTTTTTACTCATACAACTTGATATAATTATCCAATTTAGTTAGAAAAATCCTTCTTCAAATTATAAAATAAAGCTGATAAAAGTTGTTTTAAAAAATATTAAGTAATGGAACTTGAAGATCAAGGTAATTTACATAATTTAACAAATCCCATAAGTTCCCATAAAGATGAACCATCCGCAATATACTCATGCTCCAAGCTTTCTATTTTTAAATATTATTATAAGTATTACTTAATTAAATGCTTTCATAGAAAACTAATTAATTATCGTATATCACTACAACATTAATATTAATTCAAATTTTAAAGATTTCCAACGGCTTGTTTTAACCACCCGCATCTTAATATATTTCACCACTCTCTAGGAACGTATGAGCATCTCAAAACTCAACTGACTTGAAGATATATTTTTAAAATAGAACCCATTTATGGATAGGGTAATGAATATATATTTTTTTACAAAAAATTGGAGCGCCTTTATTAGTATGTGCACTGAAAAATATAGGTAGTGCAGTTGTAGGTAGTTAGAAGACTTTAGGCACCAACTTCAAAAGTATCAGCCAACAGTAATTACAATTAGAAAAATTAAATACCTAGATATAATAGGTACGCTTTCTTAATATTTTTTTCGCTGTTGCATAAAATATTCTATTAAGTAAATTTAAAAAAAATTATGATATATTACAAAATTTGTAAACACGATAGGTAGAGGTCGCATTTTCGAAGCTATCAAGTTCAAATTTGCAACAAAAATATACAAATAATAAGGTCTATGTACAAATATCTCGTTCGTAAATCAGCATGATCGTATAAGTTGTTTAAAAATGGCGGCCAGGCAATATTTTAAAATAGTTCTCAAAAAATAGCCCTTCGTCAAAAATATTCTTAAGTTATAGATATGATCCATCCTACAACTTTTTTTGAAACATTTTTTCTTAAAAGTGATAAAAAAATATAAAAATTAAAAACCGTCAAATTTACCTAGCCGCTGGTTAAGAATTAAGAATCATCGAGATTTTTTTATTTCATCCTGCTGCAACCCCTGGCCTCTGGCAGGAGTGTGATAAAGTGGTGAAAAAGCAGTAATACAAAAATATTTTTTCAAAAAATTGGATCGACGTTATCAGTTGGTGCACTGAAAAATACAAAATAATATTAATTCTATTGGTGCTCGTACTTTTGAAGTTGTGCAGTTACAGTTAGATTGAATACTTTTGGCACCAACTTCGCAAGTAAGAGCATCCATAGAATTATTATTAGTTATTTTATCCATTTTTTTTATATTTATATTAATTACACTTTTAGTGTTATATTAGTCACGAAAATCGTTGAACGTTCAAGTATACCATTACCCATGTATTCTTTGCTTGTATTTGTTATTATTCAGAAATCTTAAAACATCGCCGCGGAAATACGCATATTTTAGACTTCTACCACTCCTGTAACTCGAAAACCGTAACTCTATGGAAAAAAACCAATATAAATGTTGCTACAAATAATTTGGTCATTAAGTAGTCATTCTCAGATCATCTCAAAATTCGACTAAGTTTACTATATATAAAGCGCGCGCACAAACAAAAATCACACTGTCGAATTGTATACTTCCTCCGTTTCGGTTCGTCGGTCAAAAATTATATAGGTATATACCCGTAAAATGACAAACGGAAAAGGTATAGAACACCTACTTCTACACTATATATAATAGACAATTACGAAGCAAACAAACTATGTCGGATCTTTTCTGGCAATTCTCTCGGTAGCGAAAGCTAATTATTACCAAATACTATGATGAATTTATGTATGTAGGGTCTTTCATATATGTAGCTTGATATAATGATATCTCTCAACCTTTTGTTATCTTTGAACTGGAAACACACTATTTTCTCCGACTCTACCGAAAAGTTCAGAACTGATATTTATACCGAGCTTTGAAGAAAATCTTCAACTACTCATCCTGAACCATCGAAAAAAATACAGAATATGGTGCTTTACCTAAGTACTGTTATCAGAAAAACCTGACGGTTATTTTGTATCCCATGTGTGAATCCAGGTAATAAACTACCTTACTTATATGCCAGATTTCATCCAAATCCGTTAGGCCGTTTTTGCGTGATTGAGAAACAAACATCCAAAAATTTTCACATTTATGGTAGGTATAGTCTATAGTACCTATATGGATTTATTTGGATTCTCAGTACATTTGTACGGACACTCCAAATTAATTATATGGCCAAACGTTGATGAATAAATCTAAAATTCAGTGAGTGTTGTTTATGAAATGTGACAATAATATAAAAATATTTTTTACAAAAAATTGGACCGACTTTATTAGTTGGTGCACTGAAAAGTATAAAATAATATTAATTCTATTGGTGCTGTTACTTTTGAAGTTGTGCAGTTGCAGGTAGATTGGTAACTTTTGGCACCAACTTCACAAGTACCAGCCCCAATAGAATTAATATTATTTTATACTTTTCAGTGCACCAACTAATAAAGTCGGTCCAATTTTTTGTAAAAAATATTTATTTCACACTTTTGAGTGTAACATTAGTCACGAAAATCGTTGAACGTTCACTAATACCAATGAAGATAGTACTTATTCTATTACCCACGTATATTCCTTGCTTGTAGTTGTTATTATTGAGATCTCAGTACATCGATGCGGAAATACGCTTGAATATTTTAGTTGTTACCATTTTAACACCGATTTTACTCGAAAACCGTAACTCTAAGGGGAAAATGTTCAATATAAATGTTGCTTCAAATAATTATGTCTTTCATGTACTGCAAACAGATTTTCCATTTTCGACAGAAATCGCACTCTCCACATAGCGAAAATAGGTATATTTGAGAGTTTAAAATGTCTCTATGTCGAAAACCGTTACTCCTTTGAAAAAATGTTCCATTTAAACGTTTCCGGATATTGTCCTATCTGTAATTATATCAACGCAGATTTTCAATTTTCGACAAAATTTGCCCCCTCCACCCCCTTCGGGGGCGGTTTTCGGAGGGAACGAGATGTCGGATTCCCTTTTTTATGAATATGGGACCATTTCTCAAGCCTCCTCTTTCAAATGAATCAAAAATCATCAAAATCGTTAGTAAAATGCACACAATCGAATTGTATACCTCCTCCTTTTGGGAAGTCGGTCAAAAAAATGGTAAAAGCCTTTACCTATGACTCCCTCGACAAACCACCCCGCTTCGAAATGGAAACAACCTCGTCGCTTCTACCGTTCTTATATTGACACTTAATATTTTGGACACCCTGTATATATGATTAACGAAAACCCTTACATTGCGTCGCCGGTAGTCCTTCAATATGCATACCAAAATTAGTCGTCCTAGGTCAAGCCGTTATTGAGCTACAACGCCAACAGACTACAGACAGACAGACCGACGGACTTGAGATACCATGATTTTCGTGATCTAGGAACCCCAAAACGTAAATATCAGCAAAAATCTCGAGGTCGATTTTTTACGTGAATACAATACTTCCCTTATTGAGGGAAGTACAATCTATTGATCCACGACATGATATATGAAACTGAGCTAGCTAGTTTTGACAACCAAGTTGTTTTCACGGTGTTATCGTATGTTTTGGGAATGTATATATGTATTTCTAGAATGGTAATAATCGAGGTGATAATGGTGCTAAAAGTGCATAAGGTTAAACGGTTATCAACGTCTGCTCAATAAATAATTCAATATTATTGAAAATTATCAACGAAAATGACACTCTTATTCATGGCAAAAGTAGTTCTGCAATTAATTGATTTATTTCTGAGTTTATATGTTCTCCTTATTTAGCCTTTTGGGGCGATTACATATCTGGCCTTTTTTGGTGTTTATTATACTCGTTTTCGCACCCTCGTCTGCAACGCGCTTAAGTCCTTTGAAGTTGGTAACTGAATTTGCGAGAATTAAGTATTTCATCGGAGTTCCTGATACTCCGATATCAAATAGTTCTACTTTCCATTAAATTTAAATAGTTCTATCAAATAACTTGAAAAAAAAAATAAAAAAAATCCCGATGGCCTGTAGTCAGTGGAACGGTAAATTTTTCAAAATTCATTGAATTGAAATTTGAACAACCTTTTCATTGGTATATCTACATGGTATTACATAAAATTGTCGTATGTGTCATAGCCTTGCGGTTAGAGGTTTTTGTTTTGGCTGTTCAATATAAAGCAGACAGGGTTCGAGTTCCACCTCAAGGCAGATTTTTTTTTTCACCTATTTCTTTTCAATAAATATACTGTTTATTTTTTTAATCAGGGTCTGTATTAAGATCTCCAGAAAATGTACAATTACATCAAATTTATATTGAGTGTTCATGTTTTATCAATATTTGTTATTTTTTATTTTTTTACCTGTGTATTTTATGAAAAATTGCTCTGAACAAAAGTTGTAGATACTGATTATATCTATAACCTAAAATTATTTTTGATGATATTTACACTACGGCTCTTTTTTAATAATTTTTTTAAATGTTTGAATGGTCGCCATTTTGAAACTACTTACCCGATATTGCCCAATAACGAACTCGACCGAGATATTTGAGAGATTGATTTTTGTAGCAAATTTGAACTTGATACCTTCAAAACAGCGACCTCTATCGTGTTAACAAATTTCGCAATATCCCATATATATATATATATATATATATATATATATATATATATATATATATATATATATATATATATATATATATATATATATATAAATAAAAAGATGTTCTTGGGGATTGGGGATGCAGTCATATATTCAATAAAATTCTTTGACTGAAGCCGAGCTTTCGAGAATGTTTATTCTCTTCTTCAGGGCAAAAATCGTGAATTTAGAATAAATTAACCAAAAACAGGAAAGATTTCATATCCATCAATTACAAATGTCATTATTTATATTTGTAATTGATGGATATGAAATCTTTCCTGTTTTTGGTTAATTTATTCTAAATTCACGATTTTTGTCCTGAAGAAGAGAATAAACATTCTCGAAAGCTCGGCTTCAGTCAAAGAATTTTATTGAATATATGACTGCATCCCCAAGAACATCTTTTTATTTATTATAAATCCAGTCAAGAATACAAAATCAATATATATATATATATATATATATATATATATATATATATATATATATATATATATACTTTTGAACCAAATGTTTTTTTTGGACTAACTTATAGACATATAACAACATGCCGTTGAAATTTTTTCGAAATTCAAAAGTGTGAACGATCGCAATAGGTACATTTCTATAAGAAATGTACCTAATATCAAAATGAGGGTAGCCATCACTTTTGCAAAAATTAAAGATTTCATGGGAGTTCCTCATAGATATGACACAGTTCTAGAGTACTTTGCAAAAGAATAGTTTAATGGAATTTTGTAAAAAAATGAAAATACCATAACAACTACTAAAAAAATCTCACAAATGTTCTGTTCGGAGTTCTCCTTAGTATTTCAAGAGTTCTATGGAGAATTCTAATAAAAATTTTCTGTAGATTTAGTCATTCATAACATATTCGAAAAAAACTATATACCTACTGTTGAAAAACGAAAAAATCGCACAATAGTTCTGTTTGCAGTTCTCGCTCGACCTTCAAGAGTTCTATAGAAAATCCTAAATAGCATTTTTCTTTAGTAATTAATAAGATATAAAAAAAACTTGAATGTTTGAATTTTTTCTTCCATTAATCAAGGAAATGTGAAAAAATAGAAAAATTAAAACTGTTCTGTTCGAAGTTCCTTTTAGTATACTAATAAGAGTTCTATTGAAAGATTCTCATAACATGTTTCTTTAGATTTAGTAATTCATAAGATATTCGAAAAAAACTAAATTAAAATCCTCGGTTCTCGGTCGAACTATCAGAGTTATATAGAATACCCTAATAACATTTTCCTGTGGAGTTTAACTCACTATATTCATAAGATACACAGGAAGGTGTCAAAAACCCATTTCGTAGTTTCAAAGAACTAAGTTCACCGACAGACAAATAATCTGGTCTTTAATTTGGCCGTCTCTGATTTTTAATTTTCGAAATAAACTGTCCCCTCTAAAAAGAGAAAATACACATATTTCAGATTTAAACATTGCTGTAATTCGAAAACCGTAAAAGTTTTGAAAAAAATGCTCAATTTAAACGTTTCCGGATACTATTTCATCTTTAATTCTGCCGCCTCAGATTTTCGAGAGAAATTGTCCCATCCACCCTTCGGGGGCGGTTTTTGCAGGGAAGGCGATTTCGGATTTGAGTTTTTAGGAATATGGGACTAAGTCTCCTCTTTCAAATGAATCAAAAATCGTCAAAATTGGGGAATTGTAGTAAGTTTACTATATACAGCGCGCACACAAACCAACAAAAGCAATTGTATACCACCTCCGTTTGGGTTGGTCGGTCAAAAATGTATGAGTAGGTAGGTACAAAGCAGTGTTGTGATCACGGACGTTACGCCGCTATTGGTTTTACACTCTACCAAATTTGGCTCGTCGGGCATATTAGATACACTTCGAGTTTCATGGCAGCTCATCATAAAGATCAATTATTGTGTAAATAGGAAAATGAGAGGGTTTACAAACAATAAAGAGATTTTGATGATTGTACAATTTTTGAATCTACTGAAAAAAATCATATGGGATTTTAGAAGAGTTTTTACGAGAACTCCAAACAGAAGTAAGCAATTTCTTTCTCATGTGAGATTTTATCTTAAATAAATATTTTTTACAGAAAAAGTGGACCGACGTTATTAGTTGGTGCACTGAAAAACACAAAATAATATTAATTCTATTGGTCCTGGTACTTGTGAAGTTGGTGCCAAAAGTTATCAATCTAACTGCAACTGTACAACTTCAAAAGTAACAGCTCCAATAGGATTCATATTACATGTATTGTATTTTTCAGTACACCAACTAATACCGTCGGTCCATTTTTTGTAAGAAATATGCATTTTCTAATATCTTATGAATTACTAAATCTACCGAAAAATGTTGTGAGAATTTTTTATAGTACTCTTTGAATAGGTACTAACGAGACGAGAACTTCAAACACAACTATTTTAATTTTTCTATTTTTTCACATTTCTTTGAATAATGGAAGAAGAAGAACGAACATGCAAGTTTTTTTTAATTAATATCTTAAGAATTACTAATTCTACAGAAAAAATGTTCTAAGAATTTTCGATAGAACTCTTAGAATGAATACTTACGAAAACTTAAAACAGAACTGCTTACATTTTTCTATTTTTCCACATTTCCTTGAATAATTAAAAAAAAAAAATTAACATTCAATTTTTTTTTAATATATCTTATGAATTACTTTGATTTCAAGCCTTTTGAAATAATCATGAAAATACATTGTGTAACCTTGAAAATCTTTTTTTTCTGTAAATAATGCTTTGTAGCCAGACTTAGGATCGTTCATGCAAGCTCTAGCTTATTCAAACTACCTTTTTGCATTAATAAAATCAGATTTCACTTACTTTTTATCTGTATTCACACATGACATTTTTTTCCTTCTTAGAGCCCTATGTTTAAAGGTATAATTATGTATCTAGATAAGATGAACGAAAAAAAAACATTTTCTGAATTATACGGCCATATTGCATTTCATATAGAAATTTTGATACATAAAAAACCAATCAGAATTTGAAATTTGGAAGCTACCTTTCCTAGGCTCCAGACTTATACTAATTAATATGTAGACAATATAAAAACAATACTGGTACATTTGCTTATCATCGGTAGCCGACTTCGCAATTAAAATTGTTAATTGTTCTTGGAATGAAACAATAAAACTTAAAATATGAGGATCCGTTTGAACTTTATCCACAATCTTTTGATGTCAATATTTGTTTATCATGTGTGTCGTAAAATCTTTGTGTTAATGTCAAGATAGGATTGGATACGTGATGCGTTGCTGTTGAATGAGTATGTATGCAATTTGTCATATAAGACTCATCGTTTCTATGAAACCAGATAATTACCTATGGGAATTTTATCTTCAATACATAAGAACGAATAAAGTAATGAAATACATAAAAAAGTTCAAAAGTTCGGTTTTATTTTTTCTGATTTCTAAAAAAATGTAAACTATTAATATTATACATTATTATAACAGTAATATATTGTATTGATCAAAATTTATTTGAGATCATTTTTTTACTGAATTCTTTAGAAGTGAAATTATAGAATTAGATTGTTTGTTTTTTTTGCAGTATGCAAGGAAAATCAGAAATATACATCCAGATTCAAGTGTTTATTCTCGTTATATGTTATATGTAACTATTTAGCTTAGTTTAGGGAAAACCATATCTTTTCGTATCTGGTCAATGAAGATTCAACAATTAATACCTTAAGAATGGTTTGATATCGGTATAGGACATTATTACCAAAAGTACCTTCAAATTGGAGATTCTATTCAAAAAATGAAATATAGGGTACGCATTTGAAATAACGATATCAGATACAGGTTGTTGTGACAACACTGCCATATTCAAAATATTTTGATCCGAAAGATCCGAGTTGACTGGCTACAACCAAAATTTTAAATTCGTATGTCTTGTAGATTTCCATCATCGTGTAATAGTCGATCGATTTGAAACACCATTTATAAATGGTCAATTATGCGAATTATTACAGAAAATATATACAAATTTATTGCTTGTAAATAATATTACATATGTAGGTATATAGTCTATACGTATCCTAGGTTCATGCATAAATCAAGACAAATGTGAACTGTTAAAAAAAGCTTATATTTGCATTCATTGACACTTGAGACTATTGTAACTCGATACATGACACGGTATCGGAAGTGAACTTATTAATTCAACAGACAGAAGTGCGATACATTTGCAGATATATTATTTTATTGATGACGACTTACGACAAGCTGGTAGCTTGACGTACGACATTGAAATTCGTGATAATAATTATTATCAACGTGTACTTGATTTCTGGACCTTTTTATTTGCTTGCAATACTTGATATTCTTTTGAATATAAAACCAGTAGTATGGTTTCCACCTTTAAGGTCCACACTATGTGCTTTTCAATAGTCATACACTACGAATTAGATGAAGCCAAGCCATGAAATGGAACCAGTCCGATGTCGATATCCCGTTTTGTGAGAAATACCCCTACATACGTACTTACTAAAACACTTATTAGCTAAGCCCGGAACACTCATTTACTTGTTCAAAATAAATAAATAAAAAACTCCGTATGCACAAAACATATCAGAAATGTAATGACTATTACAGGAGCAAAAAGATTATAGATTGAATAAACAATCGTATTTTTTACTGTAGGTGCAAAAGTGGATATTTTCTTGGTCAAAAAAAGAGTTGTTCCAAGTTCCAAATTAATTTTTTCGTTTATTTTTTTGAGAGCTTTGCTAACTTGATATAAAGTTAGCAAAGCACGCCTTCACAAAATGACTTTAGAGCGTTCTTAGAAAAATGGGAACGAGATAAGTTTTTACCGCTAATTAGTTGTGAAGAAATTAATTATCCAAATTATTTTTTTTTGTTTAATTTTTTGGGTACTTTGCTAACTTGATATAAAGTTAGCAAAGCACGCTTCGAAAAAGCGACTTCAGAGTTCAGAGCCTTCGTAGAAGAAAGGGAATAGAATAAGAATTTGCCGCTAATTAGTAAAGAGATTGATTCTCTAAATTAATTTTGTTTTGGTTTTTTTTGGGTACTTTTCTAACTTGGTATAAAGTTAGCAAAGAACCCCTCCAAAAAATGACTAGAGAGTTCTTTAAAGAATGGGAATAGAATAGGATTTTCCCGCTAATTAGTTGTGAAGAAATTAATTTGCTAAATTATTTTTTTGTTTTCTTGGGTGCTTTGCTAACTTGATTTTAAGTTAAGAAAGAAAGAGAAATGCTTTATTGTCGAAAAAATATAAATTTTGTAGACAAAGCAAAATAAAAATATCAAAATCAAACAATACAAAAATAAAACAAAGTCAAAACTAAAAATTATATTAAAATTAAATAAATTTATATAATATAAAACAAAAATATAAAAATATAAAGATGTAAAAATATAAGATAATAAGTGTCCGAATGTAACCTACAGCTGTATATTCGGTTAGAAAGTGAGTTAATATACTTAACAAAGCACACCTCCAAAAAATTACTTTTAAAGCGTTCATAAAAGAATTGGAATAGAATAAGAATTTGCCTCTAATTAGTCGCTAATTAGTTGTGAAGGAATTTCTTTCCGCAAAGAAATAGAACAGAAAAACTTCAAAGTTTCGCGCGCATACCAAACAGCGAGTAACATCAATGTTCGTTATTGCGCTTGCGAGTTTTTCTGTGTGAAAGAAGGATAGCAGTATCAACAAGAAAAACGTGTTTAAACTTCTTCATTTATTCTAACAGAGTTCGAGATTTTATTTCTTTCCGTGATTTCAAAATGTCCTGCAAAGTAAATCGTTTTATATTATTACCTACGGTTTATGTAAACGTGAATTCCAACGTTCATGGCTATATGTAAAGAAACTGTAAGTGTACATAGAAAAGATATGTGCAAACGCAGAGTTGAAAATATCTATGAAAATTGAGGGATGCGTTATAGCTAACATATTTAGAAATGCCAATTCATAGAATCTGAGAATTTTGTACGTTTTAAAAAATACTTTTGCTTTGTATTTTATGAATACATTAAGTGCTATGTTTATTTTATAAACTGCTATAAATATCTGAATAATCATTACCTTTAAATGATTTCGTTTGGTAATAAAACGGTTTTTGGTAAAAGAGAAATCGTCTCAGCATTAAATATTTATTTCTCTCAGTATATCAGTTTCTGAATTTTTCAACCAATCTTATCTTAACGAATTTTCTTGAAAAAAATACTAAAACAAATACTAAAATCGAGGAAAATACATCAAGGAATTAGGTACTTGGTGGAATTTCTTCCTGAATTTGTTTAACTGGGGCTTTTATAATAATCACTTCCTATCAAAATTCGTATTTCAAAATTCTCAATTTTATATAATGTCAGAGCTATATGAGGTTACTATAAAGGATAATTTCTTCAATATTTATTCAAGATTCAACTTTGTGGTTGCAACTCTGCAAGATTTACTTTAATTTTGTGCTGACAAAGTTTGCCTTAATTTTTTTAGGTTGCAATATTTTTGATACTACTCTAAAAGAATAATCATGCCTAGAGGGCGCCCACCTTCTGTCGAAAATAGTACTGTAATTCAGGCTATTTTGAATCACAAAATCGATATCATTTGTGATTAAACATAATGATATTGCCCTAGAATCTGATCCCGTGTGGAGCACAATTTCTGAAGAGCTTCTCAGTAAAGTGAAACCAAGGTCCCTATATTCCTACGTTTTGAATAATCGCTCCCGCTTGAAAAAACTTGTTATTTGGCAGGAATAAAAAAATAATAATTTAGAAAATTAATTTCTTCACAACTAATTAGCGGAAAATTCTTATTCTATTCCCATTATTCTACGACCGCTCTAAAGTCAATTTTCGAGGCGTGCTTTGCTAACTTTATAACAAGTTAGCAAAGCACCCAAAAAAAAACAAAAAAATAATTTTGGGAAATTAATTTCTTCACAACTAATTAGCGGCAAAAACTTATCCCATTCCCAATCTTCTACGAACGCTCCAAAGTCATTTTTGAAGGCGTGCTTTGCTAACATTATATCAAGTTAGCAAAGCACCCAAAAAAATAAGCAAAAAAGAATAATTTGGAAAATTAATTTCTTTACAACTAATTAGCGACTAATTAGCGTCAAAAGCTTATCTCATTGCCATTCTTCTGCGAACGCTCAAAAGTCATTTTTTGAAGGCGTGCTTTGCTAACTTTATATCAAGTTAGCAAAGCATCCGAAAAAAACAAAAAAACGACAAAATCGGTATTTTCACAACTAATTTACGACTAATTAGCGGCAAATTATTCATCTACTCTGGAGTAGATTCGTGACAGGTGCTTAGCTAACTTGATGCTCATTGAAAATTTCAATCAATTTAAACTAAAAATCGCAAAGACAGAACTTGTATAGTATTCAGTTTCTTTCCTACAACTCTAGTTTTTACATTTTAGGATAGACATATTTCGAATTTATCAGAAGAAAGGCGTCGAAGTTAAACTATTACATTAACGTTTATTTTTAAAGTTGGAGCATAAATCAACATAAAGAAACTTGTAGGTTATTAAAATTTTGAAAATTTTCAATGTCTAGGTCGCATCAGCAAAGAAATGCTTTTACTCATCATTCGAGTTTGACGTGCGTGTCTATTTGATATGTTATCTAGTAATTACGTCTAAGTCACGTATCATTACTTCCTTTTCTTCTTCTGTCGTCTTCTCCTATACGATTTAGATTTTTTTTATATCAGGAATCGGAACCATTTTGTTCAGTCCTGTGAATTTCAAATCGTCTGTTCCATCTTCGAAAAATTTGAGATTTTCAGTGTCTTATGTATTGATCAAGGAAAAAATCTGGTGTCCCCTGACACGAATTTCGTACCGCTTTCAGACAAATTCCACTGAATGGAATTGTCCGATTTGCTTATGCTACCATCCATTTTTATAGCGTACCACGAGAAACAACAGTGGTGATATTATTTTTTCGCAAACCGTTTAGCCAGAATATGAATAAAATATAAAATAGAATCAAAATTACCATAATTTTTTTCCTACTTTTTACGAGATATCAGATGATAAAGGACTTCTCTTCTTTAGGCAAGTTTGGGACCTTAGAGAAATCTGTTGAAAAACGGATACCGAAATTTTATGGTATCGGTAGGAAAGTAAAAATGTAGATCATTGTTGTTGGTTGTTTCATATTAATGAGAAACAATAATCTTATAATTTCCAAATGGCGTTCATACAAATAAGCAGTATGTATTTGTTAAAGATTTGCGATTTTAAGTCTAGACTACCAGTGTCCCACAACAATTAAAACAATTAAAAAAATAGAGCGACACCAAAATTTTTGTGAGAATAAAGATTGTGACTGGGCTTTCACTTGATTCGGCTACTTTAAATATTATCTTAAAATATTTTTCTGGTACCACAACCGTAAATAAAAGACATAATTTAACCAAAAAGTATCACTTCTTCTGAATATTTTGGAACTCATTTTCTCATAAGTTTCTAACGTTTTATAATAATTATTATAGTTAGTTGTTTGTTTTCCGTAATTCTTATCTATTCTAATTCATTTAGATAGTCTTGTTCGAAACTTCCACATAAAAACAATCACAAAATTATTTTCCATGTATGCAATGAAATCAGTCACTTGCTGACGTTATTTCTGGAGACTCCTCCATTTTCGATTCAGGTAGGTACCATAGAAATATATATTTCTATGGCTACTTACTCTCGTCTTTGTCCCACATACTACCTGATATTCAGTGGCGTGTTTCATTGTAAACGGGCTAAGGCATCACGTTTTGTGTTTTCAGATCCCTAGAGTTGATGATTTTTATGAAGATGTTTGTGCATGTATGTATGCCCGGGTGTTCATAATAATTTTTTGTCTCAAGTATCCAAAACCAAAAATGATATCGTTTTCTTAGTACTTTCAGTCGATTAATAATAAGTCATTTGTATGTTATTTGCTCGGTTATTTGTTATCAATGCAAACTGTAGTTTGCAGAGGTGAGAGCGGTATCTCTCACTTCTGGCTACAGATGCATTATTTACGGAAAAATGATGGATTCTCAAGGTCACGTAATGGTTTTTCCCGATTAATTTAAAAATATGGCTTGAAATTGATGAGATATTGTATATAATACAATCTAAGAATGATAAGTAATCATTTGAGACCGTTTTCAACTCGTAAAAGGCTGTAATATTTATATTATCAATATATGTAAAACCAAGTAGACGGATTTCACAATTTATTATTTTCAAGACTCTACGGTGTTGTCGGTGCTAAAATTTTACCTGTTTTTAAATACCTCAGTAATATAGATATCGGATAAATACCTGAGTGAAACTAACAAATTAATTATGATCATAAAATCATAAAATCATTTATTATTTGAAAAGCATGCAAACTACTTCGCTCTTATTCGAAAGTGGTACATTTTTAACGCATTAATAATATTTGTCAAGCGTATACTCCAACTAAATGGCAACAATCAGGTAGAGGTAGCACTAGCAGAGAACAGAGACCTATACATATATCACATTTAATACATCTATTGACTAAGAGATGGCAGAGCGATCGTACGCTGTGCCTTAATAATTATTATTAATATTTCCCATATACCTAGGTATATTTCTTCTAACATTGTCTACTCGTGCATAATTTTTTTTAGTTTTTAATTTTTGTTCAGATCACACGATATAGCTTTTTTATAATTAGACGCGGACCGCTGTTGGTAAATATCTAGGTACATTTCAGGTATTGAAATACAAGGTGGGAGATCAGTAGTGCGTAGGTATTCGGACGATTATGGGGTTATTGTAAAGATTATGAGAAAATGTTTATAACTAACCCAATCGTATTTTAAACATTCTACAACATAAAAATATTTTCAATTATACCGGGTGTTTCTAAATAGTTGGAACTCTACACAACTTTGTTTTTTCTTATGGAATGTTTATAGGTAATTTTAATTATTTCTCAGATCAAAATGGAAAAATAATATAAGTTTATTAATATGACTTTATGTTTATAGCTAATATTTTATGAGATATTAATTATTATCAATCCAAAGGATGAGAGAGTCAGTATGTAGTTATTCGCGATTTCACATTTTTTTTTTAGTATATCTATATTCATGTCCCCAACAATAATGGTAATGTTGGTACCATTATCAATGTTCCGCAAATATGCTTCAAAATCTGTAACATTGCATTTCATTTCTTGGCAAGCCCTGAAAAGAAAGATCGTTACGCTGGATACAAAAATGTTTAAAAATGAGTTTTTCTAAATGGAAAACCCTGTACCTATATTATAAAATATCCTGAAAGATCCCTAAATTTCCTTCGATTTGATTATCATGTTCCTATACCTAAGTAGCCAGAATTCCGAGATAAGATCAATTTTCAAAAAATCGAATTATATTTCTCATATTCATCTAGGTTGATATTAAATGTCATCATAGTACATAACATAATGAAAATTTGACAATTAGTGCATTATTAATAATACCTTTGAGTATTTCTCAACGTAAGTGACTTGAAATGAATGAAATAACAATACAAACGAAGTTCTAATAAAATTGTTTATTCTTCATGGAAAATGTGTAGAAACTATCGCAACAACGTGCAGAAAATTAAATGAAACGTACTCTGATTTACATCCAATGAACAAGCGAAAGTTTGTACGATCACAAAATAATTTCATTAATTATCTGTTAAAATTTAGAAAACCTTCACAATAAGTTTTCAAAATGCCGACCAATGGCTTTCAAACATTTCAATGTCCGTTTATTTGTAGATATAGTTGTAGGCCTCCTTATTTTACTGGCATCTAGTTCTTCAATGCAGTTGATTACTCGTTGGCGTAGATCTTATTTACTGTGTACTGCTGTCATGTATACTTTTGACCCCACAAGAAAAAATAAAGTGACGCGAGATCGGTTGATCTCGCAGGCCAATGCCACGGACCCAAACGTCTGAACCAGCGATCGTCGAACATTTCAAACAACTCCGTTGTTACTTCCCCAGTGCAATGAGCCGGTGCTCCATCCAGCTGAAACCAACTGCTACGATACTCTTCCAATGACAGATTGTCCAAGTCCAAGTCGTTCACAAATGACCTTAGAATTTCCAGATATTTCTCAGAATTCAACGGTTCATCGTAAATAAGAAAACTTGAAACTAAACTTCTCCTGAAATCCCATTTCCTTGACAATATTTGGATTTGATCAGCCCAGAAATGCTCGTTCCTTCTATTAAAAATTCCTTCTCTGGAAAATTTTCATTCGTCTGTCTAGATATTTTTTTTTGAATTCAGGATCTTCTTGGATGCGAAATAGGATTCTTTCGCAAAAGTGAACCCTACTTTGATGATATTCTGGTTTAAGAGTTCAAACTTTAGTAAACTTGTACGGGCGCATGTAATGATTATGGTTGATCCTTCCAACAGACCCACGATCCAAGCCTAAATCATATTCGGCACTTCTAGTGGAAGCTTGGGGATCAGCACGGAAATAGGCCAAAACATTTATTATGTTGTCTTCATCTGAGGTTATAGGTTTCGGTAGATGTCGTTCCGCTTTTAATTTTGATCCATTATTAATGAAATTATTTTGTAATCGTACATACTTCCTCTTGTTCATTGGATGTAAATCAGGGTAAGTTTCATTGAATTTTCTGCACGTTCTTGCTATAATTCCCTCTCATTTTCCATGAAGAATAAAAAACAATCATTAGTACCTCAAGTCACTTACGTTAAAAAACACTCAAAGGTATTATTAATAACGCACTAATTGTCAAATTTTCATTATGTCATGTACTATAATGACATTTAATAGCAACCTAGATGAGTATGAGAAATATAATTTGATTTTTTTAGACAATTGCTCTTATCTCGGAATTCTGGCTACTTTGGTATAGGAACATAATACATCAAATCGAAGGAAATTTAGGCATCTTTCAGGATATTTCATAATATACAGGGTGTTCCAACTAAAAAACACATTTTGAATGATCCACAGGATAAATTTCTCTATTCAGAATCCATAAACATTATCTCGATGATCTACTAACAAAGTTACAGCTTCCTAGGAATTGCAATAACGCAGAAATAAACATTTAATTCGAGCTATGTTTTTGATCCAAAATATGGAAAATAATTAATATCTCGGGAACCGTTAGAGATAGGTGTAGGTAAGTGGGGCGGAAATATCAAGAAAGTGAGGACATATGCAAAAACGCAGTAATACTTATATAAGCGGCAACGCTGCATCGCTGAAAATATATTAAATAGATTATTATTATTATATAAAATAGATTAAGAGCAATTACTTAACCAAACTTTCAGAACGATCCTATGTCCCGTTCTCCGTAAACGTCTAAGGTACCATCGACTATATATATATATATATATATATATATATATATATATATATATATATATATATATATATATATATATATATATATATATATTGTATTTAAAATTAATATGATTATTGAAAATTAAAGTTAGTTCGTGACAGCCACAGTATATATATGCTGTAGTCCAAATCAACGGCGGCCGCCTTCGATGATAGTTTCGGAGCATCAGCTTAAGGTACGGGCACAGTATAGATAAACACAGACCCGCCTTTGCCGCCGTGTCTCCCTTAATTACAAACGGGAGACACGAAATCGCGGTGGCCTTTGACAAACAGACGACCGCAAAAAATGATGCTCCGAAACTATCATTTAAGGCGGCCGCCGTTGATTTGGACTACTGGGTATATTTATACTGTGGGTACGGGAGACACGGCGGCAAAGGCGGGCCACATCAAGGAATGGCTTGCGTTGGACTACTGTGTTTATCTACACTGTGGTGACAGCTAACCGACTTCCAAAAAAAATTCATATCCCCAAAAAACATTCCCAATGTAAGACTTTTGGAGGTGAGAGCTATATTCTGCAAAACTCGACAAAAAAATCTCAAATCTTTCGCATACGCTCAGTAAGAGCTCCACACCCATACCATTTCTTATGTTTCTTTGTATACGCATTTTGCTTTAATGGTACATTTTCATCAAGTGATTCTATCGCTTCTCACCGCCCCCAAAATTCCTTCCATGACGTTGAAACATAAGTTGTTCAATTTCTTTTTCAACTCATAATAGGTTTTATAGATACTCCACGCCTTTCTAAGTCTCCTTAATACGGTGTTAGCAGTTATTTTCATTAGGTTTAAATATACAGGATGTTTTATAATATATGCGCAGGACTTGAGGATGTGATAGCTCGTCCAAAAAAATGAAAAAAAAAAATATATGAACTTATCCTCAGAATATACCATTTTCGAGATACAGGGTGTTGAAATTGAAAGAAAAAAAATGTTTTTTGTGAATATCTTGGAATCGTTTATCTTGCAGTAAACAGCTTTTGTAAGCATTTTCCACTCATAATAGGCTAAGTTTTGTGTCAGATTGTGTAGAAAACATTGGCGCTTCAAATGGGCGTTCCAAAACCGTACTTTTTCCATTAGCGTAGAAATTGTGGAGAAAAACCCCCACTACTCCTTCAAAATCTTCACCAATCATGACTTAACAACAATGTTTTTCTGACTCAAAACTTGTACGATAAACGGTTCAGGAGATCGTCGCAAAAACGTTTTTTTTTTATTTCAACGCCCTGTATCTCGAAAATGGCGCATTTTAGAGGGTAAGTTAATGTAAACTTTTTTTCATATTTTTGGACGAGCTGTAAAAATATTGCAGATCACTAACATAGTTGATTTTTTCTCCCATATAGAACCCTTAGAACTTGACCATATAGTTAAATATACCCATGTAGTTCGTAAAAACGAATAAAAGTTCAAATGAAATATTATTTCTATTTTATTTCATCTTCTTTTCCAAGACGGAATATAGTGCATTCATTTCAAGTATGTATGTAAGGTAGTGACAATTTTATCACTTAAAGTGAGCAGGTGAGTGACTGGAAATGCTAGTCCATATTTAGTGGAACTATGGGTTATGAATATAATACGTCAAGTAGTAATTTCATGGACGGAATTTTGGGGGCGGTGAGAAGCGATAGAATCACTTGATGAAAATGTACCATTAAAGCAAAATGCGTATACAAAGAAACATAAGAAATGGTATGGGTGTGGAGCTCTTACTGAGCGTATGCGAAAGATTTGAGATTTTTTTGTCGAGTTTTGCAGAATATAGCTCTCACCTCCAAAAGTCTTACATTGGGAATGTTTTTTGGGGATTTCTCTTATCGTTAAGTCACACTACTATATATTACTGTAGCAAAAGTAATATGAATATAAATAACACCAAATATGTACCCATAGACATTTCGAATCGTTACCTGAAAATAAGTTCAATTTATAGTTATAGTTGTTGCATGTATGTATTATGTAGATAGTTCTAATAAACCTTATATGAATAAGTAAAAAATGTTTAATAAGGTAGCTCTTACCTAAAAAGTGATGCTCGGTCATCAATTTCTTACTTCAAGGGGCTTGAAATCAGCCCAGAAGTCAGAAGTATAACTTATGGGTTGGTACAAATGACCGAGGTGCCACATGGTCTCTTATAAAGCCCTACCCGTCTCTTAAATAATAATAAATATTGAACGACTATCTATATACCTATAAAATTATAACTTTTTTTTTGAAACGTACAATTATTAATTGGTAATATGGACTCTTATATTTCTAGAGTAAAACTCGGTACCCCAATATTGAGGATTAAACAACAGACAATTTTCGCAGGGAGCTATCGTACTCTATGTAATGTAAGTCAAAATGGAAATGTCCTGTTCCTGTTTTTGTGCTATTTTGTGTAGCTTGTTGCTCGCATAATTTTTGGTATTCGTATTTAAGATAACGAATCAACAAAAGTAACATGCAAAATTCCAGCCAAATAACAGCACAGTAGGATTTGTTAAGTACTGAAAAGTAGGAAGTTTTCATAGATATGTCAAGTATTCAAACGTTTGCACTTCTGTTTTGTTTGGAATGGTGACGTCAGCATCTAACTAGTCTATATATATAAACTCGCTCACTAATGGGGTTACATTTGAATTCACCGGTTAAATTTCGCGTTTCCTATCAATAGAAATTGTAATTTACAAGGGATGAGCAGACAAAGAAAATAAAATTTGGACCGAGTTTACGTATCATGTAGGTTATGGACAGGGTGGGCCAATGAAAACTTTACACCCCGATTTATCTACTTTAAAATTAAAATATGGAAAACGTTCGGTTCCGTCGATTTCTAGTTCGAGGGGGAACAACATTCGTACCTTTTCATTCCCGTAACTCCAACCTCCCAAAGGGGGTAAGAACAACCCCTATATTTTAAATAGGAGTGAGTGGTGTTCCGATACCTTTTTTTGAAGATCTCATCAAGTACTATGTGACCCTAAAATTTCGCTTTAAAATTTTCATCGATAATGAAATGACAGCTAAAATAGTGAAAGAGACAATGTGAACAAAAGTCCACTTAATAACCAAAAAAAGTCTACCTCTTTTTGTGATTACTTTATTAAATGCTGGAATTGGCCACCATTCAATTCCATGCAGTAGAATAAGTTTTGTTCAAAACGTTCCCGTAGATTACGCAACATTTCAGGTGTAATTGGACGGCATTCATTATGTGACTTCGCAAATCTTCCATTGATTCTGGCAGATGACCTCCTAGAAAGAAGTCTATTGGAGACAGATCAGATTACCTGCTTGGCCACTCACTGTATCCTTATCCTCCAATGCAGTTTTAAGGAAAAGTAGCGCCAACATGCTAAAAAATTATATGAGAAACTGTAATAGTCTTCTTCATTTTTCATTTCTTGTAAGAGGGCTGGATAAATTGCGTTCTCTAATAAATCCTGATAAATTTCGCCATTGAGATTGCCGGGTATAAAAAAGGGGCCGATTATGTTCTTTCTATAAATAACCGCCCAAACATTTAGTTTTTGTACATGTTGAGTATGTACTTCATGATATAGTCTAGGATTTCGTCTGATCAATACCGACAGTTATGTCTATTTACAGTTCCGTTAAGGTAAATTGAATACTCATCCGAAAAACAGATTGGTATCGAACATGTAGTTTCGATTAGTGTTAATATTTTCACTGGCCCCTTCACAGAACTAGAATCGGCGATCAAAATCATTCTCACTCAGTTCCTGAACTAATCGTACCTTGATAGGATGAAACTTATGTTGTTTAAGGATTTGCCTGATGGTTGTGCATGATACACCAAACAATACGTCAGACAATTTCCTAGTACAGAGGGTCGGATGTCGGATCCATTGCCACCTGACCTAAAACAGCCACTTCCATCGCATCGTTTCTCTTTTATGCACCTTCTTTGACCGACTTCAAAAAAAAAGGAGAAGGTATACAAGTGAAATTTTTGAAAAAAATTAAAAATAGTTTTTATTGGGCATTTAAGATTTAAACCGTACCGATGAGTACCTAATATTGCTATCCTTTTCTCTATTTTAACTATACTTATGTATTATGTATATGTGTTTGCCAGCAACAGCAATTCCATAACAAATTACTGTTTGTCTACCACAACACAAAATTAAACTTTAAATTAACAATAACGTCTGACGTCTGACAATTGCGACATAACCATCGACGATCTTCCAAAAAGTACCTATATACCAGAGAACGAGACGTATATATACGCTCCATGCTCGTGCGTAATTCCAGTGACGGATCCCATTGTCGTTCCATGTCGACATTATAATGATCTTGGTTGAATGAGACTGAATGAGATAATTATAATTACCAATATTGGATCACACTTGGAGCTTAACAGGCGGCGAGATGTCTGCGATCTAAGTACGAATTCGAAATTTCAAGTCTCTAGACCGTATGGGGCCTGAGAAATCGCGAGTCCATTGATACAAGAACCGAAAGTAGTAAAAACTATTTAAAAATTCGGTTGTAAGATTGCTTTTTTTATTTTTTTTTTATGGTTGTTCGCGCGTTTTGCATAGTAAACGTACCGATTTAGACGATTTTTGTTTCATTTGAAAGAGGAAAATTGAGAAATGGTCCCATATTGAGGAAAATCAAATCCAAAATCTCCTTCCCTCCAAAAACCGCCCCAAAGTGGGTGGAGGGGGCCATTTTTCTCGAAAATTTAAAATCCGAGACGACAGAATTAACGAAAATCCCATATCCGGAAATGTTTAAATTGGACATTTTTAAAAATAGTCATACGTTTCCGCGCTACAGTCTGAAATATGTGTTTCAGCTATGTGGAAGGGAAATTTTTTTCTGAAAATCGGAAAAATTTAAATTAAACATTTTTTTATTTCGCAATGGTAAAGTCTGAAATATGTGATATGCGTATTTTCGCTAGTACAAGCTAAACCTACCTATAACTTTTTGGGTATTAGTGAACGTTCAACAATTTTCATGACTAATGTTACACTCAAAAATGTGAAATAAATATTTTTTACAAAAAATTGGACCGACTTTATCAGTTGTTGCACTGAAAAATACAAAATAATATTAATTCTATTGGTGCTGGTTCTTTTGGAATTGGTGCCTACAACAACAAACTACAACGGCACAACTTCAAAATTACCAGCACCAATAGAATTAATATTATTTTGTATTTTTCAGTGCAACAACTGATAAAGTCGGTCCAATTTTTTTGTAAAAAATATTTATTTTATTTCCGACTAAATCAGTAGCTTCAAATTTGGAAACCAGTTGGAAAACGTAAATAGCGGAGACATTTTTTTCAGGATGACGTTCGATAAAGAAATTAAATGTTATTCGCGCATGGTCGTTATTCTTAAAAAACAATTTTATAATTTCCACCCTTTCCTCTACGGATTACACCATTCTAATTCTAGTAAAAAACACCATCGAGTTGAAACGTTTAAAAATTCACGATGGACTGAGGTAAATAATCGAGTAACGGTCTCAGTCTGTTTTCAACCAAAAATTTAGATAATAATTAAATACTGAAATGCCAGTCAGTCTGATAACAATAAATATCCTCAGTTAATTGCAAATATTTTACCTTGTCATTTCGTTATCGATGAAAATTTTCAAGCAAAATTTTAGTGTCAGATAATACTCGATGAGATATTGCAATAAGGTATCGCAAAACCCCTCACCCCTACTCGAAATCAGGGGGTTATGCTTACTCCCGTTAGGGGGTTAGAGTTACGGGGAAGAAAAAATATGAAATTTACGGAACCGAGCGTTATTCCATATTTTAATTTCAAAGTCGTTAAATCGGGGTGTAAAGTTTTTGTTAGCCTACCCTGTATGCCCAATAATTATATAGCAACGTACTACTGATTATTCAGCAAAGTCTATGGATCAATTTTTCATTAACATGATCTTACTGTCTTTTGCACAAAATAAATTGGACACGATACTGAATATCTTTTTATAAATCCTAATTATTTGGACCCATTACCATAAAGTCTAATGGTTTGTTGAAAATGATAACGTAATGCATTTCTTTAACATTTTCTACATATTGTATTACGAGGCCATGCTTTTACCATTATTTCTACATAGTAGGATTCTCCTATCTAATTTAAAGTCTCGCATCCGTATTCATTCATAACGAAAAGTTAGCAGTAGTAAACTAACCGTGTTAGTTATGGTAACGATGAAATCAAACGTGACAGGTACCACTACGGCTGTAGTAGATATTTTGGGATATTCATAGTGTTAATTTCGAGCGTGCGGTTTCTCTTTGGAGTCTCAAATAAAAACCAGTAATTCAAACAAACGATCCATACAACCCACATCCGGTAAGATGTGGGTAGGCCGTGTCTACCCAGGATGCATCAAATATTCAACAAGCTGTGTACGTGCTGTGGGGGTCTATAATATGTCATTTTAGGTAAATTTCTTATAGAAATGTACATATTGTGATCGTTCACACTTTTGAATTTCGAAAAAAAATCAATGGCATGTTGTTATATGTCTATAAGTAAGTCCAAAAAAACTTTTGGCTCAAAATTTTATATATATATGGGATATTACGAAATTTGTTGTCAAGATAGTGGTCGCAGTTTTGAAGGTATCAACTTCAAATTTGCTACCAAAATCAATCTTCTAAATATCTCGGCCGAGTTCGTTAATGAGCATTATCGGATAAGTAATTTCAAAATGGCGACCGTTTAAACATTTTAAAAAATTATTAAAAAAGGGCCGTAGAGTAAATATCATCAAAAATAATTTTAAGTTATAGATATAATCAGTACCTACACTGTTGTTCGAAGCAATTTTTCATAAAATGCACAGAAAAAAATAATCAAAATGGCGACCGTCCAAACATTTTAAAAAATTATCAAAAAAGGGCCTTAGTGTAAATATCATCAAAAATAATTTTAAGTTACAGATATAATCAGTACCTAAACTTTTGTTCGAAGTAATTTTTCATAAAATGCACAGAAAAAAAAATTAATAAAGAAAAAATAAGAAATATTGGTAAATCATGAACATTCAATATAAATTTGATGTAATTGTACATTTTCTGAAGATCTTAATATAGACCCTGACTAAAAAATATATAGTATACCTATTTATTGACTAGAAATAAGCGAAAAAAAAATTCAGCCTTGAAGCTGAACACGAACCCTATCTGCTTTATATATTCAACAGCCAAAACAACAACCTCTAACACTCTATGATACATGCGGTTAAAAATGGGCAATTGTCATGTAATGACATGTAGGTATACCAATGAAAATGTTAAAATTAATATGGCTGACAACAACCAAAACTGTTACATCGGCAAATTCAGCTGGCATTCGGAGTTGGTAGAATCATAGAGAGGTAGAATGTGAATGTGAAATTCCGTATTTTGATACTGTAATGTTAAATAATAGTATATTTAACACTTTTTTATTGCCCTTCTAATATCATTTGATATTGAGAATGCATATATAGATAATGGCTTTTTTTCAACGAATCTTGACAGCTGATAACTTACTAAGTACTTCACAAATAGCTTTCGTCTGATATCTGTTGAATATTGAAGTATTTGTTTAGACATGGCTCTGTATGTCACTCAGTATACAATTTGGACGACAAAGAGGTTCCCATTGAAGCCGAGTTGGAACAGAAAACTAGCAACTTACTAATTGTCAGATGCTTGGGTTGGAATGCTTTTGGGCCACTGCGCAGTGCAGTTTTACAGAGTTTTCAAATCGATGTATAATTGAGGTTTACAAACATGTGAAGGGACATTCTTATATTTGTAGGTTATAATTCGTTTTTAATTTTGACATTATTAGCTAATTTTAATCAGTGTAAATTTTACGATACGTAGAAAATTTCATGCCTATCAACTTACCTGTGACGAAATACAACTGGTTACACAATAGTATTTGATAATATCCAGCCATTATATCTACAAAAAGTTATGTCCTGTAAATGGGAAACTGTTGGATAATAAAGCCTATTATTAGTAATATCGTAAAGTTGTGGATAAATTAAATGAAAGCTAGAATGGAAGTATAAACAAGAAAGGGTCGAATCCGCCGATTTTTGGCCGACTTCCAAATTGGAGGAGGTATACATTTCGACTGTTTGCCTGCATTTCGCGTAGTGAACGTGCTCCGAATTTGAAAAATTGATATCTAACATGTCCTCTACATATCTGAGACAACAAAATTAAAATAAATATTTTACACATACTGAGTTTCTCTCTCTCTTGAAGGGTTTGGCTTATTCGGCTACAACCCAACCAATCGGATGAAGTTTTATAACAAAATATGCGTAAATGAGACTTCTTCCAAGATTGCACCCTAAAAATAAATTAAAAATGCGAAACTCAATTTTGATTCTTGATAAGTATTTTTTTCTACATTGTAGTGCTTATTTTGATAAGGAAACAAAACTTTGGTTCATTTTTTTTGGGAAAAACGCCGTGAGGAGTTTACAGTATCAATTTCAATACTTCAAGTTTGACGATACATAAGTGTTTGGGGAAATCAAAGTTACATGCGACATGAACAGTGCTACTTTGGGGACAAATTAACCAATCAGAACAAATTTTATTACAAAATATATGCGTGATTGAGGCTTCCTCTAAAATCATTACATTTATAAACAGCTCGGGTGTACTTTCAAAAAAAACACCAGTAAAATACAAAACAATCTAAAATTTTACTTTAAACACTAACGAGCCTTTTCTCAGCATCTTAGCGATTAATTTGATGTACATTAGCTTAAAGAAAAAATGCATAAAGGAATACAACAATCGAAAAGCCATCGAGATATGATGAGCAGAATTTTAAATTTTTTTGAGAATCTAATATATTAATACGATAATATATATATATATATATATATATATATATATATATATATATATATATATATATATATATATATATATATATATATATATATATATATATATATATATTTGATAAAATAGATTTTTGTTGGCGATGCAGTCATTTAATAAATAAAATTCTTTGGATTATGCCAAGCTTTCGAGAATGTTTATTCTCTTCGTCGGGGCAAAATTCGTGAATTTACATAAAATTAACCACAAACAGGAAAGATTTCATAGTCATCAATCAGAAAAATGAAATCTTTCCTGTTTGTGGTTAATTTTATGTAAATTCACGAATTTTGCCCCGACGAAGAGAATAAACATTCTTGGCATAATCCGAAGAATTTTATTTATTAAATGACTGCATCCCTGCTATTCACTTTTATGCTTTTATTTCATCGGATACAGTCATATACATACATCTTTCAGTTGCTTTTGTTTCGTCGTTCCACTTATGTGGCGCTGACGAAAGCAAATAAGCTTGAAATCACGTGATCCGCTTCTAGTGGATGATTGTATCAGATGAAATAAAAGCATAAAGGTGAATAGCATTTTCTTTTTGATATTATATCTATCTCAGTAATACTGAATTATACTGAATTATAGTTCTCTTCATATATATATATATATATATATATATATATATATATATATATATATATATATATTGATTTAGTATTCTTGACTGGTTTTATAATAAATGAAAGGATGTTCTTGGGGATGCAGTCATATATTAAATAAAATTCTTTGATTGAAGCCGAGCTTTCGAGAATGTTTATTCTCTTTAGGGCAAAAATCTTTAATTTAGAATAAATTAACCAAAAACAGGAAAGATTTCATAGCCATCAATTACAAAAATCTTGAATTTAGAATAAATTAACCAAAAACAGGAAAGATTTCATAGCCATCAATAACAAATGTCATAATAACCATTACAAATGTCATTATTTATAAATAATGACATTTGTTATTGATGGCTATGAAATCTTTCCTGTTTTTGGTTAATTTATTCTAAATTCAAGATTTTTGCCCTGAAGAAGAGAATAAACATTCTCGAAAGCTCGGCTTCAATCAAAGAATTTTATTTAATATATGACTGCATCCCCAAGAACATCCTTTTATTTATATATATATATATATATATATATATATATATATATATATATATATATATATATATATATATATATATAATTTTATCTCGAAAACGGCTCTAACGATTTTGATGAAATTTGGCATATAGATAAGGTTCTGATTTCTAAGATTATCAATATAAGTGGTTTTCCTGTCAAAACGCGAGGTTGTCATCTTCGAGGTCCATACACTTTTTCTTGAATGGTTCGGCAGATTTGGATAAAAATTTACAGAAAGGGGTTTTAAGACCAGAGAAATCGATTGGATATAGTTGCATTTTCAATGGGTGTAACCCTCGAGGTCCACGCTAGCTACTTCAGGAATAGCTTCGGAGATTGCGATAAAAATTTCAATATGGGGTTTGCGGGTTGAGAAGGCGATTGGTGATAATTGTGAGAATTGTGTTATGTTTCACATTCATATTGTAACGTTCAAAGGGGAACAGCCGCCGGTATTGGCTACAAAGTAGCGGCATCCGTTTGAAGTAAGCGCGCGATATATGCTGTGGTTGGAAATACCAAAAGCGGCGTTAACAAAGAGAGCGACGGCAGCAGTCGGCGTCTGCTGTTAAAATGCCGACAAAACGAATTTCGAGAAGCGTACAGTGGCGGCTTTCGTGTCAAAGACCAGAAGCCGCCCGAATGCTCTGGATCCTTTATCGGGTATATATATGGGAGAATTTTCGGCAAGAAGACAGAATGAAAAAGGCAGTGTGAATAAATAGAATAGTCCGAGTAAGTTAGAGAGAATATAGTAAAGTTAAGTTGTAATTTATATTATTTTGAGTGTAAATAAAGTTAATTTAATAACTCTAAATTAGTCTCACTTATCTGCGAACCCGCATACGCAACAATATTTTGAAATCTGTAAATTATGAGCTATGTGAACGATAAAAGCAATATTTACCGATCTACCGATCGCAATACGTTTTTACTATAAATATGCACATTTTTGAACTACGATTAAACATCCTTAGTAAATCTTATAGACCCACTCTAAATTTTGTGTTACCCGAGCATAGCTCGGTCGCCCAGTTATTTTTGATAATACGAATAACGTTAATTCTATTAATCAACCCTCTACAGTATACAGAAAGAGATATATTATGCTATATTTATCACTTTTGTTTCAGCACCTGGGAAACTCGCTATCATCCGATGACCATCTAATCAGCCAGTCATGTTCTCAGATCTTCTTATGAGGAGCGGGAAACGGAAAAATGGTGCGCAAGAAACGCATCTTCAAGCTCCTTCTCGGCCTTTTTGTAGGATACGCGTTGTCACAATTTTTGTCCACGGGTAACAACTCCTGTTTATCTTCAACGGCCTTGAAGCGGAGCTTGAAAGTTATCAGCGATGAGGAAGCTAGATCGTCAAACAAAAGTCTCCTTTTCGTTGGTGTAATGACAGCCGCTAAATACCTAGAAGATCGCGCCGTCGCCGTCTACAATACTTGGGGAAGAGAAGTGCCTGGCAAGGTGACGTTTTATAGGTAAGAAGAATTTGAAGAATTTTTTGTTTTATATTTATAGCCCAGCAGGAGGCGAATTCTGTACACGACTATCGACAAAATTACGACTAAAGTCGATAACAGATGAAGATCGAAATTTAATGTCATCTCTGAAATTGGTGTTTGCGTTTACATGCTTCATGAACAGGACATAGAGGGCATACTGACACTGACATAACAAACCGATAATCTTTCATGATCCGGCCAAAGTTTTGTGAAACGTAGAAGGATAAGTCTCTTCTTTATGGGATAAGTTAAATAAATAATTATAGAAATATTTTTACGCGATGAGGAAACTCAGGTGCATTCAAGATGGAGCGGTCAACAAATTCTGCTGCAAGAGTATACTAGTATACCGGTATGCCTACGTTTGATTTTTTCCAGCTTTGGTGAGAATGCGAATAAAATATAAGAGCCATCTTCGCTATTATGTACTTCAACCCAAATTTATCCATGTATTGACACATGTTTTATTCTAGATTGAAAAGCATTTTCAATTAGTAATATAAGTGGACGTTCAATGTTACACTCAAAAGTGTGACATAAACATTTAAAAAAAAAATTGGACCTATTTTATTTGTTGGTGCACTGAAAAATACAAAATAATATTAATTTTATTGTTGATGGTACTTGTGAAGTTGCTGCCAAAAGTTTTCAATCTAACTGCAACTGCACAATTTCAAATGTACCAGAACCAATAGAATTAATTTTGTATTTTCAGTGCACCAACAACTAACTTCGGTCCAATTTTTTTGTAAACTATATTTATTCCAATTATTATTTCCAAGCTTGCAAAACGATTTTTTCGGGTTTTTAATGTATTTCTTTTAAAGTCCTAAAACAAATTAAATACAATTTTTGGAAATAAGAAAAAACAAAGAATGCACCTAAATATCCCAAAAATATAGGGCGTGACATTAAAAAAATGGCTATAGATGCCTGGCGCACTATTGCAGGACCCTGTATAAAAAAATCGATATTCGGAACTCGAAAGTCGTAAAATGTACAAAATACGCCTATTGGTCGTAGGTAATTCCGCCAGGAAATATTCAGGGGGTATGAATCTGATCTTTTCCACTTTCGGCACCATTTTAGAGGCGGGTTTCCTGAAAAAAAAATATTTATAAAAATTTAATTACATACTTACATTAAATTGGCTACAACTTTCCAATATTTGTTTGTGAATTAAATTGAAGAAAATCAAGCTCGTAATAAAAAAACCTGGAAGATACTCAAGTATTTGGATAACGGCTTCGCTAATGAAATAAGTAAGATCTAACCTGATACCAAGTTGTTTCGAAATTCCTTGTATCATAGCTCATGACATGCATAACGTTCATCAGTTGCTTTAAAAGAAAATTTGTCATGTTCTTTGCTACTCATCAGTATCATTTGAATGTGACATGTTGCACCGTCTTGTTGACGCCACAATTTCTACATATCATAACAATCAGATACATTTAATAGTCTCTAAGAACCTTGTAATTACTCACGTATCTAATTCTGCGGATAGGTATATGACTTTGCTAACCACTTTAGCGGCCTAATTGGTTATTTTCCGAAATTAAGATTATATCACCAATATCCTCAAATCGGACCAATTTTATTTACTTGTGACGGCATTGGCGTTTTTCATAGTATATGTATGTAAATCATGAATTTCGCATCAATACCCTGAATTTGCGGCCGTCTAGAAAACACTGAGTTCAAGGAACTGGTTTTAATGTAATCTATTTACATCTCCTTAATATTTCATACGTTGACTTTATCTTGTGTACACAATCCTAAGCAATATGTATCTACATTTTCTTTTTCCTTATTTACAATGAAGAAGTTTACTTTACTATCAATATTTTTTTGACGCCTAATCAGTAAATAGAATAAATTTGAACTATTGTAATGAGTCAGGGTAGTGATGGAAATATTGCTTATTTTATTAATACACTGTGTTGTTCTTAAGGTTTTAAATAGTTTATATTACTTTAGGTTATGTAGAAAATGTGGGTCTACCCACTAAAGTTTAATTAATCAATAGAGTAATGTTTATTGGAACATGGAAACAAAGAAACACATTCATGCAAAAAACAGTTATGGGTTCGATCACTGCAGACGGCTAAAAAAAACTTCTACTTATTCTACTAGTCTAGTCTAATCTACTTATTTGAACTTGAAGTAGAGTTTAGATCTACTGGGAAGTTCATAGTGTGGACCTCGAAACTTCTTTAGATAAAAATTGTCTTTTTTGACAGAACTCTCAAAAGTATGACGTCAGTATAAGTATACACTTCGACTGTATGTAACTTCGTTTCGTATAGTAAACGTGTACCGATTTTTATGAGTCATTCGAAAGAGAATGTCTGAAAAAAAAATATTGTTCAAAAGATCAAACTTTCTTACGTCTATAGTCTATGTCATAGAACGTATAATTTCTTGTAACGTTTTGCTTTAAAAAATCTTAATAAATCTCACGGTTTTGTGGCAATACTCATTTCGGAAACAGCTGGGTTTTGTTCAAAATATTTGCACAAAGTTTTGAATCAGTTTAGAAGCCTTGGGTGAAGCAGTGGCCATAGCCTTGTCGTTAATATATGGGTTGGTAGCCGCAGAGGTAGCAGGATCCACGGATCGAATCCCGCTGGGTACACATAACTTTTCCTGTGTGATATAATTTGTTAATTTTTAGTAGAAATCCCTTTATGCCATATTGAAACTACAGATTTAATATTAAAAAAATGAAGGACGGGACGATAATAATATCTAAGATTGTTAATATTATAACAAAAAACATCGAATATTATACCATCTTTGCTATAGATAAAAATATGGATGTACGTTCAAGAATGCTATGTGTCTTTCGCGATAAATTCCATTTTTTCTTATCCTACCGCTACCCTAGTCGCTAGGTCTGTTAGTCTGTCTTTGTCAATATTATCTTGGGAACGGAACTTTTTGTTTTGACGAGTTTCGCTCAAGACTGTACCGCGAAAACGGCGATAACGATTTTGATCAAACTTCGAAAATATTTTGCTTTAAGCGCTTTATAAGGCGTATTTCTGAGAAAAACTGAAAAAACGGTTATCCTCAAATAAACTCACCACTTTTCTGTTTAATATTTTTTTTGTCTTAGGACACTGAAAAGAATAAATGGTCACACGACCTAATCAGACGATTTTTATAGTTGATGGAATTAGTGTGTAGGAAGGTCCTCTGAGTGGAACGCTAGATGTTCCCATTAAACTTTATTTCAAGTAGCATTAACATTTAGGTCATCAGTCATCGTTATTAGCAATTTACTAAAATGCTACTTTATAAGTTGTCTGTTGAATTTCATACTATTTTTGATGATTGTGAAACTCGTTTATGTTCTAATGTATTATCAATTTTCTTCTTCTACTACCAACTACCAACGATCCTGCGGATGAGTTGCATATAACTGAGTTTCTTCCTGTCAATTTATTCCCTATTGGCTTAAAAGTGAGTTTTGGTTTGGGGCAAAGAACGTTTAGCATAAAAAGCACATGGTAACTATATCTTAGTCTTTGCTAATTTTCAGAAAATTGTTTGAAATACAATTTTTGTCTTTATTAATCAAACAAAATTTATGTAAACGTCAGAAAAAGTAAGAAAAGCTAAAATTGACCGAGTTTTTTCAACATAAAAATTGATTTTTCTCGAAAACGGTCGACTTTAGAGGTCACGACCAACAGTACCTTTTTTTGTGTAGAAAACATTGGCGGTTCAAAGGGGCGCCACAAAACCGTAATTTTTCCATTGGCGTAGAAATTGGGGAAAAAACAATAACTACTTCTTCAAAATCTTCACCAATTATAACTTGACAATTTTTTTTCTGACTCAAAACTTAGCTTATTATGAGTGGAAAGTGCTTACAAAAGCTCTTTTCTGTACTATGTACGGTTCCAGAGATATTCATAAAATGATTTTTTTTTCAATTTCTACACCCTGTATCTCTAAAATGGTGCATTTTATTCAAGTAAAGTTAATATACTTTTTTCATATTTTTGGACGAGCTATCACATTCTCAATTCCTGCGCATATATTATGAAACACCCTGTATAGGTACTTTTAGATTTATATGTTTTTTTTCAGTTGTTATTGATGTGTTGGAGCTATATATTTTTATTGTAGATTCTGTTATTAATAATGATCATTTATTTGAGTTTATTCCTTAAGAGCTTTGGTACAATTCAGATTAGTAGTATGTATTCATTACTGGAGTTTGAAGATCACTTGTTATTTAGGAGTTTTTGATTTGGGATCTAATTATCTACTTAATGTAGAAGATTTATCAAAATTGTAGGAGCTAGGGTTGGAAAGTTCGTTGATGTTTCAATGAATTTCGATTTGTTTTCTGTTTTCAGGGATGTTGTTGGTTGGGAATTGAGAGCCATTGAAGCGATAATCGCTTGATAATTCTCCCTTTTCTTGATAATAATGATTTCTGGGATCTTATTCGTATCGTCTGGTTGAATATAGAACTTAGACTTGTTAGCGGAATACCTGGATACCTATATGGGATGTGTTTTTTCACTATCCATATACACCTACCTTTAATTGATTACATGTTTTACTGTTCTTATACTATTTTTTTAGAATACCCTCTAATTATTAGCAGTCAAAGGTCCAATTAGTAAAGTACATAAAATATTAGTAATAGATTTTTTCGATCTAATAAGGCATACATGTTATTATTTCAGTTCCGAATTTTCTGAGAGTGACAATGTCCCATTGGTGGCTTTAACCGACGTAGATGACAGTTACCCACCCCAAAAGAAGTCCTTTATGATGTTGAAGCATATTTACGATAATTACATCGATCACTATGAATGGTTTCTCAGAGCCGATGACGATGTCTACATAAGGACTGATAAACTGGAAAAATTGCTAAGATCTGTGGATAGTAGAAAAGCTTGGTTCATTGGTGAGTTGCAAAACTTTATTACCTATTACATAATCAAGTATAGTATACAAAATAGTTTTGCAAAAATTTATATTTTATCTTATTTATTATTATTACATTACTATTTATCATTATTATGTCTTACTCACAATAAAGAACATATTACTTATATTTAGTGGTATTTGTTTAGACATAGCGTATATGATAATTATTTTACTTGAACAGATAGAACTAGTATGTACTTCCAAAGGAAAAGTTTTAGCAGAACATAATTAGAAAAAAATACAAAAAAACTCTGTTGCTGCTAGATTTGTATCATATGTTTACTCCATTAGCCATTTGAGCAGTAAGTCTAATTTTTTTGGATTAAGTCGCAGTCTAGTAACTATTCTATCAAAAATCTGATGTAAGATAATAAAATAGGACTCAGCAGAATGAGTGTGCCCCACGATGTATACACTACGAACTTTCCATTAGATTGATAGGAGTGAAATTTCTACCATACGGGTTCCCATACTACTTTAGAGTATAAACATAATTTCACGACCAGCAGAAAGTTCTTATTGAATTCATTGTTTTTTTGGTAATTTTCTAGTTCCGCTTCTGTTCGATTTTTGACCAATTTTTCACATAGTAGTAGTAGAAAAACATTGCAGAAACATAAAAAAGGTTGTGCGGTAGGGGGGCCCCGCTAGGAACGAAATTACTTACGTCTTTTCTCCAATTCCGAATTTCATTTGAGATAGCGATGTAGTTATAATTGTTTTGGCTGTTACTTTATGGAAATTCATAGTTAATTAAAATTAAAAGACTATGATAAATTTCACTCATATTTTGTTTCAAAATGACAATTGTTCGCCAAACTGTTCCTTTCTCAAATATGAGCATTTGCTAAATTCTAAGATGATAAGTGCATATTTGAATAAGAAGGATGCTTGAAATCATCTTCATAACCGTAACCTAATTTAATTATGTAAATTTATCAAGAACATAAGATTAACAAGTGAAATTTTTGAAAAAAAATTAAAAATAGTTTTTATTGGGCATTTAAGATTTAAACCGTACCGATGAGTACCTACTATTGCTATTCTTTTCTCGATTTTAACTATACTTATGTATATGTGTTTGCCAGCAACAGCAATTCCATATCAAATTACTGTTTGTCTACCACAACACAAAATTAAACTTAAAATTAACAATAACGTCTGACGTCTGACAATTGCGACATAACCATAGACGATCTTCCAGACAGTACCTATATACCAGAGAACGAGACGTATATATACGCTCCATGCTCGTGCGTAATTCCAGTGACGGATTCCATTGTCGTTCCATGTCGACAAAATAATGATCTTAATTATAATTACCAATATTGGATGACACTTGGAGCTTAACAGGCGGCGAGATATCTGCGATCTAAGTACGAATTCGAAATTTCAAGTCTCTAGACCGTATGGGGCCTGAGAAATCGCTGCGGAGTCCATTGATACAAGAACCGAAAGTAAGAAAAACTTTTTAAAAAATACAGGTAATTTTAAATCAGGTGTTTATGAACTCACTTGCGCTGATTGCTCGAAAGTATACGTAGGTCAAACTGTCAGACATTTTCACTTCGATAATATTCTGACTTTAATATATTGTATATTTTAGTTCTCGGCTAAAATCTAATACTTTTTTCCTTGTACCTATAATAAACTAGCTTTTGCCCGCGACTCGGTGTGCGCGGAAAACTGCATTCAATTGCATGCGGTAGTTTTTGCGTGATGCGTCTACAAAAATACAGACAGACGCAGTAAAATGGAACCTATATTTTAAGTTAGCTATCAATTTTTCATCTAGAGATAATGTAGTAATGGGGTAAATAAATAACTTAAAAAAACTCGGTCTGACTTCATTAGGTCATTCGTAAAAAGAAAGTATTTATTAACAATATATAATGTAAGAATCATAAACAGCCGTATTCATAAACAAAACTAGTTTGGCGCTAGCTTAATATAGTTCTTTATACAGTGGTATGATATTGAAACTGTAACGTCTGGTATTAACGTTAGCATAGTAACTAACAAACAAACAAAACTAGTATCGAATTTAGACTTGTTTATAAATACGGCTGACTGATTTTGAAATTTGTACAAGAGATGGTTATCAGCTTTAGAAGACTCTTGACATCAACTTCAAAATTTGTATTGTTATTTTATTCTTTTTAGTGTATGATCTAATAAATTCGTTCCTATTTTTTTAAAGTTATTTATTTCACAATTTTGAGTAAATAAGTCACACACTTTATAGGCCATGTAGAAACTTCTAAAAAAAATTTTCAGGATATTAATTTTATCACGCAAGAAAACGTCAATGAATATTAAGAAAAGTTATAAGTGCACATTGTCGTGAATATTCCTGTTATTCACCTATTCCGTGCGTCAACAATCTCAATAATTTAAATTAAAAAGATATTATTTTTTGATATGTTCTATTTAGTACAAGAAAAATATTTTTATGATATGTTACAAAAGAAGAAAAATAAAATATTTGTGTAAAACAATGAAACTGGAATCGAACCTACGACCCTACGTATAAAAAGCGGGCACCGGTACCTCTCGACATACCTACTTGAATATAACGAAATAAATTGTATTATTGTATAAAAGTGCCCTGTCTCAGAGAAGGGATTATTAATGGGAAGGCAATTACTTCAGATTTATATTGATGTTGACTTTATTATAAAAATATTTTAAATTATAAGCATGTCTTTCTGAAAATGAGTGAAATGCTTTTTTGACTTTTTCAGAACCCTAACTACAAAACTCTTTTATCGAGAAGTTTTCAAGTACAAAAATGTCTAAAGAAATCATATTATGATTACCTATGTTCTACAAATCTAACAAAGAAAGTTTGGACATTTATTATTTATATATATATAAAAATATACCTCCTTCTTTTGGAAGTCGTTCAAAAATCATTCAGTTTGACATACAGACGTTTACATAAGAAGAAACATGAATATTTTCTAAAAAACTCCGAGTACCTTGAAACGTGGAGATTATCAGAATTACAATTTCGAGTAATGTGCTGTCACTGAAATTAACAATTTCTTAGCAGTAGGCTGTGGATTATCCCAAAATGTATCTAACGATTGCACAAACATGACTAATCGAGTAATAAAATGGTACCCAACTTTTCTATAACTACATTTGAGATCTGCTGAAGAAATGAGGTGTTGTCGTTGACATTTAAAAAATATTGTTTTGAGGTTTTTTTAGAAATCTAGCAACAACGGAATATTTTTTGAGTTGTTTATTCTAATCAAGATATCTCCGAAAACTTTGACCTTGGAAGAACTATTCTATCTGTTCAAACGAAAGATTCTATCAATGTTGAGTTTTTTTAAATAGCACTGTAGTTTTATAAACATTGCGATTTAATTAAGTACAGATTATCATGGATTAAAAAACTTGTGGAATGTATATTGAATCTCACATGTCACATATGAGTTAATATGACTGAAATGATAAAATTTTGTCTAGTTGTAAGATTGGAATTGATTATAATCAGCTCATTACCTATTATAATTGTTTTTTATATTAGTCGACAAATTCATCCTTCAAAATACATACAATTTGTTTCACGAATCATGGCTATTGTGTGCAATCATTCACGAGATACGTACATATCGCTATACGTCTCATCGCATCTAATTATCATGAAATTCTCTAGTATGTTTGTCGATCTATGCTACGACATCAGTATGTCAAGCTTATGTCCTTTTATACAATGATAGGGTGATGCACGTATGTCCGAAGACAACACAATCTTTATTTCATAGGCGTCACAAAGTCATTGTGACATTTCAGATAATTGAGGTGCATAAATTTATATTTCATAACTCAAGCAATAAATTTGTATTTTGTATGTCTGCATTATTGTTGATAATAAATCTTTCATATTATATTTGCTTATTTAATCAATCGATATTTTTTCTTCTAATTATCTGAACTAGACATTTGTGTAGGTGGTGGTGCACTAAGTTGAAACTTAGTTCGTCCATTGCCGCTGTGATCGAGTTTCGGGATTAGGCTTTTCCATATTTTTGGTTTATTCTTTATATCGATTTATCTCCAGCATTAAATAAACACCTTTATTATTGTTAGGAAAGAAATATTTATTTTATATAAAGTTATATTATGACATGACGGTTAATGACCAACTCTCGAAACCTGTTCATACCAACGAATGGTGACCATAAAGTTAATTCAATGGAGTCGCATTTTAGAAAAGTGTAAAGTTTTTTCGAAAAGAGATATGGGGATAATTTGTTTTTTGCATTAGAGCATACGCGGAGTTATTAAACAAAGAAGGAACATCCCAATCGATCATCTATTATTAGCTAGTACATTACCACTTACAGATGTGTTTATGACATACGTACTCTTTTATATCTCTGTTATTATGACACCATACCATCAGCTTTGAACTTCAATCATGGAACTAACCTCGCTACGGGATTTTCCAGAACTGTAGCCTAGCCACAGCCTAGCTATTTAGTCGAGTTTGGAAATTGTGGGCAGTAAGTTTCTAGAAATCTGAAAGTGTTTGAAGGACAATGATGATGAAGAATGATGCTAGATGATTTATTATTTGCAATTTTGAGAATTAATATGCAGCTAACTATTTATAGGAAAACCCAGAAGAACATAATGATTCCGGAAAATTTAGTGCCCACAACTTCTAATCTTCACTATAGAAGATTATATACTGCGAGTCAAATAGTACGGCGGTGGTCCGATAATTTTATTTTTTCTGTGACGGGAAAAAAGTTTGACATTTTATCTTTGTTGACAGGTGACAAAGTATCTCTTTTTTCCCCAAGGGAAAAAGTGAGTACTCATTTACCGGGTAAATATATATGCACATAAATGTAAATCAAAACACTAAATTAAATTGACAGATATTTGATTACTTTGAAGGTTTCTTTAGCAACGCATGTCTAATTGTCGCCTACCACTTTAAAACTTCAAATTTCACTTCGATAATTTTCTGACTGTAATTTATTGTAATATTTTTTCAATATTAAATCATCGTTTTTTCCGTCACAGAAAAAATAGTGTATTATACACGGGAAGAAAATTAGATTTAAGATCTCGGTTTTATGTCTCCTTCCGCTTCGCGTCGGTCGACAACACAATCTCGAACTAAAATCTAGTACTTTTTTCCCTTGTATAATAAATAAATATTTATGTATAATTAATAATGAATAAGTAACGCGAGCTTTTTTCTCTTTCTGGTAATTACTAGGCACAGAAATGATGGACCACTTATTATTAGGGCACCTGCATTCTATTATCTTCTATATCTATGTCAGCTATTGACAACTTGGAATAGGCTATATTAAATATTGGTATTATGTCTTAATCTGTAGTAATTTTCGTTTGTCTCAGGACAGACTGGCAGAGGTAATAGTGAAGAGTTTGGGCAATTATCACTAGATTCCGACGAGAACTTTTGCATGGGTGGACCTGGTGTTATTATGAGTAGGGAAACATTGAAGAGGATCGCTTCTCACATTGACTACTGCCTTCAGAATTTGTATACGACACACGAAGATGTGGAACTTGGCCGCTGTGTTCGAAAATATGCCAAGATTTCATGCACATGGTCTTATGAGGTGAGACATTCTATTCTATTTAAACAATAAGAAAAGGAAATGCAAATATTTATAATGATACTTGTAAAGTTGTTCTTCAAGTTATCGCTATACAAAGGTTATAGCTCAAATTTATAATGATATTTTATGTTTATATGAGTTCATTAGATCTTCGGTTGAGTCAGATGGGAATTAGTTGTAATAAACAATGGGTATGTTCTGAACTTCTAAACTTGGTACAAAATAAATTGTTCAGTAAGAAAAAAAACTGGGTCGGACCAGACGGTGAAAGTTATACTTCTTTGGCTATTCGCACACAATTCTAATAAAATTTTAATGGGCCTCCTAGAGTAGTTATGCAAGCATAGAGAGGAAAACTACCGAAAACAATCTTGTAATCCCACACAGACAGACAGGCAGCTGAAAATCAATCCCATAGGTGGTATTACCCTTACGTATTTGTGTACCAAGTTTGGTGTCGATCGGTCAAATATTTTTCGAGATATAGTGTTGATTGACAGACAGTCAGACAGCTGAAAATCAATTTTATAGGTGTTACCCTTACGTATACTTGTACCAAGTTTGGTGTCGATCGGTTATGTATTTTCCAAGGTGTCGTGTTGACAGACACACAAACAGACAGCTGAAAATCAATCCCGTAGGAGGTATTACCCTTACGTATTTGTGTACCAAGTTTGGTGTTAATCGGTTAAGTATTTTCCGAGTTATAGTGTTGACAGACAGACAGACAGGATGATCAAAACTATAACTACCTCAAAAAAAAATCGGTAGTTAACTACCTTATTAATAAGGAAATTTAATACATAATTTAATTATTAAAAAAATCTATAAAAGCCAGAATGTACAAAAAAGTATACGAAAATGGGAAGGAAGAGAAATTCCAATTGTCCATGGTCTAAATGCTGTTGAGAGTATTTTTTTGTGATTTTTTTTAAATTATGAATTCGTAGCTTTGATTGTAAACTTGCGCCAAGTTTCGTTTTTGGTTCAGAACTATTTATACATAAACCATCGAATGTGGCGAGGACAGAGCAACAAATCATTTTCTTTAATTCTAAAAAATGCGTTGGACCATTCCGAAAGTCTTATAAAGGATTCTATTCGGTCCATGTGTAATATTTTTTTGAGAATAATGTGAAATAGGTAGCATACATCTTTCTGATGGCCTTCAGATAATGTGTATACTATAAAGTATTGTATGTAGTACAGGAAGACATAATTCCACGTAGGTATTGATCTCCTGAGGAGTTTGTAGTGTGTACCTCGAAGGGCATACATTCTGCTAGTTTCTAATGAATGAACAGAGAAAAGGTAACTGTGGGTACTATATAAATGTTTATATTCATGATAATTGTGATTTTTTTATAATCTCGTCAATATCTGTTTTGTCATGTCCATAGCATTTGCTGTACATTGTGTGATATGCATAACAGCGTGAAGATGATCTAGATTCAAGATGAATCTAGTCATTTTTTAAACGATTTTCTAAATATTTCAAATAACCTTCGTCGGAAAGGCCAAATAATGGATTACCTACCTGCTTTAATTTAATCTGTTAGGCAATGAAATGAAAATGATTCAATTACAGCAACTTCATGTAGGTCCGTTAGATGTTTAGACAAGCTTTCCGGTAATTATCAGGTCACCTCAATAACTATGTGTGCAAATTGAAGTTCAAAAAAATTTGGATGTACATTTAGACATTTTAAAACATGAAATATTTCTGCTCCAAAAAGTGGCCAGTGGTAATTCAATATTATGCAATTTCAGATAATTGAACTAAAGATATATTTCCATATGACACAGCACATTTCAAATGATCGTTCTCTTCGCGAAATGCGACATGCAACCACATATTTCTGAAATTAAAATAAGCTGTTTAAAGCAAACTTACTTTGGTACATAGTTGAGTATTTTGTACACACAATAAAGTTATAATTTTAATAATCGTTTGTTCAATATAAATTTCAAACAGCTCATATGATTTTGGTATTGTGGGACAAATTATTTCATATAAAAATTTAAAACAACTTTATATTCATTGACATATAATTTTTAATAATTATTAATAATTCCAGATTATACATTTCTACATCATTAGATACAAAAAGGTTTATTTACTATAAGAAAGTTACTTTTCCTAAGACTTGATAGCTCTAATACTAATTCTAGTTTTAAAGAATAAGGGCCAATTTCATAATCAAATTTAAATCTCCTATTAATTTTAATCCCACATTAAAAATTTCATAAATTTTTTGATTGGACATAGGACAAAAATAATTAAAAAAACGAAAGATAAGGTGACTGACGTAAAAGTTATTGAAAAATGTACTATTTTTATTCCGTCACCAGACCGCAGATATGAGTTAAACAAATTGATGAATTAACTAATCTCCCATTAGGGATTCATTATGAAATCGGCCCTAAATGTCGACCTTAAGTCAATCATATTTGTATGTATTGCAAGCTCATTTATACAGGGTGATTCATGTTTTATCTGGATGACTTCTGGAGTTGATAGATAAAAATAATGTTAGTTCTCAATATAATTTTTTAGCTAAAACCTCTTAGTTTCGGAAATACAGGGCATTGAAGTTGCGTATTTTTTAAACATTTTTATTCATAACTTTTGATTTAGTTTTCCGATTTATTCCAAATTTAACACAGAAACACTTCTTATGGTTTTGCATAAGCCTTAGAAGTAACAATCTGCCCACTCTTTATTAAGTGGGTTTTGAGGGGCTACCCCCACCTAAATGCTTTCAAAACATTTATAAATAATAATTTTTAATTGTAATAACTATCTAGGTCTATACCTTTATTTATTTGAAAACTATTTTCATTCTTGTATTTTTTGATATTTTGCTTTGCTCTTGAGATATTTTATAAAATTCGAGGCATAGCACTACCCAATTGCAAGCATTAATTATCATTTCGTAGTATGCCATGTAAAATCAAAATGACAGGTCTTATGTGAACTGACGTTAATTGTCATAACTATTGTCACCAGTGTTGTTATTATTGTTAAAATCAAAATAACATGATTCTTTTGAAGTTTTCATTAACAAATAGTTCAAAAATGTTCAATAACGTTCAATTTTAGTAAGGTAAAAACTATTAATTACAATAAATGCTCAAAGTGCGTTCCTTCAACCTCATCTTATTCTTTTAACCAATTCTTCACGATTATTAACGGGTGTACGATACACAATAGCTTTTAGTTGAACCCAAAGAAAATAATCCAATGGATTTAAATCTGGGGAGCGTGGTGGCCATGCCACTGGACCCATACCCGCAATATTAATATTTGGTAGATTGTTGGGTAGACGTCCAATCCAACGGCGCTCATAATTTAAATCTAACCACTGCTTCACTTGTTGCCCATAATGAGCAGGAGCTCCATCCAGCTGCATCCAGTCTTCTTCTCGTAAATTTAAGGGAACATCTTCAAGTATATCGTGAAGATTATTATTCAGGAATTGGCGAAATAAGTTTGAATTTAGACGAGGCGGCAAAATATGTGGCCCACAGAGGTCATTGCTTAAAATACCTACCCAAATATTAACACTAAATTGATGTTGAAAATGAGCTCCCTTATGAAATGAGTTTTTTTTTTGCTCCAAACATTTAGATTGTGATAATTCACAATGCCTGCTCTTGTAAAATTTGATTCGTCTGTCCATAAGACCTTGTGTAAAAAACGTGGACTGATTTCTGTTGTGTTCAAAACCCACCTACAAAAAATTATACGTTTTTCGGCGTCTTCAGGAAGTAAACCTTGAACAGGTTGAAAATGAAAAGCATTTCGATATTTGGTTCAAGTGTTCTCAAAACTCTTGATTGTGATCCACCGAGTTGCCGGGCCGCTCTACGAGTGCTTAATTCTCTGTTTACATCAAACAGCTGAATAATTTGATTATTACTTCTTGGGAGTGCTATAGGTATAGGTTGATTGTTTTCTGCAATACGACGATGTACATCAACAAAGACTTGTGGATTGGGAACTCTTCTATTGGGAAAGCGCCTTCGGTACTCTCCAACTGCTGCATTAGAATTACCATCACAAAATCCATAAAAATGATGAATATCTGCATATTCTGCATTTGTAAAAATTCTAGGCATATTTATAAACACTTTTACACTTACAACAACTTTTTAATAACACTTTAACAACAATTAACGTCAGTTCACATAAGACCTGTCATTCTGATTTTTCATGGCATACTACGAAAAGATAATTACTTAATGCTTGCAACTGGGTAGTTCTATGCCTCGAATTTTATAAAATATCTCAAGAATAAAGCAAAATATCAAAAAAATTCAAGAATGAAAATAGTTTTAAAATAAATCAAAGTACAGACCGAAATAATTATTACAATTGAAAATTATTATTTGTTAAAGTTTTGAAAACATTTAGGTGGGGTAGCCCATAAAAACTCACTTAATAAAGAGTGGGCAGTTTGTTACTTCTAAGGCTTATGCAAAACCATAAGAAGTGTTTCTGTGTTAAATTTGAAATAAATCGTAAAACTAAATCAAAAGTTATGAATAAAAATGTTTAAAAAATACGCAACTTCAATGCCCTGTATTTACGAAACTAAGAGGTTTTAGCTAAAAAAATATATTGAGAACTAACATTATTTTAACAAGTTCTATCAACTTCCGAAGTTATCCAGATAAAATCTGAATCACCCTGTACAGAATAAAAGAATGATGCAAACTACAGTCAATGATAATAATCTATTCGAATTTATATATACTCGCACGCGTACACACACACAAACACCCGCATTTGAAAAAAGGGAGAGCCGGCGATGCAAAGCCGTATCGAGGGAGCACAGCGCGTGACGTTTCTGCTAGTTAACTCCTACCACAAGCCGCGTCAAGAAACTCCAATAAAAATTTAATCATATGATCAAATTCTCAATACCTATATTAAGAGGACTTTTTAAAAAAATCTATGGGAGTAGGTAATTATATTTTAAGTATGACGTTCGAAAGAATTTTGTAATTCGTGTTTTTTCTGGTCTAAAATTCACAATATCTCCATAGCAAGGCCGTTTCCAAACACCCCACGCGTATTCCGTATTTAAATGTTGATTTTCAATTAGCGTATACTCATTTATTAATTATCACAATTATTTTGTAAAAAATCGTTACTTGAATGAAAGTAATGTAACACATTGCTCTGGTTGATTTAACAGAGATTAAATAATTAAATTAAATAACTTTTTTGTATGAAATTTATTCTACGCTGAATTCCGAATACCTATATTTTTTCTGAGTAAACAAATAAAAAGCCACTACATTTACTCTTTCTCACTAGTCACCAGACGAGTGATTGATATTCTTTCAATATTGACAGAAAGTAGTAGATAAGGGGATTGAACTCATGTAATGTACTTAAAAATATATCGAGATAATTGAAACAATTTCATAAATTCTGTTTGAATATAGAATGTAAATTTTATGACTACCCATTATATTATATTGACTCAGGTGTGATTTTATCTTCTTTATATACAGGCTGTTTCAAATTCGACTCTCACCATTGGGATCTCGGAAACTATAGGGAATACGAAGATGGTTAAATTGGGGCAAGTTGTGCATTTATGTGCTCAACAATACACCGTTTCGGAAGTTTGAAAATTTTGAGTAGTTCCGGAGATATCCGGAAAAAAACGAATTTTCGGAAAATCATTTTATTTTTTCCTGGCATTATTTCTTAATGAATTTCTAAATAAATAGCACATTTCCATTGCCACTTTTTTCGCTCTTTCCAATAATGTTAATAGTTTTGTAACCTGACGTTTCGTCTATGTGTAACTATCATGAACTTTTTTTTTCTTATGAGAGCCATATTGGCATTCCGCAAATTTGTATAGCCTTTTTTATTACCTTTTTGATGTCAGTTGGCCTTGATATATAAATTACATTTATAAACTAGTTGGCTTTGATTTTTTCAATCGGTGACATGTAGGTAAATGACATTCTGTATTATTGTCAATTGCTGAGTCGTTGAAAATGGAGTTCTCAATGAAGAAAAATGAGATATGATAAAACTCTATTACAAGAATGATAGAAACAGTATGAATACATTGGCAGTGTATCATCTTAACATGTAGGTATCCCGAGAGACAACAACCCCACCGATCTTTATATAACTTATTTGATACAAATTTAGCTGAGCATGGTTCCTTAAAAAAACAGACAAAAAACTGGAGACAAGATTGATGAAGAAACTAAAGAAATCATTGTTAATGAGGCATAATTAATCTTAAGTTTTTCAAATGAGCCAAAACCATCGCGAATTCTGTCCAATAATTTGGACAAATTTGCTTGTGGTTGTCGTCTCTCGGGATACATCCTAAGATACAATTCCAATGTATTTATTTACATTGTTTCTATCATTCTTGTAATAAGGTTTTATCATATCTCGTTTTTCTTCATTGGAGAACTCCATTTTCAACGACTCAGCAATTGACAATAATACAGAATGTCATTTACGTGTCACCGATTGGAAAAATCAAAGCCAACAATTTTATAAAAGATGAGCATCAAGTTAGCTAAGCACCTGTCAAGAATCGACTCGAGAGTAGGTGGATAATTTGCCGTTAATTAGTCGTGAATTAGTTGTGAAAACACCGATTTTGTCGTTTTTTGTATTTTTGTTTTTTTTGGGTGCTTTGCTAACTTGATATAAAGTTAGCAAAGTACGCCTTCAAAAAATGACTTTAACGCGTTCGCAGAAGAATGGGAATAGGATAAGTTTTTGCCGCTAATTAGTCGCTAATTAGTTGTGAAGAAATTAATTTTCCAAATTATTTTTTTGTTTATTTTTTGGGTGCTTTGGTAACTTGATATAAATTTAGCAAAGCAGGCCTTCAAAAAATGACTTTAGAGCGTTCGTAGAAGAATGGGAATGGGGTAGGTTTTGCCGCTAATTAGTCGCTAATTAGTTGTGAAGAAATTAATTTTCCAAATTATGTTTATTTTATAAACTACTATAAATATCTGAATTATCATTACCTTTAAATGATTTTGTTTGGTAATAAAACGGTTTTAGGTAAAAGAGAAATCGTCTCAGCATTAAAGATATATTTCTCTCAGTATATCAGTTTCTGAATTTTTGCAATATTTTGAATACTACTCTAAAAGAATAATCATGCCTAGAGGGCGCCCACCTTCTGTCGAAAATAGTACTGTAATTCAGGCTATTTTGAATCACAAAATCGATATCATTTGTGATGATAAACACAATGATATTGCCTTAGAATCTGATCCCGTGTGGAGCAAAATTTCTGAAGAGCTTCTCAGTAAAGTGAAAGAAATCAAGGTCCCTATATTCTACGTTGTGAATAGTCGGTTCGGCTTGAAAAACTTGTTATTTGGCACGAATGAAAAAAATAATAATTTTGAAACTTAATTTCTTCACAACTAATTAGCGAATAATTAGCGGCAAATTCTTATTCTATTCCCATGATTCTACGAACGTTGTAAAGTCATTTTTCCAGGCGTGCTTTGCTAACTTTATATCAAGTTAGCAAAGAACCAAAAAAAACCAAAACAAATAGTTTGGGAAATTAATTTCTTCACAACTAATTATCGGCAAAAACTTATTCCATTCCCATTCTTCTACGAACGCTTTAAAGTTATTTTTTAAGGTGTGCTTATCTAACTTTATATCATTTTAGCAAAGCTCCCAAAAAAATAAACAAAAAAAATTATTGGAAAATTAATTTCTGTACAACTAATTAGCGGCAAAAACTTATCCCAATACCATTCTTCTACGAACGCTCTCAAGTCATTTTTTGTAGGCGTGCTTTGCTAACTCTATATCAAGTTAACAAAGCACCCAAAAAAAAAAATTATTTTAGGAAATTTGTTTCCTCACAACTAATTAGCGACTAATTAGCGCAAATTCTTGTTCTATTCCCATTATTCTACGAACGCTCTAAAGTCATTTTTGGAGGTGTGCTTTGCTAACTTTATATCAAGTTAGCAAAGCACCCAAAAAAAAACAAAAAATAATATTTTAGGAAATTTATTTCTTCACAACTAATTAGTGGCAAATTCTTGTTCTATTCCCATTTTTCTAAGAACGTTCTAAAGTCATTTTCCGAGGCGTGCTTTGCTAACTTTGTATCAAGTTAGCAAGGCACCCAAAAAAAAACTAAAAAATAATAATTTAGGAAATTAATTTCTTCACAACTAATTAACGACTAATTAGCGACAAAAACTGATCCTATTCTCATTCTTCTACGAACGCTTTAAAGTCATTTTTGGATTTTATATCAAGTTAGCAAAGCATCCGAAAAAAACAAAAAAACAATAAATCGGTATTTTCACAACTAATTCACGACTAATTAGCGGCAAATTATCCACCTAGTCTCGAGTCGATTCGTGACAGGTGCTTAGCTAACTTGATGCTCATTTATAATGGTAATTTATGTAATTTCTCGGATTTTTAGGACAACAAGGCCAACTCATGATACATCGTCAAAAAGGTAATAAAAAAGGCTATTCAAATTTGTGGAATGCCAATATGGCTCCCATAAGAAAAAAAAGTTCATGATAGTTACACATAGACGAAACGTCAGGTTACAAAACTTTTAACACCATTGGAAAGAGTGGAAAAAGTGGCAATTCAAATGTGCTATTTATTCAGAAATTCATTAAGAAATAAAGCCAGGAGAAAAATAAAAGGATTTTCCGAAATTTCGGTTTTTTTCGGATATCTCCGGAACTTCCCAAAATTTTCAAACTTTCTAAATGGCGTATTGTTGAACACATAAATGCACAAGTTTGCTCCAATTAAACCATCTTCGTATTTCCTATAGTTTCCGAGATCCCAATGGTAAGAGTCGAATTTAAAACAGCCAGCCTGTATTTAAATCTTCTCTTCGTGTGTATGTGACTAAAGTCCTCCTAAACGGCTGAACCAATTTTAATGATTTTTTTTGTGAATATTCAATATTCGAGAATGGTCTAGATTCACAATTGGATCTGATAGATGGCGCCGTTGTTGGTATGTCAAACGGCTAGACCGATTGGGATGAAAATTTTTGTACGTATTCGAGGGGATTCGAGAATGGTTTAGATTCACAATTGGACCTTATAGATGGCGCCGTTGTCGGTATGTCAAACGGCTGGACCGATTGGGATGACATTTTCTATTTATATTCCAATGGGTCCCTGGATGATTTAAAAACACAATTTAACCCGGTAGGTAGCGCTGCGGTCAGCATATCGCTTAAAGCTTTTCCGGGCAGCGTAAATCCATATGCCTGCACAGTACAACCATATTTGCATTATAGCGCGGTTGTACCAGTATCGACATTGGCTAACAAAACCCTCGCATTCTTTAAGACATATCCCAGTGCATTTCAACATGCCAGTTTGCATTGAACCCCTAATAAGAATTTTTCTTTTACATTATTTATGAAGTTAACGTATTAGATAGTGTAATAAAAATAAAAGGAAATTTAATAATACAAATTATAATATACAATTCTAAAGTAGTTTTTAATTAAAAAACTGTTTTTGAAAATAATGTACATAAAAATAGACATTTTATTCCGTTGCAATATTATTGAAGGTGAATTTTTTATTTTAATGGAATCAATTTTTGCAAAAAAATGCCCGTACACGTTGATTTTGTTTTTTGATTGCTCGAACTATCTGTCTGAAAAGTTTTTAATAAGTGGCACTAAAAAAATTATTTTCCAAAGGAGGCGCAATAAAAAACATAACAGACGTGGAGTAGTCGTGGCAATAACCTATTTTTCAACAGAGAATGCATTATTCCCGAATTTTCTAATGATTCTTTATATTTCGTTTATTTTCCAAAATATTCTTCCTCTAAGTCGTTCAATATTTTCTCCGAGGGTCCATCACTTTCTATGTTTTTGAAAAATTCTATAGGAGCATCTGCCCCCATTGCTATTTTAGCTAATTTCACATTGTCTTTGTAAAATAAAGATGGAGAATTTTTAAAAAGGAATCCACACTGCTGCTCTAAAGCGCATAGGTGCTTACAAAATGCTCCAATTTTACCTTGAGGGCAACCATAAAATGCGATATTTATATTAACAGTATAAAGCAAAGACTTTTCTGTTGCCGATACTACATGATCGCCAATTTTTAACAATTTGTCGATGACTTTTGCTCTCCTACAAAAAAATAAAATTTTGTAATCTATTTGATGTTTAGTTCGTTAGTTGGCAAATTCTGGTAATCTCCTATTATAGTAGTGTTCAAATGTAGTTACAATGAAATCAACTAGTGCACAACTATTAAAAGCCTTGCAGCGTTGTAAAATAACATCTTTGAAGAAACGAATAGATGCTTCAGTAAAATTGTTCGTATTATACCCTCTTGTAGATAAATTGCTTCTATAGGTAGGTAATAGACCACTCTAATCTTCTTTCCCATATTTTTGTAAAATGTTCTTTTTCCAAATTATTTTTAACTATTTCCTCACTTGCCATCAAAAGATAGAAATTTTCGTCAGCTTCTTCCGGTGTATTAGAATACAATACATACAATCTCGTTAGAAAATTCTTCATCTATTGTTCGCATAATTGGGGTAACAATAACTATTAAAAGAGGATTTTCTAGTAAAAATACTTCAACGCCAGCTTTCTCGAACTCTCCCGTTTTTGAACTCAATATTTGTAGAATACTAGTTTTTTTGGGATCTCCATATTCTAATTTCCGCCATTTGTCGTAGATATATTTTACTTTGCGTCGGATTGATTTGCGCATTGGCTAGCAAAAATAGAATATGTTGTTCCTCGCTTTCAAGTATTTTTATCTCATCATATGCTTTAGATGCTGAAGGAGTCATTCCTAATTTAAAATATTAATTAAACGTCTCTATGGTGTTATTGTTCATTCGTAAATAGCTATACGCATAAGCAACGTGGACATTATGAGAATGGCAAAAATTATTTATAAGTAAGTATAACTGCATTTCTTCCCTCCTTTAACAAGCAATCGTTTCTGACTGTGTCATGATAGATTTTTTTCAATTTAAAATCAATGGTCGCGCCACATTTCTTGTTTCTGTTATCTTCCCTTCGTCGTTTAACTACCTTGTTAATATCTGCATGCTGACATGAAAATATTTTCCGAAATATGTAAGGTGAAGGATTTGCAAAGCGTCTCTTACATATCCAGTTGGTATAAGTCAGATCAGAAAATTTTGACACCCAGTTGTTAGACTGTTCCTCAGAATGTTCTCCGTTCACTAGTTTACATTGCAAAACGACTGTAAAATGTTCATTACTTTCCACTTTAATCGTTTTAATATGCAAGCCTATACATATATTCTCCAGAATATCAGTTACGGATTTTTCAGCCATTTTGTAACATATCTTCATAGAAATAACTAACAGAAAACAATTGCAAGATATCATTTGTTAAAATCTATTTATTATTATATACATTACAGTATATATAGAATATTACATTAAATGGTCAGATAGCAAAAATCAGTGAATTACAATTATTTCAGAAACCTTCCGTACACTTCCAATGAAATAAACAACTGCCACACTTTAGCTCTAACGCCAAGAGTAAAACTCTCTTGTGATCACTGAATGTGTGAAAACTCGAATCGTGGGCGTTGTACTGCACAGCAATTTGTCCTTATGTTACGCGCAATTATCTGCACCATTCTCCTAACTGATACAACGCGATCCTATGGTTCTACCATACAAGGCAATGGATTTACGCTTCCGGGCACGACAACGTCTGCTGGGACAACTAGTATTAGTGATGCGCAAAGCAAGACCAAGATCGATATGGTCTTGGTCTTGCACCCTTGGTATTGGTCTTGGTCTTTGCATCAAATCCTTAGTCTTGGTCTTGGGTCTTGGTCTTGCATATACGGTCTTAGTATTGGTCTTGGTCTTGCTGCAAGACTTGCAAGACTTCGCAAGACTCTTGCAAAAATTTTGATCTTTTTATAAGTGTGAAAAGTTTTTGCGATTCTAAACCGTAATTGCTTAATTCAATTGAAGAAGAACCGTGCAGTATGTATGAGAAGTATGTAATTCATGATCTATAAGATTGCCTATACCTAATTATATTATCATTTGAAATGGATAAATATCGACCGAATAAAAAAAAATGTCATTGTCCAACAAACACGCCTGGTATTGTAATGGTACCAAACCATTCTAGAATAAGTAATGAGAATAAAACTAGGTGCGTAGAATTAAGTTAGGGCAAGTGAGATGCGTAATTTATTAATAAAGTTTATAAATTAATAATTACCATTCGCATATGAGAATCGTATTGTAACAAACTTGGCTTCGGTGATCGGTGCCTTAATGGTGGGCGTGTGCGATTCGTCGGAAGGCGGAGCACCTTAGCGAGTGCGGACGTCGGTGGGACCCGGGTGGTGTGTTGCATACCGCTATTGGTATTGGTCAGCCATGCATGCCTGGGTCAAGACATATTCCGGAAGCTTCTAGTAACTTCGCGCAAGTTCGGGAGAGCTCGCTTGGCATCGGAAGATAGGTGTAGAAAATACGAGAGCCAATCTGCTTGCCTATATATTGGAGAGTGCTGCGGAGTCAGTGAGTCAGTCAGGGGCAATCGCCCGGTGCAGACGAGTAAGTCTGGGGCAGTGAATGCTTTTCTAAATTGTGCTAATTGCCAATAGAATATGCTGGAACTCTCCAATATTTTAGGTTAGTTGCAAGACATTTAAGCGCGGTTTTTTCTTTCTTGTTTGGGCATCTTTGTTCTATTTTATTATGCCCAAAAAACTAATAAAAATGGATTTGATTTTTTAAAGAGATTTCGGAAGTTGGAAGTTCTAATATCAATTAGAAATTTTTACAAAAACTAGGACCGACTTTATTAGTTGGTGCACTGAAAAATACAAAATAATATTAATTACACAGTTATAGGTAGATAGAATACTTTTTTGTAAAAAGTTTTATTTCATAATTTTTATTGCACCATTAGTCATGAAAATAGTTGAACGTTCACTTATACCAAAGAAGATAGTAGGTACTTATGCTATTCATGCACGAATGTAGTCTTTGCTGATACTTATTATTATTCAGAGATCTAAAAACATCGCGTCGAAAATAGGTACACATATTTCCCACTGCTGTCACTGTTTATAAAAAATGTCCAATTTAAATGTTGTTGGATATGATATGGTCTCTTCTTTAATTTGGCAATCTCAAATGTTCAATTCTCGACAAAAAATTGTCCTCTCAGCGGAAACATACATATTCAAGACTTTACCATTGCTGTAACTCAGAAACCATAATCTTTTTTGAAAAATCTTCAATTTAAATTTTGTTGGATATGATCTCTTCTTTAATTTTGGTGTTTTAAATTTTCGAATTTTTAAAAAAACTTATCCACGCTGCAGTTTTTTGGGGGAAGGAGATTCTGGATTTTAAATTTGTTTATCATGGGACCATTTCTCAACTCTCTTCTTTCAAATAAAAAGAAACTTCAAAATCGGAGTACGTTTACTATAGGCCACGCGCGTACGAACACAAAAAAGCATTCAGTCCATTTGTTTACCTTCTCCGTTTGGGTAATCGGTGAAAAATACCCTCTAGTAGCGAAATACCAAGCTACAATCAGAAGTAAGGTATATTTGTTCGCCTAAGAAAAGCTTTTTTTGAGGCGGGGTTTAGGAAATCTTCGATAAGACGAATCGATCGGAACAGTGTCGGATTTCATGGAAGCTTGGTGTCTTTCGTTCGTCCCCTGCGCATTCTTCTGTGCTTTCTGGTGACTTTCTTCTTGTTTTGCGCTTGTCTACTCCGTATTCCTATTCGGATCCTCTGGTGATTTTCCTCTCTTCGCCCTTTATTGACTTATTTGGGGTCTTGGCCTCTTGTACTTTTTGTACTTGTCGACTAGTCGCCCGTCATAGTCGACTAGCCTTTTTAAGTGCCGCATTTTGATGGTTGGTGGCTTTTTCCATCCTACCCGTAACAATCCTTCTCATTTTTTCTAGGGCTGGTGTCCATCCCAGATCCTCGTATATTCTTCTATTTGACATTTAGTATGGCGCGTTTAAAGCCATTCTTAGGGCTTTGTTTTCTTGGGCTTGTATTCATTTTCGTTGTGTCTTGCATGCGTAACCCCATACTACACACGCGCATGTCAATATAGGTTCTTTTTAATGACATCAAGTTAGCTAAAATCAGTTCAGCCGCTTTGTAGTTAGAGATGTTCTCTTACAAAAACATTTGAACTCCACCACTTTATCTTTAGAGATATGGACAAAATTGTATAACAAAGAAGACTCGAATTTATCTCAGCTCTAAAGAGCATGTATTTGTTATGTTCATAGAGTGAAGTTTCGAGAAACAACTTGTTTGTATTCAAGATAGCGATCACGTTCCCTAGCTAGCAACCATCTGAGAAATCAGAGAATTATTTCCAGCATTTTCACTTAGCAACTTTATTTTGCTCAATTATCTGAATAACCAGAAATGCTATCGGCTAACGGAAAACAGTCGGTGAATATTTATTTGAAAAAAAATCCCAACTCAGCTCAATGACATTTGTGGAAAAAATATTAGAATTTAATTGATTTGAAAGTTAATCTGTATTAAACTTAACCTTCGCTTGATATAATTATTTTTTGAGATTGAAGAATAATCGCTTTTTTATTCAGTACGACATACAAATCCACTTGTTTATTGATATTTACAATTCATTACGAAAAATAAACATAGATTTAGTTTTATCGAAATCCCCCAATAAAAACATCTTATCAATGTATTAGATAGATATAAATAAATAATATCTTCGGAAATATAGTAGTTTAAACATTATATTCCTCTACATATACACATGTTTATAATTGGAATATAACACTTGGATAATTTTATCTATTTTAGAACTTTGTAAATATTGCAAATGGCGCATTTATTGTAACTATTTAGGTTCCAATAACTACACCTTTACGTACCTAATTTATTGGTGTTCTATATAAAACGAAAACAATTAACAGATACATAACGCGTTGTTTTTTTTGTTTGGATGTTTTTACACTTACATAATTTAATGGTATACCTACTTACGTCATTTGACTATTAGGTGGAATATATAATCTGAAAGAGTGTATTTATTATCAAATAAAAAACCTCTCGCGCGGTAAAATAGTTGAGTGACGAAACCAAAACGTTGACCACAAAATTTCTGTTATCAATTTCGTGACGAAAATGATTAAGTTTCAACTGCAGTTAGATTTTTAAACAAAAATAATTTGGATTCATTTAGAATATTGAGAAACCTAAATAAACAAACGTAATTACAACATCAATTTTGGGCGTGTTTTACAGAAAATGGCCGATTTGTGTGGACAATATGACCGAGAATAAAGAAGAACCAGTAGATTAGATTTAGATTTATATACTAACCACAAAATAGGTACATTTATTTCTAAACACGATTCCACCATTATTAAATAACGGCAAAACACGCATAAGCAATTGGATTTATCTTACAAAAACCTTTCAAGCATTTATTTGGAATGAAATAGTTATAATATATCTCTCAAATATCCAAATAGACAAATATTGTTGGGTTAGATTCTGATTCAGATACAAAGAGGTTCCCGCTGACCCATCCTCAGGGTATCACTCTAACGAACGAACGAACAGTCAGAAGAAAACCGATAAACCGATCGGATCGTTTGTAAACTGTCAAAAAGCTGAGTTTGAAAAGAAAAAAATAGCTGTTTACTTAGCAATTTGCTAATTGAGACGCTTGAGTTGGAGATGGAACGCGTTTGGGCCACTGCACGGAAGAAACTGTTTCTGGTTGAAACCCTTATCAAACTGTTATACTAGTCACTATTGAATATTTTTGTATTCAGGTTTAGAATGAAGAAGAAAAATAAATGGACTTTATTCTATATTCTGTAACAGAGAATAGATAGATAAAATGTGTGCATTATTCACAGTTCCTTGCGGCTACAGAGATTGCAAAAAACGTTTTTTTCTAATGTAATATAATAAATATTTTTGTTCAAAAAATTGGACCGACGTTATTAATTGGTGCACCGAAAAGTATAAAATAATATTAATTCTATTGGTGCTGGTACTTGTGAAGTTGGTGCCAAAAGTTATCGATCTAACCGCAACTGCACAACTGCAAAAGTAACAGCACCAATAGAATAAATATTATTTTGTATTTTTAGTGCACTAATTAATAACGTCGGTCCAATTTTTTGTAAAAAATATTTATAATGCTTCATATCAACTGCACCGATAGATAAACATTAAATAAATAGTATTGCTTATCTGCACATTCTGTTGAAAAATATATTGTAATGCAAAATTTGCAAAAAATATTTTTGTTGACAAATCTAACCTAACCTAAACTAAGTGATCCGTTGTTTTGAAAAAAATAGTGTTTAAAACAGATTTCAAAATGGACTCCAGTATCGGATGTGCGGGGAAAGGGGCGCTCCTATTGAAAGCATAGTAAAGACAGAAAATATCAGATTAGCCAACGTTGGAACTATAAAATATTAGGGTCCGTCAAGCCACACCCCCGATAAAACGAATATAATTTTTTTATTGCAAAATAATGTGCAAATTACGGTAACAAAAAAATAATTTTGTGCACAATTCCTTGACCATTTTTTCGTAATTTGAAAAAAGGGGGTGCAGCTTGACGTCAAGTTGCACCCCCACCGATTTCTGTTGCCGAAATTTGAAAATCGATTACACCATAATTATGTGCAGATTATGTGCTCTCCAATAACCTACAGAACAACTATGCTACTATAAGCATACACCTTCTTTTTTATTTATAAAGGGGGATGTGGCTTGACGACAAGCTAGACCCCAGCACCAATTCTTGTTGCCAAAATTTAAAAATCGATCACACTATAATTATGTGCAAATTACGGCCACAAAAAGGAAATTTTGTACTCCATCCCTTAACTTTTTTTCAAATTACAAAGTGGTGTGTAAAACGAATTTAAAAATTATTTATTGCAAAATTGTGTGCAAATTATGAGCAAATTACGGCCACAAAAAATAATTTTGTGCACAATTCCTTGACCATTTTTTCATAATTTGAACCGCACCGGTTTCTGTTGTCTAAATTTGAAAATCGATTACACCATAATTATGTGCAAATTATGTGCTGTCCAATGACCAAGAGAACAACTATATTACTCTAAGCATACACATTCTTTTTTAATTATCAAAGGGGGTGTGGCTTGACGTGAAGCTACACCCCCGCACCAATTCCTTTTGCCAAAATTTAAAAATCGATCACACTATAATTATGTGCAAATTACGGCCACAAAAAGGAAATTTTGTACTCCATCCCTTAACTTTTTTTTCGAGTTACAAAGTGGTGTGTAAAACGAATTAAAAAAAATATTGCAAATTTATGTGCAAATTACGGCTACAAAAGAAATGTAATTCCTTGACCATTTTTTCGTAATTCGAAAAAGGAGTGTTGTTCGAATCAACCTGAACATTTGCATCAATTCCGATTTGCAGCACCAGAAAATCGATTACTTTATGATTTGAAAATAACGTTTTATGCACGGTATTGCATTTTTTTCTTCTACTTATTTCTGCAATATTTGAAAGAAACTTTTTTGATGTTTACTTACATTCTTGAATTATAGTTTGTTTTTACTGATTAGTCTTACTTATAGTTCATGTAAGTCACAAAATTTTTCAATTTTATATAATTTTGAAAGCGATAACAGTAATGTGAAAAGTTATACTTTGTGTAATGATTTGCGAAATAGAAAAAAAAAACGAGATATTTCCATTTTATTGGGTAATTTGATGAAATTTTTAAACAGATATTCAGGGAGATTGTTGACGTCAAGCTGAACCCCCTTTTTTCAAATAACGAGAAAATTTTTTGTGGTCGTAATTTGTACATAATTTGCACAAAATTTTTCAATAAATAATTTTGGCAACAAGAATTGGTGCGGGGGTGTAGCTTGACTTCAAGCCACACCCCCTTTTATGAATTAAAAAAGGTGTATGCTTATAGTAGCATAGTTGCTCTGTAGGTCATTGGAGAGCACATAATTTGCACATAATTATGGTGTAATCGATTTTCAAATTTTTCGGTGCGGGGGTGCAGCTTGATGTCATGCTGAAGCACCTTTTTCAAATAACGACAAAACGGTCTAGGAATTGTGCAAATTTTTTTTTGTGGTCTTAATTTGCACATAATTTTGCAATAAATAATTTTTAAATTCGTTTTACACACCACTTTGTAATTTGGAAAAATAGATAAGGGATGGAATACAAAATTTCCTTTTTGTGGCCGTAATTTGCACATAATTTACACATAATTCTGCAATAAATAATTTTTAAATTCGTTTTACACACCACTTTGTAATTTGGAAAAATAGATAAGGGATGGAATACAAAATTTCCTTTTTATAAATAAAAAAAAGAAGGTGTATGCTTATAGTAGCATATTTGGGTCATTGGAGAGCATATAATCTGCACATAATTATAGTGTAATCGATTCTCAAATTTCGGCAACAGAAATCGGTGGGGGGTGCAAGGCTGCACCCCTTTTTTTCAAATTAAGAAAAAATGGTCAAGGAATTGTGCACAAAATTATTTTTTTGTAGCCCTAACTTGCACATAATTTTGCAATAAAAAAAATAAAATTCGTTTTATTGGGGGCTTGACGGACCAAAAATATTAATCTCGAAAAGAGTATTTATTGAACAAGAAAACCTTAGTTATTGCTCGAAACACTTGCATAGGTCTAGTTAACTACCAATTAATCATATTATTGTCTTTTTGCATTTTTAAATTTAAATAATTTATCATGTTATATTCATAATTATCACTGAGAATTTGGCAACAGCACATAAATTAATTTGTGTTGACCAACCTGCGTGTCAGTTTCTCTGTCTCTTTCCTAACCTTCAAATTCAGAGTAAAAGTATTTCAAATTTAAAAACTATATACAGTATGTTATTATGGCTTCGTCTAGGTGGAAATGTGGAAAGGAAAATTTGTAAAAAGAAATGCCCGTGATATGTACATCCAACGATCGTTACCGCTGAAACATATTCAGTAACAGGGTGTAGGCTAATTAATTAGAATATATTATATCTCAGCAATTTTTTGCAATGAGTGCAATGAAGCTTTGCTTATTCAACATATTGAAGGAGAAATTAATATTGGCGTTTCATCGGTATTCAATATTCGTTGTCGCAACTGTTTCGCTATAAAGAAAATTAAATCTGGAGAACATATTTTTTTTGTCTTTCCTGCTAACTCAAAAGTTGTTCTAGGTAATTAAACGCATCCTATTATACATTTAATAAGAGCTACTTTACTTGATAACTAAATGCACTTTTGAATTTTGCATGCTGGCGTTGGACAAACGCATCTGAATAAAACATTTACCTTATTAGATTTGCCAACATTCAATGCTCAACTTTTCAAACACATGAGAAAATTATTGACCCTTCTAGTGAAATAGTTTGCAAAAGAAAGCTGTTCAGAAGCTACTGCATTAGAACGAGCTTCAACAGAACAAAATATCAAATCTTTGAGAACTTTATTGGATGAATTACAAAGCCAAATCTTAAAATTTATATAAACCTAACTAGGCAGTTCAATCCCTTTTTCTCTTTTGATTTTCAACAGATTTTTTTGTTTAGTAGCTATTGACAAGCTTTAATCTTATCGATAACAGAGAATTTGTACATTAGCTTTCTGTGTGCCGTAAATCCGTAGAAATAACGGAATCTTTAATAAACCATTAGGTATATATTTTCTCTGAATGTATAAAGTTCAGTAATTTGTTATTTAGTAGCGATACAGACTTAGGTGACAGCAATATGGACATACAGTTTATGATATGATACTGGGCTTATATTGTGGGGTAAATTAGAATTAGTTTAATATACATGTTATGGTAACGGTATATTTAGATTAGTTAGATTTATTTAGATATAGCTGTTATAAAAGATTTCTTAGTGAATGATATAATGAATAATCTTTGTTTGTATAGTAGAACCAAGTCACACATTTAAACTGAAAACATTGAGGCAGGTACAGGCTCAGTGATCAGTGAGATAAATATATAAATAATAATTGATTAATTATATCTACACAATAATATATACAAATATATACCAGTATACGAACTAGACAATGTGAAATCTTAGTCTTGTATGTGAAACTGATGTGGTTAAGACGTAATAATCTTTACTTTTGTGTTAAGCTTTTAGAAAATTTCAAATATATAATACATATAATCATATTCTCTCACGATACAAAAAATTAAAGATTACCCAAATTTTATTATCTTGAAGCAAAGATTCTCCTGTTTAATCATTCCATAGTATTAATGAAACACCCTGTATATATTTTATATATGATAACCATAGACATAACAACCCACCATATATCTATGATGATAACACTCAAACCATATACTTAAACTCCTATACCGCTAGCATTATGGAAAAAATTAGGCAAAATGAAGCCAAAGACCTGGGGATAGCTGGCGATATGCGCATGCGTCATGAACTTTTTTGGTAAGAGAAGGGACATGTCCCTATTTTGTTACCATGGATACAATATGTGGCATACATATGTAGCTCCAAGCCACGCGCATGCGTACTAAACTCGCAATCCCCATAGTGAGCTTCACAAAAAAATTCAAGGATCAAATTATAGGTATAGAATTATGTGACTCAAACTTCAAACAAAAGTGACCTAACCTTCCTAATTTGCATGAACATGGAACAAACTAATGTTTAACCTTGTCGACGTATCTAACTCGTATTTTGTGAATTAAGATAGGGCGAATTTTCTCTTAGCGTTCGTTCAAAATTTGTCCTTAGATAAATAGTATTTTGAACATTTCACCGTAAATTGTGTGATAGGATACAAATAAGAATAAAGAAATCTGTTCATAAAATTGCTTTCATATGAAATACTTTTTTTAAATTTCCGTACATGGGAAATAATGAAAAAACAATTTAAAATAGGTTATGTGAGATTTTTCCATAAGACAGCATGCTTTTCCAATAACGTTTTTCTTGAAAATCCTACTTATCAAACTTATTATTTTTATGGATTTCTGTGCATAAAGCTGAAACCATCGAGCATCCTTAATTTTAAAAGTAAAATATGATAAAAAATAGTATCTAAAAACATATTTCGGGTGCAGGTCATAGGTTCTGCTAAAATCTTGATTTGACAGAAGATATCTGAGAGTTGGCCCCATCGAAAACAAAAATGGAAATTCAACATCATCCATTGGTTTTTGAAGGATTTTTTTTCACTTTTTCAAAAACTTTTACGGTTTCCGAATAACAGCACTATGAACGTGCAAGATTACTACCGCTATATTGTGAATCGCTGATGATACCATCCCAAAACTCAAAAATGTGAAATAAATATTTTCTACAAAAATTACTACCGACTTTAACTATTTGGTGCGCTAAGAAATACGAAATAGCATCAATTTGTACTTTTGAAGGTGCTGCCAAAAGTCTCTTATCTACCTATTATTGGAACTTTATTTAGTATACATACATATAAATATATACCTATAACTAACTGCATTACTTTAAAATTACCAGTACCAATAGAATTAACTAGTAACAGTCGGTTCTTTTTTGTGTAAAAACATATTCATTATGATTTGGTGTATATTTTCTAAAGGAAAAATGAGTTAAAAATCTACATTTAAACAATTTTATTTCAACCTGGTGTTTTTTTCCGGAATTGGATATTGTACAGATATATGTAGTAGAGGCAATGGTCACATTTCAATGAATCATCATATACTTCTTAAGTGTCACGATATCTAACAAAAAAATCAGAAAGGAATTGAATTTTTTATAAATCTTTCAGGAAATCAAACACGCCACTGATTATTAGCCTTAAAATAAGTATCTAATCTCAACCAAAAACGATACAATTTAAAGAGCGCACTTTTTATCAACTATTAATTTTGAAGTGAAAGCTGACATAAGCAAACAACTTTTATGCCAGAACCAAATAAACATTGACAAAAAGATCATTCCTTACACGAATAATATTGTCCTCCTTAGATATACTTTGTACTATTTCTATTCGAGCTCGATTTTCAGAAATAATGATGACGTTTCAGATTTCTCCTCACTCTTCCAGTGGCGTACGTAAAATATCGTAAGATATCATAGACATAAACTACATAGAAGAAGTGTTCATCGTATACTGAAAGTCAGAAATGTCAGAATTGGTTCAGCCTTTTCGGAGATTAGCTCGGACAAACAAGACAAAAAATTCGTAAATGTTTTTTTATTTACGAGGAATTAGCCATAATATCAACAAAAAAAAGTATTTTCTGAAATCACTGACATACTCTTCTATTAATATGTATAGGTTTAGGGATTCTTTCATGATTTCGATATTCGTGACATTTTTAAGATACTGTAAAAGAACGATGTCATTATGGCATAGAATCGAATTAGGAGAATGGTTCTATTTACTATAAACTATTTTTGCGATAATCACCATTATTATTTTTTCAGTACGTTCTTTTATTCGGATACATACATAATTTTCAGTACAAATAATAAAGGTAATTATAATAAGTGAAAGAATACCATCATGAAAAGTATGTTCAAATCCGTGTGAGCTATTTTAAGAATTTCACAACTTTTTCTAGCAGTCTCCCGTTTGTATTGTAACGTTTAACCCTGTGCTAAACGTTGTGGGGTGAGTTCACTTGCGTAAGACTCAAAATTCGCAGATTGCTTCCAATGATTTATTTTCAAACACCCAGTACACGAGCTTCTATTATGGTACAACTGTCACCACTTGTCACCTTGACAATCTATACCGTCACTGTCTTCACCGACAGAACTACTATTAACCTCTGACTCCACAGACTGACTGTTATCAACTGACTTTACAAGACTCACTGCCTTCATAACAGAGAACACTACCTCCAAGCCTCCAAGAGAATGGTAACTTCCATGTTAATTTCGTTGACTAAGTTTTGACCTTGAAGTACAACTAGCGCTGAAGATGTTTACTCGCAAACTAACTTGCTTGTGGCGGCAGATTCAAAGTTTAGTAAAAGCTTATAAATAGAGAAAGGAATAAAAATCTTCAGAAATTGTTGAGGGAAATTTTTTGAAAATATCTTTCGAGATTATTCATTTTACTTTCCATGATCAGAAATGTAAAATGAATACTGAGAGATTTTTTCAAAAAATCACCCCAAAAATTTCTGAAGATTTTTATTCCTTCCTCAATAGTTCTGATCTATGAGGGGTAAATAAGAATATAAGTGAATATTTTTAAGTCATTTTATATTATTGCAAAATTATAACATAGAAAGAATAAATAAGCAAATCAAAAATCCACTGAATACTTCTTGAATATGGTTATTTGTAAGTAAACACATTATTATATTAATTTATGGAAGTAACTAATGCATTGTCTAAATAACTCTTTGAAACAAACAATAATTAGGGCAAATTTTGATTAGCGCAAATCTGATTACTCATCACAAAAAATGTAATGACGAAAACATCGACATATAGAAGATAGATAGAAGATACTTTATATCAAAATAAGTTTTGAGTAGAACAAGTAAACTATTTATGAGTAGACAGTGCATTAGTCATCTACATATGTTAAGGTATAATCCAAAATATATAAAATACACCGGTTCACTAACACCAATTACACACACAATCCACAAACGAATAACACGTGTTTCATTTTCGGTTCGTCTTTCTCAGTTGCTCCTCAGATGGACATATAAATAAAAAGAAACAAAGATCAGTAAAGTATACCAAATAGCAAACAAATCTCAAATGAAAATAAACAATAAATATTTGAATATACTCACAGGCAAATACTGCCACATTCAACGTATTCTGTCATCACGCCAAAAGGAACGGGATACTTCAAGGCCTTTGAGTACTTCATTTTCGGTTCGTCTTCCTCAGTTGCTACTCAGATAGACATATAAATAAAAAGAAACAAAGATTAGTAAAGTATACCAAATAGCAAAGAAATCTGAAATGAAAATAAACAATAAATATTTGAATATACTCACAGAAGCAGGTAGGCTGTTTTATTCAGAAAGTCGTCTGTGAATGTGAGACAACAGCCAACACATTCGATCAGCTGCACAGACGGATATGTCAAGCTCTGCTTGATTTTGTTGAACTCCTTGTCAACAATCAGTGCATGGCATGGCTGTTCAGAGTTAACTACCAATAACTCCGTGCAAAAATTGCAGCTAAGTGTTTTAAGAATCCTCTTTGCTATGAAACCAGCAATATATGCCACAGGGCGAGATATTCTGTCGCCAGTCTCAACTGCCTCACTCATAGACTCCGACGTTGTTGTGCTATTCCCAATCAACTCCTGAACTTCTTTCAGAAGAGTCTTGATATCATTGTTTTCTTGGGTGTCATCACGCACATTTTGCTTCTCGCTTAGAAGCAATACTTGTAGGTCGTCTATAAGGATGAGATTATCAAATTCGCAATTGGTACGCGCCATATCTGCATCTGAAGTTGTTGATTATGGCAGTTTTGAAACCTCCCGTGTACTGCCGGCAAGTTGGGTTGCTGTTTCCACCGCAATTCAATCAGACGCGTTCTGAGAACTTTTCCTTTATAAGTATTTGAGCAATGAATTTGACTTTCATAATAGATTTTCCTCTTGGGTTCAAGTGGTCATCGGTGATATAGCTCAAGCCTTGAAAAACCGTTGATCGATCAGCTGCAACTGCTTTCTGTATGTGATTCCATTTAGCAACCCCTATTCAAGAAGAGGAAATTATTAGTAATAAAGCCTTCATCAATAAGTATATTTACAGAGAGAAAAAAAACGTATATTTATTCACAAGCAAGTTATTCTAAATGTACAAACCTTTAATGACACATTGTCCCTCCCACCCTTGTAGCTGAAGAGACTTCTTCATATAATTGTTACGCGTACACTTCAGGAGATGACAGGGATCATACATAGTGTATATACGGCGGCCATCCAAATAAAAATATGGTGTTTCTTCTGTTGCTCCTAGTGTCTTCAATGCCCTAACTTTATTTGATCCCATGTCGCATACAGTGCAAAAATACTGTGAGGCGATCACTGGACGTTTGTGAAGAACTAAAATAATACGCTACTGGCTGCTTCACATATCGCTTTAATCCTTGTACCATGAATACATGTTTGCAATCTAAGGAATAAAAGAACAATGAATTATAAGTAATTGTTAAATCAAGAAAACAAAAAAAACATAAAATAACATCTAGCATGTGTTTAGTTTCTACATTTAATGTATTTTTCGGTAGGTAGGTCAGTATTTTTTTTCTTCATTAATAGGATACGGCATATAAGTAAAACATGAACATGAAAATACAACAGTGAAATTCATCGTTTAAATGAGTTTTAACAATGTCTTAATTATCTTACCTTGCCGCTGTAGCCTTGTCCTTTGTGATCTTGATAGCCTTATATTCTGTCCAATTTGCGATTATAGGAGAGATGACGACGGATAGACATTTCGTCAAACATCAAAGTGACAAAGCGGTCCCTTTGTTTCAAGTTCTCCATCTTATTCTTCAAGGCATTCAGCACAGGTTTGCAAATTCCTGTGGAGAAGGGCATACTGCCTAGAAGGGATCGGAGAGTACGAGGAGATGGCAAGAGAAACAATTTTCTCAAAAAATTATATTTCCGTGGTGAATTTTTAAAGAGAGAGAGAGAGCCTGAATTTTATCAGGTAATGACCATCGTCGACCTTTCGGATTTCTTTCAGCACATCTCATGGTAGAAGCTAAAATGAGTTTCAACGCAGGAGGAAGATTTTTGAAAACAGATAATTCTAAGACGTGAGCCTCTGTCTTTTCCTTCAGCTCATCATACTCCTTTTTGATACGTGTATAATCCTTCCGTAGCTTTCTTTGAGTCTTCACTAGCCATTGCTTCTTGGGACTAAGTTGAGCAACTCTCGTGACATTAAGCTGTTTTGAAAGAGAGCGCCGTGCTGAAGATCCTGGGGTAGATATTTGAGGTGAATAATTTCTCGTAGGTGTTGTGACTGGGGTTTGTAAAGAATGAGATGCATTGTGGTTGGTTGATGTGGCTGGCATGTCGTGAGATGAAGAAGGGGTTTCAACAGAAAGCTCTACAGACATACATAAGGAACGCGGTGGACTATGGTCAGGAAGCAGCAAAGTTTCATTACCAAGAAAGGATTTACAAAAAGAAGATGAAGGGATTGATGTGGAAACATTAGCGGTGAGATCTGAATGATTATTAACCATAGGATTGATGGATGGAATAGAGTAATAAGTCAATTTAGAAGAATTAACTTCTCTGTAGGCATCCGTTTTAAAATGGTTGCCACTTATATATTTATGTGACGTGTGGAGCTTCTTGAGATCATTTTCGGACCAATCGACATTTGGCTAACAAAATTGTGCCCACAGCCGACACCTGCAATAAAAAAATTAAGTTAGATTAGTTCTTAGAGAGAGTACCGAATAAATAAGGCGAGTAACAGAATAGTAAGAAAAGTCAACCAAATGCACATATTGAGAAAGCATCTGTCAGAATCACACATTTTCTAGTTACAATGTGTTGTAAATCACACACACCGTTCATTTTTCCATCTACTATATCGGTATCCGCAAACATGCATTTATTGTCTTTTACTCACCTTCGAACATTGTTTTTTCCGAGCTTTGGAAATTGGTGGAAGCTTATTCCCGCATTTCCATCACTGTCGTAGTTAAGCTCAAAGCACTTTTTCACAGGCATAACTAACAAATAAACTTCAAACAAATCTAATATTGTTAAAAATAAAAATTTAGTTTCACTCAGGCAGACAGTAGTCAAGTATTTGAAGTTTGAAATTGAATTGAACAAACCTATGACAGATGACATTTTCATGCTAATTCAAAGGTTCCCGCCATGCTTCGGAGAGCGATACTAGCGCCGAGAATGGGAATTTTGGTAACAAACGGTCAAAAATTTCCCATAAGAGTTGCCACCGTCTGCTTCATAAGACTGACTCTATCCCGTGATCGACACGGCTTTATATACCTGAATCATGACATGACATTCATCGAGAATGTTCTATGATTATCTAGACGCACATAATTAATGTTCTAGGTCCTTGTCAAACTGACAATACTATGACAAATTTGTACCTCACATATAGTTTCTCGAAGGATCGAGAATAACTCTGCTATAATTCTAGAACTACATAAGGAAATATACATGCAATAACTACTGTAAGCTGTAAGCAACATAGTAGCTTAAATAACTAATAAACGAATATCAACCGTAAGTACATGAATACCTATCCACGTTACAGTATTATAGTTTGATTACTCACTCTCCAATTGTGAAGGTTTATTATGCGCCACCCTGTTTTCATTATATATATATATATATATAATATATCTAATAGGTACCCTTTCTGACTGGCAATAGAAATTTGTAACCATATGAGTTGCATGTGTTGCAAGTGTCTTAATTATTGTTCTTGGAAGGAGATGATGTTCTCAATTCTTGGTAGAAGCTATATCGCATCCAGATCAGGATTACAAATATGAAAGATTATTATGGGACAGGAAATATGTTTTGTAGAACGACTTCAAAACCGTCTGCTTTCTCTTGACGCCACTTTAATCTACTACTACGGCTATGGCTTTTTATCATTCTAATTTTCCATCTATTTTTATTTCTTGTGTCTTATACGGTCTTTAGGAGTTTTTTTTGTATTTGTGGCTAATTTAGGTCTCGAATCTTTCGAAATCCAATATCGACGTTGGAATGGTATCAGTCGATGCATAAGTATATTATTTAAATTTGAGTTTTCATACAAATCTGCGGAACCGTTCTAATGTTGTTAAAAAGAAGTGGTCAAGTGGGAGTCGTGTTTGCTTGGATTTTTTCCATACTTGGGATGTTTTATTCGGGTATGTAGTATATATATGTACTATAAGTGAAACCCTATAGTGTCGAAAGATCTATATCACTGATACTCGCATATTCCGGAAAATTTGTTTTTTGCAATTATTAGTTAATTGTTTATTTATTCAAATTGAATAATGTGGAGTAGTTATAAGTACTACATTCTCAGAAATGATGGTGACCATTCAGTATTCTTCTGGCTCTTCTTCTGACTATTTGACTGCATATTAATTATTTAAATAGCAAATAATAAAATATCTAGTATCATCCTAGTTACAATTTCCGATTTGGAATATACCTGCTAGCTCGACTTTATCAAGCCTTAGCGCTGTTGAACTCACCCCACATTTCTGAGAAATAATATGATCAGATCCTCCGAGACTTCTACTTAATTCATTGTTGCTAAAAGTTAGAAGATACAAAATAATTAATTTTTTAAGTAACAAGGAACTGAATTTTTAAAGTTTTGCCGTTGTAGTTCGTTGTTGTTAAATTAATATTATTTTCTATTTTTCAGTGCAACAAATAATAAAGTCGGTCCAATTTTTTGTAAAAAATATTTATCAGTGCACCAGCTAATACCGTCGGTCCAATGTTTTGTAAAAAATATTTTCTTCCCATAATCTCCAAAGATGCTACCTTCGCTGAAATTATCGTAGTGGTATTGATGAAGTTTAATAGATAAAGCGTGAGTTCAAATCCTAGACTAGTCTCTTTTTTTATCAATATATTTTCTTCTATAAAAATAATAAAACAATTATAATAAAAAACATTAAAATTGATATTTGCACCTAAGTGGTACATTAGTTGTAGATGCGATAATTCCAATTTACATATTCAAATTATATCAGTATTCATTTTTACAAAATAATTTATCGCTAAATAATTTTTACTTGAACATGAATCAACAAGATTTTATCACACTGAATTAATATTAATTAATAAATAATTTATCATCTATAATGTATTTTATTTATAGTTCATAGTACTGTAGTATATCAAGATTAGAGATTTATACAAAGAATCCAAGTAGGTCTTCAACAACCTGTTTTTTTTATATTTATAGCCATAGCCGAACGGAAAGCTCTCTAGACCAGTCAGCCTTTTTGTTGAAGAATCTCTTTTGTTATCGGATATCCCAACCTTTTTTGTACCATACAGACGTCAGACGTATAAAAACTTGTAACGTAAATGCATTTTTGTTGGCATCATTTTGAAAACGTTCATCTAAAATTTATATACCATTGTTATACTGTATGGAAAAATCAAATGAAATATATTTTAATTGTTTAGCATATTTAAAAAAAAAATCTCATCCGTAAAATGAACCATTCTTCGAGTAATGTTTTATGTCCATCATTTTTAAATAAAGGTTGGAGGTTAATTATACATAATTTAAAAGGTCTTTCTAGTTCTTGGTAATGTAAATAAATATTTTTTACAAAAAATTGGACCGACGTTATCAGTTAGTGCACTGAAAAGTATAAAATAATATTAATTCTATTGGGGCTATTACTTTTGAACTTGTGCATTTGCAGGTAGATTGATAACTTTTGGCACCAACTTCACAAGTACCAGCCCTAATAGAACCTAACCTAACCTAACTGATAACGTCGGTCCAATTTTTTTGTAAAAAATATTTATTATTTCACACTTTTGAGTGTAACATTAGTCACGAAAATCGTTGAACGTTCACTAATACCAATGAAAATAGTAGGTACTTATCCTATTACGTATATTCTTTGCTTGTAGTTGTTATTGAGATCTCAAAACATCGCTGCGGAAATACGCTTAAGCATTTTAGTTGTTACCATTTTAACACCGCTTTAACTCGAAAACCGTAATTCTAAAGATACAATGTTCATTATAAATGTTGCTACAAATAATTATGTCCTTACATGTACTGCAAACAGATTTTCAATTTTCGACAGAAATCGCCCTCTCTACATAGCGAAAATAGGTATATTTGAGAATTTAACAATGCTCTATCTCGAAAACCGTTACTCTTTTGAAAAAGTGTTCAATTTAAACGTTTCAGGATATTGTCCTATCTTTAATTATACCAACTCAGATTTTCGATTTTCGAGACAATTCGCACCCACCACCCCTTCGGGGGCGGTTTTCGGAGGGAAAGAGATTTCGGATTTGCGTTTTTATGAATATGGGACCATTTCTCAATCCCCTTCTTTCAAATGAATCCAAAATCATCAAGATCGGAGCTCGTTTACTATATAAAAGGCGCGCACGAACCAAAAAAAAATAAAGCAGACAGTCGAATTGTATACCTCCTCCGTTCGGGGTTCATCGGTCAAAAAATAAATAAAAAAACATTGATTATAATGTAGGAGATAAAGAGAGAGATGAATGAGACTAAGCTATAGGCAAATATTAAATACACCCTATGGGCTTATTAAGTTTAGCGATTTACGTCAATCGTATTATTTTATTGACCGACTATCGGATTAAGAAGGTATAAAATTCAATTGTGTGCTATTTTAAACGTACCTACTCCGATCTCGATTTTTTGTTCATTTGAAAGAGGAGATTTCTGAAATGGGCCCACATGCAATAAATTTAAAATCCAACATTTCCTTCCCCCCCTCAAAAACTCCACAAAGGGGGCAATTATTTTCTGAAATTAAAAATTTGAGACTGCAGGATTAAAGAAGAGGCCATGTCCAGAAACATTTGTATGTGACCTTTGGTAGAGGGTAATTTTTTTCGAAAACCGAAAATTTGAGACGATAAAATTGAATAAAAAAATTTAGGTTTGCAAGTTACAGCAGTAGTAATGTCTGAAATATATGTGCTTCCGGTGTTTCCAAATATCTGAATATAAGAGAATGTTTAACAATTCCGATTACTAATCATACACTCAAAAATATGAAACAAAACTTTTTTACAAAAACTGGATCCGACTTCACATTGGAGCACTGAAAAATACAAAATAATATTAATTCCAATGGTGCTGGTACTTTGGAAGTTGGTGCCAAAAGAATTGTACCTACTTATAACTGCACAATTTATTTTTTTTTTATTTTTAATTTGAATTTTTGCAGTGAATTTGAAAAAATAACTTTTTATATGTATAGTTAACAAAGAGATCTTGCAAATAATGTACCACCAGCCCCTATTTCCTATTTGAAAAATTGAGTGTTGTAATTGTCATTTGCACTTGAAGGATGTTCAGTGTACGGCTGTCATTTTTTCATCATTAATCTAAAATTGATGTGCTTTGGGATTTCTTATAAATATGCTCGAAATTGGAATTATGAATTCAAGTATTCCATTTGAATGTTTTACATTGTATATTCTGAACATGAAGTTTTTTTGCATTATATAGCACTTTTTTGAAGTTTTTACTCTATTTTTGACCAACGAACCCCGAACGGAGGAGGTATACAATTCGACTGTCTGCTTTATTTTTATTTTTTTTGGTTCGTGCGCGCCTTTTATATAGTAAACGAGCTCCGATTTTGATGATTTTGGATTCATTTGAAAGAAGGGGATTGAGAAATGGTCCCATATTCATAGAAACGCAAATCCGAAATCTCCTTCCCCCGGAAAACCTCCCCCGAAGGGGTGGTGGGGCGAATTTTCTCGAAAATCGAAAATCTGAGTTAGTATAATTAAAGATAGGACAATATCCGGAAACGTTTAAATTGAACATTTTTTTAAAAGGGTTACGGTTTTCGAGATAGACGCATGTTAAATATGTATTTTTGCTATGTGGAGAGGACAATTCCTTTCGAAAATTTTTCGATACTACATGAAAGATATAAATAATTATTTGTAGCAACATTTATAATGAACATTTTTTCCTTAGAGTTACGGTTTTCGAGTTAAATCGGTATTAAAATGGTAACAACTATAATATTCAAGCGTATTTCCGCAGCGATGTTCTGAGATCTCAATAATAACTACAAGCAAGGAATATACGTGGGTAATAGGATAAGTACTATCTTCATTGATATGGTATAGTGAACGTTCAACGATTTTCGGGACTAATGTTACACTCAAAAGTGTGAAATAAATATTTTTTACAAATAATTGGACCGACGTTATTAGTTGATGCACTGAAAAGTATAAAATAATATTACTTCTATTGGTAATGGTACTTGTGAAGTTGGTGCCAAAAGTTATCAATCTAACTGCAACTGCACAATTTCAAAAGTAACAGCACCAATAGAAGTAATATTATTTTATATTTTTCAGTGCATCAACTAATAACGTGGGTCCAATTTTTTGTAAAAAATATTTGTAACATCACGCTACGACCCATAGCTAGCACACTGATTTTCCACTTGTCGGGGGCAACTACTAGAATTTACTCCATCTGTATCTACAGATATTTTTGTTGATTCTTATTCATATTTCATGATAAAACATCCGTAAGGTTAGAACTTTATCCATTTACATCTAGTTACCTTTTATTTTAATTAATTTAAAGAAATAAAACAGTGTCATTATTCATATTACTATTTAATTTTTACGATCATCTAGAACTACAAGACCTTCAAACTACTTACTTTAAGGTCGAGAACATTTTTTGTTTCATTTTATAGATAGATGTACAGAAAACAAAAAAGTTACCGTTACTTCTTTCAAATGATTCTTTAACTTACCTACATTTATAATAGAAGTTCAATAATAATTTACCGTTTTCTTTAAATTTTTATTGAATAACGAAAATAATAAAGAAACAATTCCGATTGATCGTTTGTCTTTGAAATGTGGTGAAAAACGAGTCGTTTTTAGAAAAGGTTATATATTTATCTTCAATAAATTCAATGGTATTTATATATCTAATGAAAATATGTTTCTACATTTCTGGGATATTAGCTAGTAAGCCTGAACATTATTTGTAAAAAGATCAACTATGGAAGTTGATTGAAATTCAACCTTGATAGGTATCGATAAATAAAATGTTCCAATCCTGAAATTATGTCCCCCCTACCGATCTGAATGGAGTCTATGAAATGAAGATGGAGTTGCTGGAAATGATCTCTTGTTTATTTATATACCAGCCAAAATTTTTGAATCATCAATATCAGTGCATTTAAAGAAATTAAACATGCGAAATGTACCCATATTTCCTCTTTTTATGATGTTCAATAAACTTAAAGAAAAAACGCACTCTGAGCTTAATATAAATTGCATGAAACTTTTTTATTGTTCTAGATTTGTTTGAACTGATAATGACCTATATATTGTAATCTCAATACCAATAGTTGACTTAAAATTAGAAATCAATTGCAGTCTTACCAAAAATTGACTTCTTCAAATAAATAATTATCAGTTAATAACATAAACCAAAGCGATGATGTTAATCTATAATGACGAGAAACACATCCTAAATAATACTGTTTTGAATTAACCAAATTAAAGGCTTTAACAATTTTTTTAGGGTTATGTAAATTCAATGAAAAAACGGTAAGGAATTCAACATATGCTAATTTATTTTCTTTCAATTATTTATTTCAATAGTCTCAAATTAATGCTGTTGACCTTAATTTTTATACTTAATAGGTTCTTCATTGGTGCTAAATTAAAATAGTTGATCCATTGAATTAGTAATAGTTGGGGAGACATATGCATTGGAACTTTTTGCAAAAGTGGCATCACTTCAGTGGCATAAAGATCTTATCAGTATGGTGACTTGCATAGTGTCGGATTGAAGTTAATTCAATACTTAAATAAATATGCAATAGTTTAATTGTACTTATTACAGGTTCCGCCTTTAGTTTTACACTTTATTTAATGTAAAAATAACTGCAGATTATATATGAGATAGCAATATGAACCGGAAAACATCATAGGGAAAAATAGTCCTATGGTTAAGCTATCCTGGTATTAATCTAGAGTTCCTCGGATCGAATTCTGATCATCTTTGAGTTTTTTTTAGTAAAAGATGTTAATATGAGTTTCTAATAATATAACACTTTAACAACCATGTGCCCCAAATTGGGGCACAGCAAAATTTTGTCCCAGATCATGTGGCCATATCTGGGCACAGATTATGGTATTGTATTTTCGATTGTGGCTGTGTGAGATGCACAGATACATTTAAATAGCGTGGCAGAATTATTCGTCTGGACCTTTTACATCAGGTTGCAACTTATGTGACTTATAGAACAGTTTTGAGGTTATCAAAATAGTATCATATTGATATTGTGCTGTTGAATGTGTTGCTTGTGTTGTGATCTATTTTATTGACTTTATCGCTGTAATACTGACTAAATCATGGCTGGAAGAGCTTTAACACAAAAAGAACTGGAAGAAGCTTTAGAAAACAGTGATTTTTGGAGTGATGATAGTTTATATGATAGAAGTTATGACCCGCAAGATAGTGATAGTAACTCAGATTCTGATGAGAAAAAATTCAATGTGGCATATAAAAGGAAAGAAAAACACATTAGTTCTGATAAGCCTAAAAAGCAAAAGACACCTAATATAATACCACAATCAGTGCCAATTCAATCAACAAGTAGAAATATTGAAGAGGAGGCTATGTTGGATGGTTATGATTCCAGTTATGTAGAATCAGATACTAGTGAGTCTGATTTAGCTGCTAATAATTCACGTAATATACCAGATACAAACATTAAATGGGAAACAATAAATCCCTTGAAACTTAATAAATTTACGTTTAATCAAATAGAAGATAATACCGTGGCAGCACATCTAAATAGTCAAACTTCACCACTTGATTTTTAATACCTATTTGTTGATCAAAATATTATTGATCTGCTGATTCAGGAAACAAACAAATACTACCAACAAAAATTAATTGAGGGTATCGTTGATGAAAAAATCACAGATAAATCTTTGATTGCGAATTGGAAAGAGTTAACTTGTACTGGGCTAAAATGTTTTTCGGGATTGATTCTTTGGATGGGTCTAGACAAAAAACCCAAATTACGTGATTACTGGAGCAACAACCTTTGCTATAATTTTTTTATTATTTCCCATTGTGGCATGAGCAGAAATAGGTTTGAATCTATTCTGCATTTTCTTCATGCTGCTGATAAGTTTATAGAGCTAATGAATACAAATTTTAGAAAATGGTGTGTCCCTAAAGAAAACATATGTATCGATGAGAGTATGATTCCATTCCGTGGTAGACTTGGATTCCGCCAATATATCCCCAAAAAACGTCAAAAATATGGACTCAAATTGTACAAACTATGTACCGACGGTGGGTATACTTATACACTAAAATTATATGGGGGGAAATCGACTAGACCAGGGACTACTAGTGTGGCAACAGATGTTGTGATGAATCTTATGGAAACTTTACTAAATAGTGGCAGAACACTGGTAACAGATAATTTTTATACAAGTATCCCTCTTGCTCACAAATTAAATGCAACTAATACTCATTTAATTGGAACTCTACGATCCAAAAGGAAATATAACCTAACACCTGTTGTATCTGCTAAGTTGAAAAAAGGAGAAATGATTGCATTGCAGAGCAATACAAATGTAATTGTAGGAAAATGGAGGGATAAAAGATATGTTTTGTTTCTAACCACTAAAGATTTCCCAGAAATACAAGATGTGGTTACGAGAAGAGGCATTGTAAAGAAACCTTCCACTGTACTGGAATATAACAAAACTAAATCTTTCATTGATATCTCTGATCAGAAAGCAGCATATGCATTTACGATTCGAAAAGGTTTGTGAAGTGGAATGTTTTTGTAAAGCCAAAAGAAATATCAATTGTTTATTTATAGGAATCAAATGGTACCGTAAAATTATTTTCGAGCTGCTAACAAATACTGCAGTCGTAAATGCCCATCTTCTATTTACACAAGTCACCAAAAATAATATGTCAATTTCGAGAAAAACGGGTATTGGGTTTGATTGAACCAGATGCCAGGAGATCAGAACCCACCGAAGCTGATCATTGTCTTACAGATATGAAGCAGCGTGGAAGGTGTTCCTCATGCAACAGAGAGATTGCCAAACTATCGAGAAGGGCGCAGGCTATAAAAGGTGCCAAAAAGGTGTGCACAACTTGCATCCCATGCAGAGAAATTAATAATTTCATGTGTAACAAATGTTTTTTTGTTTTGAAAAAAAAGTAAAGTGTCCAAATTTGGTACACATGGGCACGTGCAAAGTCAAATCAACTTAAGTTCTCTACAGGACCGTGTGTACCAAAAATGGCACGCCTTAAATTTACAAAAAATCCTTTTATTTTTCTTAAAATGTGTTTTTTTTATATTGTACATACTTTATTATTACTATTTCTGAAATAAAATGTATTTGGTCCACAGATAAAATTAGCATTTTTTGTCTGGTCGCTAAAGTGTTAATCGGAAATTTTCAATGAAAATTTGTACATATCTAATATACTGCGAACCTTAAGGTACACGTTAGCTATTTCAAGTAAGGGTTAGCACATTTTGGTAAAAATTAGCAAAAAGGGGTTTTCGGAGTCGAGAAATCGATATATATATATATATATATATATATATATATATATATATATATATATATAATAAATATAAAGAAAACTATAATTCAGTATTACTAAGATAGATATAATATCAAAATGAGTGAAGGTGAATAGCATTCTCATTTTGATATATATACATATATATTACACATTTTTATTTCAAAATCTATAACTTACAAATGTGTGAACAATAAAAGCAATATTTTCCGATTGTAATACATTTTAACCAGAAATATGCAGATTTTGAAATAAGTTTAAAATATCCTTAGAAACTCTTATAGACCCATCTTAAATCCTGTTTTACCCGAGCAAAACTCGGTCTCCAGATATTTGTTATTATTTGTTCAACTACCTTATTTGCTGCGGGTATTTCTTGTGAGTTTTATTAATTAATTCTGTATCCTGTTTGGGATCTGGAACCGTTGGCGTAGATAGAATCAAACCAAAGATAAAAATTTAACTACAAAAACACCAACGCGTTATTTGTCAAACCCGACAATTGTTACAGAGTTACAGGTCTACTCCTGAAGAGAACTTTGTTGGCGATACAATTGTAGGGTTTGACAAATAAAGTGTTGGTGTTGTTGTTGTTTCATGATGTGAATAAGTATATTACCATTGGTTTTTTGAAACATTTTTTTGGAATTTTGACCCACAAAAACCACTCCAATCGAAAGGTATTGAATATACCCAATGTTGTTGTACCAACAATTTTAAATTTTATGAGTCGAAAATGTTATATTTAGTCTTATTTTGATATATTTAGCAAAATTATACCATTTTGACTTTAGTTTAGCCCAAAACAGTGAAGAAATTTGAGATTTTCGACGATTTTCCTTAGAAAATGGTATAAAAAACAGGGTTTTTCGGCCGTAACTCGACCCCAAAGTATCTAAACTTCACCAAAAACAACATGCCTTTTCCTTGGGCCGATACCAACCAACAGCAAAAAACCTTTAGTCGAAATTCGGTTCCATTCTTGAGGTATCGTACGGATTAACATTATTCCTTGCTTGGCTTTTTTTTATAAACTATAGATATTTTCGGGCACAACATTGGGTATATTCAACAGTTTTTGATTGGAGGGGTTTTTCTGGGTCAAAATTTTAAAATAACTGATTTTTCAAAAAAACAAAAGTAATATATTCACATCGTGAAACGGTGTGAACATGATAATATTAAGTGTAAATAATAAATACCCACAACCATCGACACTAGCGCCACATACAAATATGGCTATAATAAGAATAAAAAAAAATCAGTATGCAGGACACTTAAGAAGCCTCACGTTCAGTGACACGTGACAATTGATACCAATTAACGGACCTCGCCGTGAAATCAAAAATATAAGCTTTGAAAGAGAATACAGTGAATTAATGAATCAAAACAGTGAATTCCTACAGTTACAAATTTCAAAACTCTATCCCTAAAGAACTCTATAAAATAATCTTATTGTTTGCAACGCAATTGTTTAAGATCCTTATGCACTATGCACCAACTACGTCACCTTGACATTGTTTTTTTAAATTAAGTTTTGATTAATATTATAGTCAAATTTGGATTATTTACATAATTTAATATAGCAAAAAGAGAATTATTTTGTGTACGTCAGGAGCTTCGTTTCGCCGAGACGCCCTACAATTTCCTCTCCTAAAATTCTCGAAAATCTTAAATTCTTTGACACTCTCTATAATTTTCATATTTCATTCGGTAGTATGTAAACGTCATCTATTTATCTATGCATACAATAAAACAATTCAACCCGGTATGTTTGTTAGCGGTAGTCTCCAAAATTAATGAAAAGACTTTACCCGTTTTCACGGGTAGATAGAGCTTGGCTTCGAGCAAAATATAGGCTCTGTTTTATTCAAGTTAGATGTCAGAAAAAAGTCAATCAAAAGATATTAAGCTTTCAACTTACTTCTACTTTCTATTCCTTAAAATTGACATATCGGTTTTCTGATAACCTGACAGACGTTGACTGAAGGGTTGTAATCGGACCGAAAGTTGAACGATCTATTATTTTTATTGGCTTTTGAGGTAATATTCCTCACATTTTCATCAGTATCAAGTTTTAGGATTCATAACTGAGGAAATAGTAAAGCCATTCAGCTAAATCAATGGCTGCATTAACAAAACGGAACAAATACGAAAACCTAGGAGGTATGGTCAAAAGACTTCAAAGTTATCCTCATTTAAGAGTCCTTACTTCGAACACTCATGTTAGACAGAGAAACACAGATTTATCAAACACGAACATGGACACACTGGTGATACTCGTAAGAATATTACTGACTTTTGTCATATCTGTTGACTTGACATAAGTAATCAACTGATCTGTATTTATCATGTAGGTAGAGTTTAGAGGTGTACGGGTAACTGTTCCATGCAGATTTATAGTTCCAGTGACCGAATACATAGCTGTTCTTTGTTTGGAATTATGAGTCTCAATGGTTTCATGTAAATATTTGGTATATACTGTACAACTATTAATATTTAATAGGCAGCGAGGTTCTTCAGATCTAGATATGAATACGAAATCTCACGTCTCTAGCCGGTATGGGGCCTGAGAAATCGCTGCGGACAACCATTAATCGGAATTAATCAAAACTATCACATATTTCGTTCTACAGTTACTGATAAAATTTCCGGCACAATTTTTGTAAAGACTATTTTTTCGATCAAATAAATACCAAAAAATGACGGATTCATGGAAATACCAAAGCCTATAAAACTGAAGGGTCGCACCCATACAGCTGGTAGTTATTTTACATGGCATTTGGCATGTTATTACCAAGCTACTGGTAGTAGCTGATTTTTATCATTATTAAGATTCTTGCTATGTATTAGCAAAGTTTACATACAGAAATAGTATTTTGTAAACTTTGGTATTAGCTAGTAACCATCAACATTTATAACCTAAATGTAATGAGTCTAGAATTTGCGAACGTCGGTGTCGGCACATCTTAAAAAAATATTTGCATTTTCACTAAATAGGAAACATTAAATCTAATTAAATAAACACAGATGGCCTGGATGTAAATCTCATCTTTGAACATTTACCAGATTATAATAACACATTACGATTGGGAAAATAAACTGCAAGTGAATTAATATCACATAAAATCAGTTGTTGAAGTCATGTTTAAATTTATTTATCTGGAGCAATACCATTTTCATGTACATGTCGAACATCGATAATTCGAACCATGATATGAAACAAAAACCGATGGCAAATTTAAAAATACATATCTAATCCAGTAAAATAATATTTTTGTATATTTTACAACTGTAGTTATTTAATTACAATGTACATATACCTACTTAACTTTTATTTAATGAACAGGAGGATTATTTATTATGATTTTCAAATAAACAACTTGAAAAAACTAATACCGACTTCATTAGATGGTGCATTGAAAAGTAATTACAACGGATATAGAAAAGTTCACCAGTTAGAAACCTACGGAAAAAGGGGTGAAACTTCAAGAATTTTATTGATTATTATATTTATTGCAATTGTCATGAGATATCTTTGCCACAGACCTACCTACTTTATTAGATGCTATACTGAAATAACAAAATAATATTTACCTACAATAATGTAGGCAAATCGTCCTTTAAAACAAATATTTTTTTACAAAAAACTGGACCGACGTTATTAGTTGGTGCACTGAAAAATACAAAATAAAAACTGGGTCTGCGTTGGACCAGACGCTGGAAGTTATACTTCCTTGGCTATTCGCACACAATTCTAATAAAATTTTAATGTGCCTCCTAAAGTATAATAAACTAGTCATGCAAGCATAGAGACGAAAACTACCGAAAACAATCTTGTAATGACACACAGACAGACAGGCAGCTGAAAATCAATCCCATAGAAGGTATTACCATTACGTATTTGTGTGTACCAAGTTTGGTGTCGATCGGTTAAGTATTTTCCGAGATATCGTGTTGACAGACAGGCAGACAGCTCAAAATGAATCCCGTAGGAGGTATTACCCTTACGTATTTGTGTACCAAGTTTGGTGTTAATCGGTTAAGTATTTTCCGAGTTATAGTGTTGACAAACAGACAGACAGGATGGCAAAACAATAAATACCTCAAAAAAATCGGTAGTTAATAAGGAAATTTAATACATAATTTAATTATTAAAATAACTTCAATAATATAAATTACCAAGTACCAGCACCAATAGAATTAATATTATTTTGTATTTTTCAGTGCACCAGCTAATAACGTCAGTCCAATTTTTGTAAAGAAATATTTTATTTTCATTTCGTTTGAATCATTGGTAAAGCTTTTTCTAAAAGGTCCTAGTTATAAATTGCTGCATTTGTAACAAAAGCTTGCCTAAATATGCTGTAACTTACGTGAAGGTTACTCGAATTTTTGTGTATATGATAAAAATATTTATAAAATCATTTTAAAAATAGATTCGGTTTGAAATTGAAACTAAACAATTTTTGAGTGTAACATAAGTCACGAAAATTGTTGAACGTTCACTTTTACCATTACCCATTAGCTTGTACTTGTTATTATTCAGTAATCTAAAAACATCGTCGCGGAAATACGCATTTTAGACTTAACCACTGCTGTAAGTCGAAAACCTTGACTCTAGGGAAAAAAAATCAAAATAAATGTTGCTACAAATAATATGGTTCCTTATGTGACCGTCTCAGATTGTCAATTTTTGAAAGAAATTACACCCTCCACATAGAAATACAAATATTTCAGAAACTCGAAAACCGTAACTCTCCACATAGAAATACAAATATTTCAGAAACTCGAAAACCGTAACTGTTTTGAAAAACGTTTCCGGATATTGTCCTATCTTTAATTCTGCCGTATCAGATTTTCGATGTTTGGAAAAATTTCCCACTCCACCCCCTTCAAAATTAGCAAAAATATGCGTAAAAATAGTAAATATAAAGGTTATACAGTAAATAAAATAAGAAACAAATTAAAATTGAAATAAGATTGGTTTATACAGATGACCAAAATAAAATAGGAAATAGGAATGAACCAATCAAATCACAGCTTTTTTGACAAAATCTTTTGTGTTGTATGCAAGTTGAGTGTTCTCTGGTGGTTGATCATGCGCATTATCAGTTTCCAAACAAAATAAAATAAGAAATAAAGATGAAAGTTGACCATCTTTAGTTCTTATTCTTATTTCTTAATTTAGCTTATTTCGTGTATAAACGCTCCCATGGAAATGAGCATGTTCATCTTTCTAATTTTATCTTAATTTGTTTCTTATTTTATTTTATTTACTGTATAAACTCACCTTAAGTTTGCGAAAAAGTTACCTTAAACGAGTTGATGATTGACTTGTACAATGTGTTTGACGTTTAAAAAACTGTCATTTCCAATGTTGCCAAAACTGTCAATATAACGTAGCATAAACCGAGTGGGCAGATTTTAAGTGTTTAAAAGTATAGTTAGGTATATGTTTAAAATTTAATAAGATGATATTTTTTATAAATACTTGCTTTATGGCAACTTTTGATGACGAAGGAGACGAACTTTGTCTCCATTCTTTCGAAAATATGAATTCAGTGCTTTTCTAGTTTTTTTTTTCTTAAGAAAATATTCTTGGAAATGGAATTCATAAAATAATCTAATGCTGTGAAAGTTATACTGGCAGCTTTGGCAACATTGATATTAACGGCACTTGAATTTTGAAACTGCACAAGTCAATCATCATTTCGTTCAACCTCACAAATTTATGTTTAGTATTTTTACCCATTTTTGCTTATTTTGTCCTAAGAACACCATTTTTCTCTTTTTTATTAACAAATCATAGAAAATAGCGTCTTCCGCCCTAAATTTTATTAAAAGTTATGCTAAATTACATCTACTTTTGCAAACATTTTATTTTTTAGGGTTTTTATAGCAAAAGCCGCTAAACTAGACTTTTACCAAAAAGTATATGGAACCATTTCTCAACCCTCCTCTTGCCAATAAAATAATCATCAAAATCGATGCACCTTTAATATATAAAACACTTGAACAAATATGAAAAAATAAGGTGTGTCCACTCACATGACTTTCCTACCGCTCGCAGGAAAATTCCAGTGAATAAAAAATCGTCCAATCAAAACGAACAACAATGGTTGTATTATATTTTTTGCAAGATGAACCCCTTAGACAGAATCTGAAGACATATGTAGAACATGTGGAAAATATGGAATTTTATTCAAGCATAACTTTTTTGTGCTTTTGGAGATGGCGCTGTATGTGGGTAGTAAAGGGCTCTCAGAAGAATATTTTGGGCAAGTTCAATCAAAATCCTTAGAGCCGTTTTAACGCTACAGTCTTGAGCAAATCACGTTTTTTGGCTATAGCTCAGCACGCAGTGTATACAGGATTCTCATTCAGTGCCACCGGCGAGTGGTATTGGTACCAATCAAATAAAAAAGAAAGCAACAAAATACACCGAGATACATTGACTTTAATTGACCGACGAACCCCGAACGGAGGAGGTATACAATTCGACTGTCTGCTTTATTTTTTTTGGTTCGTGCGCGCCTTTTATATAGTAAACGAGCTACGATTTTGATGATTTTGGATTCATTTGAAAGAAGGGGATTGAGAAATGGTCCCATATTCATAAAAACGCAAATCCGAAATCTCTTTCCCTCCGAAAACCGCCCCCGAAGGGGTGGTGGGTGCGAATTTTCTCGAAAATCGGAAATCTGAGTTGGTATAATTAAAGATAGGACAATATCCGGAAACGTTTAAATTGAACATTTTTTCGAGATAGACGCATGTTAAATATGTATTTTTGCTATGTGGAGAGGACAATTTCTTTCGAAAATTGAAAATTTTTTGATACTACATGAAAGATATAATTATTTGTAGCAACATTTATAATGAACATTTTTTCCTTAGAGTTACGGTTTTCGAGTTAAATCAGTGTTAAAATGGTAACAACTAAAATATTCAAGCGTATTTCCGCAGCGATGTTCTGAGATCTCAATAATAACAACTACAAGCAAGAAATATACGTGGGTAATAGGATAAGTACTATCTTCATTGATATGGTATAGTGAACGTTCAACGATTTTCACTCTAAAAAGTGTGAAATAAATATTTTTTACAAAAAATTGGACCGACATTATTAGTTGATGCACTGAAAAGTATAAAATAATATTTCTTCTATTGGTGATGGTACTTGTGAAGTTGGTGCCAAAAGTTATCAATCTAACTGCAACTGCACAACTTCAAAAGTACCATCACCAATAGAAGTAATATTATTTTATACTTTTCAGTGCATCAACTAATAACTTCGGTCCAATTTTTTGTAAAAAATATTTATTTAATTCGGATCGTTTTTTGAGATAGTGAAACTAAAAATACATTTTTTGTCTAAATTTTTGTGATATCTTGATTCGTTTACGGACCAAAAACAAAAATAATTTTATTGCATATCCATTTATCACACACACCATTTTAATCATTCCAGGAATATTTGCGAGCAAATCAACTAAAAATAACTTATTGTACTTAATCAGTAACAACAAATGCACATCAGTTTACAAATCAATAACTTGGGTGTTATTTGAATACGTCTTGTGGTAAATAATTTTGCATTTGTCAAATTTGTTGAAATCCGAACGCTTTCCGAATGCCGAGATGACCAACATGGACTTTATTTATGAACTTCCTGATGGCAATGTATTAGAAGCCAGGCGGTCGTACATTTTAAGATTTTCTGAAAGTATTCATCGACGCCTTTATGAGACAGGTACATGAAAACGATATGAGGGAGCAGGAAGGCCAGTGCAAAACATGATTGAGGAAGACCCAGGTACATATATTCAAAAACATTTTGAGGCTTCGATTGTGTAATGGGACTGTTTGACACATTCTTAAGGACAATTTGTTGTATCCATACCACATATAACTCGTTCAAGCACTTCTTTCTGGTGATTTTCCTCCACGAATTGCATTCTGGCTTTGGTACAAAATGCTTTAAATCCCTCAACTACTGATGCTGATTTTAGTGCCGTTGCTCCTGATTTTTAAACACAAACATACGAAATTCGGTGAACTGGCCGAAGTGGACCTCACTTATGACCTGCAGGATTCCCAGACTTACACCACTTGGATTTTTTCCTAAAATCCTTGGTGTACGTCACTTCAGTGCAAAATGTGGAGAACCTAAGAAATCGAATCATTACAGGATTAGAAACGACCCTGGTAATTTTGAGAGAATTCGTCAGCCAATGAAGAGAAGAATGGATTCTTACGTCTGAGCTGAAGGTGGTCACTTTCAACAGTTTTTGTAATTTTTGGTAATAAAATGGTGATACTTATAGTTTTGCTCTGTAGTTTTGAAACAAGAAAACTTTTTTAAAATCATTAGAGCACAAAATAATCTTAGGGTACAAGGGTTTAAAACCCTAGTTGTTTATCTCGAAAGAAACTATCACAATTAAAATCAAATCGCTGGCATACATTTTTTGTCAATAATTTTGTTTAAGGTGTCCCTCCTGACGCGACTGGACATAATAATTTTAAACTACTTGGGGCCAAATTAAGCCCTTATTCCATTCAAATTTCATCCTTTTCACTATGAAGTACTTACCTATGGCACATTAAAAAATGTTTTTATTCTTGTATGTATTATTATGATTAAAGGTTAGGTTAGGTTGTTTGTTGTCTTGTTTGTCATTGTCAAGAAGACTGTTCATTTTCATTTGTTGTTTTGCTGAACACGTGAAAAACTTTTGTGCATATTTTTTTCTATTCATTTAAAAAAAACTGAAGAGTTAAACGATTTGCTTAATGATTATAATCTTCAATCATATGCAGGGTGGGCCAAACAAGTTATTTTCTTACGGAAACACACCTTATTTGAAGAGATAGAAAATTTTCGACCCCCGCTTCTGCGGCTCGAATTTTAGGAGAAACTCACTGGTTTGAACGAAAATTGGATAGCTGCAACCGTTTGGCCAGTAGAGGGCGTTTGTGAAAACTCTGCAATTTGAACAATGCCACGTAACTTTTTTATTTTTAAAGTTGAGTTAAATTTGAAAAAAACATTTTTGAAGCAACTTTTTATGCGGAATACGGAAATGTCAGATATTTTTATACAGGGTATTCCGTTTATGAGTTACTAATATAAAATTTAAATTTTCTTATGAAGCCCCCTGTATATTTTTCCATATTTGAAAATAGCTTGAAAATACCTTCTCAACGATATAGCACACATTATATTTTGCCTTAAGAATTATGGAAATATTTAGGTTTTTATGGTTCCGAATTGACGCTGCGCATCAAATCGGTATAAATTAATTTTGGTTGTGCTATATACGCTAATATGTTTTAAAATTGCATACACCTTGAAAGGTATCCTGAACGTAGGCAGCCGGCTGCAATTATTTTTTAACGGTTAAAAGCAAACCTAATTCAATTTGGCTGCTTTAAAAAACCAAAAAGCAAACCTGCTATGAATGATCAGAGAGAAGTGTTGGAATTAACAGTTCTTGGAACTATAGTGCAAAACCCAAATTCTTCGACAACATGTCTCGAGGCTGAGAGCGGAGCGACCAGATCTACAGCGAGGCGAATTTTAAAGAGAAATCACTGCAAGGCCTATAGAACCGGGAATATACATTATTTGCTACCAGAGGACCATAACAGAAGAATAGAATTTTGCAACTGGTATGAGGCATTTTGCCTAAAGTATTCTTCTGAGAGCCCTCTACCATCCACACGTAGCGCCATCTCTGAGAAAAGGCACAAAAAAAAGTTAGGCTTAAATAAAATTCCGTATTTTCCACATGGTTCTTCAGATTCTGGCTAAACGTTTCATCTTGCGAAAAAATGTTGTTTGTCTTGACATGCTCAAAAAAATTAGTGGTAGCACGATTTGACCAGAGGATTTTTGTAAAGTATTGTAATAGTGTAAACATGTTCATTCACTTGAATTTGCCTGCGAGCGGTAGGAAAGTCGTGTGAGTCGAGACACCAGATTTTTTAAATAATGCATTTGAGAATAAATGGATTGCAAATCAGGGACCCATAAGATGGCCGGCAAGATCTCCCGACTTGACTCCCTTAGAGTTTTTCCTTTGGGGAAAAATAAAAAATCTTACATATAAGGAAGACATAACCACTAGAGAGTTACTAGAAGCTGCAGTGCGAAGAGCTTTTGAAACTTTAACACCTCTAGAATTTCCTAATGCCGTTACTAGTTACTAGAAGCTGCAGTGCGAAGAGCTTTTGAAACTTTAACACCTCTAGAAGTTCTTAATGCGATCAACAATGTTAAAAAAGGGTGTCGGTTGTGTTTGGGCCAGAACGGTAGGCAGTTCGAACACTTACTTTAGGTTCATAGTTTATATTTAATACTTTTCATGTTGTATTTATTCTTTTATGTTGCGTTTTTATTGTTATTACAATATTTATAATTAATGTTATTAAATTTTGGTTTTCTCTAGACTAGACTAATTTAAATACAACCTGATACTGATACCTGATATCTTTCGATTGCTACTTACCTTTTTAGCGGGCAAAGCAAACTATACTGTGCGAATATGCGATAAAAAGTCAATTTGTATGCAATTTCAAAACATATTAGAGTACATAGCACAACCAAAATTAATTTATACCGATTTGATGCGCAGCGTCAATTCGGAACCATAAAAACCTAAATATTTCCATAATTCTTAAGGCAAAATATAATGTGTGCTATATTGTTGAGAAGGTATTTTCAAGCTCTTTTCAAATATGGAAAAATATACAGGGTGCTTCATAAGAAAATTTTAATTTTATATTAGTAACTCGTAAACGGAACACCCTGTATAAAAAAAGAAATGTTTTTCAAATTCAACCTAACTCTAAAAATAAAAAAGTTACGTGGCATTGTTTAAATTGCAGAGTTTCCGCAAACGCCCTCTACCGGCCAAACAGTTACAGAGAGCCCAGTTTCGTTTGAACCAATGAGTTTCTCATAAAATTCGATCCGCAGAAATGGAGATCAAAATTTTTTTATCTCTTCAAATAAGATGTGTTCTCGTAAGAAAACAATTTGTTTGGCCCACCCACCCTGTACATAAAATGAAATAAATATGTTTTTAATCGTGTGAGGTGAAACTAATTAGTTTATGGTAAACATTATCAAAAAATGGCCACCAACGATTCTGTGATTATCATTCATTTTTCTTCATTTTGCGGTACCAAATTTCACGAAGTTCAATTTGTCTAACAATTTTTGCTCATATTTTTTTCTATTCATTGAAAAAAAACCTGTGGGTGATCAAACATGGTCAAACTATCCTGTAATGTTCACTCTTTTTTTGAATTTTGCGGCGCCACATTTCACAGAGCTCTATTTGTGAGAGAAAAAAATCTATCCACTAAAAACAAATCTGACGATTTGCTTTATGAAAGACTACGTTTTGAAATTATATATACTGGGTGCCCCACTAAGCGGAAGACGGAAGATTCTGGCTAAACCGTTGGTGTTGTAGAAAAACAGAGAAAATAGTACTGTGTGCCATTTTGAATAACTTAGAAGCGAATGCACTTGTAAGAATGCGGTTTTTGCCACTGGCTTCAGAAAGTAATAACTTATTGACCGACGAACCCCGAACGGAGGAGGTATACAATTCGACTGTCTGCTTTATTATTTTTTTTTTGTTCGTGCGCGCCTTTTATATAGTAAACGAGCTCCAATTCTGATGATTTTGGACTCATTTGAAAGAAGGGGATTGAGAAATGGTCCCATATTCATAAAAACACAAATCCGAAATCTCCTTCCTTCCGAAAACCGCCCCCGAAGGGGTGGTGGGGGCGAATTTTCTCGAAAATCGAAAATCTGAGTTGGTATAATTAAAGATAGGACAATATCCGGAGACGAAGCATTTCATTCATAACATTTATCCAAAGGCGATCTGTTATTGTTAGAGAATTGTTTTGGTATTTTCCATGTGTAAGAGAGAGACAAAATTTTCCTATAGGAAATTTTGGCAACAGTGTACCTGAGTAGAAGCGTATAAATTTGTAAAACGTAGTAGCAACACTCAAATTATGAATGGAATAACGAACAACAAATTCCAACTAGCTACGAAACTCTGCGAATTCATACGGACGCCTAAATTATATTTTCCTGTGTTGCCGCACTTAACTCAATCGATCGATATAGACTGATGATCCCCTTATTTCACAAATGATTTTTTTTATTTTGAGTTGTAAAATATAATTTTGGTACATAATTTAATCTGCAGGGGTTTCTGAATAATCAGTAATAACTATTTCAACGACCACCTTTCAATTAGGTCTGAATGTCTTTGATTATTACTCTATAAATCAGAAGTTGCCATGAAAAATAAGAAGCTTGGCAAATATGTTAGTCGTATCAGTCGTTCACGAACCATTATGGACCAGAAGAATAATGGTCTTGAGATGTTGGATCGCTCTAAAACAGACTATGCGTGGTCTAGGTGTTCAGATGTCTATGGTAACAACTAAAATATTCATTCCGCAGCGATGTTCTGAGATCTCTATAATAACAACTACAAGCAAGGAATATACGTGGGTAATAGGATAAGTACTATCTTCATTGATATGGTATAGTGAACGTTCAACGATTTTCGGGACTAATGTTACACTCAAAAGTGTGAAATAAATATTTTTTTAAAAAAATTGGACCGACGTTATTAGTTGGTGCACTGAAAAGTATAAAATAATTTTAATTCTATTGGTGGTGGTACTTGTGAAGTTGGTGCCAAAAGTTATCAATCTACCTGCAACTACACAACTTCAAAAGTAACAGCACCAATAGAATTAAAATTATTTTATACTTTTCAGTGCACCAACTAATAACGTCGGTCCAATTTTTTGTAAAAAATATTTATCGTTTTATTATCAAAAATATTGAAAAAGATATGTAAAACACTACCAGAAATTGATTTGAACTTTATAAAATTTAAACAGCAATAATTTCATTATTTCAAATGGAACGACCCATTTTTCTCACACTATAAAATGCAGAATTTTTTTCCTTTCAAGAGAATATAAAATTTTCCATATCTAAACCTAATAGTTTTCCTATTATTTACATTTTAAAAAAAATGAAATTTGGGCTTGTTAGACTGGATACCATTTAAGTGGAAGTGGTACTTCACAAACTGTAACACCTGAGGGGCAACGGGTGAAGCGGAGGTATAAAATTTACTACTGGTAGGTGGAGCCTAAATACTACGCAAACATTATTTCTCATTTGTAATTCCCGTCCTAGAGCAGAGCTTCATCGATATCGAATACTTACGAGGGGAAAACTATTTTCGGTACAGTTGCGGCGGTACCGAATGGAGACATATAGGTAGCGAATAAAAAGCGTGGGATGCTTTTTATGGTATTTTTATAATGACAATAATTTTACCAATATTTGTCGATAAATTATTTAGCACAATTGACGTTAAGCACTTCGCACGCTTTTCTACAATAAAATCAAATATTTTGTTAATCAATCTATTTCTATTTTAAACTTATTTAAGATTATTTTTTACATTTTAGTTAGGGTTTTGTATTAAAGCGTGTTTTCTATTTTTTGACCGACTTCAAAAAAAAGGAGAAAGTATTTTTGTATGGCTGTTCGCGCGTTTTGCATAGTAAACGTACTCTGATTTAGAAGATTTTTGTATCATTTGAAAGAGGAGAGTTGAGAAATGGTCCATTATTGAGAAAAATCAAATCCAAAATATCCTTCCCTACAAAACCGCCCCCAAAGGGGGTGGAGGAGCAATTTTTCTCGAAAATTGAAAATCCGAGACGACAGGTGTTTGAATTGGACATTTTTAAAAATAATCATACGTTTTCGCGCTACAGTCTGAAATATGTGTTTCAGCTATGTAGAAGGGGCAATTTTTTTCCGAAAACAGAAAATTCGAGATTTGAAAATTAGAAAGGGGAGCATATCCGAAAACGTTTAAATTGAACATTTTTTCATAAGAGTTACGGTTTCCCAGTTTCGCAATGGTAAAGTCTGAAATATGTAATATGCGTATTTCCGCTATGTGGAAGAGCATTTTTTTTCGAAATGATATGACACGGCCAAATTAAAGAAAAGATTATACGTAGCAACATTTAGAGTGAGTTACGGTTTTCGAGCTACAGCAGTAAAGTCTGAAATATGTATATTTGCGCCGCGGTGTTTTGAGATCTCTGAATAATAAATAACAAGTACAAGGCTAAGCCTATAACTTTTTGGGTGTTACCAAAGAAGATAGATACTAGTAGGTAGTATCTATCTTCTTTGGTATTACTAAACGTTAAAAATTTTCATGAATAATGTTACATTAAAAAATGTGAAATAAATATTTTTTACAAAAAATTGGACCGACTTTATTAGTTGTTGCACTGAAAATTACAAAATAATATTAATTCCATTGGTGTCGGTAATTTTGAAGTTGTACCGTTGTAGTTTGTTGTTGTAGGCACCAACTCCAAAAGAACTAGCACCAATAGAATTGATATTATTTTGTATTTTTCTGTGCAACAACTAATAAAGTCGGACCAATTTTTTCAAAATAATATTTTTTAAACTATTCTTTATTTTTGGCTTATTATTTATGAAGCACCTCTTGTGTTGTTGTTTGTTCATGTAGGTGGCACAGCGATAATTCAACGATCATGAAATATTTTTCAAGAAATTTGGCTTAAAAAATATATATTCATGAATTTATTGTATTGTCAACGGATTCTAATACATGTTAAAAAAACATTTTATTTAGACATCTGAAAATAGTGTTCAAAGATTTCTGTACATAGATAGATAAAAAGATACAGGTGTTAGTATATGAAACCCTCTCAGAATATACACATATTAGATCATGACATTTGACCCAAAAAATATTAACGTACGTATATGTGAGAATAATGTTATTTGGTTATTGATTGTGTGAAAGTGTAAAATGACAAAATATACCAGAAGGAAACGAATAACATTAGAAGGGACGATTTCATAAAATGGTCTGCGTCAGTATAAATATTGAAAAGTAATATTTTTAATAAAACTCATTTCTCATTTTGTTTTTCTTATTCGATCTCGCACTTCCATGCCTCTATTTGCTCTACTATCTACAATTTCAGGTAAAACGTATTGTATATAGAACTGTCTTATTTTTCCTTCCATTTTATCACTCCAGAAGTCGTCCATTCGAGGGATTTTCTCCACTTTTATTCCTTGAGGGGTCCAAACACATAAATAACAAAAATTCATTTTGGTTATTCGCAACTGACCCTGGATTTGAAAGTACCAATTATGGCATTCATTAATATTATTTTTAATGTATTATTTTCACTGAGGCGTTTTACACCGCAAAGAATCACGTCAACGATATCAATATCCGAACATTGTTCATTTGAGGGCGTAGAACCAATAGCTTGGGTATCCTTATATTCCACGGGTACGGTACCAGGCTCCTGTACTTCTAATGATCTTGATGTCCCAGCTTCACTCATCTTCGATGATACCTAAAAATATAGTGTTTTTAGTATTTGTCTGACCAGGACCTCTTCAATCTCAATGTGCTTTGCTTTATGTAGAATATGATTTATTGAAGGAATACAAAAATTACACTATTGCTTTTATTTACTATATGGAACAGTTACTAGTTCAATAATGAAGCCTTCAATCGCTGTGTGATTTATTTAGAAGAGAACCTTGTCACATTCCTCATGTAATTCAAATTACATAATGATAAAACTTCCACTTATACCACCATATTTTTAAATAATAAATTAATATGTGTTTTAATATACCTATAAGTGGAAGTTTATAATTTTTTTGTTTCAATTGATCATGAATTTCCATCAAGTATCAGCAATATAGTTTAAAGATATTATTATACACAGATTTTAGAGATTTTCTATTCCCAGTTACTGTGTACATGATCGCTAACGCTAACCAAAATGCCCTTGTATTGTCAGGACACTGTGTTCAATAAAATATTTACGTAGGATTCCAGTTCAACTCACCTTATTTATTCGCTGGATTTTGGATCTAGACGACGATCTCGTAGATGACAACCATACTCGGTTCTTCAAACCTTCACGTGTGACCGGCATTCTTGAATATTATAATCACAATGCCTATGTCTGTTGCTGCTGATCTTTTATACCCATAAGGGCCAATTTCAAAACCAAATCACTAATGAGGGATTAACTAAATCTCCAAATGACAAATTAAAACATTTCATAATAGCTTTTATATTGCGTTATTGCGACCGAGAAATTACGGCAAAAACGTAATCCCCCGACAGGTAATTCTTCCAAGAAAGAATATTATCCTACTTGGATGAAGAATTGAAAAAAATGTGCTGGTTTAAGAAGAAATAAGGAAAATAATTGACAGGGATATGGAGATTTATAGAAAAGAAGTGATGTTGAAGGATTTGGATACTGAATTCAAAATCAAAGAATAGATAAAATAAATAGTACCTATATTCAACCAGAATCAATTAATTGCGCACGGATTTTATCAATACTTAATTGAGTATATTGGTCCGCTTATGAAAAAAAGATTTAATTTGTAGGAAGTTGTTGTTTATTGAGATAATCCCATCGAACACTGCGCTACTCATGAGTTCTTTCATTGGACATCTCTAAGACAAACTACGTGAGCGATGTAGGGAATAAACTCACAAATCGGTCAAGGCAATAGCTCTTCATATATTATACAAACCATTAATTTCAGTTCAAGCAGTTTTATTAAATTTTCAATATTCTTCTTGATCTTTTTATTTACCTACGTACGATATAAAATACTACTTATTCAATTTTCAACGGAAACTGTACTTCTTCACCCATCCGTCTATCCATCGTAAACATTTATAATAGTGAATGTATTTTATCTCCATTCATAAATGATGATTACTTTAGAACTCAGAGAGCGGCGCCACTCTGCAGGTGCAAAATGTTGCTATGCAAGGGTTTCGTAGTCCCTTACTTTTATGATTTATTTTTCATTACTAGTGGATGAAAAAAAATGTCCTTGTTGGTAAAGGTCTAATCTATGTTTCTGTCGTCTTACTTTTTTGATATTTTCCTTGATTCTTCTCTAAAAAAAATGGGAAACTCGTCAAAAAATATGAAATTTTATGTTTTTTTTTTAGAAAGAACTAAATAAAATTTTGAAAAAGTGATTCCACAGAAACATAGATAAGAGCTTTACCAATACGTAGTTATTTTTTCATTCTCTTAAAATAAAAAATGAACCTAAAAGTTTAGGGACTACGAAACCCTTGCATACACTGTTTTAAAGTGAAGTACAACTTCCTCTTAAATAGAAACCGTACGAGGATCGCAAACGATTTCCTATTATTTATTCAGCTTTCCGTACGTTCTGCTATCAATTTTGTTGTTTTTGTTCGCTGCATTCATAAATTATTTTTTTCTTTTTCGCGTAGTTTTATTTGTTATGGATCAATATTTCAATGCTATGAATTTATTGCATCTTTTCAGTACAAAAAACGTACTACCTACTGAAAGTCCTACCAGTTAAATTCTCGTTGAAGTAATGTAGCCAAGGACTCTGTTCTGTACTGTTCCGCCGAATACATTTAGTGACCATCTATTTTGACGATCGGTAGGTACATCTCAACACACTCAACACATGAGGATTCACATTGTCATAGTAATGCGAATTATGTCGGTTAACAACATCATTATTGTTGAATGTCAATTCGTCAAATAAAACGAAATCGAAGAAGTCGGGTTGCTTCTCAATTTTCCCCAATGTGCAATTACAAAATACCATCCTGCCGTGAAAATCCCTGTCGTAGATTTATTGATGAAGCTGAATATGGTAAGGGTGAAACTTGTGTTCTACATTCTGTACCGGCTTAAGTCTTTCATGTTTTCTATAGCTTACATTTCCATTATTTGTAAATGTCTGTATAACAGCTTGAAATGATTCCACACATGGATGTTTTTTACTTTCCTACGCTACTATAGTAGCTGTATAAGGAAAGTATTGTAATCGTGTGAAATTTTCGGTATCGAGATTTTTACAAATGTTGATGTTTTAGAGTTTTCTAATTCTAATAAACATATTTTCAGCCATTGGTCTGTCTGTCTGTCCGTCTGTCTGTCTGTCTGTGACAGCATTATCTCGGGAACGGATCGGTGTATTTTGCTGCTTTCTTTTTTATTTTGTTTGGTACCAATATCACTCGCCGGTGGCACTGAATGAGAATCCTGTATACACTGGGTGTTGAGCTATAGCCAAAAAACGTGATTTGCTCAAGACTGTAGCGCAAAAACGGCTCTAAGGATTTTGATTAAACTTGCGTAAAGTATTCTTCTGAGAGCCCTTTACCACCCACATACAGCTCCATCTCTGAGAAAAAGCACAAAAAATTTATGCTTGAATAAAATTTCATATTTTCCACATGTATAGATTTAGGCTAAACGTTTTATCCTGCGAAAAAATGTTACATGACCATTGTTGTTTGTCTTGACATGCTGAAAAAAATGAGTGGCAGCACGATTTGACCACCAGGATTTTTACTTTCCTACCGCTATTATCGTCGCTATGTAAGGAAAGTATTCTAATAGAGTACAATTTTTCATTCACTGGAATTCGCCTGCGAGCGGTAGGAAAGTTGTGTGAGTGGACAAACCAGATTTTTATCTGGGTATCGCTGGGCATATATTCTTGATGCTAACAGGCAATTTCCTAGGCATTTTCTAATTACTTTTCTTATATTTCAAGTAATAAACAGAATAAGCAATAACCAAAATTTAGAGAAAATGCAACAAAAACTTCAACAGGAACAATGAAAAATAAGAACCAGGATAAAGAGAGAAACAACTGACAGCTCCAGTTTGAAATCATATCCATTGAAATGCAAATAACAGGAAAACTATTAGGTTTAGATATGGGAAATCTGGGAGAAGGAAAAAAAGTTTTGCATTTTGTAGTGTGAGAAAAAATAGGCCGGTCCATTTGAAATAATGAAATTATTGCTCTTTAAATTTTATAAAGTTCAAATCAATTTCTGGTGGTGTTTTACATTTCCTTTTAAAAATTTTTGATGATAAAAACGATAGGTCATTACTTTCTGAAGCGAGTGGCGAAAACCGCGTTCTCTGAAGTGTATTCGCACAGTGCTATTTTCTCTTGTTTTCTGTTAAAATGAACATTTCAAAAATATAATAATATACAGGGTATTCCATTTAAAATAACGAAGTTGGAATCGGTTTCCGGATGTGCGCTATGTTGGAAAATATTTTTAAATTGTGCAGAGTACAAATCGAGAGTAGTTTTTTAGGAAATATAACGCCAAAATCTTCCGTCTACCGCTTAGTGGGACACCGTGTAGGTATATTTTTTTGGAAATGAAGGGTGTTCAAATAAAACTAACTAACGGTTAAACTATTCTTTGATTTTCATTTGTTTTTATTTATTTTACTTTGCCAACTAGCCACACAGCTAGCCAAACCTGTTAGACAGAAAATAAATATTTTTTACGAAAACTAGGACCAACTATATTTGATGAAACAATGACAAATAAATATAAAATAAGATTTATTCTATTGGTACTCATACTCATACTCTTGAAATACCTACGAAGAGTCTTAGCACCAAATAAAATTAATACCATAAGGTATATTGCATTTTTAGTGCCTCATCATAAAAATAGATATTTTCTATTTAATTCTGATGATTAAAATAAATAAATTTTACAATATTTGTGGAATGTTTCTTTCTAGAACAGGAACGTCTATGTCATAATTTTGGGACTTTTTAGTCGCTTTATACCTATAGAACTATCAAAAACATTGGACTATGACAACATATCGTTGAGAAAATACATCATATCACTAAATAACAGTACTTTATCGAAATAAGGGAGCATTTTACCGTTAGGAACCAAAATGTCATGTTTTTTAAAACATTTTTTTTTTAATTTTCAGATGCAAGTAATTTTCTACCACAATCAGAGCGGAGAAGCAGCTTTCACGGGCGATCTGAAACTGAAAGAGGTCCATCGTGCCATCACACTCCATCCAGTGAAGAAGCCAAAATATATGTACAGATTGCATAATTATCTGAAAGTATGTTAATATCTACGTAATAGTTGAATCCTATAAATTTTCACTTCAAATCCAACCAGGATTTTGAAATAATATTTTATCTGATGTAGTAATCGCGAAATATTATCTCGTATAAACTTTCCGAAATTCTTAAAATAGTCCATTAAAATACCAAAGCAATATCTCATTTTAGCTCATTGCAGTTACCTTCTTATATTAAAAAGCCATCATTTGTTGAATATTTTGCTACAACTACAACTTGTAATCCAATGTTCTGCATACCAATCATATCATTATTAATTTGAGTAAACCGTGTACGAAATTTAATGTTGTCAACTGAAATTGTATACAATATTAATTATGATTTATGATAATGGTGACAATAGAAACATTAGATATCCGCTGTACTACCATTAGTGTCGAAGTAGAAGTAGGTACCTATAATATAATCAATATCAAAATGTCATAAATAAATAATAATTTTTTGGAAAATTTTATTGGAATCGGAATATTTGTATTATTCACTTAATTATTTTGTTGCAAGGGAAAAGAAAAAAAAATGGTCAAGTGTGAGTCGGGCTCGCGCGGGATTGTTATTTACCTAGAATTTTGCCACAGGTTTTCATATAAACTATATGTAAATTTTTCAGAATGTTATGTCTTGAAGATAACGGTTTAATCAAGGAATTTGGAAACCCTACATTCTGAATAATTAATAAAACTACGATCATTTTTAAAATATCCTCAATGTACCATCCAAATCTATATTCTAATTTGGTCTGTCTTCTGTTGTCAGGCGTTGTATAATTCCTTTATTTGAATCATTATTATTTCAACCTTGTAACACCAGTATCAATTATCTCATTACTGTTTACTTGGTTTACTAGGTAGGTATGTTCGCCTTCAGTTAAAATAATAAGGTATATTTATAAAGAAAACAAATATTTAATTCGCTTATCCTTGTTTATCATATAAACTTATTATAGAGCCTTTACATCATTAATTTCCTTTTGCCATTTTGATTATTTGCAATTTTTGTATTCATATTTCATGTTCATATTCATTAAATTGAAACAAAGGATTATATTTTCAAATATAGTTTTCAAATTTCTTGTTAATGTGTAAGTACCTAAAATTTGAAAATAAGTTCTTATAAAACAGTAGATATAATATGAAGACAAAACATTACAGCACCAAAAGCTCTATCGTAGATACGAGTAAGTGTAGTAAGAATATGACTATCGCAATTTCAATGATGTTCTTTAATAGAGTTTAGCTTGCAATCATTTGAAAAAAGTACTTATTAGATTACTTATTTGTTGATATACAAAACCAGCTAATCCCCTCCACTTCGTCCAAGAATAAACACAGATAATTGGATAAAAACGCATTAATTAGTAACATTATATTAGATTGAAAAATCCGCGACAAAAAACGACTCATCCGTTTCATCCGTTTGAAAGCTGTTAGCAGTCTGTTCCTAAATATAAACCATTAGCCTGGCATTAGTTAATGTCATATTCCTGTATTGAGTCCCTATATCTATCAATTTTCGAGGGCCATTTTAACCCTAGCCAGGCTAATGGTTTATATTTCGGAACAGGCTGATAGTTACCTTCTTAAACGTTCAAGCGATAATCTACACGATAAAAGCAGATGTGTTGATTTGTTATGTCAATTAATATGCCAAACGTCAGTAATATTCTTGCACAATATACCTAAACTAAGAAGCTCTATAGACAGGAGATTCAACTGTCTATACAAAACCATGTGACGCGCTGACTCCCCAAACGACGGCAGGGTCGTGGCCTAAAATCGGGTATGCGCACTACGTTAATGCGCACGTGTCATATATCTTCGATGTATTTTTAAATTCAAAATCAAGTCATGCTAAATCTTATTGTTTGACGTTTCAGTGTTCAAAGTTTTCACTGTCACAGAGACAGAGAACATAGATAAAATATCATATGACAAAGAAAACATATGGAGGTGCGCACTGTCGTTATGCGCAAACCCGATTTTTAGGCCACGACCCTGCCGTCGTTCACAGCGTCACCCCCTCCACAGGTGTTATTTCTCCTGTCTATAGAGCTTCTTAACCTAAACTATTTTTATTTTTTCTCAAAAATAGACCAATTGCATTAATGATTTCAATTCTCCGCATGCGCGACCCATTGGCCATAGAATACCAATATTCAACTTTATGTTGAAGCAGTTTTCTCAGGTAAAAGCGCATAGATGTCATAGAACATACAAAAATTGATGGAAATGGTCACAGACAGCCATTATCATGGAAATATTTGGGCAAAGGCATAGTACATTCTGTTCAAAATAGTAACATTTCAAATGAAAGTGGCCGTTGTAAACTTACAGCCGCGCATGCGGAGAACAATTTTCGCTTAATGCAATCGGTTTATTCCACTTGATCGTCCGAAACAAATTGAAATAATCTAATGCTGATTAACGATGAAAGGAAATCAGCCCATAATTACTTCTCGGATTTTTAATAGAATAATTTTACGTTTTCAGTGTTTTGATTGCCATAAACTGCGAATTATTCCAATATGTTTCGACCGATTACTCAAAAATGGTTAATCACTGATAGTAGGTATCATGCTGATAGTAAAAAAATATGCCTACTTAATTTTGATATCGGCTGAATAATGATAAGACATTGTCTTGTTATTTAAAAGAAAGATTTCATTTTTGTACTATTCAGAAATCAGGTACCACATTCTGTAATTTTGTCAAAATTTGCGTTCAGTTGTGTCGGAGATTAGGGGGAAACTGTAAATTTTCTCTTGATATCTTTTAAACCTTTTATTTTACTATTCTAAAACAAAAGATTTGAATTATTGATAAGGAGCTCACTCAATTTTATAATTTCTAATCTCTCTAAGCTATATAGGATGGCGATGTGGCCAACTAACTCTATACTTATAATTAGGCTATTTGAACTACTAATCCTAAAACATTTAAACAATACGATTAGAGGACTTTATTATTAGTTTTCAGCAAAACTTAATCGAAAATTTAAATTACGGGATCCTCTCCGCGCGAGCCCATTTCGCACCTGAGCAGTTTTAATATAAAGTATATTTAAGTGGAAATTAGGTGTCTCCACACCTGTGGCCAACCCTGTAAATTATTTCCTATTTCTCAGTACATCTAATAATATAATATAGTTTTCATGAAAAGTTATTGATACAATTCTTGAACAGTGGCTATTTCTCCCTTACATAACTCTAGGCATAATTGACATCACTGTGACAATTTGATGGACAATGATCTTAAAACTGATACATAGGTAAAAATATTTTTTACAAAAAATTGGACCGACTTTATTAGTTGGTGCACTGAAAAGTATAAAATAATATTAATTCTATTGGTGCTGTTACTTTTGAAGTTGTGCAATTGCAGATAGATTGGTAACTTTTGGCACCAACTTCACAAGTACCAGCCCCAATAGAATTAATATTATTTTATACTTTTCAGTGCACCAACTAATAAAGTCGGTCCAATTTTTTGTAAAAAATATTTATTTAACACTTTTGAGTGTAACATTAGTCACGAAAATCGTTGAACGTTCACTAATACCAATGAAGATAGTACTTATTCTATTACCCACGTATATTCCTTGCTTGTAGTTGTTATTATTGAGATCTCAGTACATCGCTGCGGAAATAATGTCTTTCATGTACTGCAAACAGATTTTCAATTTTCGACAGAAATCGCCCTCTCCACATAGCGAAAATAGGTATATTTGAGAGTTTAAAATGTCTCTATGTCGAATACCGTTACTCCTTTGAAAAAATGTTCCATTTAAACGTTTCCGGATATTGTCCTATCTTTAATTATATCAACGCAGATTTTCAATTTTCGACAAAATTTGCCCCCTTCGGAAGGAACGAGATGTCGGATTCCCGTTTTTATGAATATGGGACCATTTCTCAAGCCTCCTCTTTCAAATGAATAAAAAATCATCAAAATCGGAGTACGTTTACTATATGAAAGGCGCGCACAAACCAAAAAAAAAAAATGCACACAATCGAATTGTATACCTCCTCCTTTTGGGAAGTCGGTCAATAAAATAATAACGTTCGAGTTCAGACCAGTGGTACGATATCAAAGAGATTAACAAATCATACTGGATTAGTATGTAGATAATAAGTATACGTTTAACGTTTTACAACTAATTTTTTTTTCACTGATAATTTTATTTACGTTGCATAACTACATGGATTCAAAGCTCAAGGATATGTAAATGAAACAATTATTTATGGAATGAGGATGTATCGATGTTTATTATTAGTGGGAAACAAATGATGAAACAATACTTCAAAGAGAGGTTTCCTTCCATTTGAGACAAATATACAATGACGTACTCATTTCCTTTTAGTGAGAAAACTTATAATCATATGAAGCAAATATATGAGTCGATTTTTTTAATAATGACAAAGTCCGGGAATAATAATGATAATTCTAATTATTTATTTATTAGGTTACGTTGTAGCTTTTTTAAGAAAATCTTTTAGGTACTTCTCCTAGAAAATAGGCCATGAGTGACAAAATATTTGTTTTATTTAATTTATTTAATGTCAAAAGGATATCCATGTAAGTATGTATTTATTATTTATCTTTGAGAGTTCTTATTCTATTGAAAGAATGGAATATGGAAACAATAGTTAATGAAAGGATTTTTTAAATCGGATATCGAAATTGCAAACGATGAACGTTTTAATCAAAAATTCAATTTTATATTACCTTCTTAATATGTCTTTTTAGGGTTTTTTATATTTTCCTTGAAAAAAGGGCTCTCATAAGTTATCTCTGGTGGTTGTCTCGTCTGTCCGTTTATCACAGCATATTTCTAGGAAACTACAGAACAAAGAAAAAGATTGGCTGTTTCATCAACACTTTCGGAGAGTAATCAATCATCTTCATATTTTTCCTTACATCTAGGTATGTTTTCATATCAAACAATAACGTTGAAGTACCTACTTTGTGAATAAGTAGTGTGGAGTGTGGATTCAAACTGCTAAATCTTAATCCAAATTGTTTCTAGATGACGAATCATTTACATAGGTATTTCTGAAAATCAAATCTAGTTAGATCGTTTTTTATATTTTATTTTATTCTATCATTGGTATATTCTTTACACATTATTTAAGATCATCTAAACAGTGTATGAGCACTGTTGAAACATAATTTTTTACGAATTATCTCAATCATTTTCTAACGCAGTATAAAGAACTTTATACTGTGGTATGACATTTCATGTCTTCAGTCTTCTGACATATCCTTCTGCAGCAGTTATATCTCTTTATGTAGTTTTTGTCTCTATCACCGTTTTAACAATAGCGTATAACAAAATTACATATTACATAATAAAATTGTAACAGGCCTATGTCTGTACTGGGTGGACAAATTTCGATGCTTTTAACGGGTAACTTTATGTAATAACTTGAAAACTAAGAAGCATATTTAAAATCCAGCCATTGGCAAAAATTAATATTTAATCTTTGCCACTGGATTCTACTCTAAAGTGTCTGAAGAATATCACAATAAATTTTCGATAACTTTACAAATGAATAAGATATGGGCTTGCAACAAATACGCACAAGATTGAATTTTAGGTTATAACTAGAAACCAACAGACTATAGCTAATTCTTGTTTTCACCATTTCGTTTGTCTCAAAAAATTAAATCGAGACCGCGCCATTGATTTTTTTCTTTTTCTATAATAGTTACCAAGTTACCCTATAAAAGCATCGAAATTTGCCCACACTGTACATTAAAGATATTTAAGAAAACATTATATGGCGGGTCTTTATTAGAGCAATAGAAGCCAAAACAACATTTTTTAGAATGTTTGTCCGTCTGTCTGTATGTTTGTAGGCGCATCTCGCAAAAACTACTGCATGGAATCGAATGCAGTTTTCACCGACGTCTTACTAGAGGTCTAACTTAACTAATATATAGCGTATTCCTAAATACAAATCCTTAGCCTGACCCAGGCATAAATTATATAATTAGTCAAGGTCATATTGCGTCCGTATATCTGTCAATTTGCCACAGCCATTTTAACCCTCGCCAGGCTAATGGTTTATATTTCGGAACAGCCAGGGTGGCTACATTTTATCGCGTCTGTCTGTCTTTTTGTATGTTTGTATACGTATCACGCAAAGACTAGTACATAGAATTGAATGCAATTTTCACCGATGTATTGCTAGAGATCTAACTTAGAATATAGGTTAAATTTTATCACGTATATCTGTCATCTTTAAGTTTGTACACGCAAGAACTACCGCATGGAATTGAATGCAGTTTTCCATGGTCACAAAGTCGCAGACAAAAGCTAGTATGAACATAAAGATACTGAATGTATGAATGTTATAGATTCCAAGAAAAAGGTGATGAGAGACATGCCATTTTTAGCTTGACTTTATTAATAATTTGTCCTGATACTATCTTTTGAGTAGGTTATTGTCACGGCAAAAAGTTCAATTTTGATTAGGAGACCCATATATTTTATCTATGAGAGACCTTGTAAATAAACGTATTCTGATAAAGGAGAAACATTTTGTGGAGAAAATTATAACATTAAAAGACAACAATTTTTAAAGTTACGTGAAATATCGCACGAAGGTCACGAATACATACGAATACATTTTTTATATTTTTAAAATATATCCACAGAACCCCTTCCAAGCAAGCCAGACTCTCAGGTGACCGTTTTTTCTTTTATAATACTCGTAACTATTCTCAAAATAGAATTGATTAAAAAAGTATTTTTCTCTATCAGGGCCTGGTAATCCAAAACAGACAACAAGAGAGTTTACTCTTACATCGTGACATTGCCATTGCTATGGAGGAATTAGGATATCGTATTGATCGACTGGAGAATGCTCTGCTAGCACCTAATTTGCCTCTATTTCCCTATCATAGGGGTTCAAGATATTATCTTGGAGACACCAAATTACTTGGTATGAAAATGTTTTACCAGAAATGTCATAGGATATTTACAAAAAAGATTTTTTTAGAAAAGTTTGTTATTGTTTTGTGACTCAACATTAAAATGCACTCAAATTATCTATGTATTTCTAATATTTATGTACTTTTCCTGCAGGTGTACAGACCAGTCTTAATAGATACACACCCCATATTCTAGAAGACGTCTTAGAATGGGAAATTATCTCCAAAACATTGTATTCACACAGAGATTTGAATCCCAGGAAACGTATTGGAACTTGCTTAAAAGAAGGATTGGGAGACGTTACAAGAGAAGTGAGTTAAAAATTGTAGCATTTGTTCTGATGAACGCAGTTTCTGAGAAATCGTTTAAATTCAATGAATTTAAATAATTCATTTTATATTACAGATCATGGAACTTATCAATTCATTTTCGAAACAAAGAGGGCGTGTAATTGAATTTAAAGAGATACTTTACGGTTACTGGCGATTAGATCCTATTCATGGTGTAGATCTCATATTGGATTTATTATTAATATATAAAAAATATCGTGGTCGTAAGATGACCGTGCAAGTAAGAAGACATGCTTACGTTCAACAAACTTTTACAGGTAAGAAAAGATGATATAATAATAAAATACAACTCACACACACACTAATTCTGCGTTGTTATATGTCTGTTGAAACAAGATTCCACGAATGGTTAAAGGCAGGTCAAAAATTATTTATTATATGTTTTCAAGTTAAATTGTATTATACAAAGCAGTTTACTAGATCTGTCCCCTCCTCAAATTTATTTTTGATAGATCAAAATTAAACAACATACATTTAAAAATTAAGTCTGTCAATGCACATTCAACAGGTGTGTTTGAATGTTGCACAATTCATTATACACTGAATATTTATTACTAGGATTCGCTCAGAGAGATGAGTGTCATTTGAGAAGAGTTCGCATTAGTTATATTACCCCTTCATCCCTAAGATACAATAATAACTTTTGCTGACTAGACATATTATAATTAATATAAATAGAGTTAAACTGTATTGTAGCTTCAGTCTGAACATAACCGTTATGCTGTAACATTATACTTTTGTAGTTGTTAGTAGTTAATAAACTTTTTAAAAAGACAATCCCGGGCTTCCGAATTATAATTCATTACTAATATTGAATAAAAAAATCATAAATAAAAGAAATTCTAAAAATAACATTTCAGCTATGTTGTTTATAAAGTTATTTTAGTATTAGATATTCAGGATGTTTTTAGATATTCGTAAGAACTTGACATAGCAGTTATGATGTTGTTTTATTTTTTATATTTGACATTAACAATATTTATATTTTATATACAGTATGTGAATGTATGCACATATATAAAAATATTTGCCCTCTTATAGAACTATCAACATAATATTACAACACACTCCCTTAAGAGGGTAAATATAGAAACAAACAATATTAAGTAAACAGCATATGAGAACATAAAAAATGATTAACATAACAAAATCTTGATGTAAAGTCTTGACGTACAGTTTAACAAATGCAAAAATATAGCATATAAAAGCAAATCACTAGTTGTCTTTGCACGTCACAGGTATTAGCACTCTTCTGACTAGTGCATCAGAATACTCTTGTAATAGTTGAACTTAATAGTTGGCAAATGTTTAGTGAAAATGTCAGCCAACTGTTTATCAGTTTGACAGAACTTCAAATCAAACCAACCTTAAATAAAATGGTATCTTACTTCGATATGCTTACTGTTTCTTGAGATTTGTCCAGATTTTATCATTTTTATAGCTGACTGGTTGTCAACATTCAATCTGGTGTTTATTTTGAAGTCTGTAAGTTCTTCTAATATATTCTTGATGTATTTCATTTCTTTTACACATTGCGCTGCTGCAATGTATTCGGCTTCAGTAGTTGAGAGTGCAACTATTTTTTGTTTTCTTGAGCACCAAGAAATCGGAGATCCACCGAATAAAATGAGGTATCCAGTTGTCCTATTTCTTGTTGTTGGTTCACCCGCATAGTCTGAATCAGAATAGGCTTGTAGACTGCGGTTCTTCTCAGACGGAAAATAAATTCCACTCCCTGGATCTCCATTCAGATATCTTAAACTTCTCTTCACATTATCTTAATCTTGATCAGTTGGGTTATTTAGTGCACGACTCTCATAGTTAACAGCAAACGCCAAATCTGGTCGTGTCTTGCATGTTAAATAGAGCAAACTTCCTAGAGCTTCATCGTATTTGTAATTCCATATCTTCTTAGAATTTTCAGTTTTTCCTTGTATTGCAATTAGTGTATCCATTCTCTTGGAATCTGACATTCATTCCACTTTTGAGAGGCTTGTCTCAAGCCATAGAGAGCTTTCTTGAGGAGACATATTTTCCCAGGTTCAGTGAAGCCTTCTGGTACTTGCATATAAATTTCTTCATCCAAAAAGTCATTTAAGAAAGCTTTCTTGATGTCAAAAGTAATAATATAATAATTTTCTTGAGCTGCTAGTGCAAGTAACAGCCTTAATGTTGTGGCTTGTACGACTGAGCTATAAATATCAGAAAAATCCAAAAAATCTTTTCTTTGTTGACATCCTCCGGCAACCAGGCGAGCCTTGTAGATACCATTGTCCTTCTTCTTAAAAACCCAGCGTGTTTTTATTACTTGTTTTCCTACTGCTTGCTTCTCATCAACCAATTCCCAAACACAATTTTTCTTGAGGGATTATTTTTCTTCATTTATTGCTTGGTACCATTTATCTTTGTTGTCACTTTGCATACATTCAGTATATGACATATTTGTTTCTTCTGAAGTAAGAAATGTCTCGTGTCTTGGTTTGTATGTTTCAGGTACTTCATAGTCTTGGTAACGCTGAGGGAATACTCTTGGTTCTTCAGATTTTTGTTCCTCAAAATTTGTGGTACATTCCACATCTCTTGATATGTATGTAGAGCGAGTGAAATGGTTCCAAATTCTGTAACCATTTACAGAATAGCCAACGAAAACACCTTTTTGGCTTCTAGGATCCAGCTTTTTTAGATAGCCACTTTTTCATTATTATTCTTTTTTGCTTCATGTTCTTGTTTGTAGTGACAATTTTCAGACAAGTGATTAATTTTCTTGCAGTAAACACATGGATTAGGGAAAGTTCTTTCACCTTTATAGGATTTCTTCTGAGACATACTGGTATTTTGTTGTGACAATCTATCTTTGGTGCACTGTGCACTTGTTTGCATAATGTCCTTCTGCTTTGCAGTTATGACATATAATGCCCTTATAAAACTTGAACTCACTTTTCTTCTAATTGTATGATTGTGCTGCTGTTTTGAATGCCACTTTTTCCTTAGTTTGTTTTCTTGACTTTTCTTCTTCGGCAGCGAGCCTAGATTTCAGATTTTCTAGTGTTTTTTGATCTGTAGCGGATGAATCCCATGCACTACTAAAAAAGCGAAAATCTTCTGGTAGAGCAGCAATTATTCTTGTGATCAATATTGTGTCTGTAACGTTTTCTTCTAGTCTCTTGAGTCTAAAGGCTACATGTTGCAAATTAGCAATATTTGTCATGATGTCCAGTTTCTTGTCTAACTTGAAATTGTAGAACTCGCTCCACAAATGTGACTTTTGCTGAGAAGTATCTTTGTTGAAAACTTTTGAAAGTTGTTCACACATTTCTTTAGATGTCTTGCAACACAGAATGTGAGTCTTGGCATTGATGTCCACTGTAGTTAGGATGTACCTCCTTGCTTGTGCATCCCTCTGTACCCATTCATTCTTCTTACCATTTACGTAGTCAATAAGACCTTTTGTCTCAAAAAGGGTTTGTATTTCAAGTTCCCACAAAGGAAACGATGCGGCATCTTTGAGCACAGGCAATCGGTCTATTTCTTCTTTCACCATTATATCGTATATTGATGTTTTATCCCTTATATCAGTTTTATCAGGCAGTTTGGGGCTCTGGGCCCATAACTTGTTGTTTATAAAGTTATTTTAGTATTAGATATTCAGGATGTTTTTAGATATTCGTAAGAACATGACATAGCAGTTATGATGTTGTTTTATTTTTTATATTTGACATTAACAATATTTATATTTTATATACAGTATGTGAATGTATGCACATATATAAAAATATTTGCCCTCTTATAGAACTCTCAACATAGTATTACAACAAGCTATACATGTAGATGTAAGATGAAAAACTGACTAAATTAAGCAGACAAACAATCGAATTGTATTCCTCTTCCGTTTGGGAATCTATCAAAAATTATAACTTTCTATTCTCATAGTATTTCAAGCAATCACTTCATTCTATTATTCCTTACAATTTATATACCTATGGCGAAAAAAATAACAATTTCGAACTTTTTTCGCAGGGATTTTCATAAAAGAGGTAGAAAGCTATAGTTCGTCAACCAGCCAGCTGTTATCAACGGATCCAATCCCTGTCCATAAGAAGATAGTGAAACAGATTTTCTCAAAGATCAGTGAAAATATTCCAATTCTAAATTATTTCAATACAACAAATAAACCTCTTATAAATTTCTTAATGCCTTTGAGTGGCCGTTACAATATATTTATTAGATTCTTGAAAATGTACGAGGATATTTGTATAAAACATCAAGAATTAACAAATCTGTATATAATTTTATACAAGAATGAAGAATCTCCAGAGGATTTTGATAAAACTATTGCCTTAATAGACGACATGAATTCTCAGTATAGGTCCAATGTGATTACTGTAGTTAATACTAATGATACGTTTGCTAGAGGTAAAGCTCTCCAACATGGTGTAGACCTACTAAAAAACGATGATTTGATGTTGTTTATTGATGTCGATATTATTTTCAACGAAGAAAGTTTGGAGCGAATACGAAGAAATACATTCCAGTCTAAGAGTGTTTACTTTCCAATTGTTTACAGCTTATACAATCCAAAATTACTGAATAAGATATACAATTCAGATTACAGACAATTTCAAACAAAAATTATCAACGAAAAGTATGGTTTTTGGCGTCAATTTGGTTTCGGTATCGTTAGCCTATATAAAAGTGATTACATCCAATTGGGAGGTTTCAATCTGCAAATTTCTGGTTGGGGATACGAGGATGTGACATTCTTTGATAATGTTGTAAAATCTGATTTAAAAATAGTTAGAACAATTGATCCCAATCTGATACATGTGTTCCATTCAGTGAAGTGTGACATTAGCTTAGAAGTTGAACAGCTGAACATGTGTCTGGGTACAAAGGCCAGCACGTTGGGTAACATACGAGTTTTACAAAAATTATATATGAAATACCAAGACTTGTTTAGGTAGCAGTGAGAATCTGAAACAATTATTAATCGACTGTGATCATCTTGCCATTGCAATATTGCCTGGCAATATTTTATGTTCATTACAAATAAAAGACTCTCGAGCCTATATCTAAAATTCTCATTTCACTGTACATTCTCCATGATTGAATCTAATTAAGTTGTTATCAGTAAGGGGCTTCTGTGATAAAAGAAAAACCAACAGGGGGAAATAATTTATTGAGATCTATGCATTATACTCATTAGTTTTTAAGATATATATAAATCACCACATATTTTGTCAGTAAAACTTCAAGAAATATTGATTGCCATTTTTCAAGAAACCAGTTCAGTGCCCTCAAATCATACTTTATTTTGAATGAATACAATGTTTTTTTGATAACGTGATTAGATTCTTAACATTTATGTGCAGCTTCTTGTCCATAGTCCACAAAAGAGTTTTTTTTTTAAATATTATTTTTTGTTATTATTATTGTACGTGCCTTTGCTATAAAACTGCCAATATGTATGTAGTCGCATTTATTGTTGACATGTTCTAGGAAATTTTTGTGCCTATTTTATAAAAAAGTTATCAGAATAAATGATACCTTTAAAATATCGTATTAATGTGAAACAACCTCCAAATGATGAATGGTTTCACGGATGCCTATGCAGAAATTTCAAATTCGTCTTATTGAGAAACATACTCAAATAACAGTTGATCTATGTAACAGGTAAGTTAGTACATATAATTGAAATGATCAAATGTTCGTAAGTTTTATGATTGGAATATATGATTATCTCTGGAATATATAAGAATGATTGCTTTGTCACATTCAACTTTCAGAATATATAATAATAGTTGAGCCTACCTCAAAGAATAGAGAGTATTCTTTGGCCTACCTGCTTCACAGGGGAACAAACCAGAAGAACCAAATACCATTAATTATTGGATAACCTTGAAATCGTTTTTAGCAGAACAGATGACCGTTCTTAATAAAATATATCCCAAGTAGGGCATACGGAAAATTAATGGTAATAATTCACTAATTACATTAAATATTATCTATATATTATATTATATTATCTATATATCTATAAACTGTACCATTTTGAGATCTGCTTTAAACACCTATTTTTTACAACAATTGATCACTGTGTTTCCATACATTTTTTCAACGAGAGTAATTCAAAATAAATTAAGAATTAAAATATTATTTCAAATATTTTTCAACAAATTTGGAGTAGATAATCATACTTATTTACTGCGTTGCTACCCGGTCGTGGTGTACGAGAACTTAAAATAAGGTAGTAGGCTCTGCTACAAGCCAATTCAAGGTTATCCGTTAATTAGGGGACACCCTGTATATCTTCTCAACATACCTGAGCTGTGTTATATGTCCTTATTTTTAATTCTCCAGCTTCTTTTAAATCCCGATAGGGTTTGCATTGTCATTTTAAATACACAATACATTCTAATCAAGTTTTTGTATCGTACAGGAAAAACGATGTTCGTCAAAAACATTATAAAATGTTCTTTTTATTATATTAAAGTGTACAAACTGTCCAAAGCAGACATAGTTATGGCCATTAAAAAAAAAACTTGTCATTTGTGTTTATTTGTTTACTGATTCAGTTTAGTCATTACGTTATTCTCTTCATACTCTATATATAAAGAATATTTACGATGTACAATGAGATGTAATCAAACTAGATATTTTAATCCAGTCGCAACTTATATTTTCATTTATCACATCCTCTATTAGTGAATCGCCCAAAGGTTCTTTGTTTGATATAGTTACGTCATCAAAATCTGTAAATATACCAATATTTTGTTTCCATCTGAAAAGAAATACATAAGAACTATTCTTATATCATAATATCAACAATTAGCACCTTTCTACCCCATTCCAAGCAATCATTACTCCATTATCTGTACATAACTTTGGCGGTGGCCTCACCATTTTATAATCCATTTCATTGCAAACTATTTCTATACCTTTGGCAATGAAATTATTGCAGGCTGCTCCACCAGAAACAACCTATAGGAATAATTTTGTAGTTATTTGTTAATAAAATGTAAATATTTTTCATTACCAAATTTCTGACAAATGCTTTAGTCTTAATCTTATACCAATAAAATACTTAAAATTATAACAGAGCTAATAAACAGCCAGGTTTTTAAGATTACTTTTATGAAAACTCCCATAAAGCCAATTTTTCGACAATAAATACTACAAAATATGCAACTGAAGTCTTACTAGAGCGCTCTAGTCATACCAACGTTTTCTTATCAGGAAGTATTAAGTTTATCCTTTTTATATAACAATGAATACTACAAAATATGCACTTCAAGTCATACCAACGTTTTGTTATCAGGAGGTATTAAGTTTTTTCTTTTTACATACTCCATAGCCCTCTGTACTCTATGACAAATATGTCTAGTTACAACCATCTGGAAGCTTGCACATAAATTGCTAACGTTTGGTATGACACCATCAGCTGGTACATCTACGAAAATAAGTCAAATATGAGCGTTATATATAAATCTATATTATTACTTTACCATACATCTTCTCCTCTTTGATAATATGATGTAAGGCTACATTTTTTATCCCAGCGAAACTAAAATTGCAGTTTTTATATTTTGTTAAAGGTGTAGCAAAAGGAAACTGTGCAGCGTTGTTTGCTTTCGAAGCAGCTATTTCTATTGCTTGGCCACCAGAAAGTTCTGCATATTCAGGTAAGTTTCTAAGTTTCATTCGCCTGGACATCTTAAAAAGTCATATATGAACAGATTTCTTTTGGACTGACACATCAGTATACTATACCTTATCAAATGCTTCACCTGGAGCATCATCTATCGTTTCACCAAGACGCTGAAATCTATCAACTTTCTCGGCAATGGCCAGAAGACAATGACCACCGCTAATCAAGAGCACTAAGAATGGAAAATCTATACTTTTATCATGCATTCTTGCTGTAAGAGCATGTGCTTCCATATGATGTATAGGTATTAGAGGTTTGTCATATTTTTGACATAGATATTTAGCATATTTGGTGCCAGTCTCTAATGACAAGGGAAGACCTAGAATATATCTTTTAATATTATAATATTTTCAACATGAAATTATATAGGTACCAGGTTTGGTAGTAACAGCAATTGCATCGATATTATTGATTGATAATTTTGATAAATTAAGAGCAGCATCAACAACTCCAACAATATTTTTACGATGTAAATCTTGTGCTAGAGGCGGTATAATGCCTCCATTCCTAAGAATATGTTAAGAATAAAATAAGTGAAAAACTCTAATGATGATTACTCACTTTAAATGGATTAAATGCTGTGAATTCAAAGACTCCCCCAAAATCTTACCGTTTGAATCGACAATAGCACAACCTGTATCATCACAGGAGGTTTCAATTCCTAATACGATTCCTTTTCTAGATTCTTGAATTTCTCTATTGAGTAGTTTATTTATTCGATGAGTTAGTCTTTCCAATTTTACTATTGATGAAAGCATTTTGTAATCACCGAAACCTATATTGTTATATTAGTAGTTGTTTACTAGGAATGACTTCATCTCTGAAACGCTGATAAGAGTTTTTGATATTATATTTAATATTTAATAATGGTTTTGTTCAAAGAATAAGAAACATCTTTTATTCTTTGGTTTTGTTCAGATAAAACATACGTTTTGTTTGACAAATCGAAAATTTAGGTTAGAATGTTAGAAAATGAACAGTGACACATGTCACAGAAGTTCTGTGACAGAACATCTGACTGGTCTCTGCTGACGACCTTAGAGTATGGAAGAGTCGTGCATTGCTCAGCCACGGTCGTATAATCAGTTCTTGCAACTCCACGAAGTTTGGGTAAGCCAAATTATCAGGGATATTGAATATATTTTTAGTTTGTATTATAGCTATTTTGGGTATTGCGCTAGTGTAGAGTGTCAAAGTCAGTATAGAATAATAGAGCTTTTCCACCGACGTCACAAATATGGCCGAAAACAGCTGTTTTGGAGGTCAACAAAGCCACTTTGCCATAAAACGCCATTGTAAGTTTTGTTAGTTTTCAAGAAAATTTTGAAGATTTTACTGCTGTATATTTACAACAAAACCTTTTGTTTTGAATTGTTAATTCAAGTAATCCTGATAATAAGCATTTAAAATTTGAGTGGAAATAATTAAGATAAAGTATTTTATTTTGAGAATTATAATTTGTTGCATTTACAAAACTTGGTTGCATTTCTATCTCGACCTTGACCTTGAACACCTCTAAAGACAGAATAATCATTTAAATGGCAATATAGATTCTGTTTATAATTAGAAACAGATTATTTTTTGTTTTATTGACAAAATACAAAAGAAGATATCTTCAGAAAATATGAATATAATAATAATATATTAACGCAACGTTAGAGCAAAATTTGTTCGAGCAGCAATTTTCCTCACAAATACGACTGCCACCAGATTTTCATCTTTTCAGATGAAAATATGGATATTGCAAAGCTAATTAAGCTCTAAAGCTAACTACCCCACCACCTTGATTATATACAAATAAAAATACAATTGCATTCGGTTTCGATGAATATACCTCTCTGGCTACTTTATATAAGTAATGGTAACAACTAACTATATTTATTACATCAAACACATATATGCAATGAAAAAATGCATATTGAGACAAATTTACCTGAAATAAAATGGTCACTACAAATTCTTAGCCATTTGATTTTACTTTCTGTTAAATCACCTCTATGTTAATCCAAGATTGCCGACGAGTTGCACGTTCTTGAATTAATCTACCTCTAGTGTATTTTTCCGATGGTAATAGAAATAATTTCTTATCATCGTTTGCGTTTACTGTTTGCACAACTCCACAAATATGTGGCAATTGAACAACAACAAACTCTAGTTTTCTCAAACATACAATCACTCTAAAACAATTCTATTAGTGTTGAAATACCTTATTATTAACCTGAGTGTTTTGAAACTACAAAAATAACTAAAATAAAGTAAAAAGTACGAGTTTTGAATTCAATCTTGCGATTTGTTGCCCTCCAGATCAGCTGATTCTGACAGTAGTTCAAATGGCGCTGACGTCACGTGGAAAAGCCTTATTCTGGAAGCATAGCATAGGACATGAAGAATAAGATATATTAATTTCTTACTCATTAAATGGAAATTCTAAGGGTTTGGCAATCAAGTTTGTAAAATTTGTCAATTTTTCGAAGATATCATAAACTCAACTTTCACAACTTTGATCGCGATTATTTCAAAAACGGTGGTATATGAAGTTTTAAATATTTATATTTTTGGAAAATGCAATTAAAAATGCATCGATCGGTATCAAAACAGTTCATCAGCTGGCGTAGTGCTGGACCTACTGGCCAGGCTAATGGTTTGTATTTAGCATAGAAATAATCCTAAAATAAAACTCTTAGGGCGACTTGTACCAAGTTCGGTTACCTTTCGGTTAAATTTGACACGATGGTTAACTGGAAGAAAACGCAAAATGCGCTTGTGCAATCGTTGGTTAACAGATAACCATGACGTTACCATGTAGTAAAAGTAACTTTTGTGATTTGGGCGATTACCAGTGTTGCCAACTGTGAACCAACACTGGCCACTAAAAATATAATAAAAATCCACTAAAATCCACCAAAAAAAATTGGGTCTTAGTGGAAACTACTAGATTTTTACCACCTTTTAACTGTATTTATGAATGGAATACTAAAGATAATTAAGTCAGATTAAATTACATTCGGGAAGAAACACAAAGTTACCTCATTTATTTTTTCAACATACAAAATGTAGTGTTATATTTTTATGGCTGGGATTGGTAAAATTGCAATAAAAATCAAAATATAATTAAAAAACATATTTATTCAAATAAATAATATTTTATTTCTGGAATATTTAATAAAGGAATAGCAATTAGCATTTGTTAAACATAAAAAAGTATATTCTATAAAATTAAAAGATTTCATAAACAAAAATTGTAACATTCTTCAAAAATAGCAAAATAGGAATTAATATTTTTTTACTTGAATATATCTTCCGATAAATTTATTATTTCTAAATCATCTAAGTCACATGGATCATATGTTTCTTTGGTTTTAATTTTTTTCACTACGTCATTTGGTACTGTATAAGTATCACAACATATTTGGAGTCGTTTAAGCCCTAAACGAGTATACATTATAGAAAGTAGCGTCTCATAACTCAGTCGGTTTCTCATTTTCGATTTAACTATATTTAATTGGCTAAAAAGCCTTTCAACCTCTGCGTTCGAATGTGGTAGCACTAAAAGCTCAAAAGCAAAAGCTACTAAATTCTTGAAAGGATTTTCATCATTGGCATCTTTGAAATTAGCTACTTCATACCAAAAAATTTTGGTATTTTTTGTTTCATTCCATTTGAAAATGTGAATTTTTCTCCACTCAGATTCGATAATATTAATATTCTCTTCTGATTTTGAAAAATATTGCAATAATGGCACAAGGGATTCTTTATTGTGATTGAGGGCACTTGAAACGCTAATAGTTGAAATTTTTTTCAAGATCTGGAAGTTACTTGGGAATTCAAATGATAAATGACAATTGACAACCAAGCACCAACCAAGGAAAACATATACCACTAAAAAATCACTAGAATGATTCAATACCATTAGACTTTCCACTATAGTGGATTTTAGTCAAATGTTTCCACTAGATATCTTTCAAATCCACCAGATCTAATGGAAATTCTACTAAGTTGGCAACACTGGCGATTACCGTATGTTTATCGTCTGGTTTAGGTAATTTTGACAGTTTGTCTTCAATTTCTGAGGTTAATGTTAGATGTTTATTATTTTCATTTGCGTTCTTTTTCTGCTGGTGTATGTTTTAACTGTTTTATTATTGTTATTTTTGTCTGGGTGTTGTTGAGAAATTTCAATATACAATATAGCACGTGGGATCAACAATGCCGTACCGGAAGGCGATGAAGCTGTAGAAGATATAGATCAAATAGATAATATAATACCTGACAATCATCTCGTACGAAATTTAAATAATATGGTGTGGCATTCACTCATAGATAAATATTTAAGAAATTTGTTATGATTTTTTCTAATAAATTATTTTATACCCACTTAATTTCTTTTCACGAATTTTCTACCATCTATATTATCGTATTTTGCTTTGTAGAACTGAATTAAGTTAAGTCTGAAGACCTTATGACAATAATTTTAGCTATTATCAAGACAAAAGTCATGTGGAAAAAATTAAGTGATATATAAAAAAGGAAAAAGCTTTAAAGTAATCGTTGAAATTGAAATTACCCACAACCCAAATAAAAACTCCATAAATCACAAAATTCTCAGCGTAGAACACTATAAATATTTAAGGGCCCAGATAGTTTCAAAAGTCCCCAAGTTATAAGCGATGTTGCCGGATTACCAAATGTGTTGACCTGTCAGTTACCTAACCAAACTTTAACATAAGAATGGCATTTCCGTTAACCGTGTGGTAACCGTCGTGTCAGTTAACCATTTGGTTAACGAAGTTTTATACAAGTCGCCCTTAATGTTAATGTGGCTCAATTTAATCACAGACCATAAAAAAAACATCCATACATGGGAGAAGCCAACGGCCAACCCCCTTCTTCCTTTTCGCCTATGCCTTCGATCCCCCTTGACAGGTGCCCCCTCTGCTGTCATATCTTCTGCCGTTCCACGGTTCATAAACTCTACGAACCGTGCTGCAGTTCCACTTATAACAGGTTTCCACTGTTGCCAGTTCTCTTCCTTAGTGGCAAAGCTTCTGTTATATTCGGCCATCCTGAAACAATAAAGCTGCTTTTGTGCGAGGGAGAATTGGTTATTTGGCTATTTGGGGATTTAGAGTGGTGAGAGAAATGTTAATGTTCACGGTATTTACAGCTTCGGTTATTTGGGTATTGGAGATTTTGACTTGACAGATAGATGAATCTTTTGCGACCATCCAATTTCCATTTTTTTCCATTTCCATTTCATTGCGAAAGCTAACATACAGAAATGACATCTGCCACTATATTCTAATTATATTTTCCCTGGAAAATCATTCTTAGTATTAAATATTCTGTCTCCAATCCAATCTCCAAATACCCGAATCCGCAACGCACAAAAGGAACCTTTAATGTCCCCATTAATTCAACCTTCCAGCAGATTAATTAAATCTTGACGATCCGTGACACTGATATCGCTATCGTCACTCTCATCACTATCGCTAGAACGCTATATAGATGAGTGTTAGTTCGTCGCATGCCATTGAGTGTCCTGACTATCACTTGAGTGGTATATGCAAGAATATATAAAGGGAGGATGACTAACTCTGTATCCTGTTCTATAAGCAAAAGTGGCTGAAATAACGTCCCGTGATAAGTTGTCAATTTGGGAAGTTGCGCAGTATTTCACTGAGTGTCTATTGTTCTATTTAAAGGCTGTTCGAGCAGTAGTTTGGGACGGTCTGATAACTGTTTAAATTGCGCATGTGCGGTTTGAAACAGTTTCCAAGTGGTTTGGGATTTTGTTGCTCGAACACCAAACTGCAGTTTGCAAACTTCCCCTTCCACTTTCTTACAATTTTGTCGTCATAGAACAAATGACTATGCCAATAGATATGTTTTATGACCAAAGATAAGAGAGAACATCAATGAAAGACTGACAAAACCAGGGTTTAGTTTAGGACTGTGGTGGTGTTCTCTGAAATGGATTTCTCTAACAACAGAGAACACTATACTCTAAGAAGAAGAAGACGCTTCAACTGCGTCTGTCTCAAGTCTCAAACTGAGTTTGGAAATCGTCAAACTACTGCTCGAACATCTTACTAGTAGTTGGGAATAAATTATTTCATCGTAAATTGAAGTGCGCAGGCGTCTGACGGTTTGGGACTGGTTTGAGCCGCTGCTCGAACACCCTTTTAAGCTTCCTTCGCCCATACCTGGCCCATACTACGTAAGGATGCGCAGTGTGATTTAGCGCAACACACCGAAATTACATTCGATAACCCAATGTTGTTTGTGCTACTCCACTACTCGTCCTCCCTATATTTGTTCCCTCCATAGGTATAGGTTATAAACGTAAAGATACGCAAGCGAGTTAAGAAAAGATTTATTTGATTCTTTATAACTGACATATAATGTAACTTGTCACAATGGTTATGATGCCTGTACAAAACTATAAGTGAAGCTCCTCACAAACGGGAATGGCTTTATAATATTTATTTGCAAGCTCAGCGTCTAGACATTTACAATGTTATGATATCTAGATGATTGTTGCACTGAGTAAACGGAATGTACTGAGTATGCGGAATTTAGGCATATAACTCCTCCACCTTTAAGAGGAAACTTCGGGGTTTTTCCAAAGTCCAAAGTTGACGTTAAATGCATTTGTATATTATGAATTTGTTTTAGGGGGTTCTGGAAATGCCTTCATTCTGCTAGAATTATCTTTCTTAAGTCTAAAATACAATTTCTCTCTAAAATGGTAAAATATGGTAAGTGATATTCCTAAAATAATAATTATATAAATGGGTAAGTTAGAATGCGTCCAAATATTGTCTGTAAAAGAAATGGACTCTTCATTTTCTTGGTCTATAGTTAGTTTAGATAACTGGTCTAAGTCAAAAGATTTAAAATTCAACTGAACTGCTTTTGCACTGAACACTGCACTGGGTATATGTGGTAAATATACTGGTTCTTCTTGAATTGCTCCTTCCAAGTTGGCAAACTCGAACTGCTTGGTGGTAAATTTGCAAGAGTAAGGGACCGTCAATAAATAGGTGCCCTTCAGTTTGTGGATTTCTTCGTTGCCACATTTTTCGTTCACTAATGTTTCGTTGGGTGTGATGAGTATATATTTCTCATCACTGATAGTCTCGACCAGGATATCGGAGATTTGTACCGGAACATGGGTATAACGGGGATCTTCCTTAATTTGTAGGAGGTTTCTGATGCATGTTTCCTGTTGGTAGTTCCTCGATATCTGACAATTTGCAGAAGTATTGTGGTTGTATCTTCAGGCATTTGGTTTTGAGGTAGCGGATGGAATCATCTTCAAAGCCCACATAAGAGGTAGGGGGAATAATTGTGGTTGATTCACGGGTAGGAATAGAGAATAGGTGAACTAATTTATTAGGTCAAAATAATATTAAATACATTAAATAGGTGAGCCGGTCAATCGTCATTAACATCATCATCGTCGCCACCAACAGTTGGCCATTCAAAGATTTGCTGATAAAAGTTTTCAATTTCTTCATCCTCTCCTACGATAAATCTCTCCTTTTTGATATTCAACATCTTTTTGCACTGATTGGGACTTCAATTATTGAAGATAATTCTTCGGACGAACTAGAGACCGAACCATCTTTATCCGCAACATATACGAGTTTTCGTGACTTAATTCGAGCGCGTTTATTCATGTTCTCTGCCGGCAACGTGGTTCCACCCGCACGCAAAAGAATAATGATATTATCCAGAGATAGCGGTGTGCAGGTGGCTGGATGGTTTGAATTTTTTTATTTGACTTTGAAATGCGTGGATCCACCTACCGGCGGAAGAGTGAACTACATAGTGATAAGGAAGAGGCGGGATATATAATTATATAATAATAATAATATTCATTCATGGAAAAATAGTAATGAATATAGTTACGTGTAAATATTTCAAGTAACATAAATAAATAGATAATCATACTCAATAAGTGAAGAACACTTGTTTTGAGCCATTATATCGAATGTAAAAATCAATATATAAAATTGTAAAAATGGTTTTAAAAATATTTTTAAGACTATAAGTAATCTAAATTAATATGAATTCATAAAAAATAACTTTTATACATACACTCCTATACAAACATAAGTGTACATCTACATGTTTACATTTATCTCAAAAAATAAGAATTAATATAATATGTAATATTATGATAATTATAATTTATTTACCAATTATTTTTTTTACAATAATATGTATCAAAGAATTTTAAAAGAATAAAATATATAAATATAATTACAGACTAGCAATATCATATATATTTGTTTCTAATAGTTTGTAGGTACTACGGTAAAAAAAACTCTGATATCACTAAAGGAGAACCTTGAAAGTGACCAAAAAATTAATTATCGTAGGTAAATGTGTTGTGGGTGCGGATGTATGGAGTATCTATAGGTATTAAGAGACAAATTTAAACTGGCGAATTGTAGAAACTAGTTTGGAGAGGGCGAGTAGGATGGAGCATTTAAAATTCATAATATTACAGAATCCAAGCATGGTAGTGATAACCGACATTGATTATTTCGTGGATTTGTAATCTCGGTGTTTCTTTAATCCACTTTTTTGCTCGTATTTTGAATTGAATTGTTGAATTAATTCTTTGCAGTTGTAGAGGTAATTGATTGAATAATTTAGGGCCTAAGTAATAGTAAGATCTTTGTAGAACATTTTTTTTCGTTCTTGGTATTACACTGTACTTTTCCTTATTTCGTGTTTTGTAATCATGGGTTGAAGGGATGAGGTCACTTTTGTGTTTGTGTTGCTGCACCACAACGGTTAGGTAAAACAACTGTCTCATAAGTTCAGTTTCATTATAGAGTAGATCGGAAGAGAACATACGTGGTTTCTTGTAAATTACTTTTATTATATATTTTTGTATTGTTTCCAAAATTTTCATATGTACGTTGCTTGCTGCGCCCCATGCAATTATTCCATAACTAAGGTGACTTTGTACCAGAGCATGGTACAGAATCCTCTGTTGTTCTGTGGACAATATTTTAGAAAGATGTTTGAATTTATAAAGTGTGCACCTCAGCTTTTTTGTTACATAATTAATGTGAGTATCCCATCTCAGATGACTGTCCAAATAAATGCCCAAGTATTTGATTGATTTAACTGGATGGATGTTCATTGAAATGTCTTCTCTGCCAATTGTTAATGTATCGAAATCGTGTTTGTTGCTACAATAAGAAGTGAATGGGGCGTATTTTATATTAAACTCTAACTAAAAATACAATAATAATAAACGAAGACGAGATGGGTTATAAAAGTTAAAAACGGTTAATTCTTGCTTTGAAGCCTGGTTGTTCTTTTCGGTGGTTGCTTTGGTGAGTTGTTGGGTGGTTCCTTTCTTTTTGTTGAAGCTGCGTTTTGAAGAATCGGTTCTTTCTCTTGCTGAACCGAAGTACTGGGTTGGCTATCAATTGAGTTCTTGGTAAACTCTATGGTTTCGTTCTCTAACTGTTCCGCAGTATAACTTGTTACGTTCACAAAATCTTAAGTGTCTAGTACTTACCACTATATTCTTCAACTGTTTTCGGGGGTGGAGTACTCATGCTGGTGCTTCCAATGATGTAGTTATTTCCCGCGAAATTTGAAATCCGCGCTGCAGAGTGGTGGAATCTGTCACGAAGGAAATCCAAAATGGCGGGAGAATGGAATTTCCGGGAGGGAGGAACGTGTGGCTGGCAGAAGGCTTCTTTTCGGGAGAGATGGTCTAGATCCCTCGTGGTAATCTGTTCGCAACCTAGTAAGAAGAAGTTCTGAATCTTTTGTGGCAATTTTAAGGAGTTGAATCGTCGAATTTGTATTTGTACTCACCTGTTTTGAGAGATTTACTTTCACTCCTTTTCGTTTTACGGATCCGAGCCCTAAGGATTCTGCACACAACACGTGCTCGACGGAAGTCGGATCTTGTGAACCATCTTCTAAACTGGTTGCACCTCAGAAGTCCAAGAATATCCGAGGCTTCAAGCTTTACCCAAAATTCATTGTGGCTGGGGTGAGTTGGAACGGCCTCCAACAACTACATACTGCGAGCAGTCCAGCGTAGTCACCAATCATTCCAGAGAAGTCCCGAGCTCTAGAGTCCAGCCAGTCCAGCGGTCGGCTCTCAAATTCCACGAAGGTCCAGAGATTAACCTACCACCGATAAGTCCAATTTATTTTATTTTATAATTGCACAACTTAGACATTAGAGAATAAGAATTGCAATAACTTATTCAATCATAGTAATTTAAACTATTTGTCCAGTCAGCATAATTCAAAACTATTATCTATTTAGTCAGTATCGTTTAATATTGTTACAGCTGTTAATTATCTCGTTGAGATATTAGTGATCAGTTAGTACAAGTTATACTTACATCGATATCTATCTGGCATTGATATTTCGAGCTCACGTATATTTTTGTATACTAACTTACCTCTGTACAAAGGCAGACCCTGTTATTCGATGATTCCATAAGATGAATGAGATAATCGTTGTTACGCAGATCTGCTTAACGAACGCCTCGATTAGAATCATTAATCGGCCTTTTGGAAGTTTTATTTCTTCCGTGGAGCACAGCGGTCACCCTTTCTTGACTCTTAGTGCTACAAAATATTGTTAGTTTTAGTTATTGAGTAGATTTTAGTAGTAGAATCTTTGCTTACCTGATGGGATGAATACACTATTAAATAAAATTTGAACGTAATTCACAACCGTAGTTTTGTGTTTATTATTATTGCTGTCATTCGCGTCAAATCAGAGAAGCATTGACTGGTGAAGTTGTCAGTTGACGCCTGATCTGACAAACCCACGGAACGTCTTTAACCAAGAGTATAGGACACCTTAAATCTCAACTTAATTTTGTGCAGCATCACTGTTCTTCCCATTGGTTGTTCGCTTGTTCAATATTTTTTTTTCTTTTATTTATTTTGGTTATTGCTATCCTTATATTTTATTGTAATAAATAAAACCTTTGCCTCGAAGATATATATATATATATATTTCTTTTGCTTGCTACATTTTGGGGAAGTACCCTTAACGTTTCAAGGTTTGAGAGTACATCGGGGCTGGTTGAGTCTAAACCTTGTGGCGCCCGATTTAGGTAGTTTACCTCTTCCATCTTGCAACCCACGCCGTCTCCACTTAGAGCGAAACCGTTTGGCGGCCCAACCAGCTCACTGGAATCAGGAATTCCACATCCAGCATTGGTAGGTTTTATAAGATTAAAAAAAAAGGGCGTTACAAATTTGGCGCCCAACGTGGGGCCAAACAGGCCTGGCCTGCATTGCTTTGTGTACTTTGCTAATTTAATTTGATTTCACTTTTATTTCATTTTATTTTGCTTGTAATAAAGTTTCCAAGATTCGATATGGACGTGAATAGGTTATCGACAGACGAGTTAACTTACGAGTTGACTATTAGGGGTTATCCTCCTGGTGGTGCGAACGTTCAATCCAAAAGAGCTCGACTACGTGAGCTATTGAACACAGAAAAAACCTGTCCTATCGTCTTTGATCCTTCAAGTTTCGATTCTAGGGCTGAATTATAAATTTGTGCTTCCAAATTAGATGGTTTGGTAGGTGACCTGCAGGAATTTAATTATCCCAATGCAGATAACGAGTCTAAACGAATAAAGTCGAAATTACGTCACTTGCGTGGTCGTGTGTCTCTGATTACCCCAAAAACTGACGAAGAGAATACCGAATGTAAGAATTTAATCGAACTGTGCGATCACGTATCCCAAACGCTAGATGATCTCATGAAAGGTCATAGGGAAACGGGACTCATCAATGTTCTCGATGAACCAAATTGTGACTCGACTCCGCCATTAATTTCGGCGCCTGCAGAAGAGGATATTTTTGAGATCGTCCAGTTCGTCGATCCACGCTAATAAATCCGGACGAATTGTCAAATAGAATGGCAAATCTTTCCATATTTTCAAGTAGAGAACCCCAACGCAGTATCTCGGTTAACCCAATTTCTTGTTCTCGGGATTCTAACTTGTCCAAGTGGGGAATCATGTTTGATGGCACTGGTGGTGTGTTAGATTTTTTGGAACGAGTTGAAGAACGTAGAATATCGATAGGGGTAACAGTCGAACAGTTAGCGAAATCCGCAGTTGAATTACTTTCGGGTGATGCGTTGATGTGGTTCCGGTCTCGGAAATCCACCCTTACTACTTGGGATGACATTGTAAGAGGGTTAAGGGACTCTTTCCTTCCCTATGATTATGAAAGTGCACTTTGGGACGAAATTCGGAGAAGAACTCAAGGTCCAGACGAGAAAGTCGTAGTATTCGTGTCGGCAATGTTAAATTTATTTAATAGATTACCGGTACGACCGTCAGAATCGATACAGTTAGGTCTAATCCGCAGGAACCTGCTACCAGAGCTGCAAACCGCGATAGCACTGCAACCGTTGACGTCGATTGAACAACTACTAAGAAGTGCTCGGTTGGTCGAAGAAGCTCGAGCTAGAGCTGATCAATATCGACCTCCTCCAAACAAACACCTGCTCGAACCGAGTCTCGGCTATCATAAGACAAAAGCAAGTCAGCATGTTACTGCATCTGCGTCTACTGGCATTCCGAACGAGTCGTCGCCGTGTACTAGTAAGGAATTACGTTGTTGGAAATGTGATCAGAGTGGTCACCGCGCGGTAGACTGTCGAAATACCAGCCAAATTATGTGCTACAAATGCAGAAAGCCCAATGTTACTCTTAGAAATTGTCCGACATGTTCTATCAATCGCAACTCAGCTTCGGGAAACGCTCGAAGGAGTCAGTGATCGGCCGGAACTGGCTCTCTTCAGAGAATAACTCGGCCGATGAACAACGTTATGCTTCAAATAAAGTCATTCTAGATTATATCCTTCATAGTACCTCGGGAGATAATAGGCCTCATGTGAAAGTTTCTTGCTATGGTATAGCTATCTTAGGATTATTGGATTCGGGTGCTAGTCGTACTATTCTCGGGAAACCCGGCATAAGTTTAGTAGAACAATTTAAATTAAATGTTAACACAATCGACCAGAGTTGTATCGTCGCAGACGGATCCTCCCATGAAATCATCGGAACGTGTTCGCTACCGTTAGAATTGGAAGGTAAAATAAAAATGGTAGATGTAGTTCTTGTTCCAGACGTACCGCATACTCTTATCTTGGGGGTAGATTTCTGGGTAGCAATGGGTGTAGTCCCTGATTTACGAAGTAACTCTTGGCATTTTTCTTCATGCTTGCTCAGTTGTATCGAGGATGATAATCGATTCGAAGTAAGCTCCGATCAAGCGTTAGAACTACATCAGCTCGTGGATAACTATTTTAGACAGCTTAAGTCTGAACTTGGTTGTATTCAGGGAATCGAGCATAAAATCGTTGTAGATGATCCTACACCGATAAAACAACGAAATTATCATGTGTCTCCGAAAATCCAGGACGAAATAAATAAAGAACTCGACAGAATGTTAGCGCTCGGTGTTGTAGAACCGTCAAATAGCGCATGGTCTAGTCCGGTCTTGATGGTTCGAAAGAAAGATATGTCCTATCGTTTTTGTGTTGATTATCGCCGTCTGAATAGGGTGACTGTTAAGGACGCTTACCCGTTACCTAGGATTTCGAGTATTTTAGATAAGCTTCGTAACGCAAAATTTTTATCGGCTCTGGACATTAGGTCTGCTTACTGGCAAATACCAGTCGCGCCTGAAAGTCGACCATTTACATCATTCTCGGTCAGCGGAAGAGGACTATACCAGTTTTGCCGTTTGCCATTTGGCCTTACCAATTCTCCAGCCGTGTTTCAAAGGGTGATAGACACTGTCATTGGACATGACCTTGAACCCTTCGTTTTTGTTTATCTCGATGACCTGGTGATCGCAACTCCAGATTTCGAACAACACTTGAACATCTTGCAGAAAATATTCGATAGATTGACTCGTGCTCAGTTAACCTTGAATCGCGACAAGTGCAAGTTTTGTTTACCTCGCCTCAGATACCTCGGTTACGTAGTTGATAAAAGGGGCTTGCATGTCGACCCTGAGAAGGTTTCGGCAATCGTAAATATTCCCGTACCCAAGTCCCAGAAGGAAGTCCGACAATTCTTAGGAATGGCCTCGTGGTATAGGCGCTTCATACCAAATTTTGCCGATTTAGTCGTGCCCCTAACATCACTTCTTCGCAAAAATAAACAGTTTTCGTGGAGTACGTCTTGTGAGGCTTCATTCCGAAAGGTCAAGGAACTGCTAATATCAGCTCCTGTACTTCGTTGCCCCGATTTCGAACGTGAATTCACCGTACAAACGGACGCTAGTGCTTTTGGCATCGGAGCTGTGTTGACACAACAATATCCGGATGGTGAACATGTCGTTAGTTATATTAGCAGGTCTTTAACGCCACCGGAAAGGAACTACAGCACTACTCAACGAGAATGTCTCGCGGTGATTTGGGCAATCGAAAAATTCCGTGGATACCTGGAGGGATATCACTTTAAAGTTATTACCGATCATCACTCTTTGATTTGGCTGCAGCAACTTAAAAATCCCACCGGTAAGCTCTGTCGATGGGAGTTGCGGTTGCAAGCATTTGACTTTGAAATTTCCCATCGGAAGGGAAGGCACAACGTCGTCCCAGATGCATTAAGTCGCAGTGTTCCAGTGTTGACGGGAAGCGTTGCACTCGATCAAGTCCACGTTGAAAATCAAACGGGAGAGGACTCCTTTATTATGGTACAACAACCCACTAAAGACCAGTGGTACAACCGCATGTTAAATAGCGTTCGCGATAATCCACTCAAGTTCGACAAATGGCGTGTACATGAATTCCAACTTTATAAATACCCGTCTAAAAGTGATTCGGATGCCGACGTGAACGATTGGAGGCGCGTGATTCCGAAAGAATTGCGCCGAAAGGTCCTTCAAAGTTGTCATGACCATCCTACGAGTGGGCATTTGGGTGTTTTCAAAACGTATAATCGTCTTAAATTGTCGTATTATTGGCCACAGATGCGTAGTGATGTGGCTCGATATGTTCGTGGTTGTGCTATTTGTCAGGCGACAAAACCTGAGCAGCTGGCACCAAAAGGGCTCTTGGCGCGCAATCCTGTCGCGGATGTACCTTGGAAGGTAATTTCGAGCGATATCGTTGGTCCATTTCCGCGGTCGAAACAAGGGAACGTCTACATTCTCGTCGTACACGATTGCTTCTCAAAGTTTTCTCGGCTATTTCCTCTAAGGAAGGCGACTGCCAAGAATATAGCTCGCATCCTCGAGGACGAGATTATTTTGCTATTCGGTGCTCCACAGTTTTGGCTCGTGGATAACGGCGTGCAATATACCGGCAAGGAACTGTCGGCTTTAACTGCCAGATACGGTATTCGTTTACGTTTCAACCCAGTTTACCATCCACAGTCAAACCCGACCGAAAGGGTGAATAAAACCTTGAAGTCAATGTTGGCTGCGTTCGTCAAGACCGACCAACGCGAATGGGACTTGCATTTGAAGAAATTTGCTTGTGCCTTACGCACGTCAAAACATCAAGTCACAGGATATTCCCCGTTCATGTTAAATTTCAGTCGTGAATTTGTTCGGTCTGGTCGGGAGTATGGCCAACTAAAATCGACTGACAACGTCGAATTCGGTGTAAGGCAAGTGGGCAATCAAGCTCTAGATGCTTGTTACCAACTTGTCCGGGAACGGTTAGAGAAGGCCTATGAGGATAGTGCCCGGCGTTACAACATGCGTCGACGACACGTAGAATTCGCTCCCGGAGACCTAGTTTGGCGAAAAAACTATTCACTTTCGGACGCTAGTCGAAAATTCTCCGCGTCATTAGCACCTCGCTATCTCGGTCCGTTTAAAGTAGCTAAGAAAATTGGTTACGGGACGTACATTCTCGAGGGAGATGAGAATCGTGGTCGTCGGAAGTGGCATATTCAGGATTTGAAGCCTTATCATGATAGACCCCCAGATTTGTGAGTTTCTTTCGAGTACTCTCTTTTACTTTTCATCCTAAAGAATCTCGAGCTTGACTATAGTTTTGGTGTGAAATTTCTCCAGAAATTTCCTATTGGGTGTGAGGGGAATGTTACGTTCACAAAATTTTAAGTGTCTAGTACTCACCACTATATTCTTCAACTGTTTTCGGGGGTGGAGTACTCATGCTGGTGCTTCCAATGATGTAGTTATTTCCCGCGAAATTTGAAATCCGCGCTGCAGAGTGGTGGAATCTGTCACGAAGGAAATCCAAAATGGCGGGAGAATGGAATTTCCGGGAGGGAGGAAAGTGTGGCTGGCAGAAGGCTTCTTTTCGGGAGAGATGGTCTAGATCCCTCGTGGTAATCTGTTCGCAACCTAGTAAGAAGAAGTTCTGAATCTTTTGTGGCAATTTTAAGGAGTTGAATCGTCGAATTTGTATTTGTACTCACCTGTTTTGAGAGATTTACTTTCACTCCTTTTCGTTTTACGGATCCGAGCCCTAAGGATTCTGCACACAACACGTGCTCGACGGAAGTCGGATCTTGTGAACCATCTTCTAAACTGGTTGCACCTCAGAAGTCCAAGAATATCCGAGGCTTCAAGCTTTACCCAAAATTCATTGTGGCTGGGGTGAGTTGGAACGGCCTCCAACAACTACATACTGCGAGCAGTCCAGCGTAGTCACCAATCTTCCCAGAGAAGTCCCGAGCTCTAGAGTCCAGCCAGTCCAGCGGTCGGCTCTCAAATTCCACGAAGGTCCAGAGATTAACCTACCACCGATAAGTCCAATTTATTTTATTTTATAATTGCACAACTTAGACATTAGAGAATAAGAATTGCAATAACTTATTCAATCATAGTAATTTAAACTATTTGTCCAGTCAGCATAATTCAAAACTATTATCTATTTAGTCAGTATCGTTTAATATTGTTACAGCTGTTAATTATCTCGTTGAGATATTAGTGATCAGTTAGTACAAGTTATACTTACATCGATATCTATCTGGCATTGATATTTCGAGCTCACGTATATTTTTGTATACTAACTTACCTCTGTACAAAGGCAGACCCTGTTATTCGATGATTCCATAAGATGAATGAGATAATCGTTGTTACGCAGATCTGCTTAACGAACGCCTCGATTAGAATCATTAATCGGCCTTTTGGAAGTTTTATTTCTTCCGTGGAGCACAGCGGTCACCCTTTCTTGACTCTTAGTGCTACAAAATATTGTTAGTTTTAGTTATTGAGTAGATTTTAGTAGTAGAATCTTTGCTTACCTGATGGGATGAATACACTATTAAATAAAATTTGAACGTAATTCACAACCGTAGTTTTGTGTTTATTATTATTGCTGTCATTCGCGTCAAATCAGAGAAGCATTGACTGGTGAAGTTGTCAGTTGACGCCTGATCTGACAAACCCACGGAACGTCTTTAACCAAGAGTATAGGACACCTTAAATCTCAACTTAATTTTGTGCAGCATCACTGTTCTTCCCATTGGTTGTTCGCTTGTTCAATATTTTTTTTTCTTTTATTTATTTTGGTTATTGCTATCCTTATATTTTATTGTAATAAATAAAACCTTTGCCTCGAAGATATATATATATATATATATTTCTTTTGCTTGCTACATTTTGGGGAAGTACCCTTAACGTTTCAAGGTTTGAGAGTACATCGGGGCTGGTTGAGTCTAAACCTTGTGGCGCCCGATTTAGGTAGTTTACCTCTTCCATCTTGCAACCCACGCCGTCTCCACTTAGAGCGAAACCGTTTGGCGGCCCAACCAGCTCACTGGAATCAGGAATTCCACATCCAGCATTGGTAGGTTTTATAAGATTAAAAAAAAAGGGCGTTACAAACTGACGCCGTGTACTATAAGTTTGTTCTTTGTAATTTTTGCTTTTGGGTCATTGATACGCGCTGTTTTCAGGTTTTTCTGTTATTATAATCTTCTTTTATATAATCTTTGGATATGTATATTCCACTGCCCTTCAGATTAGTTGCGTTTTCTAAGATGGCTAACTTCTGTTTGTAATAAATAAGTTCTGCTATAATAGGTCTCGGTCTTCCTGTATTTTGGTTTCTGTCTGCAATTCTGTACCAGTCTCTTAAATCATGAAACTTGCATTCAACTCCACATCTCCTATTTATGATATCTAAAAATAATTCGATATCCTGGGTTACTTCATTGCCTTCATTCATTCCATGAATAATTAAGTTGATTTTTTTTTGTTGCCTTTCATTCACTAATACTCTTTGCTCTAGAATCTTGAGATTTTCATTCAGCCCGACATTCTCTTTTTTAAGCCTTCAATTTCTACTGTCAGATCTGTCTTAATGTTTTGTATTTCTTTTTTATTTCATCATTTTGCTTTTTGATTTCTTGATTACTCGAAATCACAGTTCTAATTAGGTCGTATAAATCTTTATTGGAAATTTCCTTTCCCTCCTGAACATTAGTTGCCGTATTCGATCGTTCTGACATTTCCTCGCGTAAAATTTTGGTACGGTATGATATGCTCCCACTTGCGTGTTTATTACTGATTCCAAATTTGCTACCAGTCTAACAATAATTTGTCGTGTGGCACTGATTTGAACGTCCCCACTTGTGATATTGGAAAATAGTCTTTACTTACAGATTTTCGATTTGGAATTTCCACAATGTATGACTTATTATGCGGTAACCACTTCACTCTGCTCCTGGATTTTTGTGGAGGTTGGTATTCGGGACTATTGGGCGAAAGAACTAAGTTTTGAAGTCCAGTATTAACTTATTTCAAGGTTTAATAATTCACACACACTGTCAAATATAGGTGATAAAAATAATTGTTTTCCATAATACAACCGGTTACATGAATGTACTATATATATATATTATACTCTACATTATTTAATAATATTGTACCGCTGTTATAATCCAATATCATATTGAGTTTTTCTAAAGTCTCTGTTCCTAAAAGTATGTCGAAATGTTGGTGAAAATTAAGAATATAGAATTTAAGAAATTGTTGTGGTTGGAGTAGATCGATCACAAGAACTTCATTATGTTCCGATTGGTTCAAAATGCTTTTAATTCTGAACACTTCTTTCGTAATTTCCTTAAAAAAATACTTGTGGGCTATGCGAGGGTTACTTAATGAATTATTCGCACCTGTATCTATTAATATCTTAAGTCCGTTTATGTCTATGTAAGGTAAGCTAGAAGATATCAAATTATGATAGGTTTCTACTTGTTTGATTCCGAGGCATTTTGCTGAAAATTTTCTGTTACTGTTATAATCATCGTTATCATAACTAGGATCTACAAAATCGACTTCGTTTAAATTTATTTGTGGATTTCTCCAATGCTTAAACTGTGGTTTATTAAAATTAGTTGTTGTTCTATTAGATTAGATGGATTTGTGGACCGATTGATTGCATTAAAAATATTCTGTCGCGATTGCGTCGGTCGTTGATTATTCATAGTATTAAACTGCTGACGAGGTTGTGTTACCGCCGCTGATGTAGTACCGTGGGTAGTACTTCTGTTTGGATTTTGTTGACTAGCCGAATTCGATTGTTGATAATAATTTCTTGTCGGTGTTGTTACTGTAGCTGGCCTATTATTAACGTTAGGTCTAAACTGATTATGTGATGGAATACTAGGAATCTTATTATATGTGATACTTTTACTAGATATATTTGTAGGATGTTTAGAAATATATTTTAAAATTGCAGGAACTACTTCCGTAACTTATGGGCAATCGTCTGTCTGTCGGTATGGTCTCCAAATTTGGTTCTTAAACTGGTCTTTAGTTCATTCCAACTAGAGATGTCCGATCTCGTACTTACGAATTTTTCTGCGGCGTCTCTTAATTTATTCATAACTAAACAAAGTGCATATTCGTTCAAAGTGTCGTCTGTAGTTTCTCCGTATTTATTAATGTTTAGAAGTAAATAAAAATTCGTACTTACCAGTAAAATCACTGTAGACACCGCCTCAACGAGGCATTCTCTTCATAAATTGCCATTTTTAATTGGATATTACACTGTAAACACATTTCACTTCTTGGCCAGCCAAGATTACTTTCCAACACACCGTGACATAAATTTTCACTTATTCCCTTTGCTATACAAAAATTAACTATCAACGTTCGATTATGATCACATAAATTTTTGTCGAAAAACACTTTTCTATTGAAACAAGGCCATTTATCTGAATTGCCAATTACCTCTTGCATCATTACCCATGGTATTTTGCAAACTTGTCGCCAGTACGCACTATATCCCCTTTCTCTATTTTTTTTCAATATCTTGTGAAGAAATTACTGAATTTATATTTTCAAAAGCCTGAAAACAAAACTCGTCACCTTCGACAACAAAAGAAGCCAGTATTTATGAAAAATAAGTTTTTATTAAATTTTAAACACGGAAAAACCTTCAAACATTTAAGGTACGAATTTTTATTTACTTTCAAATGCGTTTTTCCCAACCAAAACCCCTTTTGGTCCAATATCCCGCAAGCTTGTTGGAACAAAAAGGGGCCAATATCTCCACAGAGTCGAAAATTGGTATTCTTAATTTTCGTCTTATTTTGGGGCGTTTTATCAGAAAACGCCGATAAATCTTAGTGATCGGAAACGAGCCTCATTTTTGTTTATACAGGGTGTCCCATAATAAATGGATAGCCTTGAAATAGCTTGTAACAGACCCTATGACCGTTCTTAGAAAAATGCATAAAGATGAGTCCAAGTAGCAAGATATGATTATTTTTTATAGTTATATGTTCTACCATATTTTACTTCTGAACATTAATGGCAATAATCCACTTATTAAATACATCAATAAACTACACCATTTTTAAATCCTTTGAACACGTATTTTTACAACAATTGGTCACTTGAGTTTCCAAACATTTTTTCAACCGCGGGGCGACCAATAAATGATTTGGCAATACATCAAAAATCGAGAATATTTCGTAATTTCTTACAAGCTATTAGTTTCCTGTTTATTTTACAGCCAAATCCGATCTTCAATCAACTGGATATATACTTCTCATTCTTATATTTAATATTTCCATCAACTATCATAAGTCATCAAAAACTGACATCATCGTTTTTCACAAAACTTGTACACTCTTTCAGCTGCAGTTCTATAACATTCTTTAACTTCACTATGATCTCCACGTAGCACTGTTGGTCGACCATTATCAGTGCCTTCAGAAACTTCGGTGTTCAGTGGGACACTACTTATTATATCACAGGACAAATCTTCGGCTAATTTTGACGTCCCTTCACCGAATACCCTTATTTTCGATGAGCAAGAAGTACATCTTATATAATTCATATTTTCTACAATTCCTATGACAGGTATTTTCATTTTCCTGAACATTGTGATGCCTCGTTTTGTTACCTCCAAAGCAGCAGACTGAGGCGTTGTAACAATTACAGCACCTGAAAAATAAATATTAAACACAGGATAATATGAAATATAATGTCTCACCTGTTATTGGTACATTTTGTATAAGGCTCAAAAGTGTATCTCCGGTACCTGGAGGAGTGTCTACGATAAGAAAATCAGTTTCCCCCCAATCAACTTGTCTTATAAGCTTTTCCAAAGCTTGCATTACCATCAGACCTCTCCATATCACCGCAGCATCTTTCTCAATCAAGAATCCCATGGACATGCTGAAGAATGAAGCTTATTTAATTTTTCATGTATATCTAGTCTTGGAAGTTAAGTAATACCATGAAATATCGTAGTTCTTAAGAGGAACCATCAGATTCTCGGATGTTAATAATGGTGTATCATTCAAATTCATCATCAAAGGAACTGTTGGTCCAAAAACATCAGTATCTAGTAGTCCTATGCTTCTGTCAGGATATTTCAATTTCAGAGCTAGAGCTAGATTTACTAGAAGAATATGCATCAGTCTGTCGAATGTGTCTAAAAATGATATACTTAGTTACCAGAAACTGTGCTCTTTCCAACACCTCCTTTTCCAGATGCCACTAGTATAACGTGCTTGACACCTTTTATTGGTTTCTGTTTTGGTAATCCTCTTGCCATTAATTCTTTCCTTCTTTTCTCAATATCTACTGAATTAGAACAAGAATAATAAACGTCAAGCTATAAAAAAAGTTTAAATACTCGTTAGAAGAAAAAACTCACAATTACGATATTACCTTATCAATCAGTAGTTTTCTAGATCGAAAAATTTGCCTACATTGGAAGATGGACATATTGATGATAGGTTTCCAAAAAAATCAAATAGAACAATCTTTTTAGTTATACTTTGAATCGAGAACGTTTTCTGTTAAGTAAAATTTGTTTTGAGTATCATGATTTCATGATGAATATACTGTAATACTGTATACGATAGACTGAATCAGAGACAACACTGTGTTGTCTCTGGACTGAATACACTTATGATTTATGATGCAGACTCTGCATTGCAGAGAACCAGAATGGTCATATGTCATATGTCATGGTCAAGGAGGATAGGGAGGGAGTACTTAAGTAAAGCTCGCTGCAGACGGAGTATGTTTTGCTGCATGTTTCCTTGACTGGAGCCAGGCATAGTGCTGACATCACGTGCACGGTTGGTTGCTTGAACTCGTGCATGATTTGATGATAGAACCGGTGCTATTTTCGGTGAATGTTTTCAGGCATCGTGCCATGTCGGAGCACTCGGAACTAGTCGAGTCGTACTCAAAAGTTATTTTGCACATGATAACAAGTTACTTTTGATTCTTGGGACATTTTCTCTGTTGTAACAATGATTAGAAATAGAGCTTGATTAGAATGTTCAAATTTTGTATCATTTGTCACAGTTATATTTTTCTGTACGGTCATTTTACATACATGAAGGCCTGCATCGTGTGAAGCCAACACAAGCAAAGGAGCCATCAACACACCATGCGCGGCAACATTAACCGGACCGTGCAGCAAAACAAGCAAGCAATCATGCAGCAAAACATACTCCGTCTGCAGCGGGCTTTACACAGTGAAGCCGCGCGCCGCGCAGAATGTAGGCAACCCGTCAAGTATGTACAGCACACGAACAGTATACATGCGACAATCACTTATCTATGCGCACAGTAACAAAGGGAATTTTGCTGATATTCTGATTTTTTGCTTGTCATAAGGAAGAAAAATCACAAGAAAGTCAAAGCGTTTATTGTATCATCGTTTAGAGTACTTACAAGCTACAATGTAATATACATTCTATGAGATGCTTATAAAATTAATTACTACCTAAACCGCAAAAAAAAGAAACTCACATGATTGTACAACATAAACAACACATTATGTCCTTTAAAATACACAATAATGTCCTTTAAACAAGTCTAACTTATTTTAAAACTGCCTCCTAGTGTTAGATATATCTATAACATTTATTGCAATAAAATGAAATCTTATATCTACATATTTTGCCGCAATTGTCTTTATTAACAAAAATAAATAATTATCTAAGGGAGGTTGATCGAAAACATGGTCATTGAGGGTTTCAAAAATAATAGAATTTGAAAAATATTGCCTTGCTTTCCACCACTTTTACAATGGCCTGACGGATGAACTTATCACTTATAAAGCAGATTTTAACTAAATCAGCGGAAGGTTAAAGCAAACCATCTCTATTTTTCACTGCCATGAGGGTTGGAGGTATGTTTTCTCTGCATGAGGGAAAGTGCAGCATGCATTCGCGCGTATGATGTTCATACTTCGCGGGTTGCCTATACGCCAGGTGGCTTCACTGCCGCGCGTTGCGCACTTAACCAATGCTACCTCCCTACCTTCTATCTTCCTTGGTCATGGTGGTTTGAAGCATATACTTAAACTTCTATACCGCTAGCATTGCGGAAAAATGAAGCTAAAGACCTGGGGATAGCTGGCGATATGCGCATGCGTCATTGACTTTTTTTGGTAAGAGAAGGGACATGTCCCTATTTTGTTACCATGGATACCATATGTGGCATACATATGTGACTCCTAGCCACTACCCTTTCGCGCATGCGTACTAAACTCTCAATCCCCATAGTGAGCTTCACAAAAAAAATTCAAGGATCAAATTATAGGCACAGCATAAGAAAAAATACAGCAGAGAAAATCTAGTGATGGGAACGGTTAGCACCGATCCTCCGCGCATGCTACCATTTCGATGTAAATCCTTGAAAACCGCACAGTGCAGGCGGTGTGTGGATAATTCTCCCATTAGCATACAATGAGAATTAATGATAAATAGCTGATATCGGCATAATGTTTGGAGACTAGTTTTATAAAATCTTTTTTTTTATTATTATATGAGCACTCGTCAAGTAGGAGAGCTCAACAAGAATTATAATAGATCTTTAAGAAATCTCCTCTATCAGGCAGAGCTATTGGATGAATGCCTGAACTTTTTTCGTAATTTTAAAGTTAACAATAATTGGAATCAGGATGTTGGTAATAGAATTCAATGTTTTAAATCCATACAAATAACAATTATAGAATTGTAGGTAAAAGTCCATTATCTCAAAGTGGAGTGAAGTAAAATGTAGAAAAAAGAAACTCAAAGTCTTCTCCACAATAAATTGTTTATTAATTATAGTATAAAAAAAATATGGAAGGACCTTGAAAATGAAGAATACAAATATATATTTACAATGAGATTGAATCAAGATTGCCTAGAAAATTTATTTAGGACCATTAGGCAACAACATGGAAATTGTAGGAATACCACACCAGTCCAAGTTCAAAGATCATTTAAAAAACTATTATGCCTAAAATTATTTCACTCAGGCACAGAAAATTGTGAAGCAGATCCAGAGTCAATGCTATTGAAACTGAATGACGTTCTCATTGAGAGTTCAAATTTAGATGCCCCCAAATAGTGTATACTGAACCATTGACACCGTCTACAAAAGAGACGATGTGTTACAAAAAAACTTGATGAGATATTTGTGGGTATTTGCTGCGAAAAGCCCTCAAAGTTCACACCTGTGATGTGTGTACCTACTAAATTCTCAAAAGAAAGACAAGAGTTAGATGACTCCTCTTTATTTATTTTCTCTCAGGCATACGGGAATAAAGAAAGAAGTGTATTTGGAAATCTGAATACCCCAATGATACGTTTGTGGATTTAATCACAAAAATGGAATATGCTTTTCAAAATAATTTTGAAAGATTGGCTTCCCAGCCAAAACTTAGTCTGAATTTATTTCAAATTGTAAATAAACTTCATTTCAAGCATCCCTGTCCTAATTTCCTCAAAAAATGTATTCTTATGTTATACATTAGATTAAGAGTTAAATATACATTGAAAGACAAATTAAATAAATAAATTACTCAAAGACCAACAAAATATTACAAGGAAAAGTAATTATATGGCGTCATAATTGAATTGTTTTTATTTTCGTATGAGTATTATGTATGAATAAAGGAGTTTAAGTTTTATATGTCTTTTTTGCTCCTTAAATTATCATAAATAATATTAACTTTACTATCACTTTTATAAATTCTCAGTTATGAATTATACTATAGTTTCTATCATGAAATACAGTTAAGATTTAAAATATTTCATTATATAATATATAAACCTCCATTTGTAATATACCAAAGGCATACGCTATATTTCATTATCAAATTTTATTCAATACAAAACCATTTTAAAAATTTCATTTGTGTTAACTTCACAAGTCTAATAGTATTACATATTTGATGTATTGTGAGCAATTTTTTGAAGCGACATCAGAAACAACCATTTCTCTGGCGACATGTTCGTGAAATTACAAATAAAAATTTAACTTGAGAATATCTTTTTAATTATCAACTTTCCAGCTTGAGCAATTTCAGTTTCAGAATGAGCATTTTACGTATATTTTCTCTGATATTACTAATATTGGGAAAAATAAAATATCAGCGTCAACTTCTTTCCGGTCTCTGTTAGTAGTAGTAGTTAGCGTTAGTAGTTCAAATCTAACTTAAACTATTCTCTAACCTATAATATAAATCAAATTTAAATGTTTTCCTTTTGGCTTTCGCATTTTTTTTATCATCAACTCTTCTGATTACTACCCACTATCAACATATTATTGTAAATCATGAGACATCTAGGGAAGCACTGCCTCTCTAAAGTATACCAGCCCATCATAAATGTACCAAAATCATCTAATATCAGTCATAAAGATGTTACTTCAAAAAGCCAAAGGGTACGTGATTTTTGATTTTATAATCAAAAGTTCTAAGATTAGTTTTTTGTTTTTAGCTAATGTTGGAACTAGGTTTAATACAGCAAGCAAGTACAGGATTTTTTCATATTCTACCAATGTGTTATAAGAGTTTGAGTAAGCTCATCAAGATTGTAGACAATGAGATGTCGAATGTTGGAGGACAAAAAGTTATAATGCCCACATTAACGAATCAAAAATTATGGAAAAATAGTGGTATGGTTAATCATTTATTACTGGGGATTTGATGGAACTTCATTCCAAAGATTTATCAAAAAAAAGGTCAATGTGTAGAACAGGTCCCCGCGGATCTCGGTAATTTAGCTTTAGCAGCAACTTTAGGACATGTAATGGAACTGGTTCCACCTAAAACTATTAGGCGGTCACTTTATCTTGGCAAGGAAAACAATTGTAGAACAGGTTCCCACCAATTATTGGCAAATTTTTTGGCTAGTTGTGTAGTTATATAGGAACACATTCCAATTTAAATTTTAGCTTAAATTTAAAAAAAGCTTACGGGAGGGTGGATTGAATAGGGGTGCTCGGGGTGGGGAACATAAAGGCCGATTTCATAATAAATCCCTAATGGTCAATTAAATTAATTAATTCTTCAATTTATTTAACTTATATCTTGATGATAGAGTAAAAATAGTGCATTTTTTAATAACTTCCACTACGTCAGTCACCTTATCTTTCGTTCTTTTAAACTTTGAATTATATTTCCATTCAAAAAATATGAAATTTTTAATGTCGGATTAAAATTAATAGGAATTATGAAATCGGTCCTAAGCTCTGTCGTAAGTGTTTAGTGATATAGTTTTAGTAGTAATTTGGCTAATAAATCCGATAAATAATAAAAGTGTTGCAATTAGCGAAAACAGAGTCTTAAAAAATATAAGAGGAAGGAAAAAATCAGCCTGCCGCTATTTATGTTGTCATATGAGCATATGAATCAGACTTAAGAAAACTTGGAGGTGAAAATAGAAAACTTTATAATTTTTTCTCGGCAACTTGTTCTACACATTGACCAAAAATTTAAAGTTTACTTTTTCACCCCGAATTTCTCCTAATTCCGACTCATATGACAAGCCTGTGTGCCACCATTTATTTATTTATTTATTTATTCCTACAAATTTGACTTCATGTATAGGATGTCCGTATAAATGTGTCATTCTGGCATCATCGCACAATGGCTGTATCTACAACATAAATAGCGGCAGGTTGATTTTTCCTTGCACTAATATTTTTTTATGGCCCTGTTTTCGTTAATTGCAGCACTTTTCTTATTTATTGGGTTAATTTAGTATCATATCAGCCAAATTACCACAAAAGTATATCACTAAACACCTATTTTCCCCACCCAGTACCCCTATTCACTCCACCCTTCTGTAAGCTTCAAGGCTAGAAAGTACATTTAGGGTATTGCACAATCTTTTATAAGATATAAAAATACAGAAAAGTAAATACACTCATATGGACACAAGAACAGTATAAATAACATTAAACAAGGAGACTTAACATATATAAAATTAAAATAAATATAGTTTAAAAAAAACTAAAAACACGCTTTTAAAGAATATCGAACTAAAAAGTTGAAAATAATTTTGAAAATAAACTTAAAACAGTAGTTTATAAAAAATACTAGTATAATTGGGGGAAAAGCGTGGGGCGCTTTGTGCCATAATTTTCGTATATCGAGCGCCCCACGCTTTTCCCTCAATTATATTAGTATTTTTTATAAACTACTGTTTTAAGTTTATTTTCAAAATTATTTTCAACTTTTTAGTTCGATATTCTTTAAAAGCGTGTTTTTTTAGTTTTTTTAAACTATATTTATTTTTCATTTTTTTGTTCGATTTATTGTCAATAGAGTTTTTCTTTAAGTTCTTGTTGAATAAGTATTCTAAATTTCCAACAAAGGGTGCACGAATGTTAAATTCTTCTTGAACAATGCAATAAAATTCTAACTAAAAATTAATATTGACGCAGATAGTATGATGAATTCCTAACAGAGGGCGGAGAGTAGCAAAATTAGCTTCGAGTTGAAAAAAAAATTACAGTTATAACTTCCAAAACCAATCCAGTCTTGATGTGTGCACTTTACATTAAATTTAAAATAAAATATCGATTTTAAAATTTTTCAAATAAATGATTTTATTCTAAGTGAATTTTTTAAATAACATGTATGTCCAGCATTTTAAGTATAGCTTTTCGATTGTTGAAATTATTCAAATAACTAAATACTTTGATATTCCAAATATTCATAATGTCGTTCATAGTAAGCATCGACATCGAATTCAAATTTGATATTTTACAATTGATATCTGCACTATTATTCAAAAGTAATTCATCGTCGTTAACATATTAGGATCTAAATCAACTATGTGATATCTTTGATAATTATGAATGACTTGATGATTTTTTTTACACTATTCTTAGCGATAACTTGAAAAAGTGGAATTTTTCACTTATTATCCCGACAATTTTCATCAGCTCTTTAATTTTGCCAATTATTGTGGACTTTATAATTCCTAATAAATTGCAATTTCGATTCTATCCTATATTATGAGAAACATTGGAATAACGTGAATTTCATTGCCGTAAATTTGTAATGAGAAGATATTAAAAACTACCGAGTAAATAGAAAAAAATATTTGATTGCGATGAAATTTTGAACATTGATTGAGAAATGTCAAGTTATCAGATGTGTTTTTTCCGATTTTGAATATCTCGAGCCGTTTTTGAGATATTAGAATGTTAATCGGCATTTATACCTGCGCTACACTACATACTCATACCAGACACAATCATATTTAAAATTCCCAAATAATTAGAAAAAATTGTTCGATCACAATGAAATTTTGTATACTGATTCAAAAAAGTCAATCAATTAGAGGTGATTTTACTGATTTAGAATATCTCAAACCGTTCCAGAGATATTTGAAGTCAAACTGGCAAAGTCTGAAAAGTGTTGCAAGACAATTTGACAAAGAATCTTAATTATCAAATGTTTATTTCCGAAAAAAATAGAAGGAAATATCCGATCGCGATGAAATTTTACACACTTATTAAAGAAAATAAAGCGATCAAGAACGTTTTTTCCAATTTTGAATATCTTTTTTCGTTTTAAAGATATTGAAAAAAAAATAGAAAATTTTAAAAAATGCAAGCTTTTTTTCGACCAGTGATGAGCTACCCGAAATATTAGAGATAGAGCCCTAGTATGAGCGAGGCATATTCTTGAAAAAGTTAAAAAAATATTGCATTTTTTTTCAACCCTTAATATCTAAGGGATGGTAAGGGATGAAACATCTAAAACCCGCTGGTCATCTGCTCCCAACCAAAAAGAACATTTAAAAAAAATCAAAAAAAAATCATTCTACACAAATCAAGAAAAAGCGAAATGAAAATCCATCTCCTTATGCAAAGGAGAGTTACATACCCACAAACATACAAGTGAAGTTAATATAAGCGTGTTAATTAATAACAAGTGAAATTTTTTGAAAAAAATTAAAAATAGTTTTTATTGGGCATTTAAGATTTAAACCGTACCGATGAGTACCTAATATTGCTATCCTTTTCTCGATTTTAACTATACTTATGTATTATGTATATGTGTTTGCCAGCAACAGCAATTCCATAACAAATTACTGTTTGTCTACCCCAACACAATATTAAACTTTAAATTAACAATAACGTCTGACGTCTGACAATTGCGACATAACCATAGACGATCTTCCAAAAAGTACCTATATACCAGAGAACGAGACGTATATATACGCTCCATGCTCGTGCGTAATTCCAGTGACGGATCCCATTGTCGTTCCATGTCGACATTATAATGATCTTGGTTGAATGAGATTGAATGAGATAATTATAATTACCAATATTGGATCACACTTGGAGCTTAACAGGCGGCGAGATGTCTGCGATCTAAGTACGAATTCGAAATTTCAAGTCTCTAGACCGTATGGGGCCTGAGAAATCGCTGCGGAGTCCATTGATACAAGAACCGAAAGTAATAAAAACTATTTAAAAACATTGACAACAATTTTACAAAAAGGAGTTATCACAAAACAATGTATATAAGTGTGGCTGATAGAAAATGTTTTGCTCTGAGAAGACAAAGAAACATTGTTTTGACTAATGTTTCTCTTTCATTTGAAAATGGGGAGACTTTAAAATTCAAAAACCAATACCAACTGAATATTTCAGGATAGTTTATCATGTTATTATTCGTTTTAGTATGTATTTTTTTCTAATACCTTATTTGCTATAGTTGCTCCATGATTATTATATTTTAATTCTCGAATCTTCCAGAAACTATCAACTGAAATATAAACCATTAGCCTGGCCAAGGTTAGAATTGCCGTCGAAAATTGACAGATGTATGGACTCAGGCCTGTTCGGGGAGTCGCTATTTGCACTATCTCGCACTATCAGCTGTTCACGGAGCTCAATGATAGTACTACAAATGCTATCGTGACGTCATTAATTTTTGTGTGTCACGTCATAAATGAATGCTATCAACGCTATTTCCTCCGAGGTAGTGTATGGATAGTGTTTGCGTTTGCAAGCCACAATGACAGAAATACTGCACATCTGACATAGATGTCATAATGGCACTGACATAAAAAACCGATAATCGTTTATGATTCGGGCAATTTTCTAAAGCGGAGAAGGATAAGTGTCTACTCAATGGGATAAGTTATAAATAATTTAAATGAAATATTTTCACGTGATGGGGAAACTCAGGTTCAATTAATATGCAGCGGTCACCAAATTCTTCTGCAAGAGTATACTCGTATACCACTATAAACCAAAAAATAATGAAATGAATGATATTATTTATTTAACCCAAAATTTATTACAAGTTTACATTCGAAGTGGTTATTTTTATTTGATTGATTGATTGAAAAATGATATTAGAGTGACAATTCTATGCAAAAAATAACAAGACGCTCACCAATATTGAGGGCTGCACAAACGTGTAGAAAATTATAAGGATAAACGAGATCTCCAGGCAGAGATCTTTGCACAGGTTTGAAATTGAAAGTCATGGTATGGCAAATAGATATGCTAGTCAATACTTAAGTTACTGCTAAGTAGGTTCAATTTGTACATATTCCTGCTTTTGTGAGAATACGAATAAAATATAAGAACCGTCTTCGCTATTATGTACTTCAACCCAAATTTATCCCATGTATTGACGCCGGTTCTACTCCGGATTGAAAAGCACTTTTAATTTGTAATATTTCTCGGACATGTCTCTTTATAGACAAAAAATAAGTCAATTTTCTTTTTTCATATTTTTGTGCCCAGAGTCCTTATCCTCAATGTGACAGTAAATGACAGAATGTGAACGCAAACCCAAAATAGTGTTCTTGGAGCCTGTTATCACTAACACACAATAAGCTCCATGAACAGCATTGGTAGTGTTTGCATTGATAGTGCAGATAGCGACTCCCCGAACACAGCCTCAGTATAGGAATATGACATTGACTGATGACATAATTTAGGTCTGGCCAGGCTAATAGTAATGGTTTGTATTCAGGAACACTGTATATGTGAGGTACACTTTGTCACAGTATTGTCAGTTTGACAACCGTCTAGAACATTATTACAAGCATCTAGAATAATCATATAACATTCTCGATGAATGTCAGATGTATGGACTCAGTATAGGAATATGACATTGACTGATGACATAATTTAGGCCTGGCCAGGCTAATAGTAATTGTTTGTATTCAGGAGCACTGTATATGTGAGATGCACTTTGTCACAGTATTGTCAGTTTAACAAGCGTCTAGAACATTATTACAAGCATCTAGAATAATCATAGAACATTCTCGATGAATGTCAGATGTATGGATTCAGTATAGGAATATGACATTGACTGCTGACATAATTTAGGCCTGGCCAGGCTAATAGTAATTGTTTGTATTCAGGAACACTGTATATGTGAGGTACACTTTGTCACAGTATTGTCAGTTTGACAAGCGGGTAGAACATTAACATAAGGTGTTGAAAATAAACGTTTTAGAAGCAATCTGTGAACTTTGGAGTATTACGCAGGTGAAATTACCCCAAAACGTTTAGCACAGGGTTAAACATTATAATATCTATAATTTACAGACATCGGCCTGTTACAATTTTATTATATGTATATAAGGACGGGTGTGCCTTGATATTTATCTTGAGACATATTGGTGGTTCAGAATCCACTTTAAACTGTAGGTCCCCTTGTCCTGGTTGTCAAGGCAGAGAAGCCGACATCGCTCGAATTACGATTACAGCATTCACAGAAGAAGAAATAGGGGAGTAGGCAGACTAGAATATTTCAAGAATATATCACTTCCGGTTGTACCACAACTTCGTTATTTTCAATAGAATACCCTATAATATATATTTATTTTTAATTCTTCAGAACCTTTTGAACATATTTTATGTCCAATGTCCTACTCAAAACAGTTTTAGAATTTTTTAAAATTTCAAGTGAAAATTACTTATGCATACCGATATTATGGTCTTATTTTTATTTCATTGATCAACTATTTTTAATTGTTTACCATTTCTTTATAGAAGATAACTCAGTTCAGCACAATTCTGACACAAATTCTATACGGTTGAAAAATTATGGTCCATTTTTTCAAATGAAAACACCCCAACTTTGTAATCTCATTCGATTCAGCATTGAAAATGAGGCTAAATTTGAATACGTGCCTACATTCAACACTTAAAATATTGGCGAAATAACATTAAGGATGTTCGATGCTTTCAACTTTATGCACAGAAATCCATAAAAATGATAAGTTTGATACTTGGATCAGAATTCGCAGGATTTTCAAGAAAAACGTTTTTGATAAAACATGGAGTCTTATGGAAAAGTCGCACATTACCTATTTTAAATTGGTTTTTCATTATTTCCCATGTATGGAAATTGAAAAAAAGTATTTCATATGAAATTTTGCAATTTTATGAACATATTTATTTATTATATTATATATTTATTTATACTTTCAATAGGACCGCCCCTTTCCCCGCACACCCGATACTGGAGTCATCGAACATCCTTAAGGAAATCGCGACTTTTTTTAGTTCAATTATCTTGTCGCCCATGCCAACCGCGGTTGCATTAAACGCTCCCCCAAATGTAAGTAACGTGTCGATCGCGCGATATATACCTAGGTATTTGTAGTATATTTTGAGCGATCTTACACTCATACAGCTTTTTATATAGTTCGTTCATAAAGTATGGAAACGCTTCAATATCTTCTAAAATATTCACATATAGAGAAAAAGCTAAAATCTTAGAAGATTTAGATTTCTCTTAGGTATATTGTCCGATTTCTAATAAAACAAAATTGGACACCAACATTTTTTTCTGCAAACAGTATCTTGTAATCCACCACCAAATTATATCCTTATGAAATTAAACTGACCCCTGAACTTAATGAAGATGATTTTGACAGACGCCTAGAGTTTTGTGACACGATTCAGAGAATATGTAACGAAAATAATGGCTTTGAATATTGTGTTATTCTCCGATGAAGCAACTTTTTGCTTTTTGCTTAAGTCGTTCAGTGAACAAACATTTTAGATATTGGGCAACTGAAAACCCTAACTAGATGATGGAAGTCCAAACCCAGTATCCACAAAAAGTAATTGTTTGGGAAGGGTTTATAAAAAAATATAGAGGGACCATTTTTTAGGGAAATATCACTGCTGCAAACTATCTAGAAAGGTTGCGAATATATTTAATTCCATTCTTAACATGTTCAAGTATTCATGATTTTGGTGACATAGATCCCAATATTTGATTACAAAAAGATGGAGCAAGTCTTCATGATGCTGTGTTGATAAGAGAGGCTTTTTCCAATCGCTGGATAGGGAGACCAGGGCTCTATTAAATAGCCTCCTAGATCTTCAGACCTGACCTTTCTTGACTTTCTTTGGGGTTACTTGCAAAGTAAAGGTTACGTGAGCCGACCTAGTAATATAGACGAACTTGAGTAAAAAAATCGAGCGGAAATGCAACAAATTACAGCAAAAATGTAATTCAGGAATAACAAGTTACTCAAATGGTACAATTTTAGCATTTATTGTGGTATAACTTCGCATTCAAATGTTTATTAATTGTTTCATACGTTTTTGTTGGAATATTTTGTTATTCAAAGATATTTTAGTGTTGAATGAATTAAATTATTTTGAATGAGAATATTAATATTCTAGCACCCTGTATTTCATATTTCTTTCGTTAATACCCATGTATTTTGTATTTTTTGAATCAGAAAATTGTCAGTTTTCCGTTTATGAAATAAAATTATGGCTTTCTCATTTAAAAAAATTAACGATGACATCATGATTTGGAAGGTAGAGGATATTGCGATCGATGTTGTTTGCATAAAAACTAGAAAATCCAAATCAAAAATTGACCTGTCAGAGCTTTTTCTCTATCTGTTAATATTTTAGAAGATACTGAAGCATTTCCATACTCTATGATGTATTTTTCTGTGACATTATAGCTCCTAAACGGATGAACCCATTTTTTTTTTACTTCCCTCAATAAGGGAAGTATTGTATTCACTTAAGAAATCGACCTCAAGATTTTTGCTGTTATTTACGTTTTGGGGTTCCTAGATCACGAAAATCATGGTATCTCAAGTCCGCCGGTCTGTCTGTAGTCTGTTGGCGGTATAGCTCAATAACGGGTTGACCTAGTACAACGAATTTTGGTATGCATATTGAAGGACTACCGGCGACGCAATGTAAGGGTTTTCGTTAATCATATATACAGGATGTCCAAAATATTAAGTGTCAATATAAGAACGGTAGAAGCGACGAGGTTGTTTCCATCTCGAAGCCGGGTGGTTTGTCGAGGGAAGTCATAGGTAAAGGCTTTTACCATTTTTTTGTTTCTGAAATGAATTGATCGAAAGTATTTTCTAGCAAGTAGTGTTTATCATGGGTACCTGTCTGTCTGAATGTGGAATCGTAGTTACCAAATGGATGAACCGTTTTTGATTTAGTTTTCTTTGTTTCAAATGACTTGGCCGACGTGTTTATCTGTCTATTTAACTGTGGCACCTTAGCTCTTAAACGGATGGACGAATTTTATCTATTAGTTTTTGTATTGTTCGAGAGTGTTTTCTAGGTGAGTTTATCATGAGTATCTGTCTGTTGCATCGTAGATCCCAAAGGAATGAACAGATTTTCATTCAGTTTCTTTCTGTTTTAAAGGTGACTTATCTAGCTAGTTGAGTTTATCATTGGTATCTGTCTATCAGTCTGTGGCATTCTAGGTCCCAGACGGATGAGTTGATTTTGATTTCGTTTTTTTTGTGTGAAAAGTGACTTGTCTGAGGGTGCTCTTGTGCTAGCTTTTGAAAAGATCAAGAGTGTTCTTAGCTATTTGTTTAAAGTGTGTCTATCTGTTGGAGGATCGTAGCACGCAAACTCATGACGATTTATACTTGCCTATATTAAACATAAAAGGTCAATACATATTTTGTTTTACTTTTTAGGAAGATTGAAAGATGCAGGCCCAGAATTGCTACAGATACAAGACCGTCATAATCATTCGTACATATTAAGCCCTGTAGGTAAATATTTCATATAAAATTTTAAACCTAAAATATCATGTTCTTTCTCTTTAGACCCATGAAGAAGCTATTAGTGATTTACTTTCTGGTTCACCATTATCATACAAAAGCTTCCCTTTACGTCTGTATCAAATGACCAGTAAATTTCGTGATGAAATGCGACCCAGATATGGTTTGATGAGAGGCAGGGAATTTCTTATGAAAGACTTGTACTGTTTTGATATTGACTTGGAAAGTGCGAAACGAACTTATGAAGAAGTGTGTGAGAGTTATGATAATATTTTCATGAAACTCGGACTGCATTTCGTTAAAGGTTAGAATCTGAATAATCCAAACACTAACATTGATTTGGATATTACTTTTCACTTTGATCTTTAATGTATAATTCGAATGTCAATTTAGTACTGGGAGCCTCGGGTAATATGGGTGGATCCCAATCACATGAATATCAGCTGAGGGCTTCTTTGGGAGAAGATCAGCTATTCTTTTGTAAAAAATGCAACTATTCAGCAAATGCTGAGCTGTGTGGAACCGAGAAATGTCCTAATTGTGGGGAAGAAACAACAATTATGACACAATATGGTATTGAGGTAAGTAGATGCTCGTTTATTTTCTCAAAAAATATAAGGTTTATCTTTTGTTACAGGTTGGTCATACATTTTTATTGGGTGACAGATATTCAAAACCACTCAAAGCTCTGTATTTATCAAAAAATGGAAAGACAGACGTCCTTCAGATGGGAAGTTATGGTTTAGGCCTTACTCGTATTCTAGCAGCGACAGTTGAAGTACTTTCATCAGAAACAGAAATTACTTGGCCAGATGCTCTAGCACCATATAATGTAGTCATAATACCCCCAAAAGTAAGTACCTATGTATTAATAAATATACTATGTACAGGTACATTGTTTATATTTGCTTACCCCCTACAAGGGTTAATGTAACTGACAGAACAAAACTTGTAATTGCGTTCTGTATTATCTTTTAGATTTGTAAAATAACAAAAGTGCACTGTCGATTTGAAATACAATTGCAAGCTCCATTTTTTTTAATGAATAACAATACATATTTTCACCAAGACGAAATCTCTTTTCTCTGATTCATATATTACTAGCAAGAGAAAATAAACACACAGTCTTCTCCACAATTTATTAGAAAGGGTTATGTAAGCTTTGAGACATGTTTCGAGATTTTAAAATCTCATTTTCAATCAGTGATTACAAAGTTGTGGAGATGATAATTCTTAAAGTTTTTTCTTAACTACAAGACCATAAAAACCATAAAATAGATCCGAACCCGGAAGAAATAATATAAATTTAAAAGAAATTTAACCCATTGTAAAATTATAAAAAACAGAAAAAAAAAGAAAATTCCAAAGTTACACTTGACCTTGACAAAGGCTTTGTTGCCAGTCCACACGACAAGAACGATTTAGTCACCGGTCAAGTGTAACTTTGGAATTTTATTTTTTTGTTTTTTAGAATTTTCTTTTAATTTATAATTTTGTCTACAATGGGTTGAATTTCTTTTAAATTTATATTATTTCTTGCGGATTGGGATCTATTTTATGGTTTTTATGGTCTTTTAGTTAAGAAAAAACTTTAAGAATTATCATCTCCACAACTTTGTAATCACTGATTAAAAATGAGATTTTAAAACCTCGAAACATGTCTCAAAGCTTACATAACCCTTTCTAATAAATTGTGGAGACTGTGTATTTATTTCGTCTTACCACTTCACTCCACTTTGAGAATGGACTTCTTCATACATTATATTACTAGCTTTTACCCATAACTTTTCTGAAAAAATAACTCATGAAAATCGAATAATGTTTATTGGAAATGGCCGCTAAGATTGCTTACACCATCCAAATGTAATAAAAATTTGTATTGGTCTGGTGTCTAGACTCCTTGTCGAATTGATTTTTTTGCATTGTGCATAATAACATTATCTCTATCACTCTTATCAAGACTATAATAGGTATTAGGTAGTAAACAAAACTACGGCCGACTTCATTAGTTGTTGCCCTAAATGAGTGAAATAACAACACATAATGTAGGAATCATAAAAAAAGTTGGTGCCAAGAGAAGAAGAAGATATTATGTGTTGTTATTTCATACTTTTTATATCTAATAAAGTCGGTCCTATAGATTTTTTTAAAATTATTTTTAGTGATTGTGGTAATAACAGTTATTACAACAATCACGTGAGTTACTCGTAAAGTTATTTTTAAGCATTTCATCAATAATCTCACTACGCAAATACCTAATTATTATTTTTTTAATAATTCTGCAATAAATAATATTATACATGTTGGTATTAGATACTCTAGAACAAAAAAAAACTGATTTCGATGATAAGTATCAGTGGTGGCTCGTGAAGTTTGAACTAGAGGAGGCTGATCGTATATCTTATACCACCTATAAATATAAACAATATTTGCAATGTCCAGACCACCTTGTGGTATTACCTACTTCAGATTCATTGCATTAATATTGATACTTAACATGATTTTGTCTATATTTCAAATTATATAAGTAGTATAGTAGTAGTAGGTACAAATATAAGAAATTATGTCATCTGTAATGTAAGATTTACAGAAGAAAATTTAAGTTTTTCTAAAAAAAACATATTCAGTGTAAAAGATAATATGAACAATATACTTTTATCTTTATCAAGTTTTTTTGTGACTTAGAGTAACTCTTGAGAGAAGGTTCGCAAACATAACCAACAACCCGGTTCATAAATTCTCATGCTGTGATAAGATGATACAATTATTTGTGTTTTCAGGCTGGTAGTAGAGAAGAACAATCGACCATCGGTTTAGCAGATAAGATATATGAAGGCCTAGAGAAAACTATTCCAGGATTAGTTGAGAATGTATTAATTGATGATAGGGTTAATTTTACTATTGGAAGGCGATATCTGGAAGCAAAAAGAATGGGATATCGGTACATAATAGTGATAAATCAGCATAGTAGTGAAAGTATACCGATATTCGAGTTCACCGATTCTATAAAAAGTGTTAAATTGCATTTAACGAATGATCAATTTTGTGATTATATAAAAGAAAATACAGTGTTTGAAAAATATATATTTTTGTCATTTCTATCGTGCGCTATTTTTCCATCATAATGAAAAAACGCCATCTTCATTTCATTGTAAGAGTATTGTTATTGTGGTGAGCTCCATTTTAAAGATTCAAATTTGTTATCTAAAGCTAAACTGACCTTCAGGAGAACCCGGCCACTAAAGATTTAACGTACATTTTCAAAATTGGCTGGAAAAGTTTCGATGTTTTTTTTTGGAAACTGTTCTTTTATGACTATACTGTGGCAGAAATTGGGATTCAGAGTTTAATTTGGGAAAGTGTGAGGTACATGAATGAGAAGTTTTTTGACCAAAATAAGAGGGGGTGCCAAATGCGCTCAAACCCCATGTTTTATGTATTTTTTTTTAAATAGAAAATTTTAGAAGGCACAATTAAAGAAAATACCATTTCCGGAAACGTTCAAATGGAATAATTTTCAAAAACTTGAATGGTTTCAGAGTGAGAGTGGGAAGTTTTCGAAATAATGATAATTTATTTAATTTTTTTTCTGTTGACAGTGCATTGAAAAATACGAAATACTCATTCTATTGGTGCTGGTACTTTTGAAGTTGGTGCCAAAAGTCTTCTATCTACCTATAACTGGACCACTTATCAGAAGTGATAACGTAAATAAAAAACCAAAAATGGTCAAAAAACATGGGGCTACCGTTTGTGCGGGCGAAATAGGCAATTCGGAAAATGTGTAAAATTTTAGCTGGCCAGTTTTTTTTCAGGTCAGTATATTTTTGTGCGTTCGGAATGTATTAATCTTATTTTTTTCCGTAAAATGCTGAGTATCGTTGCTCAAGGCTGCCAGTAAGTTTTATCTCTTAGTCATTTTTTTACTTTAGACTTCGAGTACAACTGCATTCAAAATGTTTTTAAGATATTCGTGCATACTCATTTATAGCTTTATTAAAGATAAATCTACATTAAATTTCTTATTCATCATATTTTATATTTGCTATACGTTGGAGCTATGGATGTTCTAAGTGTGACATGAGATGGTGTTAGTGATTGGGCGATGGTCGATAAAGAAGGTGGTATATTTCCTTGTAATTTTATATATTTGCGCCAAAGGTTGCACTGTTTTGCTCTGGTCGCAATTGTTGCCTTACTTTCTTGATAAGGACTTGGCGTTTTTGGAAGAGCCTCTGATGTTTTCAGTTGCCTAAAAATCATATCGAAAATATATTAGGTACTCTTAATAAAATATGATTCCAGTTTTCATCCAGAAAAGACTGGGAACCTCAATCAGTCTCTTTCTCCTATTCATTCATTCATTCGCATTCAGTGATAAAAAAGTGTGATTCGTAGATGAAAACAGTTCATAATTATTGTAGAAAAGGAAAGCTTACGTTGCATACGTGATATGTAAGTCCGATCTTTCTCTCTCCTACGAACATACCAATGCCAAAATTTACTCAAGAAAAATCGAGGAATCTCTATAGAATCATAAAAGCAGTAGACAACACGTTATATAGCTCAGTGGTTGGGAGAGTTGAATTTCAGTGATCGTGATTCTACATAGCGAAAAATATGTTATTTACAGTCTACTTTTATTTCAAATAAGGGTCTTTCTAACAAAACTACGTAATGAACATGAATAAAATGTACATAAATGGCAGAATGAAACTGTCCAATATCATCATCTATCAAAAGATTGCAACGTGAAAATTCTAAAAGCAAAAACTCTTTTTCTTCATGAAGTTCTTCAGGTTTATTTCCTTGTTTGATTAGCTTATTATTCATTTTAAGTTAATATATATTCATATTTTCTCTAATTAATTGGACTATGCTTGACCAAAGTTCAAATATGCTGATGCTTTGTTATATGACTAGGTACTTATTATTCGTACTTGCGTAGTATAATATTCGATGTGTCTCTAATAACAAAACAACAATTCTTATAATTTTTCGGTCTATCCTGTTTGTTCTGGCTAATCTCCGTAACGGCTTAAACGATGATTTTCACTGGCAGATAGCGCGGGAGAAGCGAGTAACAGCTAGTTATATTATCTGGCGGTGACCGAAACATAGTTATCGCTTGAATTCTATCGTATCTAAGATGTTCCATTTACTAGCTCCTCTCCTCTCTTATATGGACATTTCTTACGTGTTAACACAATATGTTCTGTTGATACGCCTTTTCTAGATATTCTACTGATATTTACTTGGTATAAAGATGCTTATCCAATTAATAATGTCACTGTTTCCTCAATAACAATGTTACTGACCTAAAATATGCCTCCTGACCTATTACCGTTTGTTTTGTCAAGAAGAAATATCAATTTAAAAAATGATATTCATTAAATAACAATGGCACATCATTCTTTCATTTATAATATTCAATGAGGAGAACCTGCGCATGTTTTCACCAGTAGATGGTTCTTGTCATAGGTACATTGTGAACCAGACGCCAATGTAATTACTTATACAAACGAAAGAGTAACATCTGTAGTTTCAATGGGGATTAGGAAAAACCGTTCATCTAATTCGTAACATAGCCTACCATGTATAAAAAAACGATGTAAACTGATAGAAGCTGAAACAACAACATGATCCGATAAACATACATTTGGTACTTCGGTGGTATCATAAACTCTGGTATTGGTTTCATTATGGAATCTCGTTTTTTAGTAGTAGATATCTCTTTTGGTTTCAGCATGGGATCTAAATACTTTCTTTTAATTCCTAGTAGTCCAACAGGTACATTCAATTCATCCAATAATTCTTCCGGTGCGGAAAATGCGGCTTCTAAATACTTTTGCCTATCATCAGCTCTAAAAAAAACAAATGTATTTATATTTTTTTTGTGAGAGCAGAATAACTTTCAGACTCACAATCCAGTATCAACAACCCCCGTTGCCAATAACCTAAAATCATGGTTCTCAAAAATTATCTCTTGGATAGCCGGAGATCTATGTAGAAGCTTCATCTCAGTGACACAAGCTTTTCCCTTTAAAATTCTTTCTTCATCTTTATCGAAGACAAATTTGTTGCTGAGACTGCTATGTTCGATTGGATTAAATGTTGTAGTTCTTAACAGCCGGTTGATTTCTTTCTCTGCCACGAAGAAAACATTGTATACATTTCTTTAAATAAAAACTATTTTAAGAACATAACTAGATTTTCAGTACACAAGCCCTCGTGGCAAGGGCGCATTTATAACTAATAGGACCTCACTATGTAATGTGTACGATTATCCAAAACTATAATTTTGAATATTTCCAGATTTCCGGCGGATAAACTGTTTGCATTGTTTCAATAAATCGACAAAAACAACCGACTATGAATTAATTTTATATTATGTACGAAACCCTCCGATCAGAAATTCCACCCGTAGCTGTCGTACCTATTTTATCGACCGACTTCAAAAAAATAAGGAGGTATACAATTCGGTTGTATGTTTGCTTTTTTGTGGTTGTTCGCCCGTTTCGCATAGAAAACTTACTCCGATTTAGACGATTTTTGTTTCATTTGACGGAGGAGAGTTGAGAAATGGTCCCATATTTAGAAAAACTCAAATTCGAAAACTCCTTCCCCCCAAAAACCGCCCCCAAGGGGGGTGGATTGGGCGATTTTTCTCGAAAATCTGAGTAGGCACACTTAAAGATGGGAACCTATCCGAAAACTTTTAATTGAATATTTTTTTCAAATGAGTTACGCTTTCCGAGTTTCGCAATGGTAAAGTCTGAAATATGTGATATGCATATTTCCGCTATACGGAAGAGCAATTTTTTTCGTAAATTGAAAGTATGAGACGGCCAAATTAAAGAAAAGATTATATGTAGCAACATTTAAATTGAGTTACGGTTTTCGAGTTACAGCAGTAAAGTCTGAAATATGTAAATATATTTGCGCGCGATGTGTTGAGATCTCTGACAAATAAATAACAAGTACAAGCTAAGCCTATATTTTCTTGGGTATTAATGAGCGTTCAACGATTATCATGACTAATGTTTCACTCAATAATGTGAAATAAATATTTTTTACCAAAAATTGAACCGGCTTTATTAGTTGTTGCACTGAAAAAGACAAAATAATATAAATTCTATTGGTGCTGGTAGGTACTTTTGGAGTATCGTTTTAGTTCAAAAGTACCAGCACCTATAGAATTAATATTATTTTGTCTTTTTCAGTGCAACAACTAATGAAGTCGGTCCAATTTTTTGTAAAAAATATTTATTCTCATTAAAGTTTAATGTATGGATTTCGCGTATCGCACCTGTGTTGTTCGCAAATTATTTGATAGAAAAAAAGTTGTAGACATTATGATTAATAAAAAAATGTTTTTCAATACCAATTAAACTTATGTATTTCCTATTGAGGGCTACCCATACTACTCGCTGAGCCATTACAATAAAAGTTTCAAATAATCGTCTGTCCTTATCAGATAGAGAAACATTGTTCCTATTACTCATATGGTGAAATTTTTGTGCGTCTCCGATACCCATTAGTAATACAGCATAATTTCGAGCAACTACACTCCTCAAATCAGATAAGTCATCTCTTATATTATCCTCTATTATAGTAACCACCGGCTGGCGAAGTTTTCGTAGAGCTTCAGTCTTTCGATTCTGGAGATTATTCCAAACCTGAAAACCGCATAAAAGTAACTTCATTAGCTGAATAGAAATTCTGTATGTACTTATTTCCATTTGAATTATTCACATAAAAATAACGTTCATGAAAAGTTAGTAATTACATTATTAATTATACAGGAATGGGCAAATTTGTTGACCCATCTGATTTCTGGCTAAACTATACCTACGTTATATTCAAATATAACCCAATAAAACTTTTTGAAGGACATTGATTATTTTCTGTACTTACTTTCATTTTTAACAGTTCCGCTATTCTTGACATATGATGTTATTTGTGTTTTGTCATATAGATCACTCTATATAATCTTGCATTTTCAGATAAGAAACAAATTAAATGATAAATGCTTTGGTGGGTGCCCGACTTGCTGTTTTTAAAACAATAACATTTGGGGAGTAATAAATATTAATTAGTTAATGAATAACAAATCTTATTCAACAATGAAAAGAAATGAACTATTTTATACAACCTTAAAAAGCCACAAATCGGACACCCAGCAAACCCTATATAATTTAAATTTTTGAGAATGCAAAAATATATACCGGGTTATTCAGATTTGATGCTCACCATTGGGATCTCGTAAACCGTAAAAGCTACGAAGAAGATTAAATTGGAGCAAAGTTACGAAATGTCATGGGGATTAATATGCCACGAAGAAATTTGAAGTATCATTTTTGGTTTTTGAGAATTTTCTAAAAAACCCAATTTTCAGATTTTGTTATTTCTTCAATAATTTGGTTGTTATGCAAAGAGTTACAAAACCAAAAGCCTTCCTCCATATCAACTTTTTCTGATGCATCCAGTATGTTATGGAGATAAGTAGCAATCAGAAAAGCAATTTTAAAATCCAGGTCCGTATTTAATTTTTTGGAGTTGATGATGGTTCTGAAGTGAGGAAAGTTGTACCAACAAATGGTGAGCACAACTGGAAGTAACAGAAAAAGTTGCTACGGAGAAAGGCTTTTGGTTTTTCAATTAGTTGCGTAACAATCAAGTTATGAAAGAAATAACAAAATGTCATTTTTTTTAATTTCTCAAAAACAAAAAATTATACTTTAAATTTGTTTGTGGCATATTAATCCCCATTACATTCGCTACTTTGCCCGAATTTAACCTTCTTCGTAGCTTTTATGGTTTACAAGATCCCAATGGTGAGCATCGAATCTGAAAAATTCACATCTCCAAAATTAGCTTAGCTGTTGCAAATCCAAGTAGGCCACTAAAAAGAATTTGATGTTCTACAATAACTTTTTTCTAAGTTTTTTTTAATCTTGATGGTTTACCCCCAAATCAGATAAGTAGTTCCACAGATTTATTTGCCCGTCTCTATATACTGAATTTTATTTTCAAATATTTGTTCTTAATTCTATGACATACCTGGAAATAAAATTGAAAATATACAATTAATGACCTAAGAAAAACGTCCATCTCTTTGGTATGGAAGTAACTAATGAATTCTGGAGTTAGAAATGAAACTTTGCAGGTAAAAATTGCCACATCTTTAACATCTTGCAATATAACAACATCCTTATCTGTAATTCTTACTTTTCTTTGATATTTTTTTCTAAATTTCATCTAGAAAAATATTGTTTACGATATGCATAATTTATTGATATTATAATCAATGCACTTACTTGAGACATATTCCCAATAGTATCTTTAAACAAATTATCTTTACTGAATACAGGCTTGGAATTAGATGCGTATAACAAAGAATTTCCTCCACTAGTTCCAGAATGCAGCCTTTGAGATACCTCCTTGGTGTCCCGACTAGAAGATTTTGTAAATGGACAAACGCTATTGTTTAAGTAGTTATAAGTCCATGAAGTAAACTGAATGAGCAGAAATCAAATGATTTCTCTTATCAAGAATCTAATAAGGGGTTAGGCTAGTTCCTAAAAATTCAAATTTAAGAGGAATAAATTGTTCCTCTTATCTTCCTATTTCACTCCGGTTAATAAATAACATAAATGAAGTAAAATAATACTAAACTTGTACAAATTTACACTTCTCCCTCAAACTAAATGAGAATAGCAGCCAACATGTCTAACAATTTTCGTTTTAATTAAAATCTCCTTACCTCAAAAATGGTAGCAATCTTTGAACAACAATATTTTCCATGCTCCATATCAGATAAAGACAATAATATTTTGAAATGTTTGGATTGGTTTTGTAGGAAATTCCAAACAATATCATAAGTATCGATCTGTAGAGATCACATTAGGCGTAAATGAGGGTGGAGGGTGCGAACTCGAGTGGCCCCATTACATGTTATTACCTTGAGTTAATTGAGGTCGAAATGTATGCCGTGCGAAATGCAATCTGCCACTAATGATATCGCTGAGTTAATGCAAAAGACACGGTACACGCTTACGAATACTTTGTTCATTATAAATATAACAGTCGTTTGAAAATGCCATTTTTATATATATAATCTAAAAGATTTTCACAGAATTATATTGAATGAACTTGTAATAAATCGTTGCTTAATACAAAAATATTGATCCTAATCGTAATCTGGCTTTCCCAATAATTGTAAAAATATAGTACATTTAAAAAATGGACGAAAATAAAATATTCTTGTTGGGTGAAAATCTTCACCTATTTTATTTCCCCGTACATCCAAACAAGATAATTTTATCTAGAACAGTCCCAGTCAATATACATACATATTTGTAGATTTGAGACCCAATCAGACCAAAAAACAAAGCAGCAAATGTATAATGGTCATTCATACGTTTGCTACAGTAATACTCTATTTTAGTAATTTTCATTGAAATAGCACCTCAAAATAAATAACTCAAGTATATGGATTTAGTAGGTATATTTATATAGTTTTTAATAGGCTGAAATACTTTAAAAATCAAGATCTACTTTTTACATTGTAAAATGAGCCGTGCTTTTTAGGTTTTATTTCGACACTAAAAATCTTATACTGGCAACACTTACTTAGCAAGTGAAATTCCATTGATGAGGTCATCCCATACCCAATAACAATTGTTCTTCATCGAAAATTTTCTTTCGGAAGTCATAGTGAATTATTAAGAGGCTTTTTATACTTCACAATGTTTATTATCACAATAATGTCACATTTGTCAAAAAATTTGATAGGTATTGAGAAATTCAACGGCATAAATTTTGCACACATGCGAAGAAAAAATCACAAAAAGACTCCAAAGTTTGGTACAATTGCACAAAGCTAAAAATAAAAATTATTTTTGAATATTATTTTACATCTAAATACCCAAATCCTACCTCGGTATGCCAGGAGCTGTGAGAGAGTGGTATAGAGAGATATGAATTGTATGTGATACTCATGTATTGATATACCCCAAATCAGTGATGGAAAGAGTAGAAACAGGCTTGCATTGGACAATGTTATGGTCTTTCCAATTTTAATGAGATCTATTCCTTCAGTCTTGCGATGAGAAGTATACAATTTTGTCAGTGAATATGTGACTGCTAAGAAACTGGCAGTACTCAAAGCTACATAAAGGCTTATTTTGTAGAATTCAAAATCATCCAAATATATGTCTCTCTCTAAAAGGTATGGTTTGGTGATATTTAGATCGGCATTAGCAAATTCTTTGTTAAGTGACCAATTTGAGTAGGTCTCCAATAACAATAGAATTATTGATAATTTCCAAAAGTTCTAAAAATAATACATATTTATAGTTGATCCACTCTTAATAAGCACTATATATGATAGAGCGAGGAAAATTGCAGCCGTATTCAAAATAAAATCCAAATCTTAGTTCGGTACTAGGTATTAGTTTAGATACATGTTTGGTTATCGTTACCATAGATAGATATATTTATTATCTTTTTGCTACATTTTATGTAGATAAAAGATAAGGCACAGTTGTAAAGTTATAAACATACAAACAAATAAAAAATAATAAAACCAGCACACGTATAAAATCATAGATAAAAATATGAGTCCAGATAAAATGAGACTGAAAGAAATTTTTCCTAGGGCAAAGAAAGTTAAGGATATGTTAAAAGAAAGTTGTCAAGAAAAGCATGATCGCGCATTGTGCTCACTTCAACCAACATGATTCTAGCAGCTACTAAGTTTTGATTATGAATACGGCTTGTATTTTTTATGAATCCTGTAGAACGATTATATTATAGGCTAATTGCAGAGCGCTGGAGTAAGCTAAAATGTCGACGAAATTATTCATGTGACTATAATTATTTTTTTTACTCAATACTTAATACAATATGTGTAATCGAGTCAAATTTTTGGTAGTTTCCAACAGATTTTCATTTTAGATCTCCCTGGTCCAATGAACATAGGATAGGCCGATTAAATAATATATATACATACTGAAAACCGCTTCAGAGAAATTGAATACAGAATTATGTTTACCGCTGATTACAAGATGATTACTGAATATTCCTCCTATGGATCGCTGGAGGTTCGCCAAAATTACAATTTCAACAAACCTCTAGTGCCGCGCGTTTTTGGCGAGCGCATGTATCTATCCGCGCCTTTATATACAGTAAAAATATGATTCTTGGGAATGCATTCATTTATTGAATAAAATTCTTTGAATAAAGCCAGATCATGTTTATTCTCTTCATCAGGACGAGTCATGAATGAACATTCATATTTTAAACATAATCCTTAAACCCTTTTTGCGCTAGTCTTGAGGAGCTACTATCCTTAAGGCATACGGGATCGATATTCCACAAAAGAGAAGAGATAGCAACAAAACTGGTACATTCGCATTCGCGAGACAATCTTGACAATAAAAGACCAATGTCTGCAAATGTTTCTTGAACTCCGAATCATAATCGTTACAACAGGATACCAAAAATTTTACACGATTACAATAATTTCCTTGATTAGCTTCTTGGGATAGAAGTAGGAATGTAAATATACCTGAAATTAACAATTTTCAGGTAGTTTCCATGTTATATCTTGGTTTTTCTAAGAAATTGTGATAAAGCATATGCCGATGGTAGGCGTCGTGTTCATGAGAAGTCCTATTTAGCAAAATTGCTTTATTATTAAGTTTTAAGACATAGTTATTTATGCAAAAATCGATGACATTTCTAAAATTAATAATTAAGTGCTCCCTGCCTTACCTTGAATTTTGAATTTAATAGAATATGTCTAAAGGCCATAAGTTTTAGTAGAATAAGATCAATCATAATAATAGCAGTGTCGTATTCCACATATTTATCAGCAATTTTTCCACATGCTTCCTATAAAATAATATATATAAATATATAAAATAAATCAATGGAAAGATCAAATATAATAAGTACTTACGCACTCTGTCAATTTGAGAACCGAAGAACTATATTTTCTGTAAAGGTTCTTCACAGGTAACCCACAATTTATACAACTAAATGAGATGTTTTCTACCGTTTCAGTGTTCATACTCATTTCATCTAATTCTAGTTATTGTTATTAATATTTTCCACCTTACTGCAAAACCAAAAATCACAGCTTACCCCAGAGAAAACATACCTCCAAGCTTACCCTAGCTGTGCAAAAAAGCAGGTTTCAAAATAAATAAATAACCAAATAACCTTCAAATTTTAAATCGAACCTAAATTTTTGACAACTGACAAAGACAAAGAGACAGTGAACTAAGAAGACTGGAAACAGGAGAGTAAACTTCCTATGCTTCTCTACTTAGCCACATGAGATTACAGAAGTTGCATATCAGGGACGTGGCCTCGTGTACGCCGAACATCCATGACCTTAAATATTTGTTCTCTTTATTTATCTCCGTGATAATGATCTGGTGTCTTTTTTATGCGAGAGCCCCGCTTGTTGCAAACATAATGGTACGAAAATATGCATTTACAAAAGATATGCATATGAAAGTTTATATGATTTTTAGTGCGAGTTTTATCTCCTTTTTCCAGTCTGCTTGCACCATCCATATACACTACGGCTGTGTTCGGGGAGTCGCTATCTGCAATATCAGCTGTTCACGGAGCTCAATGATAGTACCACAAACGCTATCGTGACGTCATTAATTTTCGTGTGGCACGTCATAAATGAATGCTATCAACGCTATTTCTTCCGAGGTAGTGTATGGATAAATGGATAGTGTTTGCCATAGAGTAATAATAAATATAGAGAGGCTACTCTATGATATAAAAATTGTACCTGTTTATCGCCATCTGTCCCAGATTTTTTGAATTAACAATGAAATATGGTGGCGGCAAATTTGAAATATAATCCTTTATTTTTCTTGAAAATTAGGGATTTGTATTATTCCTTAAATCATATTTTCAATCAATTTCAAGGAATTCTTAAGAAGACTACATTTTATTGATAAGCTTTAATAAGAAATCCAGAAACTAATTGATAACATGATCTAAGAAATATTAAAGTATAATCTAATGACAAAATCAAACAACGAATTTTTATAACCTTTTATTTATAAGATAATTATACATATCAATAATCTGACATTCTCTACATTCTCATAAATACAAACATGTTATCCTTCTAAGATACAATATAGAAAATATGAAAAAAATATTTTTATAAAGATTGTGAATGGAGAATAAAATTGTGAAACTACCATATTCAGACGCTGTAATGATCTTTTAATTCATTTTATAGTTATTATTTATCCGTATGTTGTCTTTCTACCATGCATGTTTGACAAAATAATAAAGCTGTATAAGTAGCGAAAAATGTGAACCAGTGTGAATTCGTTACTAAATAATTTACAAAAGTATCGTTAGTCGTTAATTTGGAATCATCTTGAAGAATAAGTGCAAATCGAATATGAACGGGAAGTTTCAGTTTTTCAGCACAATGCAGTAGATACTTTACTTGCATTTTTCTGACGTGATGTTTTTGTAACATCAGTGACTATATTTGAACAATCAAACTAAATATATCCTAACCATTATAAGAAATATATCTAACTAGCAACAAATAGACAATGAAAATATCCATAATAATCCTTTACCTTATTTAACATAAGTACAAATTCACAGCGTATTAACTAAAATCAATGTAAACCTCACCACAACAATTTTCAGTCACAAACAAATTTTTAGAATACCATAATAGACAAAATTAAATAAACAAACCTGTTCACACTTTCAAACAAAAATATCTATTATTGTAGTAAAACATACTGAAATAATCGTTGGTTTATTTTCAAAATGCCTAATATTTTCCCAGGCATAGTGTGTGAAGCTTCGAATATCTGATTATTATTTGACCAGATTTGAGAAACGAAATATAAATGATGATTATACTTGTTTTCATGGAAGTAAAATCCTTGAAAAGTGTTCAATGAGTTGCTATTTTATTAATCACAGATCAATTCATAATCTGATATTATTTAATATTATGGTGCCACCGTATATTTTACGGGATTTTAAACTTGCTACCTGTATAGAAGATCAACAATGTATTATGATGCTTGGATGATGGCCCTGCCTGTCCGTTGCCTTCGAGATCTTTTGGTGGAGATGAGAGGCTCTTCCCTTCACCAACTGACTCAATAACTCTTTCTTCTAAAAAGAAAAATTTCAAAAAATTGGTATACTCTTATGTTATCTAAATTTTGTCTGTGTTATATAGGGGTTCTAAGCAATTTTTCAAAAAGATATTTTAATCCATATTCATAATATTTTCTAAAAAGATATTTTCAAGCTGTGATCGGCAAGAAACTGAAAATTTTGGTGGTGGATTGCTTCGTGAAAGGAAATTTTTACACTGCACATTCTAAGCGTCGTCACGTTTGTGGACAACCCAGCACTATTAAGGAATATTCAATAATTTAATAACTATGCTAACAAACAATAAGTTGAGTTATGATCAATACCAATTAATAACTAACCAAATAATTCAACAGGTTCCGTATTGGTTGATAGCACTAGTGAGCCAGCATGCTCTCACTCAAACATGCTTTTTAATAGATTTTCGGAGGCAGGAGATGTCTGTTGACAATTATTGGTAGGCTCACTTCTAAGCTCTCTGGTCTTGAACGAACAGTATAGGTTCTGGAAGAAATTGAATTATATCAAAGAGATTCTCACACGATTAATTATAGTGAATGTTCTGAACGAAACTTTCTAGACTCGTTATCTATTCAGATTAAATAGTTGCTCACCTTTAAAAATTTCATGAAATTTAAGAAATCTTCCTGGGATGTCCTCTAGAAATTTGGAGAAACTGTCGCTCTCCAGTCATCAGCAATCGGTAATTTCAATGATCCAAAATGAGAAACATAATATTAGATACCAACATTCTATACGAAGAACTTACAGAGCAAGTATAATGTTGGCCATGTTATTGCAACTTTTCTAGTAAAACATCTTCTTTGGATATGTTTACGCAAACTTAGGTACTTATATGGAATTTTTGACATCTAGGTCCGCTGAATCTCCTGATTTTCGTGGAAACCCATTCCATTCGAGGATGTTCACTTTTACAACGAGGCACTGAATACTCACGAGGCATTTCAATGTTAATATCACTTATTTCGCACATCTAACACACATAAACACAATTCAAAATAATATGGCGTGATTAACAATAAATAAACTACATACGGAGCAAACTAGACAAAACTGATAGACTTCAAAAATATAGCCATCTCTTGTTTACTTTGTGACATACTTCCTATAGTAATTTATGATGCTTCGAGAATTCCGGGACAGGTGGCGATAAATACTGCTAGTTCATCTTTTTCCTATTAGAGTGCACATCCCCTGGTGTTTGCGTTTGCAAGCCACAATGACAGAAATACTGTACATCTGACAGACGTCACAATGACACTAACATAACAAACCGATAATCGTTTATGATTCAGACAGACAAGAGTATACTCGTATACCACAGTATGTACCAAAAAATAATGAAATGAATGATAATACTATTTATTTAACCCAAAATTTATTAAACGTTTACATTCGAAGTGGTAATTTTTATTTATAACAAAGATATTAGAGTGACCATTCTGTGCAAAAACTAACAAGATGCTCACCAATTTGAAGGCTGCTCAAACGTGCAGAAAATTATAAGGATAAACCAGATCTTCAGGCAGAGATCTTTGCGTAGGTTTGAAATTGAAAGTCATGGTATGACAAATAGATATGCTGGTCAATTCTTAAGTTACTGCTAAGTAGTTTCAATTTGTACATATTCTCAGCGAGTCTCTTCATTGACAAAAAATAAGTCAATTTTCTTATTCATATTTTTGTGCCTTAACTCCTTAACCTCAATGTGACAGCAAATGACAGAATGTGGACGCAAACGCAAAATAGTGTTCATGGAGCTTGCTATCACTAACACACAATAAGCTCCACGAACAGCATTGGTAGTGTTTGCATTGATAGTGCAGATAGCGACTCCCAGAACACAGCCTGTCTTGGAAGAAATAGCATTGATATGGCATTCATTAATGACGTGACATACAAAAATTCATGACGTCACGATAGCATTCGTAGTACTACTTAGAGCGCTATATAGATGAGTATTATCGCCACCCGCCATTGTGTGTCCTGACTGTCACGTCAGTGGTATAGGTTTATAGGTTATATACGGGAAGATACGTAAACAAGCGCTCTACCACATCTACTTATACCATTGTCACAGCTTACCAAACAACCAGCAACCAGCTCTCTAACTCCGTGTCGGCGCCTTTGATCTAACGTGTTGCAGAAATCTGACGTCAGCGACTCCATTTTGAGTTAACAGCATGTAAAGAAGCAGGCTCGTATTAAAAATAACTGATTAATAGTGAAAAGTGTCGGATTAAGATGAACTTATTAATTATAAATTAATATAGATGCTTGATTAAAAATATGTTATTAGGTACTTTATGAAAAATAATTAACAATTTCATCAGAATTATGAGGTCTAAGTAGAAATCGAAATGTAATAAATTAAAACAACAGCCTTTATACACTTAAATGTTTATTGGTTTCGCCAAATTATTATTTTATTTTTATTTACACATTTTAAATTTCTATTTACATTTTTTAAAGTAAAATACATTCTAACCCTTATGTATAATTTGATTACATAATGAAGAGGAAATTAACTACAGGGGTGGTTAAAAATTATTTTCTTACATAAATTAAAATAATTCTCACTTATTCTAGGAAGCAATAAACTTCTCAAAATTTTCTTGAAAAATTTCTTCAACATTTGATATAAAATTTAAAAAAAATCATGTGGGTTCCTTAAATTACCAAAAGTGTCCTTAGATTTATTTTCATAGGCTCTAAGAAATATATATGAAGACAGTGGCGGCTCCTCAGAGGAGGCAGGGGAGGCCGGGCCTCCTCTACAATATAAGGCAAATTCATATTTTTGATGTAGTAGCAAATCAAATCTAAAGCGTTTTATATAAGTTATATTTTATACGATATATTAAATAAAAAATTCAAGATCGTCATATTTCAAACGAAAATAGCATGTCTTCATATTAACTGAAACCCTATCATGGGCACCACTAAATGAGCGCCACCGCATTTCAGTATACGCAGCGTAAAAATTATACCTAGACGTCCAACGTGCGTCCAACCGACAACATTTCGAGCAGAGGAGGCTGAAAATTATTAGCCTCCGTTCAAAATGTACAGATCTTATTGCAGCGTGACCTTGGATTTGGTGGTTGTCGATTTTAGCGTATGAATTTTTACGGACTCTGGGGAGTCTGGCTTCCACTCGACACGCCCACTTTGCATCGTCCGTCGATCATTGTCGGTATTATTCGCATATCACACGGTTAACAGTAAACTAGTCATAGTATTTCGAATTTCTGGTACCGCGTAGTTTATTTAGGATTTCGGCCTTGCTTGAATGGTAAGTGTGAGAACTAAGTGAACTAACTGAATTTATTGTCGCTAGATAGTATCTATCTATATCTATACTATACTATACTATAAATAAAATCGTAGTGTCTGTAATATCAAAATAACAGGTTTTAGGTACCTATAAATGTCACTAATAACAAAACCAAATTTTTTATAATTTTTGTCTATCTGTCTGTTTGTTTCGGCTAATCTCCGTAACGGTTGAATCAATTCCGACGGGATTTTCACTGGCAGGTAGCTAATATTATAAGGAGTAACTTTGTAATAAATGTTTTTATTTTAGAAAAAAATATGTATGTATGTTTGTTAATTGAACATGTATATCATTTGATTATTTTATTAGAATATTTAACAGGCGATCGAAAATGAGTATTCTAGATGAGAATTTCATACATTATTGGCTTCTATTGATGATCTTTAGTAGATTATTTTTTATTGAATACCTTCAGACCACCACAAAAAATGTAAGGCGCCATAGCAATACCTCCAGGGGTGGTGTGGAAAATGCAAGTTGTATTCTTCTAGTAATTTTGTAGAGTTGGCCTCCTCTGCAATAAATGTCACGAGCCGCCACTGTATGAAGACGAATCGTCCAATTCTTGATGGCTCTTCGAATAAAAATAAACATATTTGGCATGTATGGACCTTTTCACATTTTTTCAATAGATAGCCACAAACATACCTTATGAAATTTTGATGTAAATTATCATTTTTTTTGATAGTCAAGACTTATGATCGGGTTGTTTTTAATATTTGGGGTAGCAAGTTGGGTTGAAGGTTCGCGTGGGATGTCAAATATTTAATTAACACCGACTTGACATCAGTCTCAGAATTTTCAGTGCCAGAGTGTAGTAAGTCCATACATTGAATTTTCTTAAATGATCTTTGAAACTGGACAGCAGTTGGATTTATACAGCTGCCATTGAGTTGCTGAATAACTCCAAACTGGTTTACCAAATCATCTTGATTTAGGCGTCGTGTAAAAAGATAATCAAAACTTGCTTTGGTATTTAAATCACTCCAAAGAAATATTAATTGATTTTAAACATTTTATTTTTCTGGTAATATTAACGTTGTTATTATTTCACACTTTCAGTCTATTAAAAAAAATCCCGATGGCCTGTAGTCAGCGGAAAGGTAAATTCATTCAATTGAAATTTGAACAACCTTTTCATTGGTATACCTACATGGTATTACATAAAATTGTCGTATGTGTCATAACCTAGCGGTTAGAGGTTTTTGTTTTGGCTACTGAATATAAAGCAGACAGGGTTCGAGTTCCACTTCAAGGCAGAATTTTTTTTTCGTCTATTTCTTTTCAATAAATATACTATATATTTTTTTAATCAGGGTCTATATTAAGATCTCCAGAAAATGTACAATTACATCAAATTTATATTGAGTGTTCATGTTTTATCAATATTTGTTATTTTTCTTTATTAATTTTTATTTTTTTACCTGTGTATTTTATGAAAAATTGCTTTGAACAAAAGTTGTAGGTACTGATTATATCTATAACCTAAAATTATTTTTGATGATATTTACAGTACGGCTCTTTTTTGATAATTTTTTTAAATTTTTGAACGGTCACCATTTTGAAACTACTTACCCGGTATTGCCCAATAACGAACTCGACCGAGATATTTGAGAGATTGATTTTTGTAGCAAATTTGAACTTGATACCTTTAAAACTGCGACCTCTATCTTGTTAAAAAATTTCGTTATATCCCATATATATATATATATATATATATATATATATATATATATATATATATATATATATAAACTTTTGAACCAAATGTTTTTTTGGACTAACTTATAGACATATAACATGCCGTTGAAATTTTTTCGAAATTCAAAAGTGTGAACGATCGCAATAGGTACATTTCTATAAGAAATTTACCTAAAAGACAAACAATCATGTAAAAAAGAAATTTGGTGAGGTAAAACTTTAAACGCTCTATTAAATTCTTTAGCTGTGGAGGTTGAGGTGGAATTCAGCAAGTTATTTGTCCATTCTGTCTACAAATTCAGAAGTGTAAATAGCTTCAAGAGGTAGATACCCAAATCTATACTTCATACTTGCAGCTACTGTGGCACTGAAAACTTGAGTTGCAAATTTTACCTTCATCTTTTCGAAACTGCTGGGATTTATATGTGAATCTGATAATTTTGGTACAGCTCGAACAGGATACGTTTTGTCATGTTCATAAAACTTAGCTATATATTGCCAAGAAAGTATATTGTTATCAATATAAAAATTATATTTTAAAAGCATGTTCCTGAAAGCTTTATAAATATGGGGAATGTCAAAAATGTAGACCAGTCTTTGATTTGAAATATAAAAAAATGGTTTCTCTGATGAAATATTCAGCAAATTGGATAATAGTATATTGTTCGAACCCATGTCTGTAGTCAAAGCTCAAATACTTAACCCGGTTTCTGCAATTTTATTGACTGCCTCAAATACTACATCTTTAAGGGCATGGACAGGAAGTGTGGTGAAAATAATACCCTATTGGTTGTTTCCATCTAGAATAAAGACCCCTTAGCAACAAGGCACATGTACTTAAAGCGGGCTTGAATACTAATTCACTTGCCTCGCTTTGAGCAAGTCCAACTATTGAGTCCGATGTCCTGTCATAAAAAAGGATGGCTTTTATTGCCATTTCATCAATGCACAATATACATTGCTTATTTGGAATCTTTCAGCTTTCAGTTGTATTATTTCAAAAAGTTGCGGATTGTTTAAACCTGGTCCTACTTTTATACCTCGAATTTGTCTTAAAAGAGATTCAGGACAAGGGAGAGAAAACTTTTGCATAAGAAATTGTTTGTAAAGCTTAGGTCCAGTAAAATACATTTTAAGACATTGACTTTTAAATTCATCAGAATAACGTCTGCCTTTGGGCATTTTTTGAGCCTGTGTAATTTCATTACATATAAAGTTTGCTAATTCCTTAGAGGAACAAAATTGATGAGTGAAATTCTGGTATTCCTGCACAGTTATATTGTTCGATTTTTGATCCTGAATTTCTTTCTTCAATTTTTTAATTTCACCCTCAAGCTGCCGTATTGTAGCCCTATATTTGTTATTCCTGGGTGTATTGTAGGATAATGACGCCGATGTCTGGGTAGGTCTAGGAGGTGAAAGTGATGATGATCTTCTTTCGGGACTTTCAATAAGATTACAGTTCAGAACTGAAATTAAAAAAAAAATGTAGTACTAGAAATATTTGAGAATTTGTAAACTGTATAAATATTACCACGATCCTCTTGACAACATTCTTTTAATTACTTACTTTGATCAGTATTGTTGGTACTCGTAGGAGACATCAATAGAGGTGTTATATTACCGGTAGTGCCCGAATCAGGTTCCAAATTTGTAGCTGAAATATTAATAATACATGAAAAATTTATTTTATAACAGGACTTTTTATGACTACCTGGTGCAATAATTATATTTTGCAAAATCCTTATTTTCTTAAATGGGGGTTGCTCTGGACTGTGGGTACTTAATGGTTCCAAAGTACAATAAGTATGGTCTTCAGTTGGTGCGCCTCTAGAGGAGCCCTCCAATGACCTAAATATTGTTGGCACCGCATTAAACTTCAAACGTTTCAATTTACTGTTTGTAAATATTTTTGGTTCAAAGTGTAAGCTACACAGTCTATAGTTTTGATAAAGGTTTTCAGCATCCAGTTCATATAAGTCTTCTCTCTGGCTAGGTGAGCCAAGTTCTTGCCCTATAAAAAATAAAATTTATAATAATTATTTTGGAAAATATGCAGTATAAAAAGGCCCAAATATGCATGCGAATATGCACTTAAAACTTTGAAAATAAACAATTATTTATGGCAAGCTTATCGATTATATGCATTTGGCATATGAATTTATGCATTTTCAAATTATCAATTGCTTAGCAAATATCAATGTTATTAACTAAATGTTACATTTAGGCATATTAATAGGTTAAATAAAGTAAAACACACGCCTTTTAATTAAAAATAATATTTTTCTTAGCGCAGATTTCATAATAAAATTTAATCTCCTATTAATTTTAATACAAAATTTAAATTTTTATAAATTTTTTGATCGGACATAATATATTCAATGTTACTTTGAAAGAACGGAAGACGTCGTAAAAGTTATTAAAAAATGCGCTATTTTTATTTCGTCATCAAGATATTAGTTAAACAAATGGAAGAATTAACTAATCTCCCATTACGGATTCATTATGAAATCGGCCCTTAATATTGTACATCAAATTATTTCAATCACTCATAATCGACATCCTGAACAAATGAAAGTGTAAAATTTCAAGTTTTTTTAAGATAACAATGTGTTCTTAAACATTTCTTTGATGTGTCCAAGTAAAAACTTTGCCTCGATAACCATTGATAACTACCTACTTAAAAATATTCTAATGTTTTCTAAGAACAATTTGCTGAAAAAAATTGAGGAAGCACTTTAACTCAAATGATCGTAATTAAAGGGCCGGTTTTACCCATTACCCAGGTACTAAGAGAATAATAAAAACCGTTAATAAAATGCAAAACAAAAAATTATGCTACAAATGTGCGAAAATAGGCAATAACTTATTTTGCATTTGCATTTATAAAATTTCATCAAAATAAGGTCTTATGTACTTAATATGCATAATGCATATAATCCAAGCCTTATAATAATAGTTATAATTAGCATATGACTGAAATAATAAAACTGAATTTCTACTTTAGAAAAATGGTATTAAGTCAAAACTATAAATGTATTTTTTTAATTTTAAAAATTTGATTTTAGTTGGTCCAAGAATATTTGATGATAATGTTAAAACCATTTGCAAACCTGTAACCCCGCGGTATATATATAAGACTAGTGAAAATTTGTCGTTACTTTCCAAAATTTAATATTTTTAGGAATTATTTTCAACCTTACCTTACAAGATCCTTGGGAAATCTAAAAAAACTATTTGCAGAATAGTAACTCTTAGAACTACAGTTTTTTGCAGCATAAACATGTCCACCTTTTGGGTTGCTCATATTTTGTTCACTTATTTTAATAATTAACACAAAGAAAATTAAACACAACGCAAACAAAATTAAACAGATTTTTCTGCTATTTTTGAAGGAGTCTTTAATTTAGAAAGTAAATTAGATACTGTTTTTACATTCTTTCTCGAAATTATAACATTATACCCCTTAAAAATACTAACAACTTTACTAGTGAGTTCATTGATGTAATTTAGAGATCTATAGATAGGTAAAATATTATTTGCATTAGAAATATTATTAGGATTTGGTGCGTTATTGGGAACTATTTCATTTATTTCAAGATTAAGTTGAGGATGCATCAAACATTTGTTTATCAATTTTCGAGGAAAAGAATTTTCAAGTAACATTTGTTTTAATTTAGTTAAACTTTCATTTCTATATAAATTATGTGAATGTTTGATAGCTCTACTTTTTAATGCCATAATTAAGTTAATTTTCATTTTTTTGTGGATGATATGAGAAAAAATTTATATATCTATTACTGCATATAGGCTTTTTGTACCATTTTGTACGTAATATACCTGCATTATCTCTACATACCATCATATCTAAAAAAGGAAGACATTGTTCACTTTCTAGTTTAACTGTAAATTGAAGATGCTCATTATAAGTAATGTAACGTGCAAGGGGAACAGCCGCCGGTATTGGCTACAAAGTGGCGGCATCCTTTTGAAGAAAGCGCGAGATCTATGCTGTGGTTGGAAATATCGAAAGCGGCGTTGAGAAAGAGAGCGACGGCAGCAGGTCGGCATCTACTCGTACAATGCCGACAAAGGGATTTCGAGAAACGTCTAGTGGCGGCTTTCGAATCAAAGACCAGAAGCCGCTCGAATGATCGGGAGCCTTTGTCGGATATATACAGAGCAACCTCGATATAACAAATCGGAGGGGAACAAGAAAATATTCGTAATATCAAGTAATTCGTTGAACTGAGGTTTGTTATGTTGAGGTTAGATTGGTCTAAAATTCGTTATAAAGAGGTAAAAGAATAGTTTTATTCACTTCAATATTACGTACTTATCTTGTTATAGCGAACAACTTCTACTAATAAATGATAACACATTTTCATCAAATTACTACATATATGTATTTGCTATGTATGTATTTAAAAACAATTAGGTAGATAATAAATTTTTTTTCTTACATTAATACATGTAATCAAAAACAATTAACAATGTGGTTATAGTAGCTTAATCTCAATTTTGTTCATTGATTAGAAAAAAGTCATTGATAGTTGTCTGTTTACCACCGGTATGAGTTATGACATCCAAAGCGCAATCTAATTTCATGATGGCTTTCACTACATCGTCACTCAAACCTCCCTTTTTGAGAAACACAGATTTTATTGTATTCAAAGCATTATAAGCATCTTTTATTGTGAAGATATGCTCATCAATTTCACCCTCTTCTTCCTCGTCTTCATCTACATCTGCATTAGTAACTGGCAACACAGATGTGACGATGTCAGCATGAGTTAGTTCTCCACAGATGGCCAAATCATTATCAAAGGTAACGAAGTCTTCGAAGTCAGTCTCTTGAAGGTGTAATTCTTCTTGAACTCTTTGCCAGGTCCTAGCAAGTTCTGCGACTGGTAAATCGTCCTCCTCATCTTCGCATGTAACTTTAAACCCACTTTTCTTGAAGCAGTTTGCAATGGTCTTTTCAGTGACTAAATTCCAAGCTTTGGCGGTCATCCACATGGCTTGTAAAACGTCAATTGTAGTTGGTGTTTGACGTTCAACATCAGCAAGAAATCGTCTGACAACTTCCTTTCTATAATGCATTTTGAAGCTTTGGATGATGCCCTGATCCAGTGGTTGTAGTTTTGAAGCGGTATTTGGAGGTAAGTACTTTATTTTTATATTTTTCAGGTTAGGAATTTCTCCGTGTGCAGTACAATTATCGATGAACATTAGAATTTTCTTGTTTTTTTTCTTCATCACTTTATCCAGACTTTTAAGCCAATCGCAAAAAGCATCACTGGTCATCCAAGCCTTATGGTTGGACGTGTAATCTGTTGGCAGATTATTGACATTCTTAAAACATCGCGGTTTTTGATATTTTCCGATGATGAGTGGCTTTAGTTTGTAAGTCCCAGTACAATTTGTTCCCAGCAGTACTGTTAAGCGAAGTTTACTGTTTTTCCCACCATTACATTTATCGCTTTTGAATGATAAGGTTTTGTCAGGTAAACATTTATAGAATAGTCCAGTTTCATCGGCGTTAAAGATGTCTTCGGGATCGTATCCGGTGGTCAGCTCTGCCAGTTTGTCTTTCCAATCATCACATACTTGTTCATTAACACTACCACTTTCACCGCATATTTTTCGAAAAACAACCTCGTTTCGTTTTTTGAAATTTTGAAGCCACCCGTTGCTAGCACGGAACCCTTCATGTCCCAATTCTACTGCAAACCGCTGAGCCTTTTCCTGAAGAATAGGGCCTCCGATTGGGATTTTTTTGTCTCGGCACTGTTTTAACCACTTTAACACACATTCCTCTACGTCTTTGAACTCGCATGATTTTAATCTTTTACTGTTTACATTCAAACCACTTTCTTCTGAAAACTTATCTTTAGATTTTAAAATTGTAGCCAATGTACTTGCGGGAATCCCGAACTTATTAGCTATATCTAATTTTTTCGTCATGGGATTTTGGTCAATATAATTAATGATGTTTCGCTTTTCTGCGACCGATACGGAACACCTTTTACGTTTCTGAGCCATTTTAACTTAAATCTTTAACAATAGTGACGAGCAGAGGTGTTTACATTACTTTCCATGAAAACAACAATGATTACTTTACAAACAAAAGCGTGTCGAAACATGTCGAGACATGAATCAAATGATTAAGAGTTATACATATTATTGGTGGAAACTTTATATAAAGGTTTTGGGTTGGCAAAATTCGTTAATTAGAGGTATGAATACTTTTTCTTGATAGTTGAAAATTCGTTATAAAGAGGTTGTACGCAAAGAATGTTCGCAATGTAAAGGTATATTTTATATTGATTCTTATTGACAATTCAAGGGGATTACGTAGAATTTGTTAAATCGAGGAAGTCGTTATATTGAGGTACGTTATATTAAGGTTGCACTGTATATATATATATATATATATATATATATATATATATGAAGAAGGTGGAAATACGGCAGTAATTTATTAGAATACGTGAATCAAATTGAATTGGGGATTTCTGCCGAAGTTTGAGTGGGGCTTAAAAAGAACACTCTGTATGCTGTCCAAGCTTTCGAAATTTTTTTATTTTCTTTCTCAAGGCTGAATAATAAAACACATATTAGTTCGGAGTGAAAAACAAACTAACACATTGAACTTACATGGCATGTGAGGATTGAATTATTAAATTGGCATATTACTACGAATGACAGGAATTCCATCATTATAACACTACACACTTATAAACATTTTAAACAAAAAACAATGTACACTTAAAATTTTTAACATTATAAAGAATTATACACATTAAAAGAGGAGTTACATAGTGTATGTTACTTATAAATCACCATTTTAAAGATTGGGATATCAATACGAAGAAGAGAGAAGAAAAGAATTTTTAATAAGAATATGTAGCAATTTATTACCTTATTAGGTAAACTTCTCCATTTAAATTATGGGTGGGAGTTGGCGCTAACTCAGAACATATAAAAGGTGTACTAAACCATGTCAAAATTGATGTTCTGCCATCACAGATCTCAAAACCACAAACTGTTATAATTTCACAATGTATGTAAGCTTCAATACGCATTTAACCTATGTACGATTGTTTATGTTGTTAGTGCAAAACTTTGAAATCACATAGGAATAAATAGAACTAAGACCACTTATATCAGTACATGCATTCATAGATTTAGGATCTTTAGTAATTTCAATCATTTCCTGCATTTTTCTTTTAGATGTATTGGGCTCATTAATCAGGATTGAAACACCTTCAAAATTGGGAGTATGTCTTTTTTCCTTTGCATGTCTTGCTAGAGTGCATTTTTTGGTTTGGGCATTTCTGTGATCACTTTTGTGAGCAACGATTCTGTTCTTTAGTAACATTTGTGTTTCACCGATGTATACAAGATCACAATCACGACAAGGAATAGAATACACCACATTTCTTCTTTTTTCGGTAGGTATTTTGTCTTTAATATTCGAAAAGTGTTGTCCTAGTAAGTTCACATTTCTTTTGGCTAATTTACAGTTACTAATGACATCCTTGATGATGTTGGACAGTTTTGGAGTGAGGTCCTTTATCCAAGGAATGGAGAAATAACAAACAGGTCCCTCTTGTTGTAACCCACGATTAGGAGAAGACTCTGAATGATTAGTAAGGGACGGACTACTATATAACAGTTTACGTAACAGATTTTTAGGGTAAGAAGTGTTTAATAGAATTTTATATAGTTTGTTTATGTTTTCGTTGAATAGAGATGGATGACAAATTTGTCTGATCCTATTTTTCATTCCTAAAACTAAGTTCACTTTGATTCTTTCATCATGGTAGGAAAGATAATTCAAATATCTACCACTATTGGTGGGTTTTTGATACCAATCAAGTATGATTGTTTGGTTTGGAGTGCGGATACTTCTGGTGTCGAGGAAGGGTACCGAGTTATTTTGTTCTCTTTCAATTGTGAACTTGAGATTATCATCATAGGAGTTGAAAATTTGTAAGATCATATCATAAGAATCAATAGGAACAGAACAAATTATATCATCGACGTACCTTTTTATGAATGGAAGGTGAAATGGTAATCTGGACAAGCAATCATCTAATAAATCGTCCATCACAAAGGCCGATAATATCGGTGAGATGGTGGAGCCCATTGGTGTACCAAAAACTTGTAAGTAATTCTCCCCTTGGAAGGTAAACACTGTACTATCGAATATGAATTTTAGTGCTGAAAGAAAAGAACTTATATCCAGACCGCAATGGGACTGTATCTCATTCCAATGTTTCCTGATACTGGACTCCGCACGTTCGTATGAGATATTGGTGAAAAGAGAGGAAACATCTAGGCTAATTAAGACATAGTCCGGTGGTAACTGAAAATTGTTGATGAAACTAGCAAAATGAAAGGAATCTTGAATAAAATAATTGTTGTTTTTATTGTAGGTGTTGGTTAAAATTTGTGTAATATACCTACAAAGCCCTGAATTTGGGGTGCCAATTGAGGAGATAATGGGCCTGAGAGAAAGGGGTTCTTTATGGATCTTAGGTAAGGCATAAAATCTCGCCGGAACTGAATCGTATGTAGTGAATTTTTTTCTGGTAGTAATATCAATAAAATTCTTTTTATGGAAATCGAAAATGATGGCATTAGCTTTTCCTTGTAAGGTGATGGTTGGGTCCCTTGCTAATTTTTTCTAGTATTTTGTGTCATCAAGTAGTTGTTTGCAAAAGTCGATATATTGTTGCTTATACATAATAACCGTGACGTTACCTTTGTCCGCTTTTAAGACCCATAAATCTCTGTGATGACTAAAAAAACGTTTGGATTTGGCAACTAATGTGTTGACTTTACAACCGTGACTGTGAAAAGTATTGATGGGGTTAGTGATCACGTTGGTTGCCCTTGATCTAGTTATGTTCCTCAATCTTATGTCTTGTATCTTATTAAACACAATTTCGATATCAGCGACTACATTCCGAATAAGTTTGCTATCTAATTTAGGAGGCAAGCTAAATTTAGGTCCTAAAGCAAAAAGATTGAGAACATCGCTAGGAATTGTCTCATTAGTTAAATATCTCACCCAATTAGGTTGAGTATTAATGATGGTGATTTGTGATGTTTTTAATCGGTTGAACTTGGCCATAGTTCTGTTTTTATAATCGTGATATACTTTGTTATAGCTAACTATTTGTCGTCTTTTGAATTCATTAATAGTATAATGTGGAACAATTCCAGTAAAGCTCTCAATCAATTTGTTGAGTTCATTTTTGAGTTTATGAATATTAATAAAACTAATTTCTATCTCAAACGAAAGAGTTTTTTTCTCTAACCTCCGGGTGAATAGTTTAATGCGGCCAGATGTGCGGCCATCGGTCACGTCCAACACTCTTTGAAGGTTGAAAGTGCTACCGGTGATGTGGTTGGGTAGTACTCCATCTTTTCTGCAGGCAATGAGGAATTCCTGTCTACTACATAGTCTTGACAACTTGTTGTTGATATTGGCCCATCTGCGGAACCCTCTGGCTATTTCCGCACCATATGTTCGTTGTAAAACAATGTAAAAACCCATAACTGAAGAATATGAAGAAGGTGGAAATACGGCAGTAATTTATTAGAATACGTGAATCAAATTGAATTGGGGATTTCTGCCGAAGTTTGAGTGGGGCTTAAAAAGAACACTCTGTATGCTGTCCAAGCTTTCGAAAATTTTTTATTTTCTTTCTCAAGGCTGAATAATAAAACACATATTAGTTCGGAGTGAAAAACAAACTAACACATTGAACTTACATGGCATGTGAGGATTGAATTATTAAATTGGCATATTACTACGAATGACAGGAATTCCATCATTATAACACTACACACTTATAAACATTTTAAACAAAAAACAATGTACACTTAAAATTTTTAACATTATAAAGAATTATACACATTAAAAGAGGAGTTACATAGTGTATGTTACTTATAAATCACCATTTTAAAGATTGGGATATCAATACGAAGAAGAGAGAAGAAAAGAATTTTTAATAAGAATATGTAGCAATTTATTACCTTATTAGGTAAACTTCTCCATTTAAATTATGGGTGGGAGTTGGCGCTAACTCAGAACATATAAAAGGTGTACTAAACCATGTCAAAATTGATGTTCTGCCATCACAGATCTCAAAACCACAAACTGTTATAATTTCACAATGTATGTAAGCTTCAATACGCATTTAACCTATGTACGATTGTTTATGTTGTTAGTGCAAAACTTTGAAATCACATAGGAATAAATAGAACTAAGACCACTTATATCAGTACATGCATTCATAGATTTAGAATCTTTAGTAATTTCAATCATTTCCTGCATTTTTCTTTTAGATGTATTGGGCTCATTAATCAGGATTGAAACACATTCAAAATTGGGAGTATGTCTTTTTTCCTTTGCATGTCTTGCTAGAGTGCATTTTTTGGTTTGGGCATTTCTGTGATCACTTTTGTGAGCAACGATTCTGTTCTTTAGTAACCTTTGTGTTTCACCGATGTATACAAGATCACAATCACGACAAGGAATAGAATACACCACATTTCTTCTTTTTTCGGTAGGTATTTTGTCTTTAATATTCGAAAAGTGTTGTCCTAGTAAGTTCACATTTCTTTTGGCTAATTTACAGTTACTAATGACATCCTTGATGATGTTGGACAGTTTTGGAGTGAGGTCCTTTATCCAAGGAATGGAGAAATAACAAACAGGTCCCTCTTGTTGTAACCCACGATTAGGAGAAGACTCTGAATGATTAGTAAGGGACGGACTACTATATAACAGTTTACGTAACAGATTTTTAGGGTAAGAATTGTTTAATAGAATTTTATATAGTTTGTTTATGTTTTCGTTGAATAGAGATGGATGACCAATTTGTCTGATCCTATTTTTCATTCCTAAAACTAAGTTCACTTTGATTCTTTCATCATGGTAGGAAAGATAATTCAAATATCTACCACTATTGGTGGGTTTTTGATACCAATCAAGTATGATTGTTTGGTTTGGAGTGCGGATACTTCTGGTGTCGAGGAAGGGTACCGAGTTATTTTGTTCTCTTTCAATTGTGAACTTGAGATTATCATCATAGGAGTTGAAAATTTGTAAGATCATATCATAAGAATCAATAGGAACAGAACAAAGTATATCATCGACGTACCTTTTTATGAATGGAAGGTGAAATGGTAATCTGGACAAGCAATCATCTAATAAATCGTCCATCACAAAGGCCGATAATATCGGTGAGATGGTGGAGCCCATTGGTGTACCAAAAACTTGTAAGTAATTCTCCCCTTGGAAGGTAAACACTGTACTATCGAATATGAATTTTAGTGCTGAAAGAAAAGAACTTATATCCAGACCGCAATGGGACTGTATCTCATTCCAATGTTTCCTGATACTGGACTCCGCACGTTCGTATGAGATATTGGTGAAAAGAGAGGAAACATCTAGGCTAATTAAGACATAGTCCGGTGGTAACTGAAAATTGTTGATGAAACTAGCAAAATGAAAGGAATCTTGAATAAAATAATTGTTGTTTTTATTGTAGGTGTTGGTTAAAATTTGTGTAATATACCTACAAAGCCCTGAATTTGGGGTGCCAATTGAGGAGATAATGGGCCTGAGAGAAAGGGGTTCTTTATGGATCTTAGGTAAGGCATAAAATCTCGCCGGAACTGAATCGTATGTAGTGAATTTTTTTCTGGTAGTAATATCAATAAAATTCTTTTTATGGAAATCGAAAATGATGGCATTAGCTTTTCCTTGTAAGGTGATGGTTGGGTCCCTTGCTAATTTTTTTGTAGTATTTTGTGTCATCAAGTAGTTGTTTGCAAAAGTCGATATATTGTTGCTTATACATAATAACCGTGACGTTACCTTTGTCCGCTTTTAAGACCCATAAATCTCTGTGATGACTAAAAAAACGTTTGGATTTGGCAACTAATGTGTTGAATTTACAACCGTGACTGTGAAAAGTATTGATGTGGTTAGTGATCACGTTGGTTGCCCTTGATCTAGTTATGTTCCTCAATCTTATGTCTTGTATCTTATTAAACACAATTTCGATATCAGCGACTACATTCTGAATAAGTTTGCTATCTAATTTAGGAGGCAAGCTAAATTTAGGTCCTAAAGCAAAAAGATTGAGAACATCGCTATGAATTGTCTCATTAGTTAAATTTCTCACCCAATTAGGTTGAGTATTAATGATGGTGATTTGTGATGTTTTTAATCGGTTGAACTTGGCCATAGTTCTGTTTTTATAATCGTGATATACTTTGTTATAGCTAACTATTTGTCGTCTTTTGAATTCATTAATAGTATAATGTGGAACAATTCCAGTAAAGCTCTCAATCAATTTGTTGAGTTCATTTTTGAGTTTATGAATATTAATAAAACTAATTTCTATCTCAAACGAAAGAGTTTTTTCTCTAACCTCCGGGTGAATAGTTTAATGCGGCCAGATGTGCGAATTCTCATGCATATAGAATATAAAAAGACAGTGTGAATAATATAATAGTCCGAGTAAGCTGGTGCGAATATAGTAAAGTTAAGTTGTAATTTATATTATTTAGAGTGTAAATAAAGTTAATTTAATAACTCTAAATTAGTCTCACTTATCTGCGAACCCACATACGCAACAATTTGGTGTTAGAAGAGGGATGAATGAGTGAAGAGGCTAACACCCGTAAGCAGACAGAAAAAATGGAAGAACAACTAACTAAGTTATTCTCCGATTTTTCGAGAAAACAAGAAGAACTGCGACAAGAAAAGAAAGAAGAGGAGAAGCGAAGGTTGCGAGAAGAACAGAAAAACTACGACATCGAGATTTCGAGCAGATTGCAGGATTGTTCCGAAATGTCCATCAAGAAATCGAGACTGTAAAACAAGAAGTTCGAGAAGAAATCGAAACAGTTCGAGAAGAAATCGTAACAGTTCGAGAAGAAATTGGGACAGTTCGAGAAGAGTTTCAGGAGAAGTATCGAAGACTAGAGAAAGAGGTGAAGAAGAAACGAGATACCAACCAAGACAACAGCAGCAAAATGGACACGTCGGTGATCACTACAGCCAATGAAAAACTTAAACCACCAACTTTTGACGGCGAAATATCCTGGACTATGTACAAACGTCAGTTTGAGGCAGCAGCCAATGCGAATGGATGGGATCATCAGCAGAAAGCAACGGCGTTGGTATTGGCTTTGCGAGGAAAGGCACTTGAAATACTTCAAAACATTCCTGAAGCCAAACAAACTGATTATTCGGCTGTTGCGGGCGCCTTGGAACTAAGATACGGCAAAAAATATCTTAGCCAAGTGTATCAGAGCCAGCTGAAGAGCAGAACTCAAGGTTTAATGGAGTCACTGCAGGAATTCAGCAGTAGCATTGAGAGCATGGTGCGACTGGCTTATCCACAGGCCCCAGATGAATTCATTGAGCAAATTAGTGTCCAGTACTTCATTGATGGAGTTCGAGATATCGATATGCAGCAAGGGTTGAGACTAAGTAGGCATAACACCTTAGCCGAAACAGTTGTCCAGGCACTGGAATACGAAGCTGCCAAAAACGCTTCTATGAATCGTCGCAGCAAATTGAGAGAAGCCAGGGTGTCAGACGGACCACAAGACAATGCAGATTTCTTTAAGAAGCTGGAGGTGATGTTCCAGAAATTCTGCTCTCGAGGAAGCAAGGAGTCCGGATATAGAAAAGTGATTAAGTGTTACAGTTGCAACCGAGAGGGACACATAAGTATAAACTGCAGGCGACGACCCAGATCTGAAGAACGAAATGTTCAGAGAGAGAATACCCGACTTCAGGAAAACTCCACCTCGCCAGTGTAAGGGGGCGAACGCTGGAGACCACTGATTATCAAGCCCCCAAGTTACATTTGTGCTCCATCAAGAAGAGCTGTGAGAGCCTCGTTGTCCAAGGTTTTATCAACGGTAAGAAATGTGATTTGACCATCGACACGGGGGCAACAAGATCAGTGGTACGCCCCGACATGGTTTCCAAAGACTCTATTGTGCAGCACAACATCAAGCCAATACTGGAAACTGCAAAAGGAGAGCTGATAAATGTTTTAGGAGAGACCACCACCACTTTCGAAATTGGCAAGGCACAAGTAAAGGTTAATGCCATCGTGGTCGACATAGTGGATGAATTCATATTAGGCTTAGACATTTTGGAAACCTTCAATTCTATCACAGTGGACTTTAAAAACAGAATGTTGAGTGGGCAACGAGGAAATATTTTTCTCAGCATCTTCGAACAAGAAGAGTCCTGTTAAAATAATCATCACCGAAGATACACGAATACCTGGAAATAGTGAGACGATCGTGAAAGCGCACCAAGAAAAACAACTGGAAGGAGTTAACACTATGGTTTTTGAACCAAACGAGAACAAAGAGAACGGGGTTCTTTTGGCTAGGTGCTTAGTTAATTCCAACGACATTATTCCAGTGAGGGTAGCCAATCTATCTGTAAACAGAATGACATTGAAGAAAGGGGAAGTAATCGGTACCTGTTCGCCAGTCTCCCGTGTAACAAGATGTGGGCAAGAGGAACTCGTTTCAAAAAATGTACATTTGTCCCAAGAGCTAATGGAGAGTTTCAAGAAGACCTGGAAACATCTTAGCGAACAGGAAAAGAAAAAGGCAATCGAGTTTGTAAAGCAAGAAGCTGATGTTTTCGTACAAGGAAAAATTACAGGGCGAACGAATTTAGTCGAACATCGGATCAACACGGGAAATGCTGTACCTATTCGCCAACCTCCACGAAGACTTCGTTTCGTAAAACAACAGCAAGTTAACACAATGTCATGCCGTTTGGATTATGTAATGCCCCTGCCACTTTTGAAAGGTTAATAGGAATTAGTTCTGCGAGGACTAACTTGGGAGACGTGCCTGGTGTACTTGGATGACGTAATGGTGATTGGCAAAGATTTCGACGAACATCAATCGAATCTGAAGAAAGTATTCGCCAGGATCCGAAGTGCTAATCTCCTGCTGAATCCAAAGAAATGCTTTCTGTTCCAGGAAAAAGTCAACTTTCTCGGACACGTCGTATCATCGAAAGGAATTGAGACCGATCCAGAAAAACTCCAGGCAGTGCGAGATTGGCCCAGACCAAAGAACAAGCACGAAGTTAGAAGCTTTTTGGGACTCAGCAGTTACTACCGCCGATTTGTTAAGGATTTTGGGAAAATTGCGAAGCCACTACATCAATTAACTGAAAAGAACTCCCACTTTGACTGGTCACCAGAATGTCAACAGTCGTTTCTTGAGCTGAAAAACCGTTTGACCAGTGCTCCTGTTCTTGCATATCCCTTGGACGAAGGATTGTTCATGTTAGACACTGACGCTTCACAAAATAGAATAGGAGCTGTTCTTTCCCAAATACAGAATGGCGAAGAAGCTGTAATTGGATATTTTAGCAAAACGTTGGGAAAAGCAGAGCGAAACTACTGTGTGACCCGGAAGGAGCTGCTAGCGGTTGTACGATCCATAGAACATTACCACAGTTTTCTCTATGGACGAAAATTCTTAGTAAGAACAGACCACTCTGCATTACAGTGGCTGCTGAATTTCAAAAATCCGGAGGGACAGATAGCGCGTTGGTTGGAGAAACTGCAGAGTTACGACTTTCAAATTAAACACCGAAAAGGAAGAAGTCACGCCAACGCTGACAGCTTGTCACGAAGACCTTGTGGCAGTTCCTGTAAATTCTGTCAAAGTCAGGAACAAAGAGAAATAGCCAAGGATGTTGTACATATCCAACAAATGCAGATTAGGAACAAGAAAACGGAAAATACCGACGAAATCACCAGAGACAACTCTAGAAGAGAACAAATCGCTGACAAAGATATGACGATAGTACGGGGCTGGCTAGACCAAAAGCCACGACCTGAGTGGCAAGAAATATCCAGATTTGATCAGACAGTCAAGGGGTACTGGGCTCTGTAGGATTCGTTGTGCTTACGGGATGACTTAATCACTCGTAAATGGGAAAGTCCAGATGGTAGGAGCATTGTGTATCAAACCGTTGTACCCCGAACGATGGTAGCTGAAGTACTTCGTGAACTGCATGGCAGTCGCAGTGGAGGCCATTTTGGAGTAAATAGAACACTGGCACGTGTGAAAGAGCGGTATTATTGGATCAACTGTCGAAGAGATGCGGAAGAATGGTGCAGAAGATGTGACCTCTGTGCTTCTAAGAAGGGTCCGAAGATACGATCCCGAGGGAAAATGAAGCAGTATCTGTCAGGTGAACCTTGGGAAAGAATTGCGGTGGACATTGCAGGACCATTCCCTACGACAGATTCTGGAAATAATAACATCATGGTTGCCATGGACTATTTCTCGAAGTGGTCAGAAGTAGTGCCGATGCCGAATCAGGAAGCAGTTACAGTGGCCGAAGCCTTTCTGGAAAACGTGATTTCCAGACACGGAGTACCCTTGGAGCTGCATACCGATCAAGGTAGAAATTTTGAATCCGAAGTATGGACGCAGTTAATGAGGTTGCTGGGGATACGAAAAACACGAACAACCCCACTTCATCCACAGTCAGATGGAATGGTCAAGAGGCACAATAGGACCATCAATCAATACCTCTCAATATTTGTGGATGAGCACCAACGTAACTGGGACAAACTGGTGCCTCTCTTTCTCCTGGCCTACCGAAGTTCCCAGCATGAATCCACTGGCTATACACCATCGAAGCTCCCCGTAGATCTGATGTTTGGGAGACAATCAGCCGACGATCATGAAGAAGTGTCTCTTCCACATTATGTAGCTGACCTACAGGGGCGACTTAGAGTGGTCCACGATTTTGCCAGACAAAAGCTACAGTTGAAGAGCGACAAAATGAAGATGAGTCTTGACAAAAGGCAGTCATTAAACTATTTTAATGAAGGCGATGCAGTTTGGTTGTCCCAGCCACAGCGAAGGAGAGGATTGAGTCCGAAATTGCAAAGGACCATATCGCATTGTTAAAAAGATTAATGACTTGGTGTACAAGATCCAATTTTCACCAAGAGCCAAGCCAAAAGTGGTGCACGTGGAAAGACCGAGTCCGTATCGAGGAGATAATCCACCGGTCTGGAGACAAACGGAAGAAGCTGTTCGGGGCGATCAGCTTTAAGGGAGGGAGCAGTGTAACGTGCAAGGGGGACAGCCGCCGGTATTGGCTACAAAGTGGCGGCATCCTTTTGAAGAAAGCGCGAGATCTATGCTGTGGTTGGAAATATCGAAAGCGGCGTTGACAAAGAGAGCGACGGCAGCAGGTCGGCATCTACTCGTACAATGCCGACAAAGGGATTTCGAGAAACGTCTAGTGGCGGCTTTCGAATCAAAGACCAGAAGCCGCTCGAATGATCGGGAGCCTTTGTCGGATATATATATATATGGGAGAATTGTCGGCATGAGAGACAGAATGTAAAAAGACAGTGTGAATAATAGAATAGTCCGAGTAAGCTGGTGCGAATATAGTGAAGTTAAGTTGTAATTTGTATTATTTAGAGTGTAAATAAAGTTAATTTAATAACTCTAAATTAGTCTCACTTATCTGCGAACCCACATACGCAACAGTATTAAAAATATTTAATGTTTCATCAACTTTATTTGAGGGTAAAGCCAATATTAGATCATCAACATATCGTTTGATAAATGGTATTGGGAAATAAATTTTCGTTTTTGAAACTTGTATCAATTCATCTAGGACATAATTTACTAAAATAGGTGATATGGTTGAACCCATTCGAGTGCCAAATATTTGTTTATAATATTCGTAATAGAATAAAAAATGAATCAAAAATGAATTTAAGGATCGATTCAAAATTCAATGAGCAAAAATGTTTAATTTGGTTCCATTTACGAGTGAGACAATCCAAAATAACAGGGAACGGTAAATTTGTAAAGAGGGACACAACATCAAAACTGACAATTATATAATCCACTGGAATTTGATATTCATTTATGAAATTACTAAATTGAGAAAGAATATTTTATATAGAAATCATTATTGGTATCACAAGCTTTTGTTAAAATATCAGTGATAAAAAATGCCAACTTATTATTGGGAGCTTCGATTGAAGATACAATAGGTCGCATTGAAAGTGTTGGTTTATGTATTTTTGGTAATGTGTAAAATCGTGGGGCTTTTGTGTGATAGGAATTTAACTTTTTTCTTGTGACTTGATTAATAATGCCATCATCTTTTAGTTTAGAAACAATTTTATTAGCTTTAAGTTGTATTGTGTAAGTTGGATTATTTCTCAATTTCATATAATATTTATTGTCACTCAATAATTCTTGGCTTTTATTAATATAATCTTCCTTAAACATTACAACTGTTACATAGCGTTTATCACTTCGTACAACGACAATTTCAGGATGTTCTTTTAGAAAAGAACGACATTTATTAAATTTATTTGACATTATATATATGAGAATTTTGATAATTCTTATGAGTAAGATCTGACAAAATATACAAAATATAAGGAATATTAATATCTTTAATAGATGGAGGCATGGAGACCCAATGATAGCAACTGTTTCACTTCAGAAGGAATATCTATATTTTTTAAATTCTTGAAATTTTATAATTTCGAGAAAGAATGTAAAAACAGTATCTAATTTATTTTCTAAATTGAAGACTCTTTTAAAAATAACAGAAAAATCTGGAGTAGTATATAAAGTAAATTGCCTAGACTGTGAATTATCATATATTGGTCAAACTTCCAGAAATATTTCGGGAAGGATTACATCTCATAAAAGTGAAATTAGACGAAATAAAAAATCTTGTGCCTTGACTGAACATGCTATCAGTAAGAAACATAGTATTGATTTTGATAATACTATTGCGCTATGTTTTGAGAAAAAATATTTTAAACGTGGTTTCTTAGAAATGGTGAATATCAAGAAATATAATAACACTATGAATAAACGCTCAGATATAAAAGGACTTAGTTCCATTTATTCTTATATTCTAAAATTATATAATGATAATTATAATAATTTTTCTCCAGATGTATCTCAAAATTAAAATATGTATAGATATTTATGTATAGTTTTGTATGTAATATGTACCTATACTTGACATGTAACAATTTATTATTTTGAAAAGAGATAGGTAATAGGTACCTAATAATCTAATATTAAATTTATGTTTATATATGTATTTATGTATGTATTTATGTGTGAATATATGTGTGTATATACAGGGTGTCCCACTTAAGCGTACTTCCCCGATAGCTCCCATATTAATGACAATATGAAAAAAAATGCTGAGCAAACGATTTATCAATTCAAATTTTCCATCTCCTAAAATTATTTTCAGTTATACAGGGTGTCCCATATCTGCTGGGCCGGACTCAACTTCATTTTTTCAAATGAAATGATACTATTTTTATTGCATTTTTGTATTTCTCATTAAAAATAAGGGTCCGTTTCGTAAGCCTTCTTGATACTTAAAATCATGGGTTTTCGAAATAATCAGAAAAAACATCTTTTGCAGCGTCTTGTGCCATTTTGAATATCTCGTGAACAATCAAACTTAAAGCAATGTAGTTTGGACCATTGACTTGAGAAGAATGAACTATCATTTTCACTATTTGCACAAAACTTTCCATAAAATAAACTCTTATATTTTTAACTGTCAAAAAAATATTTCTTATTGCTAATAACTTTTTTTCTTAAATGGAAGTATGTATTTTTTCTTGTTAATGAAAAGCTAAATTTAATTTACTTTCTCCCGATATAAGGTTGTTTCCACTTATTTACAACGGTTTTTGAGATATTTAGAATTTTCGGAAAATTCTGTTAATGCACTATAATCTAGTTTGCTTTGTATAACGATTTACTTGTTACAGTCGTTTGACAGCCGCAAGGTAAGTTTATTTCTTCGGTGTTCCTAAGTTCGCCTTTGTGTTTATTGTTCTGTTGTTATTGTTGTGTTGTTCAAGATGGCTTTAAGTCAAAATGAAATGATAGACATGGTCTTCATTCTTGGAGAGTGCAATAGAAATCCCTTGTTGGCATCACGAATTTACTCTCAGCATTTCCCTGAAAGACGAGCTCTGGGACGAAAAAGTTTTGAAAAAGTTTTAAGAAGGTTTCTCGCCAGTGGCTCTGTTACTCCCTTGCCAAGGAACAGAAGGAATTCTGTTCGCACAGAAGAAAATCAGTTCCAGGTCTTATTACGTGTTTAAGAAAATAAGAATATCAGAATAAGGGAGCTAGCCAGAGACACTGAAATTAGCAGGACAACAGTGCAAAGAATCTTAAAGCAACACCAATACCATCCGTATCACATTGAGTTGCATCAGGAATTACTACCTATGGATTTTGGGTCTCGAATCACTTTTGCGGAATGGGCTACTCACAAAATTATCGAAGAAGATGGCTTTTTTAGAAGTGTGCTATTTTCTGATGAATCTACTTTCCACAAAAATGGGTTGGTTAACAGACACAATTTTCATTACTACGATACTGAAAACCCTCGTATTTTTCGTACATATTCGCAATATTGTTGGTCACTGAACGTATGGGGCGGAATATTAGGCGATCGATTAATAGGACCGTACTTTTTCGATGGGAACCTGAATGGAAGAATGTATCTGGACTTTCTATAGAATCAGCTTCCAGAATTATTAGAAGATGTTTCCTTGGCAATAAGGCAGAATATGTGGCTACAACACGACGGGGCACCATGTCATGCTACTCGAGAAATTCGGAATTTCTTAAACACGCGTTTCCACGATCGCTGGATCGGAAGAGGAGGGCCAATTCATTGGCCAGCAAGATCGCCTGACTGTACAAAATGCGATTTCGTTCTTTGGGGTTACATAAAAAATCAAGTGTATGCGTATCAACCTACTACAGCAGAGGACATCCGACAAAGAATTACAGCTGCCTTCAGAGAGATTACGCCAGATATTCTACACAATGTCGACAACAACTTTAAAATGCGAATGAGAAAGTGTTTAGAGCAGAATGGCATGCATTTCGAGCATTTGCTGTAATTAATTAATAAATATTATAAAGCTGTTTTCAAATTTTATTTTAAAGTTTTTTTAAATAAATTCAATAATTACATTTACTCAGATTATTACGATGTGCAACAGCAATAAATTACAACGGGAGCCACATTCGATGAAGTCAGCCGTCTATTCAGCTTTGAAAAAAAGAAAACTAGATTATAGTGCATTAACAGAATTTTCCAAAAATTCTAAATATCTCAAAAACCGTTGTAAATAAGTGGAAACAACCTTATATCGGGAGAAAGTAAATTAAATTTCTTTTCTTTTCATCAACAAGAAAAAAATACATACTTCCATTTAAGAAAACAAAGTTATTAGCAATAAAAAATTTTTTTTTTGACAGTTAAAAATATAAGAGTTTATTTTATGGAAAGCTTTGTGCAAATAGTGAAAATGATAGTTCATTCTTCTCAAGTCAATGGTCCAAACTACATTGCTTTAAGTTTGATTGTTGACGAGATATTCAAAATGGCGCAAGACGCTGCAAAAGTTGTTTTTTCTGATTATTTCGAAAACCCATGATTTTAAGTATCAAGAAGGCTTATGAAACGGACCCTTATTTTTAATGAGAAATACTCAACTTATTAGTGAGAGAAATCGCCCTTTTTTTTGAGTGAATAAGTATCAGTGCACTTTTCAGAATAATAATGTTTATATGTGTCGTATTGTGAGAGAATATGATTACGACTTATATAGAAATTTTAAATAATATTAAAAAAAAGAAAAAGATATATTCTTTTAACTGGCAGTTCAAGCCCAGAATAAAAGTAATTTAGTCTATGTATGGGTATATATGTATGTATTTATGCAATATTCTTAAATTACATTTTTTTTAAACTAAACCTGTATCTGCTTAATAATAATGTTAATTTAATTGTGCTCCTTGTTCAAATAGCTACAAACATATAAAGATCATTCAGTAATATTCATTTTTATCAACTAAATCTAGATACTTTCTAACTTATTGTGTTACCATGACAAATATAAATAATGACATTTGTAATTGATGGCTATGAAATCTTTCCTGTTTTTGGCTAATTTATTCTAAATTCACGATTGTAAGTATTTTTATAATACTATTAAGTTGTTAAAATAATTTTGTAACGATTTGTAGTTTGCCCTGAAGAAGAGAATAAACATTCTCGAAAGCTCGGCTTCAATCAATGAATTTTATTGAATATATGACTGCATCCCCAAGAACATCTTTTTATTTATTATAAAACCAGTCAAGAATACAAAATCAAAATGCACTTATATATGTATATATTTTTTTAATAAAAATAAGTTGTTAACAAACTTAAATTATGGTATGAATTTTTTATATATAGATACATATGAAAAAATTACAATAAAACCACATTTACTTACACTCACGTATGGGTTCAAACGGATGATGGAGAAAAATGATGTGTTTCTGTGTGTTATAATTGGGTTTCTGAATTAATTAATTTACAACTTAAACTGAACTTGTATCTGCCTTAATATTTTTGATTTTAATGTAGGTATGAATAGTTCAAATAAGTAACAAACACAAAGATAATTCATATAAGATCTTTTCTAACAACTCGAATCTAAACACTTTCAACTCTAGATATGCTGTTACCATGCAATTTATAAATAACGAATGATATTTCTCATTGAGGTTTATGAAATCTTTCCTATTTAATATTTCTCTATGATCTTTCCTGTTTGTGGTTATTATAATCTAAATTCACGAAAGTAAAAATATTAATTATTTAAGAGGAATCGTATACGAAATTACGATGGTCAAATTATAAAGGTAATTTTGAAATGATATCGTGTGAATATGGGTTAAGTTTCTTGCTAGCTGTCAGATATACTGCTAATTTATTCCGCTAGCAGGTGTCTGCTGTAGACACGGTCAATACCATTTCAGATCATTTCAAGGCATACTCAGGAAGAATATTGTTTTTGATCGCTCGATATATATTTCTTCAATAAACCGTTGTCTTGCATCATCCTCATATAACGTTTTCCATACGCCACTGGAAGTCCCAAATGATCACTGAAACGTCATCACCATTTCCAAGAAGTTAGTGCTTACAATTTACGAACTCGACTATAGATAGTGCAAATAGACAGCGTGTTGCTAAATAAAAATCATTTGCCTAGCCACGTTTAAAATGGCCGTCGAAAATTGACAATTATACGGACCAAAGAATAAAAAACATCAGGAAGGAGCATCGCTATTATTTTTCAGAGACAAACAACACCAACCGGTGGTGTACAAATATGGCCGCCGGCTATTTCCACTTTCGAGTGCCGTAGCATTCCGAATAATGAAAAAGTATGATGAGAATAATATATTTAACTTATTTTCTTCTGATCGTTTGAAATTTTGTAAGAAATTTCAATTACATAGTGATATTAGATATAAGAAGATATTACAGACTATTCATTTAGCGTGGTTCTCAGTCGAAGAGGGATGTTGCTTAAAATATAAAAATAGCTATTCAATGGATGCTGCAAAGTTGTAAGAAGATTTACACTGTCTCCGTTAATATATTCCCATCTCGAACAGTCTTGATATAATGCATCATAGTATTCTACGCTCATAAACTCATAACTTTTTAGTAAGATTGAGGTATTTTATGTTCAAAGTAACATCCCCTTTTCTCAATTTCACAGTGCCATAGGTGACTTTGACATTTGAGAAATTCGCTAAGCCACATACTTGCTACCTATGTAATTCAACCTTCGAATCCAGACCTGTTTGTACGACCGTGACAATAATGAATAGAAGTACTGCAAATTATTTAATTGAATAAATTTACTTGGATAATGAAATATTTTGAATCATAGGTTAAAATTCGTATATCTTTTATACAAAAATTTAAAAATATAACAACTGAAATGTATCTGTCCACGGGCCAAGGGCACAATATTTTATAAAATTTATTATGGGCTTGGATTCGAAGGATTTCGGAAATAATACACTTTCATTTAATTTATTTCAAAGTAGGTATTTATTAATAAATTATTTATAATATTTGGCCATTAAATATCATTACTTTAAAATACATATTCCTAATATTGTTATCCTTAATGCTCTTTCTCACATCACGGTTTAAATTTAATTTACAAAATAATTTTCATGCTACGCCTATGCTATTTGTTTACATTACGAGAATAAGACAACCAAACGAATGAATCCTGCACGGTGTTCATGTGGTGTACCAAGATGGCGACTTCCGCCGCGGATTATTATTGTAACGTGAAGACTTACCCGAATAATGAACTTTACACACTCACAAACATTCCAGAAAACACGGGAGACATCATAGGCAACGAGAATAAGTCCTGGTCTATTCTCGAAGCCATATAACTATGGCTCAATGACTCCTTGTTCGCTCATTTCTTGAATCATTTTCTCGGCTTCGTCTCTTTTGGCCAATGGAAGTCTTCTTGGCTGCTGTCTTATTGGCTGAGCGTTCCCCGTGTTTATCTTGTGAGTCACTATACTTGTTTTACCTTTGTATTCTTCTTCCATCGCGAACACGTCCTGGAATTCCACAAGCATATCTCTCACTTTTCGTAATTGTTTCTCGTCTAAGTCCTGGACAGTCTTGATGACCACATCAATGAGTTCTTTCGAATATCTGGTCCTGGATGGTTTACCAATTGTTCTTAGAGAGCATATCGCTGATGCAGGAACACAATTTCCAACCATACTTCCCTTGCTCAACTTGATGGGGCTCTGCTTTAGATTCATTACTCTGACAGGAACGACATCTCCTACACGAACAAGAGCTTTAGCTGTCAGAAATTTATGTCTTCTACCAGTCTCAGACTTCAAGATTTGCAGATTCCGTCTGGGTTGGTCATCAATATTTTTTGACTATAGCCGGGTATTATTACGTCACTAGTCGTTATTAATCTGATAACATCTTCGTTATCATCGTGAAAGGGCAGTTCTTCATTGTCCACCTTCAAGACACCATTTTTGACATCCAACACAGCCCCAAGCTTCTTTAAAAGGTCCATTCCCAAAATAAACTGGTGTTAAGAGATGATCTGCTGTATAGAACCTTTGAGTCTGAAGATGGCACTGAATCCAGATTACAACTAGTTGTGCCAAGAAGCAAAGTGCCGGAGGTACTACGTCAGCTACATGATGGAGCCTCGGGTGGGCATTTTGGAATCACCAAGACTCTGCAGAAGGTTCGGGAGCGATTCTATTGGGTGGATTGCAAAGAAGATGTGAGACAGTGGTGCCGTAAGTGTGAAGTGTGTGCAGCCTGAAATGGACCACTTGGCAGAAAGCAGACAATGGGAATAAGTACATCCTGGTAGCTATGGATTACTTCACAAAGTGGACAGAGGCGTACGCAATCCCTAACCAAGAAGCATCGACCGTCGCCGAGGTGTTGGTGAAGGAATTATTTTCACGTTTTGGCGTTCCTCTTGAAATCCATTCGGACCAAGGAAGAAACTTCGAGTCAGCCCTGTTCCAAGATGTGTGCAGACTAATAGGTGCGAACAAGACCAGAACGACCCCTTTACATCCTCAATCGGACGGAATGGTAGAGGGGATGAACCGAAGTATGGGCAAGCATCTTTCTAAGGTTCTTTCAGAACATCAGCGAGATTGGGACCAGTACATCCATTTGTTCCTGATGGCCTATCGGGCGGCTGTGAATGAAACAACTGGTCAGACTCCTGCTAGTTTAATGTTGGGGTGTGAGTTACGTCTACCCTGTGACCTGGAATTTGGCCGTAGACCTACAGTGGACAGTGTCGCAGGAGAAGAATATGTCGACCAGTTGAAAGTCAGAATGGATAAAGTCCATGAGTTAGCCAGACAGAACATCCAGCTTGCCAGTGATCGAATGAAGCACCACTACAATATTCGATCAGCTGATGGAGTCTTCAACGTGGGGGACCTTGTTTGGCTGTATAATCCCCAACGACGTCGAGGCCTTTGTCCCAAACTCCAAAAGCGATGGGAAGGGCTATATGAAATTATGAAGAGGATAAATGACGTCATCTATCTTATCCGAAAGTTACCAAGGGGAAAACCTAGAATGGTGCACATAAACAGACTCGCACCATGCGCTGGATCGAACAACCAGGAGGAAGCACGAGTGGCTCTTCAAGAAAAGAACGTTGAGGAGCGAAATGTCAGTTTCAACGACTTCATGTCCAACTACGCAGATCGGAAGAAGGTCAGACTCGGTGTGACAGTTGAGGTTCAACAAGACCTTTTCAAACTACCAGCCGACGTTTCTATAGCCCATTATGTAGCGGAGGATCTACGTATGGGCCGAGGAATTGCTCTGGTGTTTAAAAGGAAGTTTGGAAGACTGGATGAATTGTCAGCCCAACGACCAAGAGTAGGAAAAGTTCTGCGACTAGCAGATGGTAATCGGAACCTCTTCTATTTGGTTACGAAGAATATGTCTAGAGGAAAACCCACTTACAAGGACATCTGGCATGCACTGAAGAGCCTAAGGAATGAAGACAGGAATTATGACATCAAGAAATTGGGTCTTCCGAAAATAATCTGCGGGTTGGACGGGCTAGATTGGAAGATTGTAAGGAGCATGATCGAATACATCTTCCAGGACCCTGGTGTGCAAATTACCGTGTGTAGCTTCAATCCAAAAGGAGTGTACTCGGGAAAGACGATATACTGTTACTTCTTCAACAAAGATGTTTGCCTGGCAGGAACCAAGTGCAGATTCCGCCATGGAACGGAAATCCAGCAAGGTACTACCAAGGATGATTCTGATCGGAACGATCAGATGCTAAGGAAGGGGCAGTGTAACGTGAAGACTTACTCGAATAATGAACTACACACACAATGCACATTCCGAAAAACATGGGAGACATCAGAGGCAACGAGAATAAGTCCTGGTCTATTTTCGAAGCCATATATTGAGAAATAATCTCCAGAAACAACGAAAATAACACTGGAACCATCTAGAGCTTTTTAGGTTAGATATATAAGGTTGATGGCAATGCCAGTTAGTTTAGTTAGTTAACAGAATAGAACATAACTGTTTGAATTTTGACAGAAATGACAAATGATGCAGCGATTGATCGTAGCGTAGCGGGATTTAATTCCGCTCGAAAAAATGGCGACCGCTCATCCAGCGCTCTATCCGATCAGTGGACAAAACATGACGTTCAGCAGAAAATTGTTGATCGCTCTAAGAGCGCTACGTTCTGATGAACGCGACCAGTATAGATATCCAGTCATAGATCACAATCGGATATAGCTCATAGATCAGACAGTAGTAAGAAGTATATATAGTACGAGAAATAAGTGTGAATATAAATGTGATTATAGTCGTGTAGTTATTGGTATAAATAAATAAGTGAAAATAAATCGAACCCAGTTTTAATATAAATTCCCGTTACAGTAAGTACAATCATTCATTAAAATTACAAAGCGAAATAATTATGTACTCGTAAATTTTGCTCATCTTGCAGATATGTATGTTTATGTACATTTACGTGGATATGAGTTTCCACCAATAGTAATATATCTGATAGAATACAATTTTCAGAAATCAGTATATTAACTGACAATGTATAATAGGTGGAGATCATCAATATAAATGAAATTGAAATGACTTTACCTGCAGGTTTGTTTATATATTTCTGTGTAAATGATAATAAACGACCATTTTGAACACAAGTGTTTTTTTATTGTTCGTTTTAAATCAAAAATATACAAGTTCTATGGATTCTATCATAGTTATACTGGAAATCGTTTCAGTTGATAATTTGAAACAATAACGATTAGCTAGCAGCTTTCACCAGAAAATTCTGAGATAAGAGATATTTTAAAGCTGAGGGAATAAATATACAATAATATCAACATCTGAAGATATACAATATAAGACGTTCATCATATTTCCTTAAAAGAGCAAGTATTTTTATCTGAGAAAGCAGTTCTAGTACAAAAAAGTGTTCAACTAAGCAGTACAGTGACTCCATATTATGAGATTTTTCGCAAATTTTCTGAACAGAGCAAATAAGTTACTAATAACTTTAGAGCCATAATACACAGTAGATATTGAATATTAAAGCTATACTTTGAGAACATAATATAAATGAGTTGATTACATTATTAAAACTGTTTCTAAAGCTAACCTTCAATCCTCATTCTCGAACACTCCAAAATTGTTCATAGTATAGACAAATCCCGATCCTTTATTGGGAAAACGATTAAAATGGATTGTCTTTTACTTATTTTCCTGCTGTGACAATTATATTACACCACAATTTGTATTAAAAACAGATACGAATGTAAACAAACGATTACCTATCTATTCTCAGTTGGCACTTTTCCCACTAGAGGGCGAGCGCATGGCTGGATTCGCCTATAGAGTCACTGTACCAGAGAAAACATACCTCCAAGAGAATGGTAACTGGTAACTCCCATGTTAATCTTTTTGACCATGTTTTGACCTTGAGTACACTAGCGCTCAATCGGTACACTCACGAAGTTACGTGTGGCGGCAGATTTAAATCGGACATTCGAATTAACGGTGGAATATGAAAGTAGCGCAAAGTAGAGAAAGGAATAAAACATTCACAAATTGTTGAAGAAAGTTGAAAAAAGCATTATATGAATGCAGCATAGATTTTTTTATTAAGTGTTCTCCAACAATTTCTGAAAGTTTCACTCCTTTCACTATGTCTAATGGGAATTAATAAAGTCATAATAAATACACGAAAAATTAGAAGTAAATTTTTTAATAACTTGAAGGTCGCCAATGTGAACATCAACATACATTACTATAACAATATACTTATATAATATACTTATTATTATAATAAATTATTACCCAAAGCACTGTCTAAATAACTGTTTTTGTAAAACACTTATTATACCACCAGGACCCGGACGTTGGATACTTCACATGCCCTTGCATTGCTCCATTTCTTCTTCAGTCCTCTTCCGCTGCTCCTCAATTAGATATATAAATAAAAATAAAAAAATAAACATCTGCGCCGTATATTACAAGCAAAATTCAGCAATACTCACATTTATGCACTCATTATACTCTCTCTATACCACCAGGACTCGGAAACTAGATTCTTCAAATGCCTTGAGGTGTTTTACTTTTGCCACATCCTTCTTCTTCCGTTGTTCATCTGCAAACATTCGATTTTGCCTTGTGCACCACCATTTCACTGCAATAAAAAATACATCATTACAAATCTGGGCTGATATGAGAGAAGCATGCTCGGTAAAGAGTTCACAAGAAAAACAATCAAATTTAAACGTTCTCTGAAGTGAAACTGTAATAGCCGTCTATTTTATTAGGGATCTATTGAGTATTCTCAGATCTCTTTGTATAATGAGCTAAACGACAATCTTAAACAGCAATACATTATAAACTATCAATCATGCCTTACAGCATGTATTTAGTGGCATTTTCTTGCACTGAGCCATACCAACACCGAAATAAATGAGATACGAATGATAAGAATAAGATACTAAAATAGTAATAGAGAATAAAATTCACATTCAACAACTTTTCTATATTTTTAGCTTCACTGGAGTACTAGTTGGTTCTTTCACCTACAACATGGTACCCTAATTTACCTGGTAGAAGTAAATTAACAGTTGTTCCTTATAATTTGCGATCTCTTTTGTTTATTCTGATCTCTATATAATGAGCTTGACGGAAAGCTTAAGCAACAATACGTTCGAAAATGTCAATCAAAAAGCTATTCATGATACACATATCTTTGCTTAATATTCCAGTTTTAGGATGAACTTGCTTGAAAAATTTGTATATATAAATTGCGTTGCTCTCCATTTTTCTTCGTATTTTCATCATGCCATACCTAATTACAAATGTTTTCTTGTGTTTAACCAGCTTTCCCGGCAGCCTTAAAGCATTTTTTAGTGGCATTTTCTTGCCACTGAGACTGAGCCTTACGAACACTGAAATAAATGAGATACGAATGATAAGAATAAGATACTAAAATAGTAATAGAGAATAAAATTCACATTCAACAACAGAGAATTGCAGAGAAAACGTGCATATTCTCTCATTTCTCAGATACGTACCTTCAAAACATCCAAAAGCTACAAAACCAGAGAAAACATACCACAAATACAAATACAAACAACGCTTCAGAAAAATGAGGTTAAAGATGTTAAGACAGATAACATATTTATAATAGAACATTTACGTATTTAAATGTTACCGCCACTAACTGTCGTAAGCGATATTAGCGATCAATCCGGACTACGTTCAAAATTTTCCCATAAGAGTTGCCACGGGCTGCACTGTACTTATGATTACTAGTACTAGTTCCATATTTCTTATTTTATGCACGATTTGTTTTTATATCATGATTTTTTGTTGGCCAATCTGACTAAGTTGCCATGGTTACCATATAACTACATATAACTTTACTGTCATCAAACAATATAGAATTAAATTTCAAAGAAATTTTCTTAATAATTATTGGATCTCTGAATTGCTGAGATATGTTTGGAACTAAACATAATGAATGCATAGGCTATGATTCGAGGTGGAAAGTTAAAAAGTACGTAGATCTGCAGTTGTAATATTTCTTTATACTGTATATTTTAGAGTATATATGGAGGCACAGTCGCAAACTACTGAACATTCAGTCATTGATAAAGGGACAAATACTCAACAACAGACTTGCATTGAGGTAACACATATACTTTTTCTCCTATCGATTTATTTTATTTAGAATATTAGGTACAAACGGTTGATACGAAACATTCGGAAAATGATGACGAGGCTTCCATGGATAGACTAGCTGCTTGGCTATCTAAAATTTATCCAACAGTAAAAGAGCAAATTGAGGATGTTTCTAACTCTGGTGCCTTCAAAGGGTATTGTTTACTGAGTGATAATATCGAAGCAGATTGTAAACTACTTCAAACTCATGATGTCTTTAAATGTTTCAATACAATTGATGAACCCTGCTATAAGGTAAGTATAACAAAACTGGAATTTTTCGAGATCAGATTTTCCTGTAATAATTACAATTTTCAGATTAGTAAGATAACGAGCCTCTCCTGGAATAATAATGGAAAGTCTCTTGGAATAACCTGTACAAAGAATCATAAAACATGGTGTAACCATAATGGTTGTGCCATTATTTATACTGTAGATCGGTAACTTGTAATCATTTTATGTTATATATATGTTCTTACTATAATTCACAGAAATGGCAGTCTACCCGATGAACCAACAAAGAAGTTATCTACAGAAAGTTGCATAACTAGTTTAAAGTTTCATCCTGTAAACCCAACAATAATTTCAGCTGGTACAATTACAGGTGAGGATAGCAAAATCATTTTCAACGCCTTTGTACCTATGTACTATCGGTTGTTTTATTAACTGAATAATTATTTTCTTGAGGAAATTTGATGGTATGGAATATTCAAAATGACGGTGTAGAGGATCTGATTGCTGTCAAAAATGTTCACGATGAAATCGTTACTCAAGTGTCTTGGATTCGAGATGTTGATAAAACAATATTGATTGCAACATCGAGTACTGATGGATTTCTCAAACTTTGGAGCTTTAATCTAACCAATGGCTTAAGTTTTAGAACTTGGTAAATTTCAGAAATATTCTATCTGTTAAACCCTACAAAAAAATTATTAATTATTTTTCAGCTACAAATTGAAAGGTCCTGTTTTGAGCAATGTCGAGGAAAAGGTTGCGGAGGAGAGTGCACATGGTATAGTTTGCTTTGATTTTTCTGAGCAAGTTCCAGATATATTTGTCATATGCTTGGAAGGAGGTAGCATTATTCAATGCTCAATGTCTGGCGCTAATGAATTGAAGGGTGAGCTGTTGCTATTGGGTATACAAAAGGAAATTACTTGTTTTTTAATAACCCGTAGGCAGTACCAAAGATGAACCTATTTTTGATCCATCTGTTACATACCACGAACCCTACGAGGGAGAGATAATTTCAGTAAGATTCTCACCAAATCGCAGAGAAATGTTTATGACATACGGCTCCAATGGAGAAATTAGAATCTACATTATAGGACAGGTGAATTGTATATATATCATATTTTTATTTGATTTTAACTTGTATAATTCTATAGGAAGATCCAGCCCGCGTTATTTTTATTAAGGATTTCCTAATTGATCTTGCATTTATACCATTTGAAGAGAAGCTGGTTGTTGGATGTGTTTCTAGTGGGATTTTAAGAGTATTTAATATTCAATCCGGTAATTCGATTGAAAGAATTACAACCGAAAATCCAAATAAAATAATTTCCACTTGTATGGCTATCAACCCGATAAGGTAGATAGTAGATATATATCATTAATTTATCGTTCTTTGTATAATTTAAATTACTTTTAGATCTAACATTGTTGCCGTTGGAAATGAGAATGGACAGATAAAACTTTGGAATGTGCCTTGGTCATCGTTCGCTGTGAAATAAAGAATGAAATCTTTAGTCAAACTTATCTAGGTTGAATAAAACTTATTAGAAGAAAATATTTGTTTAATGACGTTGACTCTACAGAAACAATTTTTTTCTACTTAATCTTAAATTAAATTACTTATTGATGCACTTGACTTCGTCTACGACAAAATAGATAGTTTTTCAATATTCAACTACTGAATCCGCGAAGAATCAACTTACAAAAAAATGCTATTAAGACAGGACCTCCACAACCCGACACGTTTTTTGGAAAGAAAGTTAATAACAGGTTACTGCTGATAGTGCAGACTTGCTTGGTGAAACACGCATCGGATTGTTAAGTAGTATGTAGATTAGCCTATTTTCATTCCCGTGCCGCTACCCCAAGTAAGGAAACTATTGGTATAGGAATTTTCGGTTTTCACCAGATTTTTGAGTTTCAAAGCTCAAAAATATATTTGCAGAAATTGGTCGGCCACGATTGTCTCGTAAATGGATTAAACGAATTTATTGCCTTTTTCACTAGATAGGTAATAGCTGCTGCATCATTGCTAAACAACCTATTTTGTTGAAGAAAGTAACGCAAGAACTGCACTAAAGATTTTGATGAAACATGCCTTAAATATACTTCTTGTAGCACTTGATCCAATTAACACACATAGTTGGGGAAAAGCAAGAAAAGGTTATGCGCATATAAAATTTCATATATTAAGGATATGAAATTCTGGATATAGGGCTGAAAATTAGACACAAAAACATGTTAAATCTTCAAATAAATCTAATGACAATTCATCTTCGGATCAAGATATAGGTAGGTACCATGGTTATGTACTGTCAATATATGACTGAATGTCAAATAGGGATGAATTTTGCACTGTTCTCAAGACTAATTCAAAGAAAAACTAAATATACATACAATATTTATACAAAGAAAAATGCTTATGCCAAGTGGTATCCCGATTCCGAGTATTTCAATCAATTCAAAGGCCCAGTCATGTACACAGACGAAATAACTTCAAAGTGGAAAATTCAACCGTACAATGCAAAGAAGCCTCCGAAAGAATTCACATTTCAAAATATAACTCTCAATTTTGGACCTGCACATCCTTCTGCACACGGTTGCTTAAGAATGATAACAGTCTTAGATGGAGAGGTGAGTTATCCAAAAGTTGATATATATATACTTTTACAGACAGAACTTCTTTATAAAATATTATTGTAATATATCAATTCATACTAAATAAATTTCAGATAGTGAAACGTGTTGATCCTCACATAGGACTATTACATAGAGGTTCTGAGAAACTTATTGAATACAAAACATATACTCAGGCTATGCCTTATTTTGATAGACTCGATTATTTATCGCCGCTTTGCAATGAACATGCCTTCATACTTGCAATAGAAAAACTGCTCAATATTCAGGTACATAATGCGTCAAATTAATTAATTAATACGTTTTATGTATTCAATTATGATTTCTCCAGGTGCCAAGGCGCGCAAAGTTTATACGTACACTATTCTCAGAGATTACCCGTTTGCAAAATCATTTGGGAGCAACTTCCTTTCTTGCTCTTGATGTAGGAGCTATAACTCCACTATTTTGGTTTTTTGAAGAACGTGAGAAACTCTTTGAGATATGTGAGAGAGCATGTGGGTCGAGAATGCATGCTGCTTATTTCAGAGTAGGTGGTGTGAATCAGGTCGGTCCATATTGGAAATTCAGATTATTCTACTGACGTTAATTATATTGTTTATTGAATAGTCATAACAAAATGGGAACATTCCGTAGGACATCCCGCTAGGTTTGATGCATGATATATACGATATCGTAAGAAAAATACCAATAAGAATAGATGAGGTCGAGGACGTGATGACGAAAAATAGATTGTTCATTGCACGTACAAAAGGAATTGGTATGGTAACAGTCCATGAAGCACTCAATAGAGGTTTCTCTGGACCTATGCTGAGATGTACAGGGGTGAAATGGGACATAAGAAAAACCCAGCCGTATGAAGTTTATGATGAAATGGAATTCGATGTGCCATACAGTTCTAATGGTGATGTCTATGATAGATATTTACTACGACTCGAAGAAATGAGACAGTCTGTTCGAATAATCAATCAGTGTCTTGATAAGATGCCAGCTGGAGAAATAAAACTTGACGATCATAAAATTTGTCCACCTAATCGTGCAGAGATGAAGACATCTATGGAGAGTGTCATACATCACTTCAAATTGTTCTCACAAGGTTTTCAGGTGCCACCAGGCTCGACTTACACTGCCATAGAGCATCCCAAAGGAGAATTTGGGGTATATTTGATTTCTGATGGTAGTTCAATGCCTTACAGATGTAGGATAAGACCACCAGCTTTCATTCATTTATCGGGAATGGATTACTTGTGCCGCGGAGGTTTTCTAGCTGACACTGTAGCAACACTTGGTAAGTAAAACAGAAATCAAATATTTCGTGAGTATAACAGGTTCTTGAGTCTTAAGAAATGTTTTTTAATGTTCCCAATTATTTTCAGCTTCCATTGATGTCGTATTTGGAGACGTCGATAGGTGAGGGATGGCGTAAAATAATATATCATGTCGACAATGAATAACATTTTATTGTTTCGAAATAATTATTGAACTAGGTTGAACTAAATCAGTACATTCTTAGATGACTAGAAAATCTAATTTACAACAGACTATACTCATGAAGAAAGGATAGGGGTTTCAATAAAATAACACCCATCATTTCCAAGTTACAAGAATTATTAAATTTTGACCGACAATAATTACTGGCCCGTAAGTTTAGGAATGTATCTCATAATTTTTCAAACAGAAAAACAATAAGTTATTAGTTAAACAGTAACAATAACTTTTTCTTCAAATGAATAACATATAGGTCACCTACATCTCCAAACAAGAATGTTATATTTTACAAAGTGAGAGATGTAAGCGGAATATAAATATATCCATATTTTTCTTAAAACCTAAAATAATAAATAAGTTTAAACTGCGTTCAGGCAGATTTGACTATCCATCGATTATTTTTTTGTGGAGAACATGAAGGAATGACTAATTATTCCCACACGAAATGCTATGTTACCATTCCAATGAATTTACATACCACAGCTCTTTGGTTATAATATTTATCCATTTACAGAAGTTAAAAAAAAACAAGCAACAATTTCACAAAAATATACTCCATCATATTAACGATCCTTTCAGTCTTTGCATAGCCGACACAACTACTACAATCTCATTCGATCGATTTCGCTTATATAGGCAGGTGAATGATTCAATATACGTTTAATTTGGAAGCACTCGGTAATTCTTAACTTATTTCCACACACATGTACATAGCAGATTCAATATGTCGCCTATTCTATAGCCTTCAGAAAATTCAATATTTAATCTATTAGAGCAGACAAATCGTACAGTTTGAGTTACCATAATAAGGTAACATTCTGATTCTATATGACTAGGAAACTTTTGGAGTGAAAAAATAATGTGTTAATAATTCTACAAAACTATATATATATATATATATATATATATATATATATATATATATATATATATATATATATATATATATATATAATGTAAATTATGGTTCAAACTTATAGATCTTGCCACTTGAACAGATTGAAACTAATCCTTGAACAAAAAATTACAAGATGCTTATCAATTGAACTTATTGTGTGAATATCTTTCCGTTTCGGGCTATGAATAAGTCGACTCGACTCACGACGTAAAATGATAACTGGATACATATTAATTTTATCTAATAATAATCTCACACTATGCCTTATATGTTCTTATAACATCTCTTATTACGGCTCGACACAATGGACAATGTCCACCACCTTTGCCTCGCCATTGTTGTAAGGCGCATTCGTAGCACATACACATATGGCCGCACATGTACAGCACTGCATCGACAGGATTTTCATAGCAGATAGTGCATTCGGCTCCGGCTGTCAGGGGTATACCGCCTCCGTGCTGCTCGGCCCATGAGAGCGGCGTCGAATAGGAGCTCGAGTCAGAAATAGGCTGAAAAAATAAAAAAAATATAAAACTTTAAGAAAAAGAGAGGGGTTGACAAAAGCCATTCCGGCATTCTATCCAACCCGATCGAGATAAATTGTTCGTACCCAAAACCCCTATTCACTAAAACTAACTACTAACAGACAGGCATCTTCTATAAGGTTACATTCGTCAATATAACTTTGAGAGGAGACGCGGACAAAGAATAGTAAGTCATATAATATGTAACTCACCTCAACATAGTTACTGCTGCAGCTGGACATCATAGTTCCTGTAGGCATGGCGGAACTTGTTTGCACTGGCGCCATGACAGGCATAGCCGCCATACTAGCTGAACTGTGGCTTTGGTAACTGACCATGGGTACTGCGTGCCCATTGACGGCGGCACTCTGTGAGCCATGGTGATGGGTAACAGGTACCACCGAAGGGGGTGCAGCAGTACCGATAATGTTAGCGTGTTGAGGTGGCAAGATCACTGATAGCACAGCACCACCATTGGCGCTAGGTTGGACTTGTATGTCGGCAGGAGAGACACAACATAGCCGCGAATTGGATTGTTGCATGGCAGAGTTGCGGCGAATTTCAGATTGTTGGTTAATACTGTTCATGGATTCACTAGCTGTTGGCGTGATTGGAGTAATTATTCGTCTGTAAAAAAAAGAAACAATGTAAATTTATGAACAACAATTTGAGCGGAAACTTAGATTCTAGTATACTAAAAGGACAATGAACTTACCGTTCAGGATTTCTTGCAGGTGAAATAGGACTTGGACTGCTTAGTACCCTTATTCTTTGGGTGGATCCGTAAATGTCGAAAAAGGCCCACAATCGTAATGTCTGATCGACATGAATGACGACAAGAGGTGAGCCACCGTTTCGGCTAATTTGAACTTCACCATTTTGTGAAATACAAAAGCTTATCTCATCTCCCTTGTTCAAATTTCTTGCAAAATCTCGGCTGAGTACCCAATATTCAGGTCTATCTAGTAGAAAATTTGAATCGTCTGGTAGATCTGCTTGGGTTAACGATGCTGGATCACAAGAAGTTAATCCTAATCCTAGACTGCCTTGGAACATTGGTTCGGTTCCTAAGATTTGTACAACGATCCTCTCACCAATTTGAAGTGATCGTGAAGAAAACACATAACCTTGACAGAACTCTGAATCCGTTCTAAAAGCAACGCTACGATTGCTATTCATAAATCTAACGTTTCTTCCTCGGGTTCTATGAAGAGGCATTGCCTGATAGCTCAAATGAGACGGTTGATAACGTAAAAGAGGTAACGATAATTCTTCTGGTTGTTGTTGAATGCTCATTTGTTGCATCGGGTAAGTTATTCTCTCAACGGGATCAGGTCTGGTGTTATTGTCGCAGATTGTATTTCCATTATGCCTACAGAAAACAAGTCAAAATTAAAGGATCGTTCATTCGTTGATTGAAGAAAAAACATGTGCTTATAAATTGAGTTTTTACTTACCTAGATGAGTTATTGAGCTGATGCCTTACGTCGACGAATTCGATAGCGGTTGAGTTCCCATATACATCAATCAAACACCACAAGGGACCTCGAGTTTCCACACTGCTGAAGAAAATTCCTTTCTCTTCACCATTGATGCCAAAATGAACATCCCCCGTGGATGTTACGTAATAGAAAAGTATTGTGCCTTGGCTGCAAAATCTTTCAGGCAGAGCTTTGGCCCAATAGCCGGGTTTGTTAGTAAGATCAGGACAGGCGTATTTTGGTAAGCCATAACGCAAACTCGTAGGATCATTATAAGTGAAACCAAATCTGATGACACCCGACCAGTTGTTGGAAATCTCCAGAAATTTGATGCAGACCTAGAAAAATGATGAATTAATAAATATGGAATCTTACAGCCAATATTTTCGACTTGGCTGAGAAACATATTGAAGAGGAATTAATAAGTTTGGGACTTACTTTTTCATTGACTTTGGCTGGTCTTGAACTGAATGCGATACCCTTGCAAAAACTTTCCACTCTTTTGGCAACGGTACCATCTCTGGATATCCTAATGTTTTCACCATGGACATTGTGGAACAACAATGGTGGCAAATTGTTGGTACCCGCAGCATTAGATGAGGAGCGAGAAGCTGCAACAAAAGAAAAACTAATGATGCATGTGATCTACATTTTGTTATATTGATATATTTTTTTATATGTAAGTATGAACTAAGTATTCTTGATGAGCCTCCCTACATTAACAAGGCTACGAGATACCAAGGAAGGTAAGAGAGAAATATCAACATAAAAAATGCTTTGCCTTTTCCCACGCTCGCAACAACAATGCCACAGAATACCCGGTACCGTTCGAAATGCAGGAGATATAGCGCTCTGGCTTGTTTTTTACCTTGCAATTAATTCGTCATCACGTTCAGTAGCGAAACCACCTCATGAGAAAATGTCGTCAATTCGAGCAGAAAGTGCTTGTATGTGAATGGTGGCGCAAAGAAATTTCTTTCATCCGATAGAAAGATAAATAATCGCGGTCGAAGGTGGTGTATAGCAAAGGCACGATGTGGCGACTGCTGAATATCAATAGCATAAACAGCGGGACATTTGCATCGCGGGTACCGAGAAATTGGTGTTGCCTTTTCATTAGGACAATCGAAAAGGCCGGAATAGACGGAACAATACTTCAATAGAAGTAAACAAAAGAAAATGATCAACACTGGAATAGAAAAACGATACTTTAAATTAATAAAATATAATCTTCATATTTAAAAAAATAATAGCCTTTCAATATCGTCTTAAGTGAGAGATAAATTCGATCAATTTTGATTGTAATTTATTTTCAGGAAGAATTAAATTTGAAACCTTTTTTTTCTAACAAAAGGGTTTCATTTCAAATGAAATCCAGTTCAAGGAATGAAATGTTTTCTTTTTCACGGTTCATCAAAATCCATGTTAAAGTTAAGGCAAGCGTGCATAAAAAACCGCAAATGACTCAATCCACCCTCAATTCATATACGTTATACGGCGCCCCCTATTGCTTTTGTAATGCAGAATATATATGAAAACGATGACAAATGTATAACGAATTTATTCGGCAATGCCTCAATAGTGTGGGGGTGGTACTTGTTTATATACGTAATACTATTATATACATATAGAAGGGGATGTGTAGTCAAGTGATATGTGTGCAGCTCGCCATTGAGATAATGAAAATTCCCCTAGAGATCGTTTCTATACCGACAAAATAATAGCCGCGCCGCCACCCGGATGTTCGCATATAATGCAATGTAATTCCCTTAGGGAGTATGTAAAAGTAGAAGGGATAACATCGGACAGGATGGAGGGAATTCTCGTTTCCTAAGCCCACTTGTGGATTGATCGAGTGTTAGCGACAGGAAATTGTAAGAAAAAGATTCTATTGAAAATGGTGGCTGAAAGTTTCATATCACATAAAGTGCTGTTAAGTATTGTCAGAAATGTCTTAAATATTGGGCCATTACTGAGCTTACTGGCAAAATGAAATAACATGTCAAATGCGAGTCATTTTTGAGAGGTTCCGTACTGATAGGTTAGGTTAGGTCCTGCAAACTATGAGTGAAGCCTTAATATTCAGCATTTTTTCAACATACTTAGCTTAGTGGTTTCTGGCCCACGTAATTAATCTCCGAAATACGAAATTTTAACTTTTTTCTTTCAGCAGATTCGGAGAAATTGTGCTTTTATAGACAGACAGGGTTATCTTATGAGGATTCGGTTTTTCCATCGAATGAATGGAATCATTGGTTGCTGAAATGGTAAATTACATCGAATAGACAATAGACATACCCAAGCAAAAATATTACATTGAAATTTCGATATAGGTACTACAGATCTAGAAATAGGCTGCTTTTGTAATATTGTATGATTTTACGATAGAATAATAATATTGATTTTTTATTATACCTATAAGGCAGCACAAGAAACATAGGTACCTAGGTATATGTATACTGTTTGATATTTTTCTAACGAAAAGTTTTGTTCTGTATTTTATTATTATACTTTCGAAAGCTTCTACACGTCGTTGTACCTCGCACTGTTGGTTACCTGGCTTTCACTATATATATGTACTCCCCTAAGCGATGAAGAAACAGCTGTCTTTTCTCCCCCGACATATTGCAGATATAAATGGCGCACACCTGGTTGGTTCCGAAGCAACAAGGGAAGTTATTTCTTCTCTCATTCTTTCACTTGACTCATTATTATTCGTGAAAGATAGTTAAAACTTAGCACATGTCCTTGCCATCGCATATGTGTGATATATATGAAAGCTACCATGGATGGAGATGGCCGTAAAAGTTAGGGTGGTGTTATTTTAAAGATTTTGCACATCTGCACAATTGCAAGTTAACCATTTTCAAGCATTCGGAAATGAAACTAATTTCTTCAAATCAGGTTAGGCAAAAATGTTTTTTATTCAAATATACCTATAGCAACAAGTTTTACGATAAATACAATATCCGTATTCTCAACATTACGTTGATGATGTGCCAGTTATTTGAAAGCTTTTGTTGAGTTAATGTTCTTCTATCCGAGCAGTAGAACAAACCACAAGCCCGCAATACTTAACAGGAAACTGTTACGGAAATTTAGCCAAGTATGAAAAAAATAAGCCGCTCAGAATATATTATATCACAGGGTCTGAAGTAACTTTGTACTTGTCTTAATTGTTTCATAAATTATAATGATAGAAATAATAGTATTATTTTTTGAATGTGCAATACTATTCTTATTACAATCTTTATTACTCTGATTTAAATTATCTATTCAGATGGATAAAAATGACTGCAGAACTTCAATCAATTCTGGTTTTGCAATTGGCAATGCTGAATGACATTTGATAGACTTTAATCGATGAAGCGAAGAAACTTAAAATTACCTAAGTAGATAATTGAATGGATTGTTTATGAGTTGTTTAATTTTTGTAGCTTGAGTAAGGTAAGAGAGATTTGAAAGACAAAATAATATATAGATACGTTTTACGTTAATAGGAACACCAATGATTATTAACAAGTTCCACATGCGTAAAGAAACAAACATACCTTACATCCTGCCAGGTATAAAAGCGGAAGTAAGATCACGTGCACCAAGCTTGAATCCTTTCAGCAATACCTACATATAGGAGGCATCAGGGTATATATACTATATATTAAATTACCAAAATGCACGGTTGGTTTTTACGAATGAACGGAAAAGAACTATTATAACTTTCTACTCAACGAGCGCCGGTCGGCATTATTGTTATGCTCTATGTTTTGGGCAGGGAATTACAGAAGAAAATTTCTCAATCTGCTAACATTAACTATAATTTCTTCAGATGAGATACTTCAGAAATGTATTTACATTCAGAGATAACAAACTATGGATTTGACTTACAAATAAACTTACTAAAAATATTAAAAAACAGGACCAACTTTAATTGCTGGCGCACTGAAAAATTATAAATAAGGTTGATTCTATTGGTTTTGGTAATTTTGAAGTGGTACGCCAGCAGAATTAACCTTATGAAGAATTTTTCAGTGCACGAACTAATAAAGTCTGTTTTGTAAATAATATTTATTTCTTATTTTCGAGAGTTTCATTAGTCATGCAAATTGTTAAACGTTATAGTCATATCATTTATAAATATGGCAGTAACAATATTAGACTGTCGGAGTGCTGTAACTCGAAAACTGTGATTATTCCACCCCGTTGGGGGAAAAGGAATCATCAAAAGCGGTGGAACGTTTACTATGCAAAATGCGCCGACATACATAAAAAGCAAACACAATTGAACTATTCGGTCAAAAATAATTTAATTTGTGATATCGTTAATAGGACATTTTTAACCCGCTTTTGAGGACACCTGCTCATTTATTCAAAATAATTTTAATAAAATCAACATCGATCAGCAGAGCTGGTATGGCTGACGAAGTAACCACGTGCTCTGGTACACGTGCCATCATGTCAAAGAGCATATGGTTGTCATCTGTCTTTGGACACAATTTAGTACCTCCTATACTGTTTATGTTTACGAAGAGTATTATTTTGAAATGTGATATATTTTTGCTGATTTGCCTTTATAAATTAAATAATTCAATTCTGGTGGTATTTATGTCAAAAGTGTTTTAAATGTTTCAAAATTAAACAAGGCGTTTAACACATTAATTTAAATATTTTGGAAAAACATCGGCCTTTCATTCTACTTCTAAAACACGGTGATTTACTTTTATAATATTTTGTTAAATAGAAAATCGTATTCACAGTAGTGCTTGTTGCATATTGCGAAAAGAAAATTAATAAGGTGTTTATAGGATGAGTGGCATGTAGATTTTTACAACTGGGCCGACGAAATCGTTCGTTCTGTTTATTTCCATGCTCTAGAAATAATAAAGTGTGAGGATGCCTTTCGGATAAAAATAACTCTGGATGCGATTCATCTCGGCAGATTTAGAGTTGGATTAAACGAAATGACCACAAAGAATGTGTGATTGAGCATCTAAGAAGTACGAAAGAGGCTTCAGGTATATAAATTCAGTGGAGACACAATGTTAGGCGAGATGCTAAATTATTTTATATAACGCGAATAAATAGGTAAATAGTTCACAGATGAGTTGGCATTTTCAACAATGTTCAACGTTGCGAATTCTTAAAATTGACTGATGTAAATAAAAAACAAAAGAATATCAATTAGGACCTATTAATCAAATGTAAAAATTTGATACTGAAATTACATTTAAATACATATCTAGTTTAACTTTGTATTTGTGACTAGTTCAATATTTAATGAGAATTTTATTTTTGAAATGACCGCACCCCGAAGAAAACTATCTTTTTATTAAATACACATAAACATGACATAACATAAGTGATTTCAATGATGACCTTGGGAATCATCTTCAAAATCACATTCAAATGAATTAAGAAATTTTTAATTAAAGTGATTTTCTATAAGTAATTATAAACGTGGCTTCGATATTAAAATTTAATGTTCTCAGAGTCAGTCAATGTTTAAAAAAAGAAAAAAGATATATCAAGATAAAGTGATATGCGTGTCCTGATTTGAAATGATTGATTGAAAACCCAACAATTTGTAAAACAATCCCACGGCCATTTGTATATTTATACCGATAAATAATCGAGGCAATAGCTGGCATTTGCGATCATTACACTGCCCGAGAATCAGCGCTCGGCATCATTGCACAACCGAGAGGAACCTATCATTAGCCGGTGCTGCTGCCTCGATAACAGCCTCATAATCGGCTGACCGCCGAACACAATTCGACAATTAATGTGTTTCATTTTTTCTCAGTTCATGACCATCTATCTCTCTACCTCTTTCTAGCTGAGAGATGTCCAAGAAGAATAATTACGATAGATCCGTTGGCTTGAGTCGAAAAACGCACGATATTAACAGCAACAACCAGCACCTCTCTTGGATGATTTCTTTGTTTGGAATCGCCAAAGAGTGGAGGTTCCCACGAAGAACGGGATGATGAGAAACTTCGGCTTCGAGAGAGATGGGCCGCGACCGAAAGAACGAGAAGAATAATCGATGACGATGATGATGATACATTCACCTATTACGAATTCTGAGAGCGTGTGAACATTTCGAAATCTTGTTCAGATGAAATTATTACACACATATATACATAAAACCGAATAAGTCTTTTCTGTCTGGGTCCTTGATTTTTTTGTTCAATTATCGATATTTTTATGACGTGCAACACGCTGCTGCTGGTATGGATTAGCCATAAAATGGAATCGATAACTGCTGGATGATGTGCACTGGCACCAACTTAATTTGAACGGAATCGTCTTCAGAATATCTGAAAACTCGACAATACTTTTGCGTGTCTAACTTCAATATAGGTATACCTACTTAACGAAAAAAATATAATAACACTATCTTTAAAACTGAACAGGGAACATAATTATCAAGATGTAAGATTTTCACTAATTTTAGAATTTATTCAAAGCTACTGAAAAAAAGAGTTCAAATTTGGTACTACAAAGATCTCGTTATGATTAATTCAAATGTATTATCCATCCTTTAAACTTCCAAAATGAACGGTTTAGAAGATTTTAAGGGAAAAAGACGAAAATTGACCTCACCTACTTACTGATCGTAAAATTTAAAAGATAATATAGAATAAAGGTTTTTGATTCAAAGTATAGATAAATATTTTTTCCCGTTTGTCTGACTGTATGTACAAAAATATATTAAATTCCTGTTCTGTGCTGACTAATTATACTCATCTAGTATGAAGTACAAAATTCGCAAACATACTACTGGTTTTCAATGTATTTATATCTTTATATCCATATCTTATCTTATTCATAGCCGACAGTAGACATATCTATACTCCATGTATTTTGAGTCAAGCTAATGTTAACATCAAATACTAACTCAAGGTATAGGTATTTAGGTGGTATTAAATTCAACGAAAATATAGTTCAGGCGACGAAAGTTTGTTGATAAGTCATTAAAGCATATAAGATGAAACATACACTTTAAGAAGAATTGCTGTTTATTCTGTGCTAGACATTAAAACAGATGCTAAAATATCTTATATATCTTTGAGCAAATAAATATGTTCTGATTACTAAATACATAAATTACAAAATAGACAGCTATTAAAAGTTATTATCATTGTTCTTGTCAAGTGAGTTATTAATTATTTTATAGTATTTTTCTCGTTAAATTTATTTTATACAAACGTTGGATTTGCTTTTAAATTATGAAAAGTAGGCACATATTCTCTCATTTAGTTATGCGAAGTAATTAATCGACTACTGCAGGTGCATATCACTGACCAGAAAACTTTCATCACCTCAACTATATTGGACATTGTAATTAGACTTCATATTTAATTATATATACAAAATAAAAGCTTTCTTTATGTCACCTAATGGAATGCATAAGAGCTATATTTATCTATATAAAATATCTCTACACAGAGTTCTGTGCGGGAGGTACATAGTAAAGGCATTAAATTATGTGTGCATGTACGTATGTATGTATATAACCGAAAATTTTCCACATCTGTCGGGGATTAAGAAATCTCAAGAGAGCGCGTACATCTGGCGGTCTCGCCCTCATCCCATCAACATTGGTCTAGGATAGAAACTCATTTTCGCTGCTACCCCCCCTAAGGAAATGGAAAAACCACTATATAATACGTTATGACATACATACATACATAGGTACACATATTGCATGGTGTCTAGTAATAGAAAAAAGTTATTAAATATTTAAAGCAATCTAATGGTTGTACTAGTTACTAGATAAATAGGTCTCGGTGAGACTATAACTCTCGCCTCATCAGTGAAAAGAAGTTTTAATCACCCGTATTATTTGCTAGAAAGGCAGGCTTAAAAAAGTTGAAGTGATCATTTTGAAATATATTATATATGTAGTTTTGCACCTTGGTGTGGTAACCACTCTTCCATTCGCAGAGTCGTTATCAATGAGAACGAACCTTCATTGTGCTGCTGCTCCATACTAATCATCAAGCAAGTGTGCTGAGCTGAAATCTGCGCACTCCTTTGTCTGTGTGTTCGTTAACTGTTTCATACAGCTCCTACGTTACACCAGACTAATCGCAGCGGAATACATGAATGAAATCAAGTAGGCTGTGAGATTCCCCGACTTCCTTTCGCATATATGTATAATATTATATACATTTAATTATTTGAGAAAAATATCGGATTTTTTCCGGAAGCTCCATCCTGTCAGGAAAAGATGATACCAGTTTCTTTTCCTGTTTGAATTTTTTTTAATAACGACAAGATTGCCCAGGTAAGAAGAGAATGATAGGGATAGGTATATTGGGGAGAAGAATTTATTGTTCAATGAGGGTCCCTTTCTACTTGTGGGTTTAATGCTCATGGGTTGATAATTAACGATGGATATGACAAAAAATAGGTATAGGTAGTAGAACATAGAAAACCCACTAGTTTGGAGTATTACTGATAATCTTTTAACTTAAGGAACAGAAGGTGAGCAAGGCTATAGAAGAATTGGATGAAAAAAGCGTATGAATAACCAGTACTGTTGTACTAGAAAAAACAGATCTCGCCAAAAATAGTTGGGCATAAAAAACCGTACTAGTTTGAATTATTTATGATAATCATTTTTTATGAACTGAGAGCGTAGTCGTCTATGGAAGAATAGCAACAAAAAAAAACGTGTGAATCAACTGTATTACCAGAAAAGACATAAATATTCCATGGTCGGAAACCTTTTGATATTTCAGATTGAGTATACTATAGCGAATCTAGGATAACCGCAGATGATTTGGAAGACCGCGGAAGCTGATTAGCATTGAAGATATAAAATAATATCTCAACCATTCATTTTAAATGTGAAAACCGCATGAATAATCCGACTGCAACCATCATTGATATCGATATTGACATTAAAAATTCTATTAATAATCAATTTGTAATGGTGTTAATATGCCTCGTTAACTGTCTCGACATGTTTTAAAAATCTGGTGAAGAACTTCTTCGAGTATTCTTCCCATGTTCGAGTCCGTTCAATTAAATTAATTTCTTGGACAAGAATCAAGGTAGGCTTTGTGTCCATTAGACGCAAGAGCGCTTTTCGCTCGTCCTGGCTTGTATATCACCTTAACTACTTACGCACGACTCGGTACGTTCCCACGGTAGCTGTTCAGTGTTGCCATATAAGATAGAATATTGTATTTATTGCAGATAAATTAAGTATTTTTAGAAAGCTCAACTAAGTACTTGTCATAACTACGGTCCTCTAGACAAAATTAAATATTTAATCCAATGAGGTTGATTTTTTTAATTTCCATATTGATACATATTTCTATTCATATTGAATATACCTATTGAACATAAAACCTACATGATTTATGGGTTTAAAGAAAAGATCTGAAGACATTTTGCAATAAATATGACAACACCGCAAGTGAATCTCTGCACGGTATCATTACCTCATCTCTCTTGGTTCGACCCGGAATGAGAAATATCAATGGTATGGGGATTCCGTAGACTCCCGGGTTTTATCGATTCCGATGTATTTGCCATCCTCATCTTACCTACCAAAGGAACGAGTTCTTCTAATTGTTTTGAGAAAGTTAAACAGAAAATTTGTCAATGTGTTCAGTGTGGTATTTTCCCACAGTCGCAAGGCATCGATAATGCACACGTATTATTGACTGCGGCATATTTTAACAAATTATGATGTAGTAGATAGGTAGGTTTCATTGCTCGCTTCATTGTTATGCCACTTTACAATGTTGAATGGCAGTTAAGTTGATTATAATGATGAGAATATCCGAACAGTTCTAGGTTCTAGACTTTGTCGTAATGTCGTGTTACCTATTCCAATAGAATAATATTAATTTAGAACACATTCATTATGCGCTAAAATAACCATTCAATCTGAAGAGGTAGGTATAATGTATATATTTATAGATTTTAGATACCTACTTATTTGGTTTCGGAATATGCCGAAACTTACGACTGATAAATTATTTAGCTTGAAGCTTTACAAAGACAAAATTGTCCCTGACAATAAATGGCTTTTTCTCTCAATGACCTTGAAGAAGGACCAATGAGAAAATAGGGGTGTGTAGTTTGTTAAAATCATTTCCCCTTTTATTTATTTCTTAAGCTCAAAATTGAAATAACAGCAATCTATAGCACCGGAGAAAATGTTTAGTTATTTAAAAAAACATTTCAAGTGGAGTGTCATTAATAAATTGCCTATCAGAAAATGAACAACAGAGTTTCGTAGTAATCCATGCTGACTGTTTATGTAAAGCAATGATGGATGATGCCCAGACGTCAATAGGTGCAAGTTTTCAGTTGTTTATCTATTATGGTGAATCAATATATTTTTATCATTCGAAGTATTGGACAAGGTCTGATTTTTTTAAAATATATTGAAGAATATACATTTTTGACATCAAGTAGAAATTCGAAAAAGTAACAATAACCGACATAAGTTAGGTATGTGAATCTATTTAAATAAATACAGGAACCTAACCTTAACTTATTGTTAGCCGTGGCTGTATACATAATATTTAAATTATGGAACACAGACTGGTAATGTTCAACAGTTTTCTCATTCCAGTAACTGACCAACTCAGTGATTCACCGGCAAATTTCAAAATGAACACAAAAATATTGATGGGGAACAACATAAAAACGTAGAAATGAGTAGTGATATTAGATATTAGGTAGTAATAATGAAGAAACAACCAATTTCTAATGATTGTATTCTTGGATATTATATTTAACTAACCTAATCCCATACGCTTTTTGATTTTCTTAAGGACCTTCATCTTGCCCTTGAGGGGTGCAAATAAGGTATCTTGTTTTTTGTCGTCTTTATCCAATGCTTTGCAACTGCAAGGCCTATCTTCTTTTATCCCCATCAGTCACTTAACACCTAGTTTTTAATAAGAATCTTCCACAATATCCGTAACACACACAGTCCTTTCCATGGATTATCGAACACGACTAGACAAAACGTACAAACGACACGGATTAATTGAAAAAGACACTAACAACCTCTCACACTAACGCCGGAGCTGGAACTGAATGATTTTCCAGCGAGCTCTCGGAAAAGTAGCCGATTTCTGACGGTGGTGGGGAGTGCGCTGTTGTCAAATGATCGGAAAGTTCCGGGACAACAGGAATTAGGCGAATTGCACGACTAGAGAATGATCTTTTATCAATAATTCCGTAAATGTGATTGTCGTAGATTTTATTTACATAGAGAAATTATTATTCATGATTTATATTTATAATAATATTTCAATTAATAATTAATAGTATCTATATCAAACATTATAGGTACACGTTTCCGTTTCAATATGAAACGTTGAAATTTAAATCAAAACATTTATCTGCAAATAAACTCTCTTGTACTGCTCATCCTAATGTGTATCATTTGAGTTCCTATGAATTTAAAGAATGCAATATTTTTCAGGCAGGTGGATGTTAATGCAGATAAATAGCTTATTTTCATTAACATCAAAAACATGTTTTCTGTGGGATCAAATAATTCATGATCATTTTGAAAAGAAGTCAGTCTCTGAATATAGTGGTATATACAAACAGTGAATGAAAATGTAAAAAACCCATAAGAAATAGCTGATGCGAACTTGATAATTATATATTGCATTATTTGTTATTTGGAGAAAGTAAAACATAGCAAATGCAGGCTGCAGGATGTCAAAGCGTGTGTGTTTTGAAAAGAGAAATACATCTATGAGACAGATTAATTGACTATATTTTTATGTTGCTAAAATTAAATGCGGAAAAATTCTAATCCATGAATACAATCTAGGTAGGTATACATTTCAATAAGCATAATAAATTAACGATTTTATGCATTGCCTGCTCTAATAATTTCATCTCAAAAATTCTACTCATCGATATCACGTTAATTCAGTCAGTGAACTTTTGATACATTTGGCCGTTTCCCAGGAAATAGCTTCCAACTTCCTGGCATAATTTTGAGAGAAATTAATTCAATAACCGCCATTAAAATTGTATTATAATGACAAAGATCAATACTGAGGAAAACTAGATTAAATTATTTTTAAACTGAGCAGATCAGACAGCACCTGGAAGCAATTCAACATTTGGTAATGTTGATCTCTCAAAATTGGTTTACATAGAAGGATGGTTACATTTGGCAACACTGCACGCCCAGGAGCATCTGCAGCCACGAGCCGCCGACCAATGGGAGCTCGGTCGCGCGCCTCTTGTATGTTGTTCAACAGAGCAGCCGGCCGAAAGAGATGATAGCAGCTGTGACACCCTATGTTTTGGAATTATTATTACGGGTAATACCTGAGCACCATCAGACTACCGTACTGGATATATAGGTAGGTAATAGGTATACGTCAGTGGTAGTTATTATAATCAACCACGGTGGACACCCTCCATCTCTGTCTATGTGCCCTTTGCCGATACCTGTTGATAGGGCAACAGAGCGAGATCGCAGATTTTGGAGGTCCGGTGATGCTGGAATTTGCGTAAACAAAATTAAGAAGCCGCCCTACCAGTCGTTTAATTATTTGTTTCTATTAGCGGATGTGAAGGACTTGAGGTTATTATTCCATTATAAAAACTAATTTGCGATATTGAATCCGTTTCAGAACCAAAATAATTGAAAAATAAATAAATGAATACCTATAAGATGTAAGGTAAATAAATTAAAGTTAAAAAATCTTTAATAGCAAAAAGTGGAAAAATAATTTTGAAATAGGTATAGAGTTTAATTAGATTTTAAAAAAGAGTGGGGTCTTTGACCCCAAATAAATGTTACCAAAAAGTTCATTGGTCGCTATTTAAACACAATTACGGTCATTATAAAAATATAGTAAAAAACCCCACGCTTTTTGAGCGACGAACCAAAAGGAGGAGGTATACAATTTGACTGTTTGTCTGCATGCTTTTTTATCGATATTCGCAACTTTTAAATAGTAAACATGCTCCGATTTTCATGATTCTTTTCATTATTTGAGAGAGGACAATAATTGAGAGTTGTTGATTCCATTACAAAAAATTGAGGGATTGAAGGGATAATTTTTTTCAAAAATCGAAAATTTGAGAAGAAAAAATTAAAGACGAGATCATATCCGGCAGCGTTTAAATTGAATTTTTTTGTAAAACATTCAGTCATAGGGTTCAGAATTACAGCAGTGGTGAAGTGTAAATATGTGTGTCTCCGCTAGAAGGTGGGGGCATTTTTCAGGAAATTGAAGATATGAGACGGCCAAATTGATGAAGAGATAATATGTAGCAAAAATTAAATTTCACATTTTTCGAAAAGTGTACGGTTGCCAAAAAAATTTGACCGATTTTATTAGGTAGATGGTGCACAGAAAAATATAAAATAATATTAATTCTTTTGGTTCTGGTACTTTTCAAGTTCGTGCCCAAAATTTTCAATCTAAATACACTGCACAACTTGAAAATTACCAGTACCAGTAGAATTAATATCTATTATTTTGTGTTTTCAGTGCATCAACAAATAAAGTCGGTCCAACTTTTTGTAAAAAATATTTTTTGAAATAAAATTGAAATCTTTATATTTCAAAAATATTTTTTTACTTGTTAGTTCGGATTGTTATTAAAGCGTTTTTATTTACATATTTTTTAGCCTTGTAATGTTAAACTATGTGGTTATAATCAACATACTCGATTCCTTAATGTATCATGTATGTGGATGGTTCTAAATTCGTTAAACTACATACTGCATTTCTGGTATCCTTGCCATCTCAACCAATGCATTTCCATCACATGGAACTCTCCCTGTAATTATTTTATTGTATCCTAGTGCCTGGTCAAAATACTAGGGTAAAGTTATCAAATACATCCATTAACAGTTACTCGGATGTCTACAAGTTGTGGAAATTACGTTGAAATTATGTTCATTGATCATCAAAATCATTGAATATGTCCAGTATAAATGATGATGATTTTTAATTTGCCCGAACGGAGGATGATACAATTCTAGTGTCTGCTTTATTTTTTTTTTGGTTCGTGCGTCTTTTATATAGTAAACGAGCTCCGATTTTGATGATTTTGGATTCATTTGAAAGGGGAGGCTTGAGAAATGGTCCCATATCTATAAAAACGCAAATCCGATATCTCCTTCCATCCGAAAACCTCCCCCGAAGGGGTGGTGGGGGCGAATTTTCCCGAAAATCGAAAATCTGAGTTGGTATAATTAAAGATAGGACAATATCCGGAAACGTTTAAATTGAACATTTTTTCAAAAGTGTTACGGTTTTCGAGATAACCGCATGTTAACTATGTATTTTTGCTATGTGGAGAGGGCAATTTCTTTCGAAAATTGAAAATTTTTCGATACCAAATGAAAGATATAATTATTTGTAGCAACATTTATAATGAACATTTTTTCCTTAGAGTTACGGTTTTCGAGTTAAATCGGTGTTAAAATGGTAACATACAAAATACTCAAATAATAACAACTACAAGCAAAGAATATACATGGGTAATAGGATAAGTACTATCTGCATTGGTATTAGTGAACGTTCAACGATTTTTGACCGACTTCAAAAAAGGAGAAGGTATACAATTCGGTTGTAAGATTGCTTTTTTTTATTTTTTTTTATGGCTGTTCGCGCCTTTTGCATAGTAAACGTACTCCGATTTAGACGACTTTTGTTTCATTTGAAAGAGGAGAGTTGAGAAATAGTCCCATATTCAGGAAAATCAAATCCAAAATCTCCTTCTCTCCAAAAACCGCCACCAAAGGGGGTGGAGGGGGCAATTTTTCTCGAAAATTGAAAATCCGAGACGACAGAATTAACGAAAATTCCATATCCGGAAATGTTTAAATTGGACATTTTTGAAAATAATCATACGTTTCCGCGCTACAGTCTGAAATATGTGTTTCAGCTATGTGGAAGGGGCAAATTTTTTTGAAAATCGAAAATTCGAGATTAGAAAGGGGACCATATCCGGAAACATTTAAATTGAACATTTTTTCAAAAGAGTTGCGGTTTCCGAGTTTCGCAATGGTAAATTCTGAAATATGTGATATGCGTATTTTCGCTAGTACAAGCTAAACCTACCTCTAACTTTTTGGGTATTAGTGAACTTTCAACAATTTTCATGACTAATGTTACACTCAAAAATGTGAAATAAATATTTTTTGCAAAAAATTGGACCGACTTTATCAGTTGTTGCACTGAAAAATACAAAATAATATTAATTCTATTGGTGCTGGTTCTTTTGGAGTTGGTGCATACAACAACAAACTACAACGGCACAACTTCAAAATTACCAGCACCAATAGAATTAATATTATTTTGTATTTTTCAGTGCAACAACTGATAAAGTCGGTCCAATTTTTTGTAAAAAATATTTTGGTGACTAATGTTAAGTACACTCAAAAGCGTGAAATAAATATTTTTTACAAAAAATTGGACCGACGTTATTAGTTGATGCACTGAAAAGTATAAAATAATATTAATTCTATTGGTGATGGTACTTGTGAAGTTGGTGCCAAAAGTTATCAATCTAACTGCAACTGCACAACTTCAAAAGTAACAGCACCAATAGAATTAATATTATTTTATACTTTTCAGTGCATCAATTAATATCGTCGGTCCATTTTTTTGTAAAAAATATTTATGGAAAAACTATTATTAGACATTTCGCCTTGAAACTTCGTAGGAGTACTCCTAAAATCGAATAAGCAAAATATATTTCATGATTTTTCGAAAATCATCCCCTCTAGGGAAGGAATGGAGTTGTCGATATGGGTTGCGTTATTAAGGTTTTAGGGACGTTGACTGCGAGAACGACATTTATTATGAAGTCGACGGTGACATGACATAAAATTAAAACCCAAGTATGGGCGGGAAACAATAATAAACAGACTTTTCATTTCACACCTCCCTAGGTGTACGGTAAATCTAGAAATCGATATGAGTGTCGTTATTGAGGTTCTTAGGGACGTAATTTATAAGGGATTCTGCTTGATTTCCGACGCGAGTATTTGCTAGTAGATATATTACAAATTTTGTTATAAATGTGACAGTCTGTAAGTTTGAATGTTTTTTACTCAACAACACAAAACCGACTGAACGAATTTGGATTAAATTTGACACACAGTTACCTGGATCAACAGCTAGGAAACCTTTTATCACGTAAAAATGTTGGGTTCCTTTGGGACTATCAAAAAACCAACTGCAGGACGTATCCACTTGACATTTTTATAGATGTGTTTTATGTATGTTACATTATATCCAAAAATCGATGTCAGTGTCTTTAATGAGGATTTTCTGGACTTAATTTGTCGAGGATTCCACTGATTCCCGCGTGTAAAGTCGCGGGAATTGTTATTATTTATTCAAAGAATAAAAATAACAATGTGTTATAAGTTATAAGGCTTCAAGAATCCATACGTAGTGCTCAGTATGATTGAATTATTTAGGCTTGGTAATGACATTCAAGATTTTATGGCAAGTCCCATCAGAAATAGTTTCATGCAGTCAGGATTCTGTGCAGTGGCCTAAACGCAATCCAGTCCAAGCAACTGACGATTACTAGTTTTCTGTTCGAACTAAGCTTTTTGCCAGTTTACTCAGATCGGTTTGCGGATTTTCTTCTGAGCATTTCTTAGGAGCATGAGTAGTATGATCAGAGGGAACCTCTTTATCTTTGAGGCATTTGTTCCAAAGAGAAATGAGGAATTTATTTGAATCTCAACAAAGTAAGTGAGTATTGATTTTATTTGGATATCAGACGACTATTCACGATTCCATTTAAAATATAAGCTTGAAACGTTTTATTGAGATAAATTCAGTTGCTTATGTGTGTTTCTCATAATCTAATAATAGTAAATCGTTGTATGAAATAATTGTACCCCGAGGTTAGAAAAATGAATTCCCATTTTGATTTCCAATTATCAATAATTGAGTGTCAAAATCTAATGATCCTTATTTTTTCTCTTTGTTGCCTTGGTCTATTTATTATAGAAAAAATGAGTGAAACGACTATAACATTTAACATTTGCTTAATTTCAAAGCGCCTCCATGAGCTTTTCTTACCATTACCATTGCAATGGATATATTGAGTAACGCACATTGTCCGAACAAGTATTTGGATATGTAACTCAAGAAAAGATCAAGATAACAGCTATTGGTGAGGTTACATTTGAGTTCAAATTCTAGTAGTTATCAGCTGTTCCAATCACTGTCAGATGTACAGACATGCATGTTGAGGAAAATTTTCAAATTGTTGCACACCAGTTCCGGATTTGCTGTTGGAACAAAGCCTAAATAGGCAAGAATAAATTGGATAGCTAAGGTAAATTATAGCCGCCCAGATGATCGGTGTAAAAAGCAAGGAACGTAAAGTGTGCCAGAAATCATTCACCTTACAGAACAATAATTCAGAATGCACCTCGAGGCCTTAAGGTAGAGACTCACGTGCACTAAAAGCAAATAACATTCTTTTCTTCCAAGACGTTCTCAAAGCGTCTTTGTGTGTGAATAACCACAAACTATTATAGCAACTTTTAACCTTGCCCAGCATCAGGTAGAAGACTTCTTTCAGTTCTAAATAGGACCAGGCCGATCTGTTTTTTTGACGTAAATCTAGGCAAGGTTGCGTAGCGAACAGCTGACTGACTTGAAGCAGACAAAGAACCGAGAGATTTAAATGTCCACCTACGATTTAAAGGGAAAATATCATATGATCTCGAGAGACCTGTGGGAAAGTTTAAAGTTTCGAAGAAAACCGTTGGCATAGAGATATTGTACAATGTAGGTATAGTGGCCTAGCTACCTGAAGCTGGTGGAGAAGATTGCGTGTGAATTTTACATTTACTATTTTTATTGACTAATAACATTTTATGATGAAAATGGATTCATGTAGTTGTAGCACATAGAATAAAGATTTCATAAGAAACCATCTATATTTGAATGTTGATTTGTTAACAAAAATTACAAACACCGATGAATACTTTATATAGGTACCTATCGCTATAATTCCGTAGCGGAAGATACTAAATGTTTCCAGTATTAGTAATACATATGATAATTAATATATTCGGAATAACTATAACCGTTTCCAAGATTTTGGTATAACAGACAGACAAACTCTCAAAACTGTCATAAGCCAATTATAGGTTAGCTTATAACAGAGAGAAAAAATGTTCATTTGTATTGCTCGCGCGTTTTGCATAACAAAAATGATGATTTTGATGATTGTTTTTCGAATAGAAAGAGGAGCACTAAAACTTTTCAAAATAATTAAGATGTGGAGTGGAAAATATTTACATAGTAATTGCAAATTTTATGTAACAGAATCAAATAAAATATCATCATATTGAGCATTGTTCTTTAATTAATTAAAAAACGAAAACTCTCTCCAGAAGGATCAAATGAAAGTTCATTTCTCGCAACTTTTTAATCGAACTTTTAGTGCGTGTTTTTATCTATCCTGTAAAATATAAAAATGACCAGAATCAATAGAATTAATAATAATCTCTAATTTTTCAGATTAACATCTAATAACGTAGGACCTAGCTTTGTTAAATGTTACCTGTTCGCTATAATATGTTAACTTTAAATATATTTTGATTAATTCCCACGATATTGCTAGGACTGAAATTTGAATACCAATAGAATAAATATTATTTTGTATCTTTCATCTATTTAAGTCTGTCCTAGTTGGTTATTTATTACAGTATTTGAGTTTCCAATATCAAGCTTTACGAAATCAAACTAGATCTTTACACGACTACTCCAAAGCTTTATTAGTTTGTAATTACATAAGTTTGCATCGAATGAGAACAGGCTGAAGTCTAAATCATGTCTGGTACATACATAAAAAGTGACACCATCCTAAGATCAATAAATATATCTTTTCAGCTCATTCTCGTAAATCGGGCAGTAGAAAACGTTGAAGATTTTAATATGATATTTCGAATGAATAGTGATTAGGTATTACCTATAATCTGTAATATGGTATAATTTGGGTCTTTCTATTGTCAACTTTTTGATTTCAGCATATTAACATGGCACCATTTCTTGTTGTATAGATTCCACAAAATCGATAATGCTCTAATGAAACAGCATAACAGTGCTTGTTCTCAATGGCTGTTGAGTGCGGAACCTTCAGCATGTTTTACGGTCGCTTCAGCATGGGAAGAAGACCGAATAAAAAGTTACAGCGCTTGCTAAGCACGTTTAGGGTCAAAGTTCAGTGTCTAGTGGGACTTTGTAATGCATCTTCTCTGACATGTTAACTTTTTTACATTCTGGACATGTAAAGAAGAACAGATTCCATATTAGTTTCAATCAGGTCATATTCATATATAACATGCTACAAAATTTAAGAAAATTATATGCGCTATTGTCTCATTAGTTTATTTCCTTTAATTTATTGTTGAATTTCCCTGATTTTTATGCTCAAATTTATATAAGTATTATTTAAATTAGGGTAATAATATAAAAGCAAAGTATTTGATAAAAGTATGTGTCACCAACAAATGGAGATTGTGTAAATATGATTGATGTTTTTTTGTAAGTCATAGAATATAAAAGATATTCTTTTGGTAGGTATCTAATAATATAGGAGATTCAGAAAGTTTTTGAACTGCTGCTGGTGATATGTACTCATTCAAGAAATTCCATGAATCGTCTATGTCATTACGGACAGAAAAAATATTTGTACTTTTCAATGCGTTTTAGCCAAACGCAGTCAGTTTTTTTAATAATATTTTTATCGAAACATGACAAATAGTTGCTGATTTTCAAAAACTTTGAAATTCGGATGACAAATATACTGCTATAATATTAGGAGCGTATTTTATCCAATTATTGTTCAAAGTTCTAATCAAATTTGTCACTATATTACTGACTGATTTACACCTTTACAGTTTCACTGAGAATGTTAAAAATATTTCAAAAACACTCCAAGAATCATAGATTTGACTATAATATGATTAAGTTTTTTATATAATAGATACCTAATAATATACAATTCATTATTTCAATAGCTCAAAAGACTTTTCATTGATGGAGAAAATATTGGGATTGCATTTTTATAAGACAGCATAATTTCACAGAAATATCTGGAAGAAAATTTCGAACATTTCTACAATCAAGATTAGGAAATCTCAACATTTTTTCGGAAATTCGGCATTATGAAGCATTTTGCATAGTAGAAGAGCACCGTTTTATTTTAACGATTATTATTTCATAGGAAACTAGAGTGCGTATTCCATATTAGTCTTTTCAAAATCGGATATGTCCTTCTCACCATCAGCTATGGAGGGGGCATTTCTGTTTTTCTAGTAACATTAGAAAACATTTCTGAACCTGTCAACTAGAACTAGGGCCGACTTTGCATTTGAAAATATCAAATAATATTCATTCTATTGATACTGGTATCTATTTTTGAATACGGTGCCAAATGTCAGTTCTGAGGTCTGATTTATCAGAACAGAACGAATTGTCGATTGGGTTCCAATGATACAAGTTTTATTCAAAAGAAAAACTCAGTTCAGTTATTCATACCGGTAATAGTCAATAAATAAAAAAGTATATTATTTATAAAATCTCAGATTTTTCTAAAAAGAAGAAAATTCAATATTTGGAGAAACTCTTTCAGCTTTGGTCCACACTATAAACTTACCAGTTACAAATTACAAGAAGAAAATTACTACGGATTCCATACTGCGCAGATAGGATAACATACATTTTTGGTTATTTGTTTGTGAATGTTTTCGAGAAATCGTCCGTGTGCACTCTCACGAATTTCCTACCACTCTCAAACAAATCCCACAGAATAAAAAAATCTTCCGACCAAATCGTACGACCATTTATTTCTCAGCGGCGTGTCGAGACAAACAGAAATGGTCATATTATATTATTTTGTCGTTGGACCAACTGTTTAGACTTAAGACATAATATGAATAAACAGGTACAAGATATGACTTATTTAGGCATAGCTTTTTTCCTACTTTTTCTCAGGATGCGCCTTTACAGTCTGTGGAAGGGCTTCAAGAAGATTATTTTAGGCAAGTTCCATCAAATCAGTTTGAGCCGTTTTCAAGCTAGGAACTGTAACTGTAAACATATGTTGAAAATCGGAAACTGAAAATTTTGCACTATTTTTTAAACCTTTAAATTATAACTACTAAGTATATCATGCTCGACAACATTTACCTTGTTCTTAACTAGACTGATTTGTGTACCAAATTTGGTCGAGATACAAAGGAATATAAATTTAAAAATTCGTCCAACTCTTCAATAATTATCAAGAAACATCACCAAAAAATCTGATGAAATCCAATGAGCACATTAACTACATAATTTTGCATCGAATGAAACCTGTGCAACGTAGGTAGTACATTTCATTTTTGGTTCTTATGAAAGCTCTGGTGAAGGCTTATTACATACATCATTAGATAGATATAAATGTTAATATAATCGATTTAAGTAACCTGTTGTACTTATTACGTCATAAGTGAATTGGTATGCCGGGAATTTCCAACTTTGTCAAATCCTAGAATGAAAACTGATTTGAATCAGCTGATTACCTGTTTAAAAGATTTTGATAATCTATCATATTCAGCGTTCAAAATATTTGATATACCTAATATATCTTGTATTGTGATTGGTTAAGTATTGACAAGTAACTAAGATAAATATAAACTACAAACATGGTAAGTGGCATTTAATGAATCGATTTGACAACTCTGAAACGGTACTATTCAGATTGATAAATTTCAGAACAAATTATGCATACATTATCTACGCATTCTCATTGTTAGATGATGTAGGTCAATAAAAACCGTCCCTAGCTAATGACGTAATCACATTGTTTATTTAAATCGAAATATACTCTAAATACACACACACAAACAATTTTCTGAAATTTCATCCGACTCTAGGTAGGTACTTTAGAACTGGAAGATTTTCAAAATTAAGTTTTTCTAACGTAATAGATGACAATAACATCCCGTTGGAAAATTCATATACTTTCATAATAATTTCATCTTTGAGCCTTAGTTTTCATTATCTGTATGACGAAAATGTAAGGATTTCTTGAGTCTTTACCATGGTTAATTCGAGTTTACCTCCGTGAAACGGCTTTTCAAAGATCCCCGGGACACACCAGCTGATCCAGTTAAAAAATTAAATGCCCAACAGGAGACATTTAAACTATTACAATATGTCCAAATAGAAGTTTAAATACTTCTTGGAACCAGGTAGATCATTTTTCAAGATATTGTTGTAAAAAGTGTGCTTTGCACGTGTAGGTATTGCAGCAGTGCTGAGTCTGAGACCTTTTTCTTGAAAGTTCTCTCGAGCAAGTCTTTATTCCTTTTCAAATGCCAGACACAATGGCCGAGGATTCACCTTGTACGTTAGTTAGCTAACATTCTGAAAATTCTTGTATGGATGACACAATCGATCAGTATCAGCGGCTTATGGGTGAAGTTAGATAAAGAGAATGACTTTGTTAGCATATACCAATGATGATTATCATATAACCTATTATAGGTTTCGCAAAGTCCTTGGTGGCTTATTTTTAGTCTGAAATGAATATCTTCCCTCAAAATAGAAATCTTAAATTACAAAAAGTGTGAGAATAATTCTGCGTATGCCACGAGACGTAACTGAAATATGATATCATAAGAAGAAATGTAGGTAATAATTATATAACCCACTAGTCGTGTCTAACCGTTTTGGAGCGTAACAAAACAGGGAAACCAAATATTCATAACCATTTTTTTTCGAATATCGGTTTGATAAAAATGCAAAAAATAAAGTTTTGAGATGTCTTCTAATTCAAAATATTCGGCGGAGGTAAATGTGCTACCGAAAAGGGATTTGTACCTCTCACTTAATTATCTTTTGAAATCTGTACCTGTAAATGGGCCACCTGGCTATAGATTATAATCCTTTTACTTATATAATAATTTCATTTTAATTTACCTAGATAATCCCAAAATTATACAATACAAAAGCCTTTTAGGATGCCTGTTCTTTAGTCTACCCTGTTTATTCATTTATCATGGAGCTTTTTGATAAGCAACTACGACAACGACGTTCTACTCTTAGGAAATTTCAAAGAAAAAATGTTAAAAAGTGGTGAAATGTTTTGGCGATGCATAAAAGAAGAGGAAAGTGCGCCGCAAACCGCAGATTTTTGGACCTGTGATATCAGTAGAGATGAAAATGACCACAATCAAGATCCTGAAGTACAAAAACTAAATCGGCAAATTGTTTCTCATTGCTGCAAGAGCTGTCGAAGATATAACGGAAAACCCCTCCAAAATAATTTGGCGTGAGTTGGAAAAAAGTCTACCATATATATTCACTACACAGGATAAATAATATGGAATATATGAGAAGAAATAATACAACAACAGAAAAAAGCAACTACCAGGACCCTTACCTAAAAGTACAAGTGAAGTTCTGAAGAAATACAAGCCGACAACATGTAAGGGCGATAACTTTTTATTTATTAATAGTATGGAAGATCATATAATAGTTTTCTCGTGTGAAAGAAATATTGAAGAAATAAAATATAGTTTATTTCTTAAATCTACGTATCTTTCAATTCATTAAAACCACATAATTCTTGAAATATTATAATGGGTGGCAAATTTACATGTGACCTTTTCATTTCATCCTTCAGGTTGGTGGCACGTTTACTATACCTTTTTCTGACCAGGTTCGTTTGGTGGCACATTTACATCCACCCAAAATATTATAGCGAAAAGGGTTTTTACATATTTCATTCACAGAGTTGACAGCAGACCGAAAAAAAATGCTTTAGAGCGAGCGGTAGAACAACGTTGCTTGAGATGACACGTTTACTGAATTTCTGATGAAATATCATATTATATTGATGGTACCTCGTCTCGCATAGTAAATTCTAAATATTGATTGATTTTTGTGATTTTAATTGCGCTAAGATGTCCCATTCTCAACTTTAAAATTGTCAAGATTTTTTTTAAACTACAAATTTTATCTGACAGGATAGTAAAAGATTGTTACCGCTTTAATTTAAAATCACTGAACTTTAAACAATTTTTATGTGCACCAACTGAACCAATAATAAATATTTTTTACAGAAAATTGGACCGTCATTATTAGTTGGTGCACTGCAAAATATAAAATAATATTAATTCTTTTGGTGCTGTTACTTTTGAAGTTGTGCAGTTGCAGTTAGATCGATAAATTTTGGCACCAACTTCACAAGTACCAGCACCAAAAGGATTAATATTATTTTATATTTTTCAGTGCATCAACAAATAACGTCGGTCCAATTTCTTGTAAAATATATTTATTTCAAACTTTTGAGTGTAGCATTAGTCACGAAAATCGTTGAAAGTTCACTGATACCAATGAAGATATTACTTATCCTATTACCCACGTATACTCTTTGCTTGTAGTTGTTATTATTGAGATCTCAAAACCGCTGCGGAAATACGTTTAGTATTTTAGTTGTTACCATTTTAACATCGATTTATCGCGAAAACCGTAACTTTGAGGAAAAAATGTTCGTTAGTAATATTGTTACAAATAATTATGTATTTCATATAGTATAACTAGATTTTCAGTTTTTGAAAGAAATCGCCCCTTCCACATAGCAAAAATACTCATGTGAGATTTTAAAATGAATGTAGCTCGAAAACCGTAACTTTTGAAAAGATATACAATTTAAACGTTTCCGGATATTATCCTGTCTTTAATTATACCACCTCAGATTTTCGAGAAAATTTGCCTCCGCCACTCCCTTCGCTGGCGGTTTTCGGTGAGGAGGAGGTTTTGGATTTGCGTTTCTATGAATATGGGACCATTTTTCAAGCCTCCTTTTTCAAATATATCAAAAATCATCTGTTCGGGGTTCATCGGTCAAAAAAATGAGAAATAATAATTTCCTATAATAACTAGGACCGACTTCAGTATAGGTGCACTCTGAAAAATACAAAAAAATCCTATTGGTTCTGGTACTTTTGATGTTGGTGCCAAAAGTCTTCTGACTATCTTAAGATTGCATCTAATACAATAGGTTCTAGTTTTTGTAAAAAATATATATAAAAAGTGGCTTATTTCTATTTTCTTCTCAAAATATCCATTTTCTTCTCTCTTAAAATAACAAGCATCTTCCCTTCAACTCAACTTGTTCCTTTATCCTCTTTAACATATATATATCTACCCATTGTAGTCACATCACCAGAAATATCAACATTCGGCTTTATTCGAAATCCATCAGCAATGAGAAATTATTGCACATATTGAAAGATTATCAGTTATCAACATCAAAAGGCCAGGTATACCTACCCGTCTATTTGAGAACTATTTGTTTATGACATCAACAAAAAATCTGGACGCAAGACGTCGAACTTATACTTTTAATCCTAGAATTCCCCATAATAAAAACCCCAAATATGCCAACCGGTTGGTCAGTACCACATACAATTCCCGTAGCCAGGCTAATTAAGAGAAAAACTAGCAAAGGGCATGGATTTCTCATGGCGTTCCTTTTCTAGTATTACTATTACCAATCTCGGCAGGTTCCCATAGCCATTTGACTTAATGGCGTCAAGGTACAGCTGTAAGCAAGGGCAAATCCCGGTCTCTACGTCTTCTAGTCTTTCAGCTGTTACTCAACAATGATCACGAAAACGTGTTCATCACCTGAGAGATTCAAAAAGAACGGCCGGCCGGTTGTTATCTACTAGCTAGAAGGATGACAGGTCCAACCCAATTTTTCTTTTAAGTTGTGGTAGAAGTGGCCGTTGTTTCGAAGTCATTGCTTTTTATACCTACCTTATATTTAGAAAGCAGAGATTTTCTGGTACAAATTTTAATATAGATTTGGGTCTGCAACTTCGTATCCTTATGTATCTTCATTAAAAACTTTTCACCTGTTTCCTTTCAGTTGAGTAAAATTTATAATTTTAGAATTCAGAGAATACCAATTTTGTAATCTAAGCTACCTCCTTAAAGAAATGTATGAATAAATATTTGTTTGTACGTGCAATTAGTAACATCCTCCTCAAGCAATTCTGATAGTATTAAAATAGTATTGTACAGGGTGTTCCTTAATGATATGCGAATATTTAAAGAGGTGATACTACATCGGAAATTAATAATAGTTTGTTGATTCAACTATAGTCCCAAAATGCTAAAATACGGGGTGGTATTGGTACTGGTATATATAATTAATATTAATTTGTATTTTTCAGTGCACCAAAAAAAAGTCGGTCCAATATTTTGTAAAAAATTTTTATTTCACACTTTTGAGTGTAACATTAGTCATGAAAATTGTTGAACGTCCACTAATACCAAAGAAGATAGTACTTATCCTTGTACTTGTTATTATTCACAGATCTAAAAACATTGCGTTGCAGATATACATATTTCAGACTTTACTGCTGTAATTCGAAAACCGTAGCTAGTTTTTAAAAAATGTTCATTTTAAATGTTGCTACCTACATATAATCTTTTCTTTAATTTGGCCGTCTCATATATTCAATTTTTGAAAAAATTACCCCTGCCACATAGCTGGAACACATATTTCAGACTAAGGCGGAAACCTATGATTATTTTGAAAATTTCCAATTTTAATGTTTCCAGATATGGAATAATTCTGCTGTCTCGGATTTTCAATTTCGGGAAAAGTTGCCCCCAACAACGGAGGAAGTTTTTGAGGGAAGGGCATGTCAACTATTGCTTTTTTTCAATGGTACCAATTCTCAATACTCCACTCTCAAATGTAAAAACATCATCAAAATCGGAGCACGTTTACTATGTAAAAGGCGCGAACATCCATAAAAAATGCAGACATATACAGTCAAATTGTATTCTTCGTTTGGGTTCGCGGGTAAATAAGTTACAATGAATATGAAACTACGATTATTTTCAGAAAATGCAGAATTGAATATTTGCCAAAGATTGACCGATAATAATTTATAATATTGCTAGGACCATTCTAAAAGATATTAGCCCTATTGAAAACTTCGTTACGTACGAGTTTCCTCAAGTTATGTAAATTCCTTTACTTAATTCCGCGCATGCCTGCAAGTTATAACGCATTAAAATTTAGAACTTTACGAGCTAATCTTAGAAACTATCTCACGCCTTCTTGCTGCTGGAATACACAACTAAATAATTATTACATTAGATTATCAGAAAGCCTCGTTGATTACTAATTAATTCATATACGAGGAATTTGCATGAAAACTGAAATGTAACACCGTACACTAATATGTCAGATGTATATATTATATATAGGAAAATATGTCAATAAATTGTGAATTACGAGTTGATTGCAGGCAGGTCGCAGCATCTCCTTGTTTCGGAAGACCAATTACCAGCAATATTGTGGGAACGGATTCTCGTATATACTATACTCATTTAATATTAATTAATATGGAATTCTGGAAATGGTAATGAGGATTTTTGCTTCATACATCTTTTCTTTATCTTTATCGTTTATGGAGTTTTCTTCATGATTAACGATGTATCGGGGTGAATATACGAATTCCGCCAAAAGCACAGAATGCTTAGGGCACGGAAATGATTCAGGATGTATTGGCTTTCAACAGTATGGGAATGATTATAAATGTACCTTTATGATTATATCCTACAATAAATTTGTTCTTTATTATAGACTGTCATCAGAAATGTGTCTCAGTTGATAAATTATTCGTTTTGTGATGAGTTTGAATTTCGAAAGATATTTATTATTTTTAGATGATGTCTGAAACGATTACAAGAAAAATATATGTCTTATTCATTTGTTTTTTCTTATATCTATATATGATCTGCAATGAATCATGCGATAAGAATCATCTAACAGATATTCTTGTTATAGTTTGTGTTATTTCTACCGTTCTACTAATTACATCATCCTGACAAATTAATATGATGAAACAATGATAAACGAGCTGCTTTATATGAATACTATTATATATTCACTAGAGAGAAATAAGATATTATTCCACTTTCACCAAACGAATCAAGTGAGCGTGTGTTTCTAAGATGAACACGATTTTCTACTTACATAAGGGATTTTTCAGACGTGTTTCACTTATATTATTATATTATTATATACTTATATATATTGAAAATAATGGTTCATCTTAATAATGCGTTAAGATGACCCCTGATGATAACTAATGGCAGATTAAATACTTTTAATCAATTTCTTGGGAAGGAAGAGGCATAAAATTTGATGATGTTGGTTTTGTAACTTACAAAAAAATCAAACGTCAAAGGACGTTGGAAGATTTTAGATGGTTTCCGCTATATAATTTCTTTATTTATATTTTTCGACATGTAATTTTTTTTTTACAAATTTTGAATTACTTTTCACACTGAACTTTCATCCATTTGAAGATTCTTCCTGCATTCCACAAATAACTGCAGGTCTCCTATTATTTTTTTAATATAGTAAATTATCTCCAGAATAATAATTTTGGAGCGGTACAGAATATATAGATATCGTTGACGATAAAAAGTGTAAGAAGGAAGGGTTGAAAGAAAATTAGGTATAAGAGAAAGGAGGATATCAGGGCAAAGGACTATAGGTGTATTGGGAAATAGGAAGATATTCGGGTGGATCAGGATACATATTATCTTTTCAATTACAAATAATACTTGTCAATTGTATTGTATGTAATATAAATCATAATCGTGATAATGCAATATGAGCGTCAAATTCACTGAAGGTAGCGTGTGAGCTCCGTTAACCCAACCCAACTTGAAAATAATAATAATAAATAAAGTATAAAATAATGTTAAATATATTGGTGCTGTTACTTTTGAAGTTGTGCAGTTGCAGTTAGATTGATAACTTTTGGTACCAAATTCACAAGTACCATCACCAATAGAATTAACATTATTTTATACTTTTCAGTGCATCAACTAATAACGTCGGTTGAAATTTTTGTAAAAAATATTTATTTCAGACTTTTGAGTGTACCTAACATTAGTCACGAAAATCGTTGAACGTTCACTAATACCAATGAAGATAGTACTTATCCTATTACCCACGTATATTCTTTGCTTGTAGTTGTTATTATTGGGATCTCAAAGCATCGCTGCGGAAATAGCTTAATTATTTTATATGTTACCATTTTAACACCGATTAAACTCGAAAACCATAACTCTAAGGAAAAAATGTTCATTATAAATGTTGCTACAAATAATTATGTGTTTCATGTGGTATCGAAAGATTTTCAATTTTCGAAAGAAATCGACCTCTCCACACAGCAAAAATAGATACATTTGAGAACTTAACAAGCCTCCACCTCAAAAGTCTTTTAAAAAAATGTTCAATTTAAATGTTTCCGGATATTATCCTATCTTTAATTATACCAACTCAGATTTTTGATTTTCGAGAAAACTTGCCCCTTCCACTCCTTCGGGGGCGGTTTTGGGAGGGAAGGAGATTTCGAATTTGCGTTTTTATGAATATGGGACCATGTCACAAGCCTCCTCTTTCAAATGAATCAAAAATCATCAAAATCGGGGCTCGTTTACTATGTAAAAGGCGCGCACGAACCAAAAAAACAAAAAAGCAGACAGTCGAATTGTATACCTCCTCCGTTCGGGGTTCGTCGGTCAATTACAAAAATGGTCGTAAATTACAAACGACGTAGTGTGTGTAATGAAATTTATTTGTTTCTAGTTTAAAAAAACATGGAAATGGGAAAAAATGCTTTACTGCTAAAAATTTTGATAATTTTATGGCATTTTTTCAGGAATGTGTTTACAATCAGTTGTATTTCTTTTGACAACAATTTATTTTAGCTATTTTTCTTAAAGATTTTTAAACATTAAAACAATTTTAATATTTTTTTCTTGATCCATCAACTACAAATGACGTTGATTATTGTAGTGAAATTTATTTGGATGTAAAATCAGAAATCAGAAAAATATTTTACTCTTACATTCTTTGATATTTTAAAAATATTTTTATGTTATTTTTTCGGGAAAGTGTTAAAAAGAGTTAGTAGTTTTTTGTAGTGACAAATATTTTTTTATCAAATATTATTAAAATTTTTAAACATCATGTAAAATCATATTAAATATAATTTTTATTGTTCCATAAACTAAAAAAGACGTAGATGATTGTAGTGGAATTTATCTGTTTGTAGTTTTCGAAGAAACCCTGTAAATCAAAACAAAGTTTTAATTCTACATTTTTGTACTACTACACTACAATCAAAAGCGTCGTTTGTAGTTAACGGAAAAATGTGATTAAATTTATTTAACGTAAATTTGTTTTAATACTTTAAACATTGATAGAACAAAATTGTGGTCCCTACAAAAAACTATAAAAGATTGTTATCACAGTCCTTAGAAAATGTCATGAGGACATAAAAAAATTAAATATTTTTGAGGTCAACAAACAAATTTCCTTGCTATCAACTGTATCGTTGATGTAGTTTATGGAAAAATAAAAAAATGTTAAATCTTATTTTACTTAAATTTATTTCAATTCAAAAAAATATAGTAAAGTTTTATAAAAAAAATGGTTGTGACTACAAAAAACTACTAACGATTGTCAGCACATTTCTGAGAAAATGCCAGAAAATATGTTGGAGTAAACATTTTTTTATTTCTAGTGTTTTTTTAACACAAATAAATAGTAGGTCTCTATGTTCACGGAGCTTCGCCTGTGGTACATTATTTTTTGAACACTTGATTTGGAAGTCCAATAATTTGCGAGAAAGAACTGTTTATGTTACCTGTTTGAATCAATAGTATAACAGTCTGATTCTATAAACCAGGTTGTTATTTTCAATTGATTGACATTTGGCATTACCAATATTGCAATTCACAGTCGCTTATAAAATGTCGTCGGTTATGACTAGAGATATTTATAGAATCGACTATAAATAGTATATTTTTAGTGAGTGTTGACAATTAAAATTATTAAAATCCGTTTGTTAATCTAGGAAAAAGTAATGACGCAAACTTTCTGTATTGATTCTATGTGTGATTGATAACTGAGCCAGAGCGTCCTTAAAGTCATTTAATTTACGTACCTTGAAACGGGGTTACTTTGGCACTTGCGACATACTTTGGCACTTTGCTATATTACCAAAAAAAATCGTATTTTCTTTTCTTTTTTTCAAGTTCCAACCAGTGTTGTCTTTGGTTTCAGGTTTTAACTAAATAATTATGCCAAGAGCTATTCGGAGGCAGATCTACAAAGGGCACTTGCAGGCGGCGGCAAGCTGAAGATTTAAAATTTCCCGGGGAGCCCTTTAAAAAAAGTTGATGGGCATCCATCCACTCAATTGACTTTACGCCCGAGGAGGAGGATTTGTTACTCTTGATTTTGAGAATAGTGACTGGGGCTTCCCTTTAACAAAAAGTGACATACGTGAAGTTTTACATAAATATTTGGAGAAAAGGTCGCTTATTGAAGGAATTTAAAGACATTGTTCCTGGTAACGATTTTTTGGAAAACTTTATCCAAAGAAATCACTTTAGTGTTCCTTCAGCTGCGAATATTACGCGGGCACGTGCAGCAGTAAGGGTAAATGCGATTCACGAGTTTTTTTGATAACGTTGAAGACGTTCTGGCGGATGCAGATCACTTGTGGTTGATTTGACAGAATTCAGTTTGAGAAGTGTTTTTCTGAAATTCTACAACCTAAACTTAAAGACATGAACATTCCTGAGACAAAAAAATTTAATCGGAGATAACTTAGCGTCCTATTTCTCCTTTTTAAATATTGAGGTATGCGAGCAGAAAAACATTTACATGAACCTTTACCTGCAAATAGCACATACTTTGTGCAGCCCCTAGAAGTTGCGGTGCTTGCGCCTATGAAGAAAAAATGGAGGGAAATATTAGATAAAAGTGTTAAATGTTCATTTAGTTTCATATCTTATAAATCAATAAACATTTATTAATTAAAACAGTCTGTCGAAATAATTAGCTTTCTATTTTTGTGTTAAATGTTAATTTAGTTTCATATCTTATAAATTAATAAACATTTATTAATTAAAACTGCCTGGTTTTGGTGCCAAAATAGGCCTATGGACGCCATATTTGCGTGACTTACTCCCATAGGATCACAAGGCACGTAGCAATTTTAAAAACTTCACCTTTTTCATTAGTTAGTAGGATAAACCTAAAAGGGTTAATATCTGCCAGAGTAACCCCGTTTCACGGTACTAGAGCGCTAAAGAAAAAAAAATATCTTCGGAAGTAATTTATATTTTACATACAAGTGTGGTACAATTAGAAGTGATCGCCAGGGCTCTGTATAATCAGCATTTTAAACACAAACCTCAGTCCTCGAAAATTTAACTTGAGGTAGGTAGTAGTCTCACAAAATTTATATTATTTCTCATTTCCTCTAGGCAATTTGAATGAAGGAATGGATATTCCTTATACCATACATATTTACATATTATACGATTTGAACGTCATTTCAGAAAATCCTGGACTGATATTCAATTAGAATGAGTGCAATATAGATGTAACATTAACAGCTAATTAAAGTATAACTAAGTGCCCTAATAAAGAATTAAATGCACCAAGCGTATTTTAGAAAACGACTGTTCTGGTTACTTTATCCGAAGCTAGCAGATCAAAGGTAGCAAAACGAATACTTTTTAGATAAAATGTTTAGAGCTAAGTAGGTGCACTAATTTGAAATCAATATTATAGAGAGAACATTGAGGGTTAATTGAGGGCTAGTTAAGTGTCTTAATGAGAATTCAAAAACTCCATGCGTTTAGAAAAATGACAGCTTGAGGTGCTATCACACAGAAACATCTAATGATTGCTCAGCCACTAGAATTTTCTTTTTTATTTCATTCCATAAAGATAAAAATTACATAGAAGTGAACGTTCATCTTTTTATCCAGCTTCATATAATTCGATTGTATGTTTGCTTTTTTTGTAAATTCATGCCCGCCCATATTATACTGTGCCCTAGTTTAGGTAGGTATTTCATATGTAAAAAAACTCCCAATAAATCACTCCATAAAAAGTTCAACGAATCCAACATGTGCAATTTCCGAAAAGCGTCCCATAATGGGGGTAGAAGAGGAAATGGATTTTTCGGCAACCTTTAGGTCCAGCATTTCTCAAAAACTTCAACGGTTTCTGATCTACAGGCTAGAGCCCTAGAATGAAGGAGAATAATTTTAAGGAAAATGTTGCTATCTCTACTCCCTTTTGGAAGGTGATTTGGGGGAGGAATACAGGATAGATCTATTATTTAATTCGAAGGGACCATTTTAAGCGGATCTTCTTCAAACAAAATTCAGCGAATTATTATGTGACATAAATTCATCTAAATAAACATAAAATATTATTGAATACTTTATAAAGTTGGCAAAACGTTCATATCTATGTATTTTCTGAGTATCGAAAAACGTTTGAACCATTTAATTTCCTATTATGGCACTAAGCATTAAATATTTCACCATAAAATATTTTCTTTGCTACCTTAGCTTTGCTAACATCAGATAAAATTAGCAGAACCATCTGTAAATATTTTATCCAAAGAATATTTGTTCGGCTACCTTTGCTTTGCAAACATCAGTAACTTTTTCAAAAATCATATGAAGCATTTCATTTCTTATTGGATACTAAATTACTAAGCCCTTAATTAATATTCAATGGTTAATCTATAAATATTCATTCTGTTATTTTAACTCCGCTTGCTTTATCTAACGTCAGGACAATAATTTTTTATCTGAAAAAAAATCGTCCTGCTACCTTTGATGAAGTTAGCAGAATAGTAAATTTTCTATAAACGCATGGAGCATTTAATTTCCGAAGACCTTTATTGCAAAATCTCAGCATAAACTGGTGAACTCCCATGTTTTCCAGTTCTTATGTTAGAAGAGGAAAGTTCAGGCCCTCAACATCCGGCCCACGCAATTTATGCTGAGTCAGCACTCGATTTCCTTGAAAATATATATATGGCTCTAACGGGAAATTAAGCCTTCATACTTCATTGGAAGATTCTCGAGTGAAATGACCGGGAAAATGTATGTTCTATTAAGACGTTCTTCGCAATATAAAGTGGATGCTGGATTTTCTGAAATAAAATAAACGGGAGAAAATTCGATCTCATTACACGTCGATGTATGTGAATTATACTCCAAATGATTTTCTATTTGAAATAAATATGAATCCTTCAGGATGGAGAATAATTAGATAAATATTGGAATTTTTTTGCTTTTATTTAGTCAATATAGGTATATTGGAATTGCATTAAAAATGAACTGAAATAAGAAAATTACAATTAGTCATTGAAATCCTATATAAGATAGATATATTTTAAGTAGAGGGAAGCTGAAATCAATAATTGGAATCGAAATAAATATAGAAAATTTCCATCAATTTAAAATGTAGAAGCTGAAAGTAAGAGAAATGCAATAAATCCTCTGTTTGACGAAATAATACATATTTTTCGTCCACTACTGCATATCATAACATTGGTTTTTATAATTCATAAATATAAAATTGTATTATAAAAACACAAATCATAACTACTAAAAATAGAACTTCTAAGCATTCACTGTTCTAATTACACATCATTTCCGCTAGCGTTGTATTTTAATTTTCTCGCGCTGATTAAGCACCTAAAAAGGAAATTATACAACAATCTCAACCACTTAAAGGTAGTGTAATTTCCGTTTTGAAAACAAAAGTCCTATTTTTGCATTCAAACACATTCGATAATTTCATGAAAATAAGCACTACGTGATATCTGTTAGATGTACGGGAATATTAAGACCCTGTACATCGGAAATGGCACTCATTTGTTTAATTTAATTTATCATTCTTTTGAAGTTCAATTATCTCATACATTTTGAAACATTCAATTCTATTAAGAGTATCAATATTATATAACCATCATCATAAAAGTGGCGATGAGGATTCTGAAAAAGACCTCTTGACCCGTTGTTGCCATCTCTAGTTAAAGATCAGCGACATAATGACAAACATGCTTTATCTTTCAAATCAATTGAAATGGGTCAAATGGTTTACCTCAAGGTATTTTATAACAAGATATACCAATGGAAGCCAGGAAGAATCACTGGCAAGATTGGAAATGTCATGTATGAAGTATTAAACAAAAATTCCCAAAGAACATTGACATGTAAACCAGGTATATATATATATATATATATAAAAAATCTTTGATTTCAACAGCTGAGTCGAGACCAATACTCAGATGAGCTGATCCCAGAAGTAATTCCAGATGACATTGTACATGGGGGACAACAAAAAAAGAAGAAGTAGGTATCAGATTCTCAATTTAAAGCAAGACCGAGTAGAACAAGACGAGTCCCAACTTACCTCAAAGATTTTTGAAGAAAAGATATTTTTAGCAGTAGGTGAATACTAAGACCTTGTACATCGGATATGGCAATTATAGTCATAATTTGGAAGAGACGAATATGTTTACTTAATCATTCTTTTGAAGTTGTAATAATTTATTATCTGATTCATTATGAAATATACATAACTATTAAGAGTACCTATCCATATTATATACCCAATATCATAAAAATATCAAGATAGATAAATGCGTTTTACTGCCGCATTTAGAGGCATACAGAATAGGTATTTTTGTGCAAAGTATTTCAATAGCTCAATAAATATTTTTTTCAAAAAATTGGACCGACGTTATTAGTTAGTGCACTGAAAAATACAAAATAATATTAATTTTATTGGTGATGGTAGGTCCTTTTGAAGTTGTTCAATTGTCGTTAGATTGAAAACTTTTGACACCAACTTCACAAGTACCAGCACCAATAGAATTAATATTATTTTGTATTTTTCAGTGCACCAAATAATAAAGTCGGTCCAATTTTTTATAAAAACATTTATTTCACACTTTTGAGTGTAATATTAGTCACGAAAATTGTTGAACGTTCACGAATAGGTACCCATGTATATTCTTTGCTTGTACTTGTTATAATTCAGAAATCTAAAAACATTGTCGCGGAAATAAGCATATTTTAGACTTTACTATCGCTGTAACTCGAAAACCGTAACTCTATGGAAAAAAACTTCAATATAAATGTTGCTACAAATAATCTGGTCTTTAATTTGGTTGCCTCAAATTTTCAATTTTCGAAACAAATTTCCCCCTCCTCATCATATACTATATACAGCGCCAATCTAATCTAATATACAGCGCGCGCACAAACCAAAAAAAGTCAAAAACACTCGGCGAGGTAACTTTCTTTCATATTTATCATATAAAAATGCTTGGCTACAATTTTTGTACTCATGAAGTAAAATTGAGAGATTTGTTAAAGTTTGAGAACAAAATAATGAAAATAACAATTGCATTAATAACTGCAACAATTAACGATAATAACTAGGTTTTTTTATTTTATTAATTATCTCAATTTTATTTTTGATAAAGTGTATATTACTATTTATATATACCTAGCTGAAGGTAGAAAAGATAAGCCTATTCGAATCTAGGACAAAATATGTAGAATGTAATTTGAAAAAAGTTGACATTTGCAATTTTCACATTGTATGTCATCGTAAAGATATATACAGTATTTAATATTATTAAGTTGGGCATCTAATTGAAAAACGTTTAAGGTGGTTTATAATACTTTCTTGTTCTTACAAGGAAGCGAATCAAAACTAAATTTCTTCATATTTGTCTGTGATTTTTTTAATGAAGTATAGATGCCTATATGTATCTATTAGTTTAATATAACTGAATATAGATAAGGGAGACTAATACGAATCTAGGACAAAATATATGTTATGTAACATAAACATGACATTTAAAATCAAAGTTTTGCGACTCCCGACCTTTAGACTAAACTTGAATTAATTTATTTCAATCAATATTTTTGGTGGAATCTCAAAGGAGAACTGAAAGGAGACAGACCAACAACACCTGGGAAGACAATAATTTTTATTTTTACGACTAGAATGAATTATTCATCTTGGAGATAAGTCTCAAGTACAAAATCGAGTTTGCAGGCGCTCTACGTCCTTCTCCATACCTATCACGAGATTTTTGTCCAGAAAAAATTATAATTACAAATAAATATAATTTATTAATAATATTAATATAATATATTAATGAAATGATACGTAATACGATTTTAACCTCGAGGAATTAAATTTTAGGAGCAAAAAGAAAATCATCGTTCTTAGAATCTTCTTTACTATCTGTGATGATGTCTTACTCTCCTTATGTTACTCAATTAAAAAAACTTATTGCAGAACAGGCAAATACATAATAAATATCGTCCATGATGGTTCGTTCTATTGTTTGTGGTAGAAAAAAATTGACTCGTAATATTATCAGTTAATGGTTTGCCGAGACCCGCATATGTCGTTTCGTTCGTCTGTCGCGTTCACCTGTTGCCAGAGAGCCTTCAGGAGATGATGCTGTATCGGTCTGTCGGTCTGTGCGAGTAGGTACGGCAGGTGGACGACAGATATACTGCCTGGTGTAGCGCCCTTTTGGGTCGTTCACTCAAACAATCGACTTCTAATGCCTGCTGGATATGTATTTCTTAATTATATAGGTGGTAATATTAATAATTCACCATTAAATGGAATATGCTCCATAGTTTTCACTAGAGCTTTTGTTCTTCCGCTTTTGACAAACACAGCATAATAAGTTCTTTGAACACGTTATTGATATACAAAGTCAAGGGATATGCTTCTTGAAATGTATATGCGTCAAATAAAATTTGTCCGAAGTGGACATCATTATTGATTCTCAAGATTGTTGACTAGAAATTGAATCTCACACAAACAGAGATAGAGATATCTTTGGGTTGGTCCACTGAAAAAATAAAAAAATAATATTAATTCTACTAATAAAGTAGGTAGAGTAGTTTTTGATAGAAGGCTTTTGGAAAAAACCACAAAAGTACCAGCACCAGTAGAACTAATACTAATACTTATTTTGTAATCGTTGAACACTCATTTATATTAAGGGAGTTCAACAAAGCGGTAATACACATATTTCAGAATTTACTACTGCTGTAACTCAGAAACCATACAACTTTGTGAAAAAAGTCAAATTTCAATAATGACCTCTTACTGCATGTTAATAATGACATTTTAGCTCCGAGACAATCATGAAAATAAATATGATATAAATGTACATATTTTATTCTCTTATTTTCTATACCTAACAATATTATTGTTTAAACATATATGTATTAATATAATAACTAGTCAGATAGTTTAATTTTGTAAACATTGGATGAATAAATGCTTTTCGACTTGACTTGACTTCCCACTTTCCTAAGGTAATAGAGAAATTATTATGAATCCATTTCAATATCTTATCTATATCTTTCAGAAGTTTCCGAATTTGATAGTGATTGACAGATACATTTGATGCATACTGTTAATTTTTACTATCCCACCGATAGTTTAACTAGACTAGTCAAGAAATAATACCTAATTGTAATCGTGTAAAATTTGTTGTCCGGTTTTCAACAGATGCTTACGTTGTTTCAGAGATCCCTGTCCAAAAAAAAATTTAGAGCGGTAGGAAAGTCATGTCATTGGAAACACCAGATTTTTTTGAGGTGGTGACAAGTTTATCTTCAAAGATTTTGGTAGGGACATATATTTACGTTTTAGAGTAAGAAATATGTTTTCAGCCAGTGATAATCTTGGAACAGGAAAATAGAAATTGCAAATTGCCCATTATGTAAATTTTTCTGAAATTTCCTTTATTGTTTATTAATCTTAAACTGCAATTTTTGGAAAGATACTATTTCGAAAAAACAGACTGTTGAGAGTTGGTCCCTTTAAAAGCAAATAATATAAAAATCTAACATGTGCATCCCTCCAAAAACTTCCCCGAAAAGAGGTGGAGGGGTCATTTTTTGCAAAATCGAAAATCTCACATGGCAAAATTAAAAACGGACAATATCTGTAAAGGTTTAAATTGGACCTTTTTAAAATCTTAAATGGTTACCGCGTCATGAATGTGCAAGATTGTCGACGCTTTATTCAGAAATAGCTATAGTATAAGTGAACGTTCATTAAATTTGAATAAACGAATGAATGAAATAATCAAAATTGTGAAATAAATATTTTTCACAAACATTTTTTATTTATTGGAGCACTGAAAACTGCAAAATAATATTAATTCCAATGGTGCTGGTACTTTTCAAGTTAGTGCCAAAAGTCTATTTATTATCTATCTATAACTGCACAACTTCCAAATTAACAGCCACAACCTAATTAATAATATTTTGTGTTTTTTTAGTGTACCAACTAATAAAAGTCGATTCAATTTCTTTGAAATGTTCTGTTCACTTTTCACCATGTTACCGTCTAACAAAATTCTTATATAGGTATGCTTGTCACTGTCTCACACAGACTATAAATGATTAGATTTTATCTGCAAAATTATGTGAGGTGGAAGATTGACAAACTGAAAATATTTGAAGGAAATTCCGCTGATCAAATGTAACTTCATTTAAATGAGAAGAATTTCAAATGCTTAAGAATTCAATATTATGACTCAAACATATACATATAATGCAACAACCAGTTCCTTAGTTGGATAATTCTGAAAGCAAGTTCTTCTGTAGGTACTTGTATCCAATCATAGACTTATTACCGAAGAAGGTGTTGCCGCAAATGATGGCATTAAAAACGTAACTAAAAGTTACAAAATTATGACACAGACTTACGTGACATATGTCATCAAAGCCATGTAAAGTGATAGCTAATAAACAAGTTACAGTTTAGGATAAGTTCTATCCTGGAAAAGGGTATCGATTCTATAGTAGGACTCAAAATAAACTGCCCGAATTAAATTGAAATAATACTATCGGTTACCGCATCTTTTGCTGAATAGTTACCTCACAAAGCAATAGCGCGCAGCTAAGTTTGGGTTCAGACAATGAATTATTACTATCAACCACTTCACATGGTTAATTGAGGCGATGTCATTTTACAATTTACCTGTTTTTAGGTGCGTTTAAAACAAGAATTAGGTAAGTACATAATTATTCAAGAGAACTGAAACTGATGAACAGTCCGGAAATTATCCATTCACTTCAGTTATGTCCACCTGTTATAAGGTATCCAAAGTGTAGTTGAAAAATATATTTGCTATGATCGTAAATTAGTTCAGGTTTGAATATTTCCTTCAATGTTGAAAACATATGATTCAAAAAGTAACAAGTGATGTTTCAATATCTATCTAATTATATTAACCGAGCAATGCTTATATATATAAGCAAATTTTATCTCGGAATCTGGTCTACCGATTTCGATGAAAATTCATATGTATGGGTTCTAGAGTGTATTGAATCGATTGGTTGTATTCACATTCACAAGAAAAATCGTTTTCAGCAATTAATATTCCCATTTTAGGACTTTTACAGATTATATGTCAGATATCAATATGAACCCTACAATATCATAGGAAAAAATAGTCCTATGGTTAAGCTTCGGGCTATTAATGAACAGTTCTTCGGTTCGAATTCTGATCACTCTTATGTTTTTTTTAACAAAACCCATTTTTTAAAATAAAAGATGTTAATATGAGTTTCTAATAATTTCATCGAAATTTTTCAATGAAAATTTGTACATATCTAATATATTGCGACCCTTAAGGTACACATTTGCTATTTCAAGGAAGGGTTAGCAGATTTTGGTAAAAAATTGCAAAAAGGGGTTTTCGGAGTCGAGAAATCGGTTGACGATACTTTCAAATTTAATCGGTGTGACCCTTGAGGTCCACACTAGCTATTCAAGAGTTTTGGTACATTTATCATTCATATTACACATTCACATTTATTTCGAAATCCATAACTTACGAATATGTGAACAATAAAAGCAGTATTTACCGATCGCAATACATTTTAAGTTTAAATACCCTAGCAAAGCTCGGTCTCTAGATATTGATATTATTAAAGACATACGAAGATATGTCACATGGCACAGTTCAAATGAGTTTTTTATTCATCGGTCGATATGTACCTCAAACAGACGGGGAAATTCCGAAAAATTAATAATGGGAGATGGAATTTGATGTAACAAGAAATCAGAAATAATGCGAAATTATTATTTAATTGGCAATAAATTTCTTCTGCGGTAAAAGTGAGTTTAGTTTCCTTTGATAAATATGTCATGACAATGTTTTTATTAGTTAGGTATATAAAATGTCTTTCAAAATAATGGTTACAATTGGTTATAACTTATTGTACCTTGTGTAACATTACAATGTTATGTTGTAAAAGGGGGGAAGTGAAGTGGATTTTAACTTAAAAATAAAATGCAGGGTTTTTCATTTGAAAAAATCTTTGATCTGGTACAGCATGGTGAAGCTCAAACCTGGCTATAATTTTTGTAGATAACTTATTTTTATATATTTTATGAAAACAGATCTATAGAGCTATATCACATTAGTCAATCACCCTGTATGAAAGCATTATATTGTTCAATTCCTCAATTCTCCCATTTAACGGACTCGGTACCTACTACTGTTTCGAGATCCTTATGCTATTCTATCCTTATTTTTGTCATACCTACTCCATACATATACATACTTATCACAGTGCTATTGCGAAGCGGCCATTGCGAGCAAGGCAAACTTGCCCCACACTGGTTCTGAGATCGGTACCACACCGAACGAATAGAAGGTTTCCAATTTGGTCCATTCATTTACGAGATAATCTGGATAAAAATATGTTTGTTGGTCTGAAACATATTTTGAAAACCGTACATCGAAAATTTTACTCAATTACGATGCATAGTCTCGTCACATGGAGTAGCAGTAGGAGAGTAAAAAAATTAACATTGAGAAATTTTTAATAGTTTTAATACAGAATAGCATACCGAAATGTAGGCCTCAATTTCATGGTCATGAATCATTGGTTGAAATCCTGGTGCGACTGATTTTTTTTTCTCTTCTCATCTTTCAATACAATAATTTATTTTATAAATAAAAAAATGATGTTAATATATAATGGTATAAATATTTTTTACCAGAAATTGGACCGACTACAAAATAATATTAATTCTATTGGTTCTATAGGTATACTTTTGAAGTTGTGCAATTGTAGTTAGATAGAAGACTTTTGGCACCAATTTCAAAAGCAACAACATCAATAGAATTAATATTATTTTGTATTTTTCAGTGCACCAACTAATAAAGTCGGTTCAATTTTTGGTAAAAAATATTTATTTCACACGTTTGAGCGTAAAATTAGTCATGAAAATCGTTGAACGTCCACTAATACCAGAGAAGATAATATTTATCCCATTATACATGTATAGTTTGTTTCAAGAATCATGGCTATTGTGTGTAACTATTCACAAGCTACGTACATATCGCTATACGTCTCATCGCATCTTATTATCATGAAATTCTCTACTACGTTTGTCGATCTCAGCTAGGACATTAGTATGTCAAGCTTATCTCCTTTCATAGAATGATAGGGCGCTGCACCTATGTCCGAAGGCACCGCAATCTTTATTTCATAGGTGTCACAAAGTCATTGTGACATATCAGATAATTCAGGTGCATAAATTTATATTTCATAACTCAAGCAATAAATTTGTATTTTGTGTTTCTGCATTATTGTTGATAATAAACTCTTTCATATTATGTTTACTTATTTAATCAATCGATATTTTTTGCTCTAATTATATGAACTTCCTTAAATGCCATATCTTAGCTCGAAATCGTTACGCGACTGATCTACTCCCGTCAGTTGGATTAATCCATTTTTCGTGTTTTCAAGGCAGACGCCAACATTCGTGAAACTTATACTTGTTATTATTCAAAGGTCTCAAAATATCGCGGCTGAAATACATTTATTTCAGACTTTACCACTGCTGTATCTCCGTAACCGTAACTTCTTTTGAAAAAATTTTCAATTTAAAAGTTGCTAAATATAACGTCTTCTTTAATTTGGCCCTCTCATATTTTCAATTTTGTCAAAAATTGCTGCCTTCACATAGCGGAAATACACATATTTCAGTCTTTACCACTGCTATAACTCGAAAACCGTAACTATTCGAAAAAAAATTCAATTTGAACGTTTCTGGATAAGGTTTTATTTTTAATTCTACCGTCTCAGATTTTCGACCACCCACTTCGGGGGCGGTTTTTGAGGGAAGAAAATTTCGGATTTAAGTTTTTCTAAATATGGGACCATTTCTCAGTTATCTTCTTTCAAATGAACCAAAAATGATCAAAATTGAAGCACGTTTGCTATGCAAAAAGCGCGAAGAGCCATACATAAAGAAAAGCAAATATAAAACTGCATTGGAAGGTCAAAAAATAAATACCTAATGTTAGATACTTCCATATTTATGAAACATTATTTATTTAAAGGCCGGGAAACATATGTTAAATCTCTATACTATTATGTGTAACAAAAATAGTAAACTTCATTTGCCATGCTCATTTATTATCAACGACTCAATATAATTTTAACTAATTAACCCTACTAAAATTCTTAATCAGCCAACGGATGCATAGGCTGTAAATGGATAACAATGAGAGATTAATATGGAGTTATACATTTTCACACAAAAAATATGCACTGTTTTTATCATTGGTAGGTATTCAAAAACCTGTTTGTTAAACAATTTTCACACGGTAAAATAGAAGGTTATGTTTGTGTTGTGACAGTTTTGCTATTGAACTCACATTTACACCACAATCTGCCTACAGAAGCATTATTTACAGAAAATCTTGGATTTTCAAGGTCACGTAATGTTTTTTCCCGATTAATTTAAAACTATGGCTTGAAATTAATGAGATATTGTATATAATACAATCTTACAATGGTAAGTAATCATTTGAGAACGTTTTCAACTCGGAAAAGGCTGGAATATTTATATTATCAATATATGTAAATCCAAGTAGACGGATTTCACAATTTATAATTTTCAAGACTCTACGGTGTTGCCGTTGCTAAAATTTCACCTGTTTAAGTCCTAAGTCATGTATAAATGTCGGATAAATACTTGAGTGAAACCAATAATGTAATAATGAACGTGATAGTAAAATCAGTTTTTACTTGAAAAGCATGCAATCGAATTTTATTCGAAAATGGTACATTGTTAACGCATTAATAATATTCGTCAAACGTATAACTAACGTATCCCTAACTAAACGGCAACACGGTAGCAGCATTTCTCTCCCAACTAACAAATGTCAATCACAATAACAATGCAAGTGACGATGGCTGTGTTCAGGGACCGCTATCTGCACAATCAATGCAAACCATAAAGATATAATATTTAACATTGAGTAGGCAAGTCCTATGCAGCACTGCTAGTGGATGTGGTCCATAGATAAAAAGAGGTAGAGAATATCGTGCCCGTGTCTGTCTTTGTTTCATGACGCATACAGAGGAAAGAGTTTATATTTGCGCATAATTCAAATTGAAATTTATTATAATTCTTATTGTCCTCTAAAAATAGGTCATTAATTATATATAGTACATTCTAATTATTCTAAATTTTAGGTCATTTAATTTGTCACTTTCATGTTTTAGGCCTATAGGCGAATATCTATGTAGTTTTGTACTAGGTATAAGATATATAAGCTGCTGTCTGTGATCGTAAAAAGGTTTTTGCTCGAAAATATTTGTTATTGGTTAATATTTTTAGGGTTTCACTTACAATTTTCATTAATAAGGAATCTTTATACAAACGCAGTATTCTTTCTGTATGATGACAAATTAGATTGACATCATTTGATGCAAAGTTTAACTTTTCTAACCAATTTGTCAATTCTACTTTATCAGAATTTTCTAAAACCAACAAAGTTAAACATTGCTCACAGTGAATTATTTTCCTTAATGTATAAACTATAAATTCAGCGATATGTTTTATGATGTCGTCAAGATAATCTGACTGTTCCAGTATGTTAAAACTACTATGAAGCATGTCATAGAATAACAAATAATATATGTTTTATTTTGTTATTTTCGGCAGAAGTCGTTACCAGAAGTATGAGATCTTGAAGTGCGTAATAGAAAAATTGCATCAATGGATTCAATTCTCCGCATGCGCGAATTATCGGTCATAGAATACCTCTTTCAAGCTTATCTAGAAGCATTGTTCTCTGGTACATGTCAGAACATAAAGAAATTGATAGAAGCGCTCACAGAGAGCCATTAGCATGGAATTATTTGGACATAGGTATAGTACATTCTGTTCAAAAGAGTGAAATAACAAACGAAAGTGGCCGCTGAAACTGCCCGCCGCGCATGCGAAGAACAATGTTCGCTTAATGCAATCGATCTATTGGCAGAAGTAGGAACTAAATACATTCACATTATTAAGAAGTAATTTTTTAAAGGCTGATTGAAACTGACTCGTGGTAGGATTATTATTAAATCAATGTATTCTCCTAATAAGCGCAAAAAACATTTCAACATGGTTTTAAGATAATTTATATGATAATGACTATTTTACTATTTTTTGTGTGACAAGTTTTTCACGTGAAGTAGGTAAATAAATTTATTAAAGAAATAATAAAAACTAAAAAGCCAGTTCGAACCGATATTGATTTAAGAACAGGCCTGCGAATAGTTTTATAAAACTGAGGTTGATTTAAATGCTTCACATTGGATTGTTTAAATTTACTAATCTTAACTTTAACTTGTACCTACATCAATTTCTAATTGTTGTATGTAACTAATATATACTTTAATTTTTGTTTCCTATTCCTAATGATTTTTCAGTTATACTCATCTTTCCAACTGTTTTACAAAACAGATTCTTGGTATTTAACAAATAAAAAATGTCATTGAAGTTTTTCAAGAATTTAGGTATATGTACCTACGTTGAAGCATTTTCATGTTCACTATCCTTTATTTCGAATTTAATTATCAACTATTTCCCTATTTACAAATTATAAAAACGTAACTGCTTCGGATTTCTATTTGAGTTTGGATGACGGCTGAGTCGGATGCGGATAACAGGAAGGTACAGTAATCCACCAATCACCAGTGTTCAAAATAAAAGAGATAGATAATCCTGCCTAGTTTTCTGTTACTTTCTATTGAGGGTACGCATTTTCGATCGACTTGCCTGCTGTATGTTATATGTTATCTTTATGATAGAATAGAATAGAATTGCGTTCACATTCTGTCATTTGCTGTCACAATGAGGTTAAGGAGAAATTGAGATAAGAAAATTGACTTATTTTTTGTCTTTGGAGAGACTCGTCTGAGAAACATTACTAATTGAAAATGCTGGAAATGAACCGGCGTCAATACATGGGATAAATTTGGGACATAATTGCGAAGATAGTTCCTATATTTTATTCGTATTCTCACTAAAGCTGGAACATGTACATATTGAAACTACTTAGCAGTAACTTATTACTGACTAGCATATCTCTTTGCCATACCATGACTAATTTCAAACCTGCGCAAAGATCTCTATATAAGATATATATATATATATATATATATATATATATATATATATATATATATATATATATATATATATATATATATTCTGTGAAAAAACTAACAAGATGCTCACCAATATTGAGGGTTTTCAGGCAGAGATATATATATATATATATCTTATATAGAGATCTTTGCGCAGGTTTGAAATTAGTCATGGTATGGCAAAGAGATATGCTAGTCAGTACTAAGTTACTGCTAAGTAGTTTCAATATGTACATGTTCCAGCTTTAGTGAGAATACGAATAAAATATAGGAACTATCTTCGCAATTATGTCCCAAATTTATCCCATGTATTGACGCCGGTTCATTTCCAGCATTTTCAATTAGTAATGTTTCTCAGACGAGTCTCTCCAAAGACAAAAAATAAGTCAATTTTCTTATCTCAATTTCTCCTTAACCTCATTGTGACAGCAAATGACAGAATGTGAACGCAATTCTATTCTATTCTATCATAAAGATAACATATAACATACAGCAGGCAAGTCGATCGAAAATGCGTACCCTCAATAGAAAGTAACAGAAAACTAGGCAGGATTATCTATCTCTTTTATTTTGAACACTGGTGATTGGTGGATTACTGTACCTTCCTGTTATCCGCATCCGACTCAGCCGTCATCCAAACTCAAATAGAAATCCGAAGCAGTTACGTTTTTATAATTTGTAAATAGGGAAATAGTTGATAATTAAATTCGAAATAAAGGATAGTGAACATGAAAATGCTTCAACGTAGGTACATATACCTAAATTCTTGAAAAACTTCAATGACATTTTTTATTTGTTAAATACCAAGAATCTGTTTTGTAAAACAGTTGGAAAGAAAGTATATATTAGTTACATACAACAATTAGAAATTGATGTAGGTACAAGTTAAAGTTAAGATTAGTAAATTTAAACAATCCAATGTGAAGCATTTAAATCAACCTCAGTTTTATAAAACTATTCGCAGGCCTGTTCTTAAATCAATATCGGTTCGAACTGGCTTTTTAGTTTTTATTATTTCTTTAATAAATTTATTTACCTACTTCACGTGAAAAACTTGTCACACAAAAAATAGTAAAATAGTCATTATCATATAAATTATCTTAAAACCATGTTGAAATGTTTTTTGCGCTTATTAGGAGAATACATTGATTTAATAATAATCCTACCACGAGTCAGTTTCAATCAGCCTTTAAAAAATTACTTCTTAATAATGTGAATGTATTTAGTTCCTACTTCTGCCAATAGATCGATTGCATTAAGCGAACATTGTTCTTCGCATGCGCGGCGGGCAGTTTCAGCGGCCACTTTCGTTTGTTATTTCACTCTTTTGAACAGAATGTACTATACCTATGTCCAAATAATTCCATGCTAATGGCTCTCTGTGAGCGCTTCTATCAATTTCTTTATGTTCTGACATGTACCAGAGAACAATGCTTCTAGATAAGCTTGAAAGAGGTATTCTATGACCGATAATTCGCGCATGCGGAGAATTGAATCCATTGATGCAATTTTTCTATTACGCACTTCAAGATCTCATACTTCTGGTAACGACTTCTGCCGAAAATAACAAAATAAAACATATATTATTTGTTATTCTATGACATGCTTCATAGTAGTTTTAACATACTGGAACAGTCAGATTATCTTGACGACATCATAAAACATATCGCTGAATTTATAGTTTATACATTAAGGAAAATAATTCACTGTGAGCAATGTTTAACTTTGTTGGTTTTAGAAAATTCTGATAAAGTAGAATTGACAAATTGGTTAGAAAAGTTAAACTTTGCATCAAATGATGTCAATCTAATTTGTCATCATACAGAAAGAATACTGCGTTTGTATAAAGATTCCTTATTAATGAAAATTGTAAGTGAAACCCTAAAAATATTAACCAATAACAAATATTTTCGAGCAAAAACCTTTTTACGATCACAGACAGCAGCTTATATATCTTATACCTAGTACAAAACTACATAGATATTCGCCTATAGGCCTAAAACATGAAAGTGACAAATTAAATGACCTAAAATTTAGAATAATTAGAATGTACTATATATAATTAATGACCTATTTTTAGAGGACAATAAGAATTATAATAAATTTCAATTTGAATTATGCGCAAATATAAACTCTTTCCTCTGTATGCGTCATGAAACAAAGACAGACACGGGCACGATATTCTCTACCTCTTTTTATCTATGGACCACATCCACTAGCAGTGCTGCATAGGACTTGCCTACTCAATGTTAAATATTATATCTTTATGGTTTGCATTGATTGTGCAGATAGCGGTCCCTGAACACAGCCATCGTCACTTGCATTGTTATTGTGATTGACATTTGTTAGTTGGGAGAGAAATGCTGCTACCGTGTTGCCGTTTAGTTAGGGATACGTTAGTTATACGTTTGACGAATATTATTAATGCGTTAACAATGTACCATTTTCGAATAAAATTCGATTGCATGCTTTTCAAGTAAAAACTGATTTTACTATCACGTTCATTATTACATTATTGGTTTCACTCAAGTATTTATCCGACATTTATACATGACTTAGGACTTAAACAGGTGAAATTTTAGCAACGGCAACACCGTAGAGTCTTGAAAATTATAAATTGTGAAATCCGTCTACTTGGATTTACATATATTGATAATATAAATATTCCAGCCTTTTCCGAGTTGAAAACGTTCTCAAATGATTACTTACCATTGTAAGATTGTATTATATACAATATCTCATTAATTTCAAGCCATAGTTTTAAATTAATCGGGAAAAAACATTACGTGACCTTGAAAATCCAAGATTTTCTGTAAATAATGCTTCTGTAGGCAGATTGTGGTGTAAATGTGAGTTCAATAGCAAAACTGTCACAACACAAACATAACCTTCTATTTTACCGTGTGAAAATTGTTTAACAAACAGGTTTTTGAATACCTACCAATGATAAAAACAGTGCATATTTTTTGTGTGAAAATGTATAACTCCATATTAATCTCTCATTGTTATCCATTTACAGCCTATGCATCCGTTGGCTGATTAAGAATTTTAATAGGGTTAATTAGTTAAAATTATATTGAGTCGTTGATAATAAATGAGCATGGCAAATGAAGTTTACTATTTTTGTTACACATAATAGTATAGAGATTTAACATATGTTTCCCGGCCTTTAAATAAATAATGTTTCATAAATATGGAAGTATCTAACATTAGGTATTTATTTTTTGACCTTCCAATGCAGTTTTATATTTGCTTTTCTTTATGTATGGCTCTTCGCGCTTTTTGCATAGCAAACGTGCTTCAATTTTGATCATTTTTGGTTCATTTGAAAGAAGATAACTGAAGAAAATTGACTTATTTTTTGTCTTTGGAGAGACTCGTCTGAGAAACATTACTAATTGAAAATGCTGGAAATGAACCGGCGTCAATACATGGGATAAATTTGGGACATAATTGCGAAGATAGTTCCTATATTTTATTCGTATTCTCACTAAAGCTGGAACATGTAAATATTGAAACTACTTAGCAGTAACTTAGTACTGACTAGCATATCTCTTTGCCATACCATGACTAATTTCAAACCTGCGCAAAGATCTCTGCCTGAAAACCCTCAATATTGGTGAGCATCTTGTTAGTTTTTTCACAGAATGTATATATATATATATATATATATATATATATATATATATATATATATGTGGGATATTACGAAATTTGTTAACACGATAGAGGTCGCAGTTTTGAAGGTATCAAGTTCAAATTTGCTACAAAAATCAATCTCTCAAATATCTCGGTCGAGTTCGTTATTGGGCAATATCGGGTAAGTAGTTTTAAAATGGCGACCGTTCAAACATTTGAAAAAATTATCAAAAAAGAGCCGTACTGTAAATATCATCAAAAATAATTTTAGGTTATAGATATTATCAGTACCTACAACTTTTGTTCAAAGCAATTTTTCATAAAATACCCATGTAAAAAAATAAAAATTAATAAAGAAAAATAACAAATATTCATAAAACATGAACACTCAATATAAATTTGATGTAACTGTACATTTTCTGGAAATCTTAATATAGACCCTGATTAAAAAAATATATAGTATATTTATTGAAAAGAAATAGGCGAAAAAAAAATCTTCCTTGAAGTGGAACTCGAACCCTGTCTGCTCCAAATATTCAACAGCCAAAACAAAAACCTCTAACCGCAAGGCTATGACACATACGACAATTTCATGTAATAACATGTATGTATACCAATGAAAAGGTTGTTCAAATTTCACTTAAATGAATTTAAAAAAAAATACCTTTCCGCTGACTACAGGCCATCGGGATTTTTTAATTTTGTGTTGTGGTAGACAAACAGTAATTTGTTATGGAATTGCTGTTGCTGGCAAACAGATATACATAAGTATAGTTCAAATCGAGAAAAGGAGAGATAGCAATAGTACTCATCGGTACGGTTCAAATCTTAAATGCCTAATGAAAACTATTTTTAATTTTTTTCAAAAATTTCGCTTGTTACTATTGACCCGGGGCATGAGAGGGAAGGTGAAAAGATTGCGAATCATAAATGCAGGCTGGTGAGGAAATGGAAATGCTCGAGTCCAGATTGACTGTAAATGTGGGTTATGAATATAATACGTCAAGTTGTAATTTCATGGAAGGAATTTTGGGGGCGGTGAGAAGCGATAGAATCACTTGATGAAAATGTACCATTCAAACAAAATTCTTATACAAAACAGCATACCAAAAATTGTATCGGTGTGGTTCCGCTCTAACTGAGCATATGCGAAAGATTTGAGTTTTTTTTGTTGAGTTTTGCAGAATATAGCTCTCACATCCAAAAGTTTTACATTGGGAATTTTTTTTGGGGATATGGATTTATTTTGGAAATCGGTTAGCTGTCACGGACTTTAATTTTCAATAATCTTGTTATTTTTAAATACATGTAGGTATACAAATATCTTAATACGAAAAAAAACGAACACAACCGAATTGTATACCTCCTCCGTCTGGCGAAATCGGTCAAAGACATCGAAAACTCTCTTGAGCAAAACACTGACATAACAAACCGATAATCTTTTATGATCCGGACAGTTTTATAAAGCGGAGAGGGATAAGTTTCTACTTTGGGATAAGTCAAATAAATAATTTAATTTAATTTAATGTTTTTTGGGGATTATTTATATGAAAATCTAAAACTGAATTCAATGTTTTTTATAGGTAGTAAAAAAACAATTTTCAATTGTTGTTCACCAAGAAATCGGTTTAATACGAGGATGAAAGACAACATATTATATTATACAGGGCTATTCAAATTCGTTTCTGTGCATGAGGAACGATAATAAAACTATTTTTTAAGCAATATATCAGAAAATACTAAACATTCTCACAATTCTCACACCGCTTTTCATCTGAAGACCAGTTACAAGGTCATCGCAGGTGTCTTGGAATTGATGAGACAAGGTGCTACATCTGCTTATCAGCTGCTGAAAAAAACGATACATCGCCACATGAGGTTATTACTTATAATAATAATTATTGTACTTCGGTTATTTTCGGAAGTGGAACTAAATCCGTAAATAATCGATCAGGAAGAAACAGAGCTTTCCGTTATATAGTAATCATTTTCAGTAATTACTCAATTTGTCTTTAATCAAGATATTTGTTTTAAAAATAATTATTTAAAAAGTGCTGTCATCGTGGATATGTATTCTTAAATACTAGAAAACTAAAAACCAATTTAAGCCTATGCTAATGATGATACATTTATTTGTTATGAAAAGCTTCTTATGCTCGGTCGGTATTAGCCAGACTATCGTAAATATGTTTTAGTTGAGCAGTATTCTTATATAAACGCAGTAAAATAGAAGATAAAATTTGATGGCGTGGATATCGTAAACTTGAAAGCTTCTAAATTTTAAGATCTTCTTAGCGAGAGGATAGTTGAAATCACAGAATAATATTTATAAAAGTGGATGAGTAGTCGATATATATCTTTTTGGGCGGTTCTAATTTTATATTTATACAGCTTATATATTGCTGCATTAATATCGACTGTGGAATTCAGATTTATCGTAATTTAAGATATCTCGTTGATGTGCCAAACACTAGCCCGGAATTATTGAAGACTATTTTGATATTAAATGTACATGACAGGGGTGCAGCATAACCGAGATAATTAGGGTCGATTTCATTCAAATCAATGGAGGATTAATTAAACAAACATTTTTTAACTGCTTTATTAGTCCAAGTACCCGCTCTATCAATAAGATACAAGGTGCTACCTTTGAAAATGTCCAATTTTGGACTATATTGTTTGAACTAATTTGTGTGTATTTTCAAATACTTATGTAAAGTGTGTTCAAAATTGGCCATGGATGTATGGGTACCTAACTCAAAATTGAAGCAAAATAAAATATCGGTTATATAGGGAAAGTCCAAGACAATTATTTTTGTAACTTAAGACCCTTCGCGGAATAATTCCAACTACTTGGGTTTATTAATTAAATATTTTGATAAAACTAAAATCATGCATTTTTGAAAAATTCATTTTGTTTTTTTTTCTTGAATTTGTAAGGACATTATTAGAGAAACTTCTTAAGAAAAATACACTTAGAAGAATACATCAATTTTAAATTCAATGGATCCATTGTGGGTAAACGATAACTATAAACAGTGTGAAAATTTGGTGAAATACTAAAGTCACTAGGGGACATACGTCTTGAATATTTTCATGTTAGTCGCATTTCCGGTTATAAGGGAAGTAGATGCCAACTTTGTTATTTTTAATGGAATACACTGTGTATTACCACATTTTTAGATTTCCTGTACAATTTTGAAACCATTTTATGTATTATGTCCTATACCTAAGTCTAACCGTTTTTGACATATTTCAAATTTTATGACAAAAATTAAGTTTGCAGTCCAAAACATAATTATCAATCTTTTCTATGCGGAAGCCTTTAATATTTAATTTGGGTTAATTTTTTTGTAGAAGAAGATCTATTTTATTCTTATGATATTTTGATAATATTTTTTACAGAGTGATCTAAAAAGAAGCTTGAAAACTAGATCCAGAAAAACTTCAAAAGTATTTTTTTCAAATGGAAAACCATCTGTTTTTTATTTTTTTTATTTAATTTCTTAAATATTTGACAAATTTTAATTTTTATATTTAAAAATGCTACACATATTGAATGTTGTGTTAGAAGTGGGCCATGATTGCTTTAGATAATAATAATAAATGTCAATAAAAATGAAAAAAGCATAAAAAAGTCAATATAATAATTTTCATTTGCAAATTTTCAGTAATTATTCCAAAGTTGCTGAATTTTTATATAATTTTAACAGATCTCCATAAGTAATTTCAAATAATCCTCATATGTATAATTAAGTCTTCTGGGTATTATAATTACTTAAAATTATGAAAAGTATTATATTGACTTCTTTGACGCTTGTATGACGTTTATTGACATTTGTTATTATTATCTAATGCAATCATGGCCCACTTCTAACACAACTTTGAAGATTTGTAGCATTTTTAAATAGAAAAATGACAATTATTTAAAAATCTATTAATTTTTTGTATAGACAGCCTTATACAAAGTACAAAGTTATTTTTGCCGATTGATAAAATAAAATAATGAAAAAAGGTTTTCTTCTACAAGAAAAACAACCCAAATTAAATATTAAATTCTTCCTCATAGGAAATATTCATAATTATGTTTTGGACAGCAAACTTAATTTTTGACATAAAATTTGAAATATGTCAAAAACCGTTAGACTTAGGTATAGGACTAGGGCAAATGCATCGGTTATAGCCACTTTAAGGAATTAGTCAACTTCCTGCCACGATACTGGCGTAGTTTTGTTGAAACACAATTTTATTAATGCGATGTGATAACCAAGACATTTCTATTCACGTTCGCAAGTGGAAGGGAGACCAGCACTAACCACCTGAAGTGCGAAAAATGAAAAACTGAATAAACCGCAGGATTTCATATTATAGCCACTTCTGCGCCATTTATAGCCAGGTTCATGCGTTATATTTAGTCACTTGACAATAAATCTATAAAAGGCCATTTCGACAAGCACATAACTTACTAATGTTTTTTTAATGAGGAAAGTAAAAAACGCTCATAATAACATTTTTATTAAAATTCCAATGGTACTAAAACAAATAAATATCAACATAAAATTTCGATTCTTCAGCAGAAAGTATCTACTTTGGTTCAGTTATTTTTTAAAAAACGTAGATACCTATTGTACTATCAAACATAAAACTGCATCTCTTCCACTGAAAACAATCCACTACATGGTTAAGCTATACTATAACGTCAATAATATCGGAATCCAAGTACCAAATGACATCCTCTCTTGCTGGCCATTGCCAATGAGTCCCATTTTTCTCTATTGCTGAACACTTGGTAATGGTTTCATCCATGTCTATGCCTTAGGCTGGATAAAACGGTCCTGCATATTCTACTATTAGGTAAGAACCAGCACTCGTTTTTTTTCTAAATCTTTTGATTTATTTACAGAGAATCAATTAGCAGCGTTTTGTTAATACCTATTCACCCTTCAAGTCCTTCTACGATTTCCTTTTCCAAGACGCATTTCGCTCTTACTACTACCCCATAGTTTTGCTTGCTGCTGCCACAGGCATTCCATCTTGCACAGCTTGCAATGCTATTATTAAATGATCTTGGCTGTATTGGCTGTATTCATTGGGGCATTTTTTCTGCACAAATGCTTATTTTTTGTGACATCACGGAAGTGGCCAGAAAACGAAATAATAGTTACCTATTATAGCCCCCAGAATGGCTATAAACAGAAAATCTTATTTCGAATGTTCCATTTATAGTCACCATAAATATCTGCATCGCGCGGGAAAGAATCTCATCGGAAATCGACTTTTCATAATTCAAAAAACTTGTAGATAATTGAGAAATAGTCAGGGGAGGTCCTTGTACACTTAACTTAACTTAAACAATTTATAGGTTAGATTCCCATTGAGTATGCGAATTATAGTAAATATAGTATAGGCCGATAGCTTAACAACAGAGCAAAAATGTGGTCATAACCGGTGCATTTACTACCCTACACAAAATGTTTCCAAAATTGAGAGAAGAAATCTAAAAATGTGGCAATATACAGGGTATTCCATTAAAAATAACAAAGTTGGCAATTACTTTCGGTATAACCGGAAATGCGACTAAGCTGAAAATATTTTAGACGTATGTCCCCCAGTGATCAAATTTTCAGATTGTTTGTAGTTATAGTTTGCTCACAATCGATTCTTCCCCACCCTTTATATTAAAATCACTACACATACCTAAACCTTGAAATAAATTTCCAACTTCTTACGGACTCAAGACGTCCGACGTTTTTGAAAAACCTGAGAACAATATTCAATTTTCTGGAAAGAATCTTTACACAGTACACAGGAGTTCTGAATGATGATTTTTGAAATTGAGACCCGGACAGTTCTTCAGCAGTCCTATTTAAAATGAAGAAAGAACAGAACAAGATTAAAAATAGAAAACGATATAAACAATATCTATATCATCCTCGAAATCGGCCAATAACAATTGAAAATATACGATATTCTAAAGTGACACTAAACGTATCCAAAATATATGGACTAAGGTCTTGGATGATAGATATTACAAGCAGACAACGCTCTATTTCTGGTCAAATAATAAACTAAATAATATTGATCGCTATTCGTGCATCATCAACCGCTAATAAAATGAACAGATGCAATGTTGATGTTCGCCAACATATTTTCTACTTCCGACCGATATAAAAGTCAAACCGCCGCAATTTTATACATAACCCACCATAATACAGAACCTCCTACTCATTTCCTTGTGATAGTCGCTGTGAAATTGAACGAAAATATCATCCTGTTTATATGATCAACTACCTGTATATTATGTATTATTTGCACCTGTTAATAGATTAATAGATGCGGCCGTATCTCACTCTCACATTAAAGTGATCGAGAAAAATTTTCAAACAGAAAACCCAAAAAATCACCTGCCCAACAGCTATACGAAACATTACATTTACAATTGAGGCATAGTAATGACTGCCTTAATGTCATCCACCATAAAGTTTCAAATTCCTTCAAGATGCGGTCACGTTCTCGTTTAGCCGCAGAGTCCTTGGTGCAGGGCATGCTTCAGCTGCTCGTTCCCGCATCCTCGTAGATTGAAAAAAAAATGATATTTCAGTGGAACAATGTTAATTTTAAGCTTCTCTCTTTAACGGGAGCAGGTGAGTGCGTCTCTAGGTGCGTGCGGTAATTTGAACGTATGGTTTTATTGGTCATCTTGGTTTTGCACATTACAACGAGTTTATTATACAGGGTTGGGCAATTGTAAAGAAGCAAGCAAAATCTCTTCCATTTATATTTAAAAATATTTTTCCACTTCTGGTTTGACCGGAAGTAATGTGAAGTCTAATTTTTAATGAAACACCTCGTATATTATTCTAGTTTCGAATAGAGACTTTTATTGCGAATACAAAAATATGAGGTTTGATAACTTACACTCTATCACAAAAAGCCACAGAGAATACCTATTATCAAAACTTCTTTATCTGAAGCATCAGCTAATGAAATCAATTAATTGGTATATAAATCTTACGATAGCAGTGACGATACTAGTTTTTAAGATAGTTAAGTGGTAAGTAGTCTAATAAAGACAGATTTATTTGTATTTGCAGAAAAAAATGCGGCAGTGCCATACTAGTCTACGGCTGACTGCAATAGAATTAATATTATTTCATACTTTTCAGTGCACCAACTAATAACGTCGGTCCAATTTTTTGTAAAAATTTTTATTCATGTTTTTCTGGTCCCCTACTATACCTATCCTGTAACAGTATAAAACTATGACTGAATTTAAGATTAAACATCTTTATATTAGAAAAACATGGGTGCCACGTATCTGCATGACACAAAACTTATTTTATTAAGATAATTTTTGAAATAGTTCGTTTTGTGTCTGGAAGAACCGTGGCACCCATGATTTTTCTGATTTATATAAGTTTAAATTTTAAATTAGCCATAATTTGATACTGTTACACGATAGGTAAGGTAGGCCGACCAAAAAGCGATCAAAAAAGTAGGGCGCCATGGCATTGAGACAAGATTTAACAGGCTACGACAATATATTTGTTTCCTACCAAGTGAATACTAAGTTTTAGGAGTAATTTTGCTTTACTGATTAGGTAGCTGAAAAAATTTTTCGTAGAGAAAAATGTGGACATATTGTCTCCCGGCTATATGATTGTTTTTAGTGCCTAGCTGCGGAAAAAATATGAACGACAGTGTAAGAAAAAACAGCACTGCACCATGATTCAAATGAGTTGCTTCCTCCGTACAAATACATTGTAAACAAATATTCACTTGTCAAGCTGTACTTACGAATTGGGTTTGGCAACACAGACGAATGACGCATCAAGAGGTTTGTGATCTTATTATGATATTCAATCAAGAGAAAAAATATCAAGTTGACTTTTTATAAAAACTCTACATAGGCAGATATACTTTTAACACAAGGGGACACGTATAAATTCACCGAAGAACGGACGGTCGGGACCTACTACTAAAATATTACTACTTATTTGTACAATACTGATCTAAATACTTTCGTTTTTATGTAGTAATGAGATTTACACGAACTGTGTAAATTTCACCTTTTTCATGATTTCCTCGACGACGATTTCGACAGACGGTAAGAACTTTGTGAATAAATGTTGGATATTAGCAACTGTGATAACCATTTTGTAGAAGATAAGATATTTTCAGAAGTATTGTTTTTCTGTATATATATGCTGATCAGTATATATATAAACTTTGCAAATTATCGTAAAGTAATCGTGACTGGGTACTGGAAACTCATACCAAGAAATAGAACGCCTAGGCTGATATTCATTATTAAAGAATTCTGAGGCCTTTTTCAAGAGAAACTTTGAAAGTGGACAATTGAATTCCTTCATTACTAATTTAATCTAAGAAACACGACCGCCACAATTCGGATTTTGAAAGTAATATTATGAATAAGATACAGGTGTGTCAGCGATAGGTTAACCATGTGTAATATGAGCAGATCAGATAAAACACATACTTCTAATTTTTTATCATTCTGTCATGTACATTAGAAGGTTGATAAAATATCTTTAGACAAAGAACTATGTTGTTGTGTTGATCATCGACTTACCATATCACTGATATCGCATAGGTAATCTTTCGCCGACTCAACTGTACATAATTGCCTTTATGGGTGTCAATAGTATTTTCATAGATATTCAGAGTGCCGTTGAATACGGCCAATTTGGCCGGCATGATACAGTGTGACATCACCTCCGGTTCATGACATGAAATAAGAGTATAAAGGGGCACCAGGTCTAATTCATCCATGTTTCCATAGCTACTTAAGTTCATTTTTAATTATATTTTATTCTAGTAACCTTTTGAGTTATTTCCAGTAATGAACTTAATCTTCTATTATCCGGGCAGAATTGGACATTTTCAGAGGTGGCGCCCTGTAAGTCTGGTCTAGTAGTATTTACTCCAACAAAGTATATTATTTCACATGAAGTTCTTATATAAAGTAACGATTTTAATTGTCCCCTCACATACGTTATGATGCCATAAGCAAGCTTTACAGTATTTATTAAAGAGATTTTGAAAGAATATCTATAATGATGCTTCCTTCAAAAACTGAAATTTTATTCTGGTTTCCAAGCTGTTTTTTTGCTAGGAATCACTGTTCATTGTTTATTTTCGATGAAAGCTGGCGCATAGGCATCGATGGTTTAATTAAGATAAGTTATATGTAGTTACAATGAAAATCCTTCATTTGAATTGGAATTTAACGTTATTAATGGTTTTCTCTTTTTTTCTCATCGTTATATCTATTATAAACATAGCATTTCTCGATCAAATGCGTTTGATCTCTGAATGAGGAAGAGAGTCAATTTTCAGTTAATAATTTTTCGAAAATGATAACTTTTGATTTTTTTAGGTCGATCATGCGATAGACTTTCGTACCCAGTTTAATTACTATACTATAGAAAATATACCTACCTAATGATAAAATTTGTATTTTTGTCGTTATAAAGACATAATTCGATTTCTATATCTTTATGGGTAAATCTTTTTAAGAACCACGGGATCTGAGACTCTAAACACCGGAAATATATTGAAATTAATGTTTTTTTTTTAAATACGACCCATCACAATAATTTCATTTCTATTATTTGTATAGAAAATACTTATTGTTTATTGATAATCATTTCACAGACAATTTACCTACTGATAAAGTTGAATAAATGTTTTCAAATGTTAAGAGCAAAAACCATATTTCCAAGTAACTTGTATTACCTATACTATTCGGACTAGACTCTCAAAAAAATAATAATAATAACTTATTATATCATGCAAGAACATCAGAACTTTGCTCCGTACAGCAAAATGATAAACATTGCTAGTTGTTACCCCATAACATAACCGGACTCCAAGAGATGTGAATAGAAGATGTCCGTCAATAAATTAAAAAGCATCTGCGGACCGGTCGAAATTTTGAGAAAAACAACATGCAATAGATGGGCGCACACTTTCCCTCATACATCCTCAATTTTGAAATTCACCCCTTTTCGTTGTGGACCAGAGACCAGGTGACAAAAAGTGAAAATATGCTCGAGCGAACAATGGCCCCATCTGAGACATGTGCTCTGTTTCTCGTAAGGGGTTGGTGAAGTGAGTTTTAGAGAGTGCAATGTCCAGGTGAAGTCTGCGTAGGCGAGCGGGCACTGTTTTGTTTGAAGGTAATAAACATCCGATGCAAAATCTGCACAATGTATGACTATCGATATTCGTGATGCGGTTGAATTGAATTTCCCATTATGTATATGTATATATATATATATATATATAAATCGGGTAGAAGGTGGGTCCTTTTATGAGGGAATCGTTGCGATTTATCATAGAGATTAACCCGTAAATATTATATTACAACTAGGTACTGCTATTAAAACTTCAAAAGTAGTTATAAATAAAAACATTTCAACCATGAGAATTCAAATAGCGAGTCGATGGATGTTACCTAATTCACATTATCATTTCATTCAATAATATTCTGAAATGATTTTGAATGACTGATTATTAGATAAAGTAGGTACTGGAATATATAATTAAATATATATTCTACAGGTACTTACCTTTAATTTTTAAGTTCTGCAAGAGGTAGACAATTCGGTTGTATGTTTATTTTTTAGATTTTTTAATGGCAGTTCGTGCGTTTTGGAAAATGTTTGTTGAGAAATGGTTCCATATTTAGAATAACTCAAATCCGAAATCTCCTTTCCACCAAAAACCGCCCCTGAAGGGAGTCGAGTGAGCAATTTTCTCGAAAATTGCAAATCTGCGAAAGCAGAATTAAAGATAAGGCTATATCCGGAAACGTTTAAATTGAACATTTCTTCAAAAGAGTTATGGATTTTGAGTTTCAGAAATGGTAAAGTCTGAAATATGTGTATTTCCGCTATGTGGAAGAGGCATTTTTTTCGAAAATTGATAATATGAGATGGTCAAATTAAACTTAAGATTATATGTAACACCATTTAAATTGAACATTTTTTTGAAAGAGTTACGTTATAGGGAAGTACCTACGGCCCTGAATTCGTCCCCGAGCAGGTAGTACCTAATTTTTACAACCATAATTCGTCCCCATACTAATTACGGTCCTTTAATCTCCTACCAGAATTTGTCCCCAGACGAGAGATTGAGAAATTTATACTTTCTTGGAAATATGAATTTGCAAGAATACGCGATCCAGTAGAAGCAAGCAGAGAGTTGATAGGAAACTCGATGAGTATGAAAATGGATCTGTTTCAAGATTTGATTTTGAAAAAGGTATAGCTTATTTTAATAAAAGTTGAATATACTTATATAAAATAGAAGCAGACATTTCTGTTACTTTACAGATTCTTATATAAATAAATGTATAGCAATTCTTAAATAAAATGTGTTTTGTGGTACTTACTGAGTTTTTCATTTGTTATAAATATATGAAAAAATATTTTATGAAAAGAGTTAATCTATAGATTTTAATAAGTAGCTATATTGGTGATTCATAATGCAATAACGTCGGGGACAAATTCAAGGCTCTATTTTTAAGGACCTACTCTTCTTGGGGACGAGTTTAGGAATACTTTTTCAGGTAAGAGATTAACTAATTATTTCATTTTATTTCTGGGGACGAGTTTTGGTACGTTCCTACCTGCCTACCTACCTACTATCTTCTATGGTATTTGTGAGCGTTTGACAATTTTCATGACTAATGTTACACTCAAAAGTGTGAAGTAAATATTTTTGACAAAAAATTTCACCGACTTTATAAGTTGGTGCACTGTAAAATACAAAATAATATTAATTCTATTGATGTTGTTGGTGCTGGTAATTTTGAAGTTGTGCCATTGTAGTTTGTTGTTGTAGCCACAAACTCCAAGAGCACCAGCACCAATAGAATTAAAATTATTTTGTATTTTTCAGTGCAGAAACTAATAAAGTCGGTCCAATTTTTTTTTTAAATATTTATGTATCTTTTAGTTCATCTAAAAAGTTGGTTCTATTTTTGACTGATAGACCCCGAACGGAGGAGGTTACAATTCGACTGTCTGTTTTTTGTTTGTTTGTTCGCACGTTATAAGTAGTAAACGTACACATTATCTTTGATTCATTTGAAAGAGGAGAAATAATATTGGTAAAAACTCAAGTCTGAACTCCTTCCGCCTGAAAACCGCAAAGGAGGGACAAATTCTCTCGAGAATCGAAAATTCAATTTGCCACAATTAAAGATAGGACAATATCCTGAAACGTGTAAATTGAACATTTTTTCCTTACATTTACGAGTTATGCTGTGGTAAAATGGTTAAATAAAATACTTATGCGTATTTCCACAGCGATGTTCTGAGATATCTACATAATAACAAGTACAAGCAATGAATATATGTGGGTAATAGGATAAGTACTATCTTCTTTGGTATTAGTGAACGTTCAACGATTTTCGTGACTAATGTTACACTAAAAAGTGTGAAATATTTCTTACAAAAAATTGGACCGACCTTATAGATGGTGCATTGAAAAATACGAAATTATATTAATTCTATTGGTGCTGGTACTTGTGAAGTTGGTGGCAAAAATTATCAATCCAACTGCAACTGCACAACTTCCAAAGTAACAGCACCAATAGAATTAACATTTATTTTTCTGTACACCAACTAATACCGTCGGTCCAATTTTTGTAAAAAATATTTATTAGGGTAGGTATATGAATGAGCTCTTGTACTCATTGATACGGCTTTGAAAATTTCGAACAATGATGCAAGTGAGTTCATAAATACCTGATTTACAATTATCTATAGCAGAGATGGTAGAGATTATAAATTTTTCAATTTTGTTTATCATTTCTCTAGTTATTTCGTCAAAAAACACATTTAAGGTTATTAACATCCTGTCTGCATAATTACATATCTAAGACTTAAAACCCACCAATAACGTCATTAATTCTCGAGATGGCCATATCAACCAAAAACTTAAGTTTAGAATGAAAAAATGATAATATTCCATAATAATAATAACTGTATATTAGGTATATGAACAACATATCTACCTGCGGTATATATAACTTCCACAGTCAACGCTGCGTGGATAATATAACAAACAACCCAATCAAATCTCTATTCCGAGGATTACATTCCACAACGCAGACGTTTTTAGATCTGAAGCGCGATGAACTCAAAAATGCAATAACGTATTTTAAATCAAAGTTACCTCACCTGAAGACAGAATGACATGTTATAAATAGAACAAGCTATTTTCTCAATCTTGTAAATCCATTTATCAAGTGGAAATATGTTGAGAAATGGCTTCAATAAATTTTTGTATAGTGTCTAAAATTTTCTGTTCAGGCTTGTTATGTCAAACATAAGTGATAATTTTATATATAACAACAAAAATCGCAAACGAATATCTTGATCATTGCATAAGTTTTGAGAGATTGAAAAATAATATGTTTTGATGAACAACAAATCTTCATCTTCAAACAAATAAATTAATTTCTTTTACGAAAATTTATTATGACTGATATTCATCATAGTCTTTAGTTCTCCTCATTCTTGGGAGATGAAAAATTTCAAAAAATTCATTATCCAAGAATATTTTGAATTCAATTCGTTTCATAGCTTCTCATTTTGAGAGAGCAACATATATTTATTACAACAAAATGAACTATATTCATACTTTTATAAATTTTCCATTTTATCCTGTTATCCCAAGCGCTCTTGATCTGACCAAATGGTGGTTTTCTTATTTTAATATGTATTAAAATTCAAGAATTAATTTATTTTCTGTTATTTAGAGACAAACTGTGCACACATACGACCATTTTTTTCCTCAAAATAAAGAAAAAAATAATATTTGTTAGTGTTATGTAGTTAGACATATATTAATATACTTCTTACATAGTGGTTTTGAACCCAAAGTAATAAAAATGAAATTCACTTGCTCAGAAGAAAAAAGTCAGGACCTAAAAAGGTTAATGGTACTGGTAATTTTGAAGATGCGAGAGAGATAAACTATCAAAGTAGACAGATCTTTTGCATGAAGTTCAAAAGTACCAGCATTAATATTATTTTGTATGTTCCGGTGCATCATCAAGTAAGTTGGTCCTGGTTTTCCTGAAAATTTATATGTTTCACAATGTTGTTTGTTTCACATTTTTGAGTGGTTCATTCATGATTAAAACTGTTGAATGATTTTTTACTTACATTTGGTTATTTCAAAATATAATAGCACAAATCTGAAACCCTTGAATTTTCTAGAAAATGATTTAAATATTGCTAAATATAGGTATTTTCAAGTATTTATATTATTCTCATCCAACCCTTTCAAGGGGAGATTTCTGGGGGGGAGAAAATGCTGACTAGAAAAAAATATTGAACCATTTATCACCACACCTCTTTTGGAAGTATAATCAAAATCGTTCCACGTTTATTATGGAAAAGGAACGAACATCATAAAAAAACAAACATACAATGAAATTGTATACTTCCTCCGTTTGAGAAGTCAGTAGTAAAAAAAGATAATGATATATTGTTTCTGATGTCTCAGATCACAGCGATAAAAAACATGAATTTGAACTTAATCATAAAAACATGAAATCCTGAAGAAAAAACGCTAGGTATTTCTGGTTTATCTCTCAAAGAAAGTATATTTTAACAAAAAACTAAATAAACTTGCCGTTCGACGTGAAATTGTGCAATCGAGAATTGCAACTGCAACTGTGATTAGATACAAGGATATGTGAACCAATGAGAAATAAATATATTTAGACTGGATGTCTTAGAATGTCTATATATTTACATCAAAAAATCAATAGAATGCATTGAAAGTAAATGTTTATGTTCAGTTAATTAGAAGAATTACAATATCAAACAAGCATTTATGTCCAGGCTCAATTACCATCACTATGTGGAAATACATGCATGTAGAACTATTTATCCACAGAAATATATTTTAGAGAAGGTATCATAGTTGAATCGAGATTTCAAATGAAAAGTAAATATTTTTTCCAGATCAACTATTCACGAAAACTAGAAATTGTCTCGATATCTCTTCAACACAAATTCATATCAAATCGATCAATAGATCGTGAAAGATATATGTATTTACAAATAATCATCACATATTAGACTCAAATTTGAAAAAACATTCAACTTAAAACAAATAAAAAAACCCGATGGCCTGTAGTCAGCGGAAAGGTAAATTTTTCAAAATTCATTGAATTGAAATTTTAACAACCTTTTCATTGGTATACCTACATGTTATTAAATAAAATTGTCATAGCCTTGCGGTTAGAGGTTTTTGTTTTGGCTGTTGAATATAAAGCAGACAGGGTTCGAGTCCACTTCAAGGCAGATTTTGTTTTCGTCTATTTCTTTTCAATAAATATAATATATATTTTTTTAATCAGGGTCTATACTAAGATCTCCAGAAAATGTACAATTACATCAAATTTATATTGAGTGTTCATGTTTTATCAATATTTGTTATTTTTCTTTATTAATTTTTATTTTTTTACCTGTGTATTTTATGAAAAATTGCTTTGAACAAAAGTTGTAGGTACTGATTATATCTATAACCTAAAATTATTTTTAATAATATTTACACTACTGCTCTTTTTTGATAATTTTTTTAAATGTTTGAATAGTCGCCATTTTGAAACTACTTACCCGATATTGCCCAATAACGAACTCGACCGAGTTATTTGAGAGATTGATTTTTGTAGCAAATTTGAACTTGATACCTTCAAAACTGCGACCTCTATCGTGTTAACAAATTTCGTAATATCCCATATATATATATATATATATATTTTTTTTTTTTTTGAAGCAAATTTTTTTTTTGGACTAACTTATAGACATATAACAACATGCCGTTGAAATTTTTTCCAAATTCAAAAGTGTGAACGATCGCAGTAGGTATATTTCTATAAGAAATTTACCTAAAACAAAAGAGATAATTTTATAATATTGGTTGAATCAAAACTCGCATCTCTAAAGCAATTAGATGATATCAAAAAAGAAATTGGAGAATGCTGTTTTCCCAAAACATTTCTATCTAAATTGGAGAAATCTCTGAATATTCTTCATAGCTAATAATATTCTAACATTTGTTATAGATTGAAAAATCCTTAAAATTGTCTATAAATTTATGTTTTGATAATTATTAAAATCCAAGATAATTTTGGAGAAACCTGGCGTCGAAATACGATTTTTTTGAATTTTGCTAGAAGCCAGTTTGATATACACTGGAAACAGGCTTTTGATGAATAAATAAAGGAGATTTCGCAAGAAATTTATCTTACCCGATTTCAAGGACCAGCACTATAGCACAATCCTCAGTTTCTACTTCTCAGTACATCAAACCTTCAATTGAAATGAAGACAACATGAGGAAGAATCGAAATTTGCTAATTACTAATTGCTATCTACACAGGTATCTTGTACATATGATTCTACAGAATAGGAATTTTCCAGACATTAAAAAAACCTTGAAGCAGACTTTAAGGCCTTGACACGAATTAAAAACCCGAAGTTATCGAAAATTAATAAGTATATTGACTGTTACTCAAACAAAAAAACTGTTACTAGATACATATATTTTGTTGCATGCTGTTACTTATAAACTTTTTATAACGTGTCTCTTCAATCTATTTTATTAAACTATTTACACTCCAAGATGCAGACTGTAATTTATTTCCCCAAGATAAACCCCGTTTGTATAATGTAACCCTAGAAAGTAACAAACCACGCCACCCTCTATGAAAGATATTCGATACGAAATTTCACTTCCACACTGTCTCGATAATTGCACGGTGAGAGACCGGAACAACCTATCCCCCCTCCCTTTGTACCGCTCTTGTCACCCCCATGCTAATGCCGATTTCCGTTTGTGTCTGTGCATCTGTCGTCTTTTACAACAGAGAGGTCTACGTCCTACGTCCTCAACGGGAGCAGAAGAAGACCAAGGATATATTATTTTTACCTGATGCCTACACGATATGTTCAAGCAAGGGGATTATTTTTTAATTATTAAGAGTTAAAAATTACTTTTGGTTTTACATTTAATTTCAATAGCACCTCTTCTTGATTCAGAATCAATTGGGTAATAGACATTAGATATATAATTATTTTTATAATAACACGAATGTGAAAGAAAGCCAAGATCGTAACAAAAAAACCTGCAAGACAGGTCCATGTATAGCAGCTTCGCTAATAAATGACGTAAGGTCTAACTCGATACCAAGTTATTTTGAAGTTCCTCAAATCATCGACATGCATAACGTTCTTCAATTGCTATAAATGAAAATTTATCATGTTGTTTGCTACTCAATAGTTCGACTGGGCAAGTGTCCTCCCAGTCAGATTTCTCTAGTTGAACTTAAAATAAACACCTAATAAACAAAGTTCAAGATCAAAACGGATTTTTTTTACATATTTTAGCCCTTGATGTGACGTTGACTGAACTCAAATACTTGTTGAGTAGTTTCAATAAAATACTTGACTAAGTTGTTTCCAAACATGAAGATCAATTTTGGTGGGTAAAAACTTGCCAAGTCGTACTTTTGGGTAGCAAAGAACAGGATTAACTTTTAAGGCAACGTTATGCACTTCAGGAGGTATGACTTAAGGACCTTCGAAATAACATTGTATCTTCTTTTATTGGCAAAGCTATTACGAAACGTTTTCTATTGAAAGCTGAGATTTTAAGCTATGAAGGGGTCGAAAGTGGCCTAAAATGGTTGATGTATATACCTAATCTACAGCCGTCTGTCTAGACACAACTGATTTCAAAAGCTTTAATTAGAATATTTTACATAAATCAAAATTATAGGCCGTATTTTAGCTGTTAAATTTCTAAAAGTCCATAAGCTCGAATAAACTATAAACTAAAAATAGTGGTTATTTTCGGAAACTCGGTTTTACTTCAAATGTCTTATGTTAACCTTAGAAAGGATTTTATTCATAAGAAATCAAATTATAACCGTGTTTTCGATAATTTTAGCATATTGCCTTTAACCATTCGTTGCGAATATTTTCCATCTACTCAATATTTTCTATTATCAAATTTATAGTTTTCGGATCGTTCCATTGTACCTATTATTAAAACTGCTATTGGAACAAAAAAAATGCTGATAAATTTAAATATATAATAAATCCATGATTGCTAGCAATGCTGTCTGCTTCTTACCACGACTATCATTTTACAATATGATTATTCAGCTATAATAATCATAAACCGTGAACTAAATTCATGACTTCCGTAATTTCAGATTCGTACCAAATCGAAACTCATATATATCATTTTATATATAATATTTGGTTCAACACCGTAAACTAGCCTGAGTAGATTCTCTCAAAATTGTCTTAAGGAATACAATAATACTTCGTTGATTTGAAGTATTTATGTACCTACTTGTGTTTCATGTTTCAGCACTCCCAAATAAATTATTTAAATTTATATTCATGTAGAGTACACATTTTATGGTTTTTTGGCAATCTCATCCACGATCCCAAAAACTAACATTTTCTGAATAATAAAAGAAGTGAATTATGCATGTTCTTATAAAGTTATACTTTAGCAGCTAAAATTATTCATCGAGAACCACTTTTTTGAGACTTTTATCGCTTCATTATGTTGAGTACGACAATTTTTTTATTTACGAAAATTCTGAGAAATGGGGCGTTTTCCTTCAATACTTTTCCATTGATTTTAGGGCTTCGGGCAGCATCTATTATCTATTATTATTAAAAATATAATCCAAATAATAATATATTTTTCGATAGCATTGACCAATACATTTTTCGGGGCATAGATGCTCTTCGAAGCCCTAAAGGAAAATCCTGAAGAAATACGTCCCATTTTTGAGAATTTTCGCAAATAAATATTTATCGTACTCAACATAATGACGCGATATAGGAAATCTCAAAAGAGCGGTTTTCAATGAATAAGTTTAGATCTGGGTCCAAGGACACTATTTGGTTTATTATCAATACATATCAATAAAATACATTTCATTTTACTTTTTTTATTGCAACCTCAAATGAAGTCAGTCCGATATTTAAAAAGTTCTTTATTAGGTTATGTGTGAATGAAAATACACTTTTGGAGAGTTTGTCAATTTTTGAATTCCGAACAATTGCTCGACAACATGCAGATAATTACAGTTGAGAAGTTTGGGAGTCTTCTATCTACCTATAAGTGATACTTCCACTCTAGGGAAACTTGAACAGGCACCGTGGGTTTTTGGGCTTTGAATCCCTCCAATAAGAATACTTGTCCCACAAAAACAATAAACTATGAACTGAGAATGCTCAAGTCAAATAGTTTCAAAACGTACTAAATTTTGTTTTTTCTCATGAACCCACCCACGAGCTAATCCCGTGCACGGCCCTGAACATCAACAAAATGATTTCACAGTATATGTTGTCTTTAATGCCATTTTGTTTAATTCACAGAATTTACCTATTTTGAAATTCTAGTATGTAGGTATAGGTAGTATATAATAAATATTATTTTATATTTTTCAGTGCATCCATCGATTACCTGGTACCCAAAACAACACAGAAAGGGGCAGTACATGAAATAATATATTTTCAATGTTTTTTTACTCAAAAATTGAGACATGTAACGAAAAATACCGACATAATTAACTAAGAATTGCTATGGGAGAATTAGAACGCGCTAAAGATAATTATAATTATAAATAAAAGAATAACCCATATAGTCAACCATCCCGGCAAACCTTAGCTTTACTAAGCGCCCTGGATAAGAAAGACTCTGGGTTGCTACATTATTTCTTAGGTCGTCTTGTTGATAAACTTCTAAATACCGTAAGTACGTATTTAGTAATCTCCATACAGGTTATGATCCTAGTCGGCTATATTCAACATTATATCAACAAGAAATGGACTTTGTTTTCTATCTCAAAATCTATAGAAGAAATAACACTGTGAAATAGGAACTTAGCTCAGATTTGCATTCATGACGCTTTATAAAAATATATTCCGCTATATACTTTCTGGAATAATGTTCAAATAGATACTGGAGTTCGATGTAAATATATGTATAAACAATAAAAACGTAAAATGTACGTTGTGAATGTCTTCTTTCTAAATATCATCTAACCTGTTGCCTATCGACTTGAAATTCATATTATTCGGACTCTCGAACATAAATCCAATTTAAACAGGGTAGGTATATATATATATATATATATATATATATATATATATATATATATATATATATATATATATATATATAAATCCAATTTAAACTGGGTAGGTATATATATATATATATATATATATATATATACCCCATACCTATTATCCCACCCAACTATTATTAAAGCGCACCTGGTGTAAAATGGGCCCAATTGCACTCTTGCCATGAGCATTCCGTGAAAAATTGTTCTGTTTAGTTACAAAAAATGTATGATGCAACAGATATTACAACAATGATGTGTTTGTTATTTACTTAATGACCAACATATAACAAAACAGAAACGTTGAATTATTGATACAACTTGAAAAGGTTTGATTTTTATAAATAATAATAACTTAAATGTATTTTCCTTCGCAAAAACTGCATATATTAGCCATATGTTTAAACTATATAGACAATAAAAAATCTAGTGGTTAAGCAGATAAGAGTTTTTGTGAATTTTAGCGACATTTCATTCTGTTTGCATTCACCCACAAAATAGATTAGGTGATCAAGACTGAAAATTTCTCATGTTTATTGGAACTCCGATTAGGATTTTTTGTTTTTCTCAGCAAAAAGTGTTGTTGATGTACCTACTTAATTAGAAACTACATTTTCATATTTTTCTATTTAAAATTTGGATGGCGACATTTTAGAAAATCTTTATTTCATTCCTTACCAAATTTGATCGTTATCTCATCGGAAATGTGAACAAAAAATAATATAAATGAATATGTCACTGAAATACACATAGAGATTGAGTACAATCAAAATTAAAAGAATATTGTTTCCGATAATGGATAGTGAAATAGTCTAAATATGCATTTTCAAAATCTTGGCACAGAATTCTATATATAGTGTATTTAAATCAATGACCTAGAAACAGAGATAAACGGAACTGTAAACAATAAATTGGGTTGACATCATCCCTGCTTCGGATACTCCCCATCGCGTAACAGCATTTTCCCCCGTAAAAATTAAAATTTGTTTATTTTGGAATTTTGAAACAAAATTTATTGATATCATAGACCTTTGACATATTAACGTGGCTCATGGGGGTAGTAGAGAATATAATACCTATTATTGTTATTTAATTAAAATTTTTATATTGTGTTTATAAATCCCAGACTTAAAAAATATTATACATACCTATCAATTATTTCCACGTATACATCTCAATTAAAGATAATAAATAATATTTGATTAATTTAAAATAATCAATAACCACAAATAAAAACTAAAAGAACGAGACGCCACTGGTATCATATTTCAGACGAGAAGAAGATCAGTGGAGTGGAGGCGGGTTAGCGTATCCCCCTTTCTAACCGCTTCCACAACTCACCAACTCACCTTCCCTGGCCTAAAAATATATTGTCAACCAAACAAAACGTATTTTTGACCGACGAACCCCGAACGGAGGAGGTATACAATTCGACTGTCTGCTTTATTTTTTTTTGGTTCGTGCGCGCCTTTTATATAGTAAACGAACTCCGATTTTGATGATTTTGGATTCATTTGAAAGAAGGGGATTGAGAAATGGTCCTATATTCATAAAAACGCAAATCCGAAATCTCCTTCCCTCCGAAAACCGCCCCCGAAGGGGTAGTGGGGGCGAATTTTCTCGAAAATCGAAAATCTGAGTTGGTATAATTAAAGATAGGACAATATCCGGAAACGTTTAAATTGAACATTTTTTCAAAAGTGTTGCGGTTTTCGAGATAGACGCATGTTAAATATGTATTTTTGCTATGTGGAGAGGACAATTTCTTTCGAAAATTGAAATTTTTTCGATACTACATGAAAGATAGAATTATTTGTAGCAACATTTATAATGAACATTTTTTCCTTAGAGTTACGGTTTTCGAGTTAAATCGTTGTTAAAATGGTAACAACTAAAATATTCAAGCGTATTTCCGCAGCGATGTTCCGAGATCTCAATAATAACAACCACAAGCAAGGAATATACGTGGGTAATAAGATAAGTACTATCTTCATTGATATGGTATAGTGAACGTTCAACGATTTTCGGGACTAATGTTACACTCAAAAGTGTGAAATAAATATCTTTTACAAAAAATTGGACCGACGTTATTAGTTGATGCACTGAAAAGTATAAAATAATATTACTTCTATTGGTGATGGTACTTGTGAAGTTGGTGCCAAAAGTTATCAATCTAATTGCAACTGCACAACTTCAAAAGTACCATCACCAATAGAAGTAATTTTATTTTATACTTTTCAGTGCATCATCAAAATATTTATATCAATGGAGTCTTCTGTCTATCTGTGGTAGTAGGCCATTGATTTAAATAAGCAATGTAATTGAGTCATAAGCTAGGGACCTTTTAGTGACTTTTTGATTGATCTTCCAACATCATTTGACATTGAGAATGTATAGATAATATATACAGAGATTGGTTTGTAATTTATCAGTTTGAATAGTATAGTTTTACAGAGTTGTCGAATTATCTTATTAATGACGTCTCCAAACATGTCAAGGGACTTGACTACTATATAAGGACAATCCAAATTATGTTTGTGCGCGAACTACTTTCTTTCGGTTCGATCGCTTTGAATAAAATTTTTAGGAGATCTCCGGACATGTTTGGAGAGTACATATATATAAGAAATCTGTTTTCTGTCCGATGTCTAGAACCGGAGTTGTCACTCACATGGTCGTCAATGTCAGAATTTTTTTTTTCTGACATCAGTGGTGACCTATTCCCAAATTTCTTAACAAAGCACATGACGGTTTGTAAAGCTCCATTGTTGAAATGTGGTGGTGGTAATTTATTTTCCTTAAATATTCTATATTGTATGGGACTTCCAGTGATTATTTCACGTGGTATCCCTCAAGTAGATCCTAATTCTTATTCGTATTTAATTGAGACGTTAGTTGTCAATACCAAACCAATCACAGTACAAATTTGTTTATTTATTTCAAATGTCAATTTTATGAACTCACAACTTTGGAAATTTCAGGCCTAACAACAATCCAACTGGTTACTTAAATTGACTGTACCTTTAATAATACTACAAATCAAATAATAATAAACCATTAATTTATTAGTTACAAAAAAAATTCAAACCACAAAAAAGGAGACAAAAATAAGATAATAATAAACTTAATTAAAGTAACTAAAGCACCTTGTTATAAGACTTTTAGTTATATCATCCTTTGAATTATGTTGAGACCAGAATGGTGTTCGTTGGTTACCATATCCCTTGATAGCGGCTGGACCGAGTTGGCTAATTCTTTTCTTAGCCCCAATAAGGTTTTAAGATAAAGTAAAATTGAGAAAGTTGCTTGAAAATTGGAAAATTCGGAAAAACTTGAAGTCCTTTTTTTCCTGGTAGGCATAGGATTTTTGTATGGTCTTAGCCTTAGGCTATAACTCACAATTCCTGGAAAGTGTCAGGAGAAAAAATCGGGAAAATTACAAAAAAAAGTTGAAAAATTTGAAGACGAGAACTCAGGATGGAAATAGAATGTTTTCAATAAAAAAAGAGCTGAATAAAAACTCATAAAAACGCATCTCTTCCTAAAATAAGTTTACATTTGACTTTGGTCTAGGGTTGTTTCGCGACGTATCAAACAAATCTTACTTTTTTTCTCATTCACAGTTTTATTGACGTTTCGGACAGGACAACGTCAATTGGGACAGCTAGTTTTTGATAATTTTGATATGATTTAATTTTCCCTATTTGACAAAACCATTTACCACTACTTTGAACTAAGGTTAGTTTGTTTAATGTACCTCAGCAGTAAACCCAACAATCTAGGCATTTTGATCAAATTTAAGGCGATTGTTCTTGAAGAATTATCGAATGTGCCTTGAAAACTTGAAACCAGCTTATCAACCTAAGCTATGTTTTTAAAAACAGCATACGGGCACAAGTAGAAGATACAAGTTTACGAATAATGTAAAAAACTATGCCTTATCATACCATACTGAAGAATTAATTAAGTATTCGATCATGAAAGAGGGAAAAACTCAATCAAAATTAACTTCTGTAAAGCTAGAATTGTCAAATGGGCAGAATAACTAATAGTTTTGAAATATCTTTGCTCTAATTTAACGCCAAAAAGGCAAATTTGATGATTCCAAAAATTAATTTACTATAAAATTACATTTGCCCATTAATAATAAATTTACATTGATAATGTGGCCTCATCGATATCGACGGCTCACTTAGTTAATAAGTTCAAGGAGCTGTATGGTACAGAGTGTAGAAGAGGAGAGCAATAAAGTTGGTATAGTAAGACCAGAAATCTAAGACGATCGTAAATAGTCATTACTTACCTAATATTCCATTGTCTCAGTTGTGTATATTTTAAAGTGTCTATTCGATATTTGTGTCGTCGGCTCATCCTGAAGCTAATACTTCAACTGGTGGTCGTAGTACCACTAGTCGACAAACGTATGGTCCATTCAATTAGAGAAAAGGCCACCTACGTCACGAAAGTGCTGACGTCACGCCAGTGTCGTAGTGTGTACATTACCAACAGGCAAACAAACATCTGGCGTGTGGAACGAAATGTCAGGGTAAGGTCAAAACACACAAAATAAAGCGTTTATTTACATCAGTGCAAGTTACCAGTTTGTTCTACCTATTGTTTTTCAGCGGTATCTGAAATCCCCGTTCAGCTTCGTCTTGCATAAAAGTGGCAATGTTATTTATGATTTCTCGGACTTGGCTCCGAATTGCCAAACTCTTCACAGCACTGAGCTTCTTCGGTGGCATCTTCGAAAACAATGTGTGGAACATAGACAATATAAAGGTGGAAACTCACCTTCTAGAAAATATAATAAAGCGCCATACACAAAAATTCGTAACCCAACACTCTCTACAGTACAGGAATGTGGAGGACGAATTCAGTGCGTACGCGCACAACGGAACGTAAATAAACAGAAAAGTGACCATAGATATAGATACCATGCGCCACTTACCGTTTAAAACTTGTGGCCTTCCAAGCACCTTCGTGTGAGAAGTGACCATATCTCCAAAAAGCGGGAAATTCATATGTAATCTTTTCTTGTCAGATAAACTTAAAAACGGGCAGATTACGAAAAGACTACTTTTGTTTTATTGATTCAAAACTACGCTTGCCGGGCTACGCCACTGAAATGTGTCGACAGATGATCGTTGCTAAGCAACGAGACAAAGTGACCAAAACTGGTTTCTGCGCTGTTAACGCGGTGGCCTTTCTCTAAGTGAATGGACCATAACTAACATCCACATGGGAAACAAATGTTTATAAAAGCAAAGTTTACAGAATACAAAATTTTGGTTGCAAATACGGATAAAGGCGGATTCACATGAGCCCGTCATCCGGTGATCCGATGGAATTTCTGACGTACGACATCTACGAGATAAAAACGATCATTCACATGCGTCCGAATCTTTGTCGGAATATTTAGTTCCAAAACTAGGAACTTTTTTGAAACGTTGGCTACAGATTGATATTTTGTCATTCTGTCTGCTGTCTAATATCAATATCTAACCTATATTTTTGTGTATTTGCGGTGCCTATAATTTTTTATTTAAACTTTTACGAGTACTTTTACTTTTTTTCTGTGATTTTCACTTCATTATATGATATGAATATAGAGTCACCTGAATTGTCATTAGACGATAATGCTTTTGAGTGCTTTCAGGTGCAAGAGGTTAGTAAAAAAATTAATAATTGATATGTTGACATTAAAAAATTAAGTTATTGTTTTACTGTTAGACACAAGCACAAGATGAAGTGAGCATAGAAGAAGTTTTGATAGGATGCGTACAAGCTAGACCTGCATTATGGGATAGCAGATTACCATTGAAAAGCAGGTCGAAAAATGTTCGGGACCAAATGTGGATGGAGATCTACAAGGAGTTTGGAGGTAACTTCAATTTTTTTTATTATTTATGGAATATTTCATCTAGCTTGTAAAAAATGATGAATCTTGAAAATCTGCATGATCAACTGGATAGCAGTCAATCTCTTCTACTGAATGTATATTTATTTCTAGAGCAACCTCGGTACTCTGTAGAAATATTGGTGAAGAAGTGGAGGAACTTGAGAGACACATACGTCCGCCTGAAAAATGATGCTGATCAGCCCAGCGGCTCTCAAGCCAAAAAAAAGAGGAAATGGGAATACTATGAGCTTATGTCGTTTCTCAATGATACTATTTCTTATCGACCGTAAGTTTAACTAAGTGTAATGTGATTATTGAAACATCATTCTATTTACAGGACTGCGTCAAATCTACAGCCATCAACTGATGAGCCGAATTTAAGCAATAATGAAGACAACAAAACACCTTCTCGAAGAAGAAAAGTCAGTGATGGAATGGAGACCGCTGTGGTTGACGCCATCAACCGCATGACTAATGCACCGCCCCCGAATTGCCAAAAAAGCATCAATCCAATTTGTCAAAAACTTTCAGATATTCTAGAGGCTCTACCCATGAGAGAGAAAACAGAGCTTGAAATTAAATTATTACAATTAGCTTATAATGATTCTTATAATTATTTATAAATAAATATGATATATATCAGACTTTTAGTTTATTTCTATTATAAATATTATATAAAATTATATGTTGTGAAGAAATTATAAATAAAACTGTGCAGAGGCCAGTCTCTTAACTATTGGTTCCATTGAAATGGTACTGCCCCTCCAAACAAGAAATGCTGCGTCAATTTTTCCCTCATTTCTTGTGCTTTTCTTCCATACATGTTGCTGCTTACCCGCTGAATATTCCTTAAATTATCAATCTGTTCTTCGCGCCATTCACCTTCATTTATATACAAATATGGATTGTCTTTATTTGGATCATTTAAAATCCAATTATGTAGACAAACTGTTGCTTTAATTATGGCTTCTGCTGTAGACAAATTACTTATTATTGGCTTTCTGAAAATTCTCCACCTAGCAGCCAAAATGCCAAATGCATTTTCTATTACTCGGCGAGCCCGACATATCCTACAGTATATAAATTGTATATTTTGCTGTTAACTAAATTAAAATTGTTTAACATACCGGTAATTAAAGATCCTTCTATTTGGAGTTAAGAAACGACCAGGATAAGGACGCATCATATATGTAGTTAGCGGAAATGCTTCATCTGCAACCAAATAATAGTTTATAGGTTCTCCTCTCTCTTCTATTACAGATGGTGGTGGTAAAAAAAGATCATTTTTAGCAAGCTGTTTGCCCATGCAACTATTTTTAAATATACCACCATCACTATGGCGACCCTCTGCACCAATATCAACAATTGAAAATTTATAGTTGGCATCGCATACCGCTAACAAAACTATAGTGTGGGTGCCCTTGTAATTATAAAAAGTTGATCCAGATTTTGATGGCGCCTGAAATCAACCCTGGTTTGATCTACACGACCAATAAAATATTTTGCTCACCTGTAGTATTACGTGCTTGCCATCGATAGCTCCAATACAGTTTGGAAGTTGCCACCTTTCATGAAATTCTTGGGCTTTCTTCAACCACGTTTGTTCTGAAGGTTTCTCAAACACTATTTCATAAAGAGATTCCCAAATGCTACTGCATGTCTCAGTAATAATTGCTGAGACAGTGCTGGCTCCTATCCGAAAAGCATAGGACAAAGATATCATGCTGTCCCCACTCGCAAGGTATCTACAAATATCTTCAGATATTAATTGTTCTTGCACCCCCTTGAGATTTGTCTTACCTTAGAGTCAGGGTTAATCTCTCAGCGGGTGAAATTGGCTCACGTACGCAAAACAGTCTTTCAAGTTTAGGACCTACTATCTTTAACAACCTATCAAATGATTCCGGTGACATTCTTAAATAATTTATATATTTAACTGAGTCATTTAACCTCATCTCATTTATCAAATTACTGTAAGCACCTTTCTGCTTTCTCTTTTTAAAAATATCACGAATCCATAGTCTTCGATTATTCCGCTTTTTAGAAAGTCTAAAAGCTACTACAGACAACAAAATGATATTCATTTGATTCTTTCGAGTTTGAATACAAGAACACACTTTCATGATTACGGATTAATTAAAATTTAAAATATATCAATAGCTCCCGCTCACTTAATATAATTCTGAGGTTAAAAATCATCCGACGTCGGATAAAAGTTGAAATTATTTGAACTCATCCGATCATCGGACAAAAGTTGAACATATCGTGCAAAATATTGGCGCCAACTGATTTCAAATTATTTCGACCAATAAGATGCATTTCGGAGCATCGGATCATCGGATGACGGACGCATGTGAATTTACCTTAACGCTGCAGTACAGAATGTATGTACTCAGTTACAGCGGGAACAATTCAAATATTGATCTTAGATTGCTATTCAAGTTACTATCGATAGTATGTCGTTTCTTATGTACGTTCGCATATTTTGCTCACTTACCGTTCACGGATTTCCATTATCGCCTATTCCCCAAAATGTTTATACATCTTAAATAAATGTACTGCAAAATGTTTGTGTGATCTCGTACAATACCAATACATTTCTTACTGTTTTTTGACAAGAAAAAAATTGTCACCTGCATAACGAAAGTTTTAATTTTTAGCATATCTCTTGACTGTAGTTACATATTCTATCTAAGAATATATTTAACTTTAATTCCTCATGTAATAACGAGTTCTTATTATCCCCTCAAACATATGGAATCCACAAATACAAATATAATCTTGTGTTAATGGTAATCAATTTCCAATAAAAGCGACTTGTTCATGTTTCTAGTCCTTTTGGTCGCAGAATAACTAATCATTCCTCCCTTAGATGAGGATATTAAAGCACCAGTCAGCGCCACTAAGGTTATTTCAGAAACTAGAAACGCATATTTGCAACAAATTCAGGCCAACTTTTGAGCAAGCTTGGAAATTGCTGTACCTACTCTTGTACAGTCCATTCATAATACATATAGTCTTCTTGGTTAAGTTGAATGTAGGTTGTTGAAGCGAGACTATGGAGGTTAGAAAAAGAGTAGAAAGATTCCCCTGAAAAAATGTGTCTCATAAATTTTATAAAATAAGGGTGGCGTAGCGAACATTTTTCTGCCCAAACTTTCTGCATATGTGCAGACAGCAACAATTGAGCACTAAATTAATATCCATTTGTGAGTATTTACTTATTCAGACATCTGTTTTTGACATCTCCGTCTGCTGTAGATATCATATTAGCAGATTTGTGATTATATTTTTTTTCACACTAACTGAGCAGTACCTAATTATCAATCCATCAGTTTGGTAGATAAAAATAGAAAATAAATAACCTTTGTCGTGTGTGCTATATAGATTGGCAGCACTAAATGAGTGCCTAACTAGGTGCATAATTGAAATCCTTTGACTGTAGCGTTGAAGTCAATTCAATTTAATAAAAGTAATTTTTGGAATTATCAAATTTTACTATTTGGCATAAAATTTGCAATAAATAAGCGCCAGATTTTTGATTCTGCCCAATTGACCATTCTAGTGTTACGAACGATCAAAATTATGTTGTGTTGGAATGATAGAGAAGCCTTTCGGTCAGGCTAACACTTAGCAAATACAACAAAAGTCAAATGGACTTTTTATCATAATTACCATTAACTCATTATTAAATAACTATTTTCTATGTAAACCTAATATAACTGATAAGTTAATTGCATTATTATTGAGAATCGGAGAAGAAATGATTTCTCTGAAGCTCTCTTCTAGATGCGCATTGGACTTCTTAACAGTCACAGCCGACTGCTGAGTTACCTTAAAACAACTTATTCTGAACTCAGAAATATCTGCTAGCAATTTCTAAAGATCTCTTAGAGAAAATACATCGTATATCGAAAATTCAAAGCAGCAGCATAGGCATAATAATGACCCTCTTTTTTATTCAACTTCTCTCTCGAGCAATTCAACGTCAATTATTCAATTATCAAGAGTTGTTTGCAGTTAAGGGGTCGCGACACCGGAGGTCCAAGATGCGACCTTTGACTCCTATCTTAATTCCTGATGGCGAGGCACAATTTCGTATGAAATAATAACAATAGACGTTGAAATGTGACAAATTTAGATTGAGCTTAAAGATTTTACTGCAGACGACCATTGTTAGTGTACAGGTTGGACCAAATTGCTTGTCAGTATAAGATATTAACATATAGAGAAAAACAAATGGCACATTCTTGTTATCAATTTTTAAAATGAACTTAATGACACTAATATTTTTTCTTCTTTGTCTTTCAATTTTCGGGGCATATCCGCTTTTTTGCAAATCCGAATTAGTTTTGTGTATCTGTTGCTATTTCAAGTGTAAATATTTAAAGACAACTTTTTCTCCTCAATTCTGTGGGGTAACCAAATTTTTTTGGGGTATGGTTAAATAAATTTATATTTTTTACGTAAATCATATATGGCTGCGCATTTAGGCAACTGTTTCTTTCAGATTTTGATAGAGTTATTTGAATATTATTATGTTTCTTAGCTTTTTTTAGTCAACATACGTTGAAAACTCTGCTCGAAGAAAACTTTGTAGGCGAATTCACCATTCAGTATTTTAAGAAGAAAAGCACACAAAACACAGACTGGAGTCAAAAAAGTTAGAAAATAACAAATTTAACAATCAAATATCGCATCTTCTTCTTACACACGAGTAACATTTGCTAATTGCACATTGCTAATCTATAGGGAACTAAGGCTCATGGGATACGTAAATGTATATTTTTCATGTAAACGTATCAATTCTTTGTTTCGAGGCCGATGCAGTGAAGAGATAAATAGTATTAGGGCAACGACTTATTTCCTGACACGTAGGTCGGCTTTCAGTTGGCAAATATACTACGAAATGCACTAAAAATGTTTATATACAAATAACTATTTGTTGTTATTTCTTATGGGGGTTTGTTCTACATCCGGTCACTTACTTGAACATTATTGTCCTATCCTTCTCTATGATTTTTTTGACCAAAATGGTCAACCTGTCTCTGAATGTTATAATTGAGATGAATTTTCCAATTATTTGCATAAAGTTTGTCTGTATTATATCCCATCTGAAGGGGTCTTCGTAAGGGTTCTGGACCAAAACACGTAGTAAATGTAAGTCATCTTCGTTTAAAAAATATATCCGCCTTTGTGGAGGATTACCATTTACTTCTTGCATGTTTTGAATTACCAGAATCCAACCCCAAATTCGCAAAATTTATTAAGAACTAATAGAAAGCCGCATCTTTACGTCGCACATATCTCGTAACGCAATGAAAATAGAAACTGCGCATGCGTATCTATCATTTACAGGAATACACGACTTATTATTCTTGTAGGTAAAGATTTTTCTAACGTTGCCCCATAAAGAGGAATCTGGAATCGCTAGATCCGGTGATCTGTTTGACTATCTTACATTTTCGTACGTAGATATGAAAGAATTTAATATTCGATCATATGAAGCTTTTCATGCTTCGAAAGCCATTTTACACATTTATAATTCTTTCTCACAAGCCTTACAAAAATATCTTGAATTCCATCGAAGAGCCTACTGTGTAGATAACAATATGAAATTTTAAATGTAAAATAAGGAACATGTTGGAGTTTATAAATATATGTCACTTGAGTCAGAAAAAAAATAGTTTGCTGGAGTAAATCCACAGCCGCATATGATTTGCATTTAATAATTATAATAGCTAATTATTTGTCAACCCTACCCCAACTACCCTGGTTACGCCACTGAACTCATCAGGAAAAGTTGTCTACAGAATGTCTTTACAGCTTCCACTTACCTACTGTAATGAATGAGTCTGAGAGGCCCGTGGCATGTGTGTGATATATTGCAATTGGTTACCGATGCACGCCAAGGCCAAAATTATATCCCGAAACGTCGCGCTATTGTTGTAATGTTTGCGGTGTTCGAAGATTCTGATGGAGAGGCCTTGCCTATATATTGGAGAAGACTTCCTACGGAGTCAGTATGGTGCAGTCCCTCGAGTCGGGATCCAAGTATGGGGCTATTATCAATCATCACCAATCGGCTATATTTGTTCACTGATGGACATAAGCCTCCATTAATTATTTCCATCCCCTTGTTGTAATGGATAAGCTTTATATTGTCTGACCGTCGGGTGGTTGGTCTTCCTCTGCTGCGAAATTCTGAAACCATTTCCGTCCATCTATCGTCACTGAACCTGGCTAGGTGTCCAGCCCAGTTCCATTTAAGGTTAGCCATCCTTACTCTACGTCTCTCTCTTAAATTTTTGTTGGAAAGCCTATCCCTCAGCATTGCTCTCTCCATAGCTCTCTGTGCAACCCTAATTTTATTTGCTGAGTGCCTTGTTAAGACGTCTCGGCGCCTTATGTTAGTAGGTACAGGCAAAACACACTGGTTAAAGATTTTGCTTTTAAGGCAGATGGGGATGTTTGTTCTCAGAATCTGAGCGAATCTCGTTGCCTAGATATTTATATAAGTATACCTGTTTTGAATTGTTCAGACTTGAGTTAGTACTTGAAACCAGATTAGTCACGACCACAGTTTTGCTGGTGTTAATACTCAAACCCAACTTCTTGGATGCTTGTACTAGCTCCTGCAGCATCTCTTGTGCCTGACCAAAGCAGTCTGTTACCAGTATTATGTCATCAGCGAAACGCAGGTGGTTGAGATTTCTGCCGTTAATATTAATTCCGTAGTTCTCAATGTCAGCTTTTTTGAAAATATACTTTAGGGGAAATAACATCTCCCTGTCGCACATCTCGTCCCTGAAGGTAGGAGTGTCTTTATGCAGCCTGACGCAGTCAATTATGCAGTCAGACAGAGCTTGGAACATTGCATGGTTAGCTACAGCGGAAATAAATGGCGTTCGGTTTAAATATAGAAAATTGACAGTTGTAAATATAAATTGTACATACTAGTCAGTAGTGTAGTAGTTTGTGATATCTTTAGTGTGTAAGGAAATAAACTTAAAGACAAATAATTTCCAGTTATTTTTATATAACCGTTACAATAAAATAGCAACGGAAATATAATAATGATTCAGATTTGCGAAAAATCGCATATGCCATGTAAATAAAAAGATTATGAAAGAATAAGTTTAAAAAATCATAAATCTTTACGATTCCTACAGTATGTGTAGTTATTTTAAAAATTTTAGTTTATTGAAGTCGACCTACCTTTTTTCGAAGTTATTGCAAAATTTTAATGACAATAATAATTGGCAAAACACTACTCCTTTTCCTGATAGTCCAAAAAACTTATTATTTTTAATTCCTCCCTCAATTTAAACGGCCATGTTAATTTACTGATTAGTAGAGCTTTTTGTAGCCTCAATCTGATTTATGCCAACAGTAAAATGCTCAGCGATTACAACTGGTCCAAAAGTCTTGCGTACGCTTAATTTACCGGCTCATCAGACGACATCACATCTCTCCCCATCTCCAAGAACTTGTACGGCTAAATCTCGATAAATGAAGAAAACCTCACCTATGCATACTTATTCATGAAATAATAATAACTTCTCAAAAACCACCTATTTTTATGAAAGAAAAAAACTATATTTTATATTCATAAAAATTATTTGCACTATTGTTGAATATGTTATGTGGTTAATAACTCAAAATAGGAAGTTTTCAAGTATTTCATCAATAAACTCTCTACTCAAATAAAAAATTATTATTTTCTCTTCGACAAGAATGAATGTTTTATAAGTTATTTGTAATTAGATACTGTAGAATATAAAAAAATAAAGGGATTCCGATGAAAAGAGAGTAGATACCCCCAACGGGGATTCGATCCATGGATCCTGCGTCCAGCTAATTAGCCACGAAAGTGCCGTTTTGCTAAAATCGCGGTTGGTGGTTTGTTTTATTCGTATTCTGTGGTTATTTTAGGTATTTATCATATGATGGTTATTGCTTATTAGATTTATAAAATTCTATCAAATGCAAGCGACTTCGCACTAGGAAATCAGTGGAATTCCCGATAAATTCTATCCCAAAAAACCTCAATAACCTTATTTACAAACAGGAAAAAACACAAATCCATGCAACTTAAAATTAAGCTGCATGAATGGAGATCTAATCACACAAAATTATATTAGAAATAGTATTTGAAAGCTGTTGATACTTCGAATTTGCTTCAGATTTATATTCCAGTCACCCTTCTATCAATATATTCATATATTATAATATATTCGAGCAATTATCCCATGAAAGTTCTCAGTAGGAGGTCGTATTTCAGAAAAGCAATAGGTAGGTAATGTACTAAAGACAGAAAAAACACTGAACCGCAGTTTAAATCACAAATGCTTTAATCAAACAAATAAGCCGTTCCCGTCAAATTCAAATCATCTATTCAAAGTTCCTAATTTTAGGTCCAGAGACTACTTAAGCTAGTCTATGGGATTCAGCCAACAAATGCTACTTTCTAGATATATTGAATTACCTACCAAATTATTAACAAAAATACTAATACAAATATTTTACAGGGTGATTTTGTAGAAATGGACCCAGACTCCAGAATTGTATCTATCATACACGTGAAAATAATTTAAAAAACTTATTTACCTACTACTGTAAGATTTTTCTTTGCTTTCAAGTCATAGCCTAATTACAAATAAACAAAATTTCATACAGTTATATTTTACTATATATAGTGTTATTTTAATATACTTAGGTAGGTAGGTATAGGTATAAGCACCGATTTTCTGAGAAATGTTCAAACTATTAAATAGTCTATTGAGCATATAATTAGCAAATAAATGACTATGCTTTCGACCAATTCTGTCCGTTTTTGCATATGTTTCTTCTAGCTTAATGTTAAAGTGGCAAGTGGCATCAACCGCGATTTTAGCGAAACGACAAGTGCAATTAAATTACGAATACAGCAAATAATTAGCAATTAATTATTATGTTAGCATGAATCAATTCTGCTAAGGTGTCGATGCTAGCTTTACATAATACGTCTTACAGCCAGATCATTATATAGATCGGCCACAGCGGCGTTACTTAAATAGAAGATTACATAGGAGTTGTGATTAAACAAAAGAGTCGTTACCTCATAGATCAATGTATTGATGCGAAAGCAATTATTTCGGATTCATATTATATGGATAAACAAAATTATTGTGCCAATAATTCAAAATATACTTTCTCAGAGCCTTAACTACAAAACCATGAGATTTATCAAGTACATATATTTAAAAAGTAGGGGCAAATATTAGTTTGGTAAGGGATCTAGTAGTTGAAGAAAATTGCAAATCATTTACTGACATTCGATGTCTTTTTGGAAGGGTTAAGCTTGATCTTAAAATTTGAAAATGGGACCATCCATCGTCTTCCAAATGGAAAGAGAATGGTTGAAATCAGTGCACATTTACTATTAAAAACGAGATAATATACATAAAAAAGAAACATGCACACGAATTGTATAACTTCTTCTTATGGGAAGTCAGTCAAAAACGAACATTGTCATCAGGTTTATCTCAAAAGTTGATGCGGGGAATGTGCCATTTGTTTTTTCTATCTATTATAATTTTTACTGAGATACACCAAACTGACAAGCATCCTGTACAATAATAAAGATGCTTGGAGCAATGCGCACTCAACAAGCATCATCGACAAATTGATTCCAAGAGAAACCTTGTGGAATTTTGGATTGGAGATAAAGAGGACTATATATAGAAAATTGATGTGTTAATTGAAGTGTATTTTGGTCATCAGCCATATGGTAATTAATTATTATTAAATTTGAAGTAGATGATTGTTTCGTTTGGTGGCTAAATGAGTTAAAAAGTAAAAAAACAAAATCTGTGAAAAAAAATCCACACGATTACAATACTTTCCTTATATAGCTAGTCAAAGTATTATTGCACATTTGATATAAATCTGCTTTAATGATTCATTAGAATTAAACTAAAATACGCATATACTTAAAAAAAGTTATTTATTATAAAAGGGGAAAAAGTTTAGCTCGAGTGCTAAAATCTAATATTTTTACCGTAATAAACGATGATTTAATAATGAAAAAAATATTAAAATATATTAAAGTCACAAAATTCTCGAAGTGAAATTTTAAGTAACTGGTAGTCTGTTGTACTTATAGCGACAATTAGACCTGTGTTGCTAAGGAAACCTTTAAAGTAATCAAATAGCTGTCAATTTAATTCTGTGTTTTGTTTTATATTTATGTGTATATAATCTACCCGGGAAAAAACATCTACTCACTTTTTTCTCGTAGGAACAAATTGATACTTTTTCACTTGTCAACAGAGATAAAATGTCAAACATTTTTCCCGTCACAGAAAAATAAATATTCACGTCGTATAGTATAGTCGTATTCATAATAGAAAGTTAGTACGCTACCAAATTAAGTGCGGAGGTTTATGGCTACCAGAACACACAACTGACAGAACCTTCAATCCACGTTTGTAAAAGAGGACTGTGCTGCAATATAACTAACGTAACCTTAAAATGGGTTTATGACTCTTACGTCAGTTTTATGGTGGGACAGTGTTTTGTTTTTATTTTAATATGGTACTACCTAGTACCGAACTAAGATTGGATTATGAATACTGCTGTAACTCTTCGATAACAGCAACAAGTCTTCAACTATAAATAAATTTAAGCTATGCGTTTCTGCGAGTTAACGTTGCCTGACTTCGACCATTGAAGATAGAAGTGAAGCAGCTGATTGCAGGCATGATACAAAAGAGATATGATATAGCGCCGGTGGGCGGAGCTTAGCCATGGAATGATGACATGTAGCGGTGACCACTCATTTGTATGTATACTATTTTGTATTGTTAGTTTAAGTTTCTATGAAGTCTTGTGTCCGCCAAAACAGGCCAGTTGAAGACACATCAATAGCAATATACGCTCACTCTGCAAGTGCTCGAGTCCAAGGATTTCTTTTTTTTAAACTGCTACCGTCTTCCAGCTTCCAGCTATATTTACGCTGAACAAAGTGAATAAATTCTTGTAGAATGTTTTGTTAAAGAAGAAGCCCATGACTTCGTCCATGAAAAAAACTCTATAAACCCAGCAGGTACAAAACCCAATATTTATGGAAAATCATCACCTGTATCTATCAACAATGGAACTTTACAAAAACACTTGCTTTGAAAGTAAATTTTGGAATAGATTTCTATATGTTAATGAATTACCTACCTTACATCGCCATCTGCTGGAATCTTATAGAACTCACAGATAATTATAACTCTCAGCCAGATAATAAACAAATAATTTGCAATAAAAAAATATTGCGACTATAATTTGAGATATAAACTATCCATCTCTCAAGTTGGATCAAACTGCACAAGTGTGCAAACTTTGTATAAAATCGGTTCAATAGTTTAGAAGTTCATCGCGGACAAACAACGTGACACGAAATTTTTATATATTTACTACAAAAAATGTGACGACTATGTGAGGAATGAGTAACATAACTCCGGTTCTAGGCATCGGTTAGCAAACAGATTTCTTATATGGGCTCTCCAAACATGTCCGAAGATCACCTAAAAATTTCATTCAAATCGATCGAACCGAAAAAAAGTAGTTCGCGAACAAACATAATAGGGATTGTTCTTTATATATTAGATATATCAAAGTAATTTGTGTTAATACAACTTTCTTGGTACAATGTTTTTCATAATAAATTATAATTTGTTTCTTACCTGAAAAAACTTTCTTCAGCTTCTCTGAATATCTTATGATTTATATTGAGACATATCGGTGGTTCGGGATCCCCGTTTAACTCTAGGTCCTGTAGTACTAGGTCTGTGGCAACACTCTAGAGAAATCGCCTAAGCTATAGTACGAATACTGTATGTACCTACTATAAATATTTTTTACAAAAAATTGGACCGACTTTATCAGTTGTTGCACTGAAAAATACAAAATAATATTAATTGTATTGGTGCTGGTAATTTTGAAGTTGTGCCGTTGTAGTTTTTTGTTGTAGGCACCCACTCCAAAAGAACCAGCACCAATAGAATTAATATTATTTTGTCTTTTTCAGTGCAACAACTGATAGAGTCGGTCCAATTTTTTGTAAAAAATATTCATTTCACATTTTTGAGTGTAAAATTAGTCATGAAAATTGTTGAACATTCACTAATACCCAAAAACTTATAGGTAGGTTTAGCTTGTACTAGCGAAAATACGCATATCACATATTTCAGACTTTACCATTGCGAAACTCGGAAGCCGTAACTCTTTTGAAAAAATGTTTAATTTAAATGTTTCCGGATATGGTCCCCTTTCTAATTTTCAAATCTCGAATTTTCAATTTTCAGAAAAATTTGCCCCTTCCACATAGCTGAAACACATATTTCAGATTGTAGCACAGAAACGTATGATTATTTTCAAAAATGTCCAATTTAAACATTTCCGGATATGAAATTTTCGTTAACTCTGTCATCTCGGATTTTCGAAATAATTGATCCTCCACCCCCTTTGGGAGCGGTTTTTGGAGGGAAGGAGATTTTGGATTTGATTTTCCTCAATATGGGACTATTTCTCAACTCTCCTCTTTCAAATGAAACAAAAATCGTCTAAATCGGAGTACGTTTACTAACCGAAACGCGCGAACAGCCATAAAAAAATAAAAAAAGCAATCTTACAACCGAATTGTATACCTTCTCCTTTTTTTGAAGTCGGTCAAAAAGAAAAAGCGCGTCCGCCGCATTGAGATATGTTATGTTTCGATAACAAGACCACCTTCGATGCGTTATCCACGTGCCCAATGTTTTTCAAACAATAGAAAATTCTCCTAATTATTTACTTTAATCATCCTTTGTTCTAACAACAAAAACATACAAAACATATAGCATATAAAAGAACAATAACCTTCTACTTGAATGTGCATTTACCGCCAGGTATTCGTAAAATTTAGGCAATACCTACTATATAGTGTAACGTGGATAGTTTATCATGTACTATTATTATTCGTTTTAGAATCTATTTGTTTTACTATTTTGTTTACAACAGTAGTTGTTTGTGTAATTCTTTCATTAGTTCTAGAATTTGTAGATTTATTCTCGAACCTTCCAGAAACTATATGTGAGGTACAGTTTGTCACAGTGTTGTCAGTTTTTATAAGATTCTCGATGAATGCCATGTCAAGATTCATATATATAAAGCCTCCATGTATGAAGCCTGTATAAAGCAGGGTTGATCCCGGGTCACTGTCAGTCTATAAAAGTCAATTGGAGACATAAGACGATAGTAGTTAAAACGCGATAGTCAAAGTAGAGCACTGTATGTCAAAGTGACAAGTTGTGACAGTTGTACTATTGCAGAAGGTCGTGTACAAGGTGTTGAAAATAAACTTTTGAGTATCACGCAAGTGAACTTAACCCACAACGTTTAGCACAGGGTTAAACATTACAATATATATCTGAGATATTTATCTAAAAATGTTAATTTCAATGTTAATTTCGTTTAAAATGCTAGCAGTAGGTATAAGGTACTGATATTCAAGACCACAAATTCAATAGTTATTAGAAATTAGCATATAAAACTAAGTAGGTATTTACTCAACCATGTGTATAAATGATTAGGAAGATTTTCAATGCTTATATAAATAAATTTAAATTTTGCTGGAATTTCTGATTAAATAAGAGTAAAATATGTCAACATATCAATGTTTTCCTTCCATAAATTGGATCGGAATAGAATTTCTGTATGATTTCTTAGCATTCTTATTAGACAGATGTTTGATATTAAGCTTCATCAGTTTTATAGAGATATTATACCTACATAGAGTAGGCATGTCAGCAGTATGAGTGTTTGTGTCAATGAAAGAAAAAAGATAGAAAATAGCGAATTCGTGTGTATCTTAGTTCCATAGTTTTTTACAATTTAAAAATATTGGTAAGTCTGAACAAAGTGTGGCGGTAGAGTTTCATAGAGGCAAAGTACGATGGTGTGCCTAATAATTATTTAGAGTTACAAAAATAAAAAATATTCTGGTGTATACGTGCAACCTTCAAAATCCATGAATATACTGTAGATCTATATTTTCGACGTAAGGTTCTGTATATACAATTTTTTTTTGATATTACGGCATATAAATTTTAAAATTCATCCATTTTCATTAAACAAAAGACTGATGGGATCCTAATACGCATGTTGCACGAAATAAAATTAGTCCGACGTCGCGTCAGATAATTTCTTGAAGAAATTTCGTGATTTCTGTCCTAATATCGAAAAATGCCCTCTAGTGGGAACTTTCCAAATTACAATCACCACGAGCAAAGTAGATGTGATTGCTAAGAAAAACCGTTTTCAAGTCAATGTGTTTGTTGAATTACCCCCACCATTGTATCGAGCGATCCAAAAAAGTCATTCGAAGTAGGCTATTGCGGATGAAATAGATTTCTCAGCATTTCTTAGCTAGACTCAGATGATAATTCGTTGTCATCAATTGTCATGTCGAGTAAATCTGCGAGCGGTCGACGAAAGCAATAATAATCACACATAATAAATAAAATTGCTTCTTATGTTGGAATATTGTTTAATTTTATAAAAAAAAACTAAAAAGATAACTGCATATATAAATGTGTATGTATACTGACACTAATTGTGATATTTTCATAATCTGTTCTATCATGTCCAAGTCATATGTAAGTCATTGCTGCATATTTGCATATTGCTCGGAATTGTCGGAAAATGTACATTAAGATTCAAGTCGAAGCTGAATCTACGTATTAATTTTTAAGTCGGCCAAATAGAAGATTCGCTGCTTCAATTGGAACCGTTAAGAGAATTATGTGAAAAGGATTCAAATAAAATTTACGTTACAGAATATTCAGACATGGTTTGATTACATACACAGCAATTTATCTATTTTTAGGATCGCTTAAAACAAGAATTAAGTACATAATGATCCAAACCAGCCGAAACAGGGAATTGATGAACAGGACGGAAATTATCAATTCACTTCAGTTATGTCCAAATGTTATGAGGTATCAAGAATATTTGTATGTACAATATAGACATTTTAAATTATTGTTAGGTTTTTTATATATGATCATTTCATTCAGGTTTATGTATTTCCTTCAATGTTATCAATCATTGAAACATTTCCGCTTCAAGAAGTGGCAAGTGCAATTTCCTATGATTAAAGTAAAAACATTCCGAGATATGTTCCCATATTTACATGGCACAATACCAATTAATTTTTTGATCACTCGATATTCTAATAGATAATAAAAAAGTGTCTAACATATATTTTTTGTTATATTAATAAGGGGAAATTTATAGAAAAAACACTTTAATTTAAGATAACTAAACCAAGGAGTAGTTTCTGAGATACCTACAGTACGTACCTTGGCCACCTTGTACTAGTATTTACATTTTTTTCACTTTGAAGGGTATTTTTAGAAAGGAATAGTTACATGTTAGATTTATATTTCTTTTATGAGACCATGTATCATCAGATTTCTCTCGAATAAGAGAATCATTAAAATTGAAGTATCTTTACTATGCTAAACGCGCGTGGTACATAAAAAGCAAACATATAGTTAAATTTTATAATAGTTCTTAATGTCGTAGGCAATGGCAATGAGTTCTGATTGATAATAAAACGAAATTTACAAAAATCCTTTCATTATTTCTTGATCCTTCTTGTTCATCCCAAAAGATGAACTCACATTTGTCATAAAAGGCTATAAGCAACATTATGGCGTAATTCCATGATAGATTTATGAAAGAAGAAACAAATTTGATTTTACACATAGGCGACTTCGAAAATTAAACTAATAGTGTTAAGGTATGTGAAAGTTATTTTTGAGAAAGAAGAGAAGTTTTAGGAAACATATCGGCTACAAACACACTAAAATAATATTTATTGCTCCACCCTGGTATTTCCATAGCCAACGAGCCACGCTACGCACCATTTACGTAACATGCCGATAAACGGTATATCATATGTTTTTGTGTTAATGGCTCAAGCTATCAGCTACCTTATCTAGTGGCCAACACGCGTCAGTCGTGTGTCCTCACTGACTGGCTCTGTTTCTCGGCTCTTTAGCAACCCCTATCATACATACCATTGAAGAACGGCATTCTGCAAAACGTTGTTTGACAAATACAGGGAGAAATAGCATACCCTAAATCATTGGCAAATTTACAAAGGACAAATTATAAAAGAATAGATGAAAGATGCAAAAGACGAAGTCATTTATCAATATACCTACTAATCATTATATTTTTTAAGTCTGATCATGAAAAAATCATAAATAATAAATTTGCAAAATTACAAGTATACATTTTATCTCCTCGGCTTTGATGACACATGGGTAATCTTCCGCTGACCCAAATATATGTATGTTGGTTTGTTTAGGTTAAATCTTCAATTGTTCATTCAATTCAATTCGAGCAGTCGTACGAGACGGTTGTGTTTTTTGTCTCGTTTGGAGCTTCTCGGTACTGAATGTTTTGTTTTGCTTTGGTTTGAACTATTTTGTTTTGATTTGATTTGTTGTGTTACCCGGTGCGTGTATACTATTTTGTGTTATTGACTTCGAACCAGCGTGTGATTTATCATTGTACGTGTGTTTTACTTACTGTAAAAATTTTGACCTGGTGTGCGTTAACATTGAACCCGTGTTTAACTTGACCTACCGTGTGTGTACAAACTTTTACTGTGTCATTGACTTTTATTTTTATTTACAAAAATTGAACTTTAACTTTAAAATGTCTGAATTTAAGTGTGATTCCTGCCAAACAATCGTCTCGGAAAAGGACAAATACAAACTTCGCTGCAGTGGAGAGTGTCGCCGGATTTTTTGTATGACCTGTACTGGGCTGGATAAGTCAACAACCAAAGTGCTCTACCACCAAAAGTTCCATAACATTCGATTTTTTTGTAATGTTTGTGACTCTCCTACCTTAAAATATCTTCACGACAAAATATCACAGGTACATAAATCGCAGATTTCTATAGAAAATGTTGAAGCTCTTGGAACATGCTTAAAGAAAAATAATGACCTGTTTCCAATATTTTCTGAAATGTACGACATTTTAAATACTCATGACGCGAAATGGAAAACGTTATACAAAAAGATAGATGAGATTCATAGTCAACAGACACGATTGGCGGAAATTACACCAGAATCTCTGTTCCATTCTATCAAGGAAATGAAACAGAATATTTTTAATCTGTCATCTATTTTAACGGACAATCAAGACGAATCTATTAAAGTTCAGATTCATGACTCATCAAAGGATGAGTTATTGAAGGAAATGGCCAATATGAATAAAAGTATAAGCCAATTAGCACACACGGTTGAAAAGTTGGCTGCCAATGATAAGCCAATTAGTAGAAGTAACCCACCAATAGTGAAAAAGTCCGTTTCGACTCAAACCAACCATACGGATAACCAAAACACAGAGCTTTTGACTTCTCCAAAAGACATTACGCCCAGACCTCCCAAATCCTCCAATAAAGATGAATGGCATTATGTGGTAGTGTCCAAAATCCCATCGACATATAGCGCTACCCTTCTTGCACACTATGTGAAGGAAAAACTTGGAACTACTGACTTTATTCGATGCTTTCCAATGCTGAAGAATAAGGACAGTTCGCACTCCGACTTCAAAGTTGGTGTGCAGAATAAAAGTCACCTAAAGCAGCTAAAAGACCCAAGGATGTGGCCGCTAGGCACTGAAATCGCAAAATCATCTTTAACACCCTTAAAGATTTCACCACCAGCGTCAAGTTTTTCGACCACAGGCTGTCATTTTATTCCAACCTCTGTAGACAGCCGTAGCCCAACACCACGCCCTGACTTAACACCTGTAAAAGCTAGGGAGATCAAATCTGTTAAGATTGGATCTGACAGGGAGGCTTTAGCTGCCTGTAAGTCTCTTGCGCAGGAAAATGTAGACTTTGTCATGGAAAAAAGTACAAGGAAAGATAGTTTGCTAAATATTGACCCGATGACTCCACCTATAGTGCGGCTGTCCCGTAATTCGGATACGGCTGATGGTCGTTATTTGTTGGCTAGACTGAGGGACTCTTCCTTATTAAAAGCTCTTCGGCTATTTCTAGCCTATCTCCATGACCAACCATCCAGTGTATGTTTTGAAGGGCACACCACCACCAGCATCAAATTAACTCTAGCTTCAGAGGGACTTCCTAGTGACGTGGACACCTTGCGTAAGTTGTATTATCGCTACCACAACGCATATGGTATTGGCTCAGCCGAAGTGGAAGCTGATCTTGCTGCCTTCAGGTCTTTCTTTTCATCCGAGAAACTTCAACAGCTTCAGAAAATTAGGGAGAGTCATGGCAAATATTTTTCCACTGGCTCTCCAAAAAGGAATCAAAATTTTTAACTAAATTGACGCGAACAGAGGATCAAGGACCCTCTGTAAAATTGGACGATGGCAAGCTTAGTGTTTTTCTTATTAATATTCAGTCCTTAAGACACAAAACAGATGAATTATTTCTCTTATTAGAAGAACTTAATTTTCCAGAAATTATTGCCATAACTGAGCATTGGTTAAATGTTGATGAGCCTGTGTTTATCAAAAATTACGCTACAGTAACTAGATTTAATAGAAGTAATTTATCTCATGGAGGTACTATGATAATGTCTACAAATAGCGACTTTTCGGCTGTAACTAAATTCGATAAACTATTGTCTGAAAAAGTATTTGAATTTTCCATTGTCTATCATAGTGCTTATAATCTTTATATAGTTTGTATTTACAGAACACCTGACGCTGACTTGCATATATTCAGTCAAAAACTACTGAGCTTGCTTGAATCCCTGCCTTTGAAAAGCAAGTTAATTTTATGTGGAGACCTTAATATTGACTTTTCCAATGTGTGTACTGCTCAAGAATCTCTTCAGTCCATTTTCGACTCTTTTGGCATAATCATGCATGTTGACTCACCAACCAGAATAACTAAAACTAGTTCTAGTACTATAGACTATGTCGTATCATCCTTCGATCCAAAATTCGTTGACTGTACTGTCCTTAATTCAGGTTTCTCGGATCATGAAGCAATACTAACAAAATTTTCGGCTAAATATAAGTGCAAAAATGCTTCGCGCAAATTATGCCGTATTTTTTCTGATAAAAATTTTCGTAACTTCAAGCACCTATGTCTAACAACAGACTGGTTTGTCCTATCTGACGATGTCAATATCGAATTTCCGAGATTTATAAAAACTTTATCTAACTTGGCATTCAAATCCTTTCCTCTTAGGCCTCTAAAAATCAAACAACATAAACCCTGGTCTACTAAAGGCTTACGTACATCTGCAAAGAACATGCGCTCACTATCCTACATAAAAAAATCATCGGACAGCGTCTTCTACCATGATTACGTAAAACGTTACAGAAAAATCTATCATAAGACTATAAAAGCTGCCAAGGACATTTATTATAATAGGAGGCTGGCCAATTCCGGTAATGTTGCTAAAGAAATGTGGTCTATTGTGAATGACTTAAGAAATAAGACCTCATCATCTAACACAATATCTATTTCACCCGAGAACCTAAATAATTACTTTGTAGATGTAGCAAAACATTTAAAGAACACCATAACTCCTTCCGATGACCCCCTCTCATTTCTCCCTAAGGCTAATATGAATTTACACAGTTTCTTCTTTACACCCGTAGTATTAGCAGAGCTTAACAGTACAATTAATGACATTAAAAACAAATCTTCATCTGGGGCTGATGGGCTTACTCTGAAAATGTGTTCGAACCTGCCGGAATGCACATTGAATCATTTTATCACTTTAATTAACAAATCATTCCAAAATGGAGTTTTTCCAAACTGTCTTAAGACGGCAATAATTGTTCCTCTGCATAAAGGAGGAGATAAAGATCAAGCTTCGAACTATCGCCCAATTGCACTCCTTCCCACATTATCAAAGATCATCGAAAGATTGGTTAAAAAAAGGCTTCTATCTTTTCTTTTTAAATATAATATACTCTCTACCCATCAATTTGGATTTTTAAGTAACAAATGCACAAATGATGCCATGTTTTCCCTCTTTAATAATGTATACTCAAACCTGATCAACCATCACTCTATAGCAACAATTTTCTGTGATTTCTCTAAGGCTTTTGATTGCGTAGATCATAATATATTAACTAATAAATTGGAGTACTACGGTTTCAGAGGAGTGTCTCTCGAATGGTTTAAGTCGTATCTCAACAGCAGGACTCAGATTGTGAGGGTTGATACGTCGATGTCTTCTTGTAAACCAATTGAATATGGAGTGCCTCAAGGTTCAGTACTGGGCCCTATTTTGTTTCTGCTTTTTATCAACGACATTGCTAGTCTTAAAATTAGCGGTGAAATCTGCCTCTTTGCGGATGACACTAGTTTCACGTGGAGCAACCCGGATATTACGACACTTCATAGGACTGTATCTAGAGACTTAGTCACGATTAAATCTTGGTGCGATTCAAATCTCCTATGCCTCAATGTTTCTAAAACAAAAGTTTTATCATATAAAAGTACATTGCAATCTTTTGTACTTAATAATACCACTATTGAGGCCGTTGAATCTGTGAAATTCTTGGGGCTTATTGTAGACAACCGCTTAAAATGGGACTTGCACATCGATGCTTTATCAAAAAGGTTAAGTTCTGCATGCTTTGCGCTGAGATCAGTTTCCAAGGAGCTCAACTTGTCTACTTCTAGAACAGTCTATTATGCCATTTTTGAGTCGCATCTCCGATACGCCCTTCCATTCTGGGGTACGTGTTGTGCAACTCAATTTGAACGTATTTTTAAACTGCAGAAGAGAGCTGTTCGGTATTCACTGAGACTAAGCAGTAGGACTCATTGCCAGGATTACTTTAAAAAATTCAAAATATTAACTCTTCCATCCCTATTCATATTTGAATCTGTATCCTTAATCCGCAAGCACGTATCTTCTATTCCAGAGAGGCCATCTCACAACTATCCGCTTAGAAACACGGAGCATGATCTTTATCTGCCAACCCCTCGCTCAGAGTTGGTTAAAAGCTCTATACTGTACAATGCAAAAAAAATGCACAATCATCTACCATTTGAAATCAAATCCATAAGATCTTTTCCTGAATTTCGAAAGGTTTTGAAATCATACTTACTGGAGAGAGCCTTTTATGCAGTAAGCGAATTTTTTGTTCAAAATTGTTAATACTTAATATTAAGCTTCTTACACCCACTGGTTTAGTGAATATTATTTGATGTTTGATATCCTAAGGGTCTTTTGTAATGTAAAATCATCTGTCACACGAAATTAAATCTATAACGGCTTATCCCAGATTCAATTAAATACCTACTACCTAGGATAATGCCTTTTATGCAGTTAATGACTTTTTTCACTAAGGCACGTTTCTGCTCAGCTCACGCACTGGTTTATTGTTTGTACAAAATTTGTTATTGTTTTGTGATTTAGTTAGTGTTTACCTTCTGACTGAATTTACAGCTGTATGTTAACTTACTTTCTAACCGAATATACAGCTGTAGGTTTCATTCTGATATATATTTTTGTTTTATATTATATAAATTTGATTAATTTTAATTTAATTTTTAGTTTTGACTTTGTTTTGTTTTTGTATTGTTTGATTTTGATATTTTTATTTTGCTTTGTCTACAAAATTTATATTTTTTCGACAATAAAGCATTTCTCTCTCTCTCTCTCTCTCTCTGTTAAATAAAACAGTTATACTCAACAGATTGATCTGAAATTATGCATACACATTTAATTTTATTACAATGCATGGTTAGCTAAGTGACGACATTCTAAATCCAATATGGCGGATTCCCAAAAATGGTAGACTAGTTATTTTTTATGCACCCCCACATATATTTAATACTTCTATAATGCTAGATGGGTCTAGGCCACCGAAATGTGACAGTACAGACATACATATTTCTGTCCTTATCCATGTACAGTACTTCTGTTACACCTCTCGAGAATCAGCGTCAGCGTCGGAGAGTGTAACCGTCGTCAGCATACGACGTATTGCTAGAACAGTCGGAAAATCTTGTAAATAGTTTACAATAAGAGAGCCTTGCACCAGCATCAGCCTTATCACCATTCCAGTGGTACATTCGTTAGGCCATGTTTATGCCATGTGTTTAGAACATAGAGAGAGACAGTAGATCCGTGATACCCGCGCTTATATGCGCTAGCAATATAGGAGTATTAAATACTATGAGCTTTCATATCATATAAATTGTATAATGTAATAAATTGATGGGTTTGATTTAATTTAATGTTTATTGTCCTCTTTTTAGAGCATTTGAATAAAAGCTTGTTTTTAAACTATTAATTCATTTTCAAGTCGGAGACGGAAAAAACGAAAAACGGAATTAAACTTTTATTTTATCAATTCAATAATCCACATAACAATAAAATTGAAATACGTACGAAATGTACGTCACGGTTTATTATGTTTTCAAGTTTAATTTATGCAATTCATGCTTAGATGCATGTACAAAATATGAAAATTTACGTCTGTTTCGGAATGCATAGGAAAGTATTCTATAATAATTACTGATATGACCTGATTACCTAGAAACAATATATTAATATAGAGATAAGCAGCCGTATTAGTAAACAACTCTAAGTTAGATACTAGTTTAGTTTGTTTGTCAATAACTATGGTAACGTTAATAACATACGTAACAGTTTTAGTATCTTATTAAAACAATCACATAAAAAAAATCCCGATGGCCTGTAGCCAGTGGAAAGGTAAATTTCTCAAAATTCATTGAATTGCAGTTTGAACAACCTTTTCATTGGTATACCTATATGTCATCACATGTATATTGCGGTATGTATCAGAGCCTTGCAGTTAGAGGTTTTTGTTTTGGCTGTTAAATATAAAGCAGCCCGGGTTCGCTTTCCACTTCAAGGCAGATTTTTTTTTCGCCTATTTCTTATCAATAAATATACTATATATTTTTTAAATCAGGGTTTATTGTAAGATCTCCAGAAAATGTACAATTACATCAAATTTATATTGTGTTCATATTTTATCAATATTTCTTTTTTTTTCTGTGCATTATATGGAAAATTGCTTCGAACAAAAGATGTAGGTACTGATTATATCTATAACCTAAAATTATTTTTGATGATATTTACACTACGGCTCTTTTTTGCCCAATAACGAACTCGCCCGAGATATTTAGGAGATTGATTTTTGTAGCAAATTTGAAATTGATACCTCCAAAACTGCGACCTCTATCGGGTTAACAAATTTCGTAATATCCCATATATATATATATATATATATATATATATATATATATATATATATATATATATATATATATATATATATATATATATATATATATATTTATATTGATTTTGTATAAAGATGTTCTTGGGGATGCAGTCATATATTCAATAAAATTCTTAGATTAGATTAGATATAGATGAAGGAATGGTCTTAACTGATTTTATAGTAATTAACTTAGAATCTTAGGTTTCCATAAACAATAGAAATATTTAGATCAACTTATTAGTGAGAGAAATTTAGTTGATCAAAGAGAATTAGTCTTTCAAAATTCATTATATGTTTATTTGAGATTAAATGTATAATCTATATTTATGCCTAGATTAAGAAAAAAATTAAACGATAATCTTAACAACGCTTTCCACCCGAGCCCTTCATGATTGATTGTTTTAGGTAAATTTCTTATAGAAATTTACCTATTGCGATCGTTCACACTTTTGAATTTCGAAAAAATTTCAACCGCATGTTGTTATATGTCTATAAATTAGTCCAAAAAAACATTTGGTTCAAAAGTTTTTATATATATATAAAGATGTTCTTGGGGATGCAGTCATATATTCAATAAAATTCTTTGATTGAAGCCGAGCTTTCGAGAATGTTTATTCTCTTCTTCAGGGCAAACTAAAAATCGTTACAAAATTATTTCAACAACAACTTAATAGTATTTTAAAAATACTTACAATCGTGTATTTAGAATCAATTAGCCAAAAACAGGAAAGATTTCATAGCCATCAATTACAAATATCATTATTTATATTTCTCATGGTAACACAATAAGTAAGAAAGTATCTAGATTTAGTTGATAAAAATGAATATTACTGAATGATCTTTATATGTTTGTAGCTATTTGAACAAGGAGCATAATTAAATTAAAATTATTATTAAGGCAGATACAGGTTTAGTTTTTTAAAAAAATATGTAATTTAAGAATATTGTATAAATACTTACATATATACCCATACATAGATTAAATTACTTTTAGTCTGGGCTTGAGCTGACAGTTAAAAGAAAAAGATATATAATATTATTTAAAATTTCTATATAAGTGTAATCATATTCTCTCACAATATGAAACATATAAACATGATTATTCTGAAAAGTGCACTAATACTTATTCACTCAGAAAGGCCGATTTCTCTCACTAATCAACCTCTAAATTTTTGAGTGAAATAGATGTTTTGAAATCCTAAAATACTCTTCAATGTTCTTTCAAATATTGATCTAAATATTTCTATTGTTTATGGTTATAAATGGATTAATCTGTATGGGATATATGTACCTATATATAGATGAAGGACTGGTCTTAACTGATTTTATAGTAATTAACTTTAGAATCTTAGGTTTCCGGCTGTGTTCCGGTTGAACAGGAACTCGGTTCAGAACTGTACTTACTGCTCATGCGTATTTCTATATTCTTAAGCTGAAATAAAAGATACGGATACCGCGGTTGCCGGTAAATTCCTCGAATGCAATTGCTCGAAAATCGTATTCCTCGAATGCTCCATTGTTCTAAAAGCAAATTCCTCGAATTCCCCAAATCTATATACGCTGAAGAAACTCATTCACAAAAATGTAAGTATATTTTCCTTTTCTCAAAATACAAAATCCAGGAATTTCTCTAATTATATGGATGTAAGTACTGATGACACCCATTAACAAAATTATACATACATAAATTACTTGAAAGTATTAACGTAATCCCAATAACCCTGTATTATGGTATACATATCCAAATATTATTGTATTTTACAATTAGTTTCAACTAGAATTTGTAATAGAAAATTTATTGGAAGTGCGACCATAGTAAAAAAATGTAAATGCCGGGCTCGTGTTATTACTGTGGATGGACAAGTGTCTTCTATAAGAACAACCACAACCATAATGCCGACGCTGCACAATTACAAGCAATGGCAGTTAAGCAGAAAATAAGAGAAAATGCAGAAAACACCAGAGAATCACCACAATACATTCTCTCCCAATCTTCTTTGAACCTAGAAGGAGCTGTTAGTAGAGCAGTTGCTAATGTATGTGGTTATATACGTGGAATAGCACACAATTTATGGTAGTAAAAGCATACATTTTTATTAATTATGTACACGTTATTGTTACAGCAAATAATATTTAGATATTGCAATTCTTTAGTTTTTTAGAGCAATTTGAATTTTGCACAATTTTCATGTCGAGCAATTGCTTACCTAGAACTGAATACCCAGTACAGTTCTGAACCAAGTTCTTTTTAAACCTGATCAAAGCTAGATGGGCTGACCATCTGATTTGTGGCTTAACTATTATACAGTTGTTATATTAGAATTCCCTAAGAAAAGTACTTTTCAGTGACATACGCTGATTGTCAACAGCTACTCTGATCTTCGAGATATGACGTTATTGGAGATTCTTCAAACGAAATATCTATAAAAAATTTGCATTTTCTGATAGTCAAATTTCTCAACAATGACAACAATTTAAATGATATATTGTTTGGTGAGTGTGGGACATATGGTTTTTTAAATAATAAACTAAATAATAACATTGGAGGAGTATTAAATATTTATGAACTAATGAAAATCAAATTTTATAGTTAAGCCGGAAATAAGATGTATCCACACATTTGCCCATCACTTTGTAGGATAGTAAAAGGACTATAAATAATAAATGGTTACTGTGTTTTATCCTAAGGAGATAGACATATACCGTCATGAACTTTTCTCTAAGATTTTTGGAGAATTACAATTCTATAATACAATATTTGGACTTATCTCAAAACTTAGTTAGCGTACGCCATAAAATAACCCGAAAACATTTTTTTCGACAACTGGATCGAAAAACTTAGTATTGCGGGGTTTAGGATACAAACAAAAATGAGAAAATATAGTAACAGATAGCGACTTTATTTTATAATATGAAGAGATATTCAAAATAATCTTGGTTAAAGATGATGGATGGAAGTTGTGTTAAGACAGCAACCAAATATCATCCCATTTATAACCAGGTGCTCCATGGTAGGTATGAATTAAAATGATCGAAGCAAATATTGCCGTCAACGTTTCCAGGACATGTCGGCAGCTGAATCATTACAGGCGTACGACAATATATATATGATTATGAAATTGAAAGATGAATTGTGGCATCTGCTCTGCTGATGCCAATGTAGTTTTCGGCTCTTCGATGTTCTCGTTTTCCCCTTTTGTCGCGGGCCACACTCTCTAGAAACAGTTTTCAAGTAATTAAAAAGAATCGCTCGAATTTCGGTAGACGAGGGGGCGTTTTTATGTATGTGAAACTCCACTGGTCGTGTGGTGCTTTTAGAGAGGTCTTATTTGCACACACGAGTAAAAAGAAAAAGAAGAACAACAAGCGGAAGTTGGGTATCGGGTTGCTCGATTGTTGTGGCAGCACGCGTCTACGTGCTTGCGGGAATATGCGATCAAGTACAGGGTTGGGTTTCACTATGGAAAAATCAAGAAGATGGTGGTAATAATGGCATGGGATCGTGATGGTTTAATCACTGTACCTACCCACTAACTCTGTCAGGGTGAAGTTGAGAGTTTGTGCAATTGAAACAAGTGAGAACAATGTGTCCAACTGATGAAGGACTTTTTTTTGAAAATACAATAGACTATAGGGAATATACTAACAATAGTGTGATGGTGATAACGCTGCTTGTACAACATTCTGTCAAATCTTGTAGGACCAGATGCATGAGTTTTACACTTTTGAATGAAAATTAGTCAAAACGTATGTAAAACATCCTTTACAAAATATCATGGAAAAAATTGAATCTTTAGTTCTACTCGACAGATGACGGGTATACCGACAAACATTGACAATTATTGCTTTTTCTTATTTCTTCTTAAGTAGATTTTACCAAACCAAAATGTTAAATAATACGTACTGACATACCCAATTTTTATCAAAAAATTATAAAGTAGGTATAATAAATTATTATTCAATATTTGCATTCATCCAGGAAGTTAAGAAGTAATCTTCTTCAACACTACGGAGCTGTTAATAATATTGAAATTACTATTCGACTACTTCCACTTCTTTACCAAATAATGTTAAACGATTGATTCCTACCGAACTGTACGAATTATTCAATTGGTTATCCTGCTACCCTAGACCACTGGTTGTTTAAAGGTCTTTACAATCCTAGATAATAAATATTGAAATTACAAAGTGCATTTCAAGTGCCTAAGAATTTAATTACATTTGGAGGAAAGAATAAAAATTCACCAAATTTCCGAAATAATCATTTTATTTATTATTATTTTTCAAATTATATTTCTGTGTACCTTCTCATTAATATATATTATGATTTATAGTTTTAGGATTAATAATAGTTAATCTACTAATGAACACGTTAGGTTAGGAATTTATTATGGAATTATGGATTTTCGTTTTAATTAGGTACTTGGCACTTCCTAGTTTATAAGCTGAAATATTGTAAAGATACATATCCAAATAAATTTATTTTTATTTAGGTAGCAAGAAATACAAGAAAATATTTTTTTTCTCGATAATACAAGGTATGAGGATTTTTGTACACTGAGACTTTGTTTGTCCTTTGATGTAATTTCTCGTATTGTAGGTTTTTCTGTATATCGGTTATAATTACTTTACACTATTCAGCACAAAGTGCGGTTTGTATATGATGTTTAATTCAATATTTCTGTGATTAACAATACATAAATTATTTTGTTTTTTCTTCACTAATGAAATCGACCCTATTTAAAAAAATATATGCTCATTTTACTTTTATCGGAGATTATGATTATTGACCCATAAAGAGGCCTTTTGTTTGATTTACACATTTTATTGAAATATTTTTTTATCTCTGGAACCTTAACTAGGTATTTATCTATATTTATAAAAAAAATTAGTTGAAGAACATATAAATAATGTTTTCTTTCTTTTCCGGAGACTCTACCTATGAGGCCGTTGAAGTTTTCATAAAACGTTCATTCAAAGTACCTATACAATTTCAAATTTTCGAGAAAAAATCACTCTTTACTACATTTGGAGGGTATTTTTGAGGAGAATGACTCTTGAATGGGGTCATTTATCAGCAATCCCCTTTATGATGAAAAAGTATCCCAAAAATCGAAGCTCTATGTGAAACAATGAAAAAGTAAACATACAATCGGACTGTCTACTACAGTCTACACAATTTGCTATCTTTAGCGACACCATAAGGTTTCTCTTTTACTTTTCTTTACGTAGCTGTAATAATTGTTAGAATACTGCATAGAAATTCTATCAAAGCATTTAACTTCCCATGATTTAAATTATCTTATAAAATAATTTCGACATTATAAAGAGAAACTATACCTACAACATAATAACAAGCACAGATAATATATCTTCTTGCTTCTCACCGAACATCATAAATCAATAAGTTAATAAATTTGTGCTACGAAATGATATCCGAGATGCTCATAGTTCATAGTTATATTGATTACCTTACGTAGTGAGCCTAACAATATTCAGAAGATTTCTTCTGCACAGATCATTATTTATTTTGTTACTTTGATATTTTTCCCATGTAAAGCCACGTTGCAGCTGAAAACGTGACTTGTAAAACTAATAATATCCAGCAATAATTCCCCGTAAAATGAACGGTTTTACTTTTATTATTTCATTTTCAATACCTATGTCGCAGCAACAACATTTGGTCACCATACTTATCCCGAAATTTTTATTATTATTCTGAACAACAGATGTGGTTCTTCAAGAAACGTGGGAGGTAGTGGACGTAATAAAAACGATGTAAACACTCATCAACTTAAAGATAGAAATAGATGTTCTTTGGAATCCTCGATTTTATTTAAGTCCTCCAATTAAGAGAAGAAAATAATTATACCGAGCGATCCAAAAAAAAACATTCGCAGTAGGTATTAGAAAGGGGGAGCGTGTCTTTACTTGAATCATGTGCAATTGCATTTATATTGATTGAAACATCACTTGTCACTTTTAGCTTCGTATCTGTATTTGGCAAAGACATGTTCTCATTTTCAAGTTCTACTGGGGATGAGTTTTTTTTTTGGATCGTTCCATATTTTTTATAGGGCGAAGTGGAAATATATGCAAATTTGTAACCTGTTGATCTTGATGATTACAGAAAAAATAAAAAAATAAGTTATAATTCTTTATTATAAGAAAAAAATACAAAAAAATATCTAATTTTTAATAGAAGGCAGTAACAGAACGTATATTATTCCATTGTAAGTTTATTTTTCTTTTGTATGTAACCCCATTCTGCATGATGAACGTGCACGAAGAAGCCCTACGTATGATAGACTAAAAAAATATTTTTCTATATTTTTTGTTAGATCTTGTCGAACATACGAAATTTTTACTGGAATATGTCTTGATAAATCCATCGTTTTTTTAGTAAGGGTTCTGAATAAGTCGAAAATGTATTTCCATTATTTCAGGACCTGCTGCTTATAATTTTTAATGTATCAATAATTAAGAAATCAAGTGAGATGAGTTAGTAGAGGAAATGAGCCATATATAGAATATGTTCCTTATATGGAATACCGTAAAACTGAAGAAACCAAGAGTGGCAACACTGCAACAATATCACCAATACGTTTTCACGGCTAGATGTAACTACTGACAGTACTTATAAACTATTCAACGGAGGTGTTGTGATTTCGCAGTCCAATTTGTTTTTACGCGAAATCGTAAATTATTTAAGGTAGGTATTTGAAATTTTGATATACCTAGTTAGAATAGATACAAAAATGTCCCATTGGTTCTTGTACTTTTGTATAACTTAAGATTCTGATATGGCAATCTAAGATTAGCTTGTTGTAAACATGTGATTGTGGTCAACAAAAAGAAAGATTGCCGGGTACCTAATATGGAATAGTACGCTGTTCCTATTTTAGAATATTCCATATTAGGTACCCTCTGTTTTTATTAGAATTTCATGAAAAAAACTGCAAAAGCTTTCTGTTATAATTAGGTATATCTAAGAAAATTAATTATCAACCTTTTTACAGAAGAATATCATGGGCCGTACAAAATGGAGAAAACAAGAAATGGTTCGTGCAATCGAAGCTTTGCGAAATCTTGAGATGGGATACAAAGAAGCGGCAGATATATTTAGTGTTCCACGCGTTACCTTATTTCGTCTATCAGCTAAGTCAAATGCCACACCAGCCCAGGCTGTTGAAAAAAAATTAGGAAGATCCTCGGTTTTACCACAAACGTTAGAAGTCCAGCTGGTAGAATATCTGTTTCTGATGGAGAAAAAGTTTTACGGATTAACACGAAGTGATGTTAAGCGGATGGCTTATCAGCTTGTTACCCTGAATAAATTACGAAACCCATTCTCCAAAGACAATGAAGCGCTGGAAGAAAATGGTTGAGTTTATTTCTGAAGCGTCACAAAGACCGAATATCAGTCAGAAAGCCAACTGGAACGTCCATTCATAGAGCCAAGGGCTTCAATAAAGAAAGCGTGACCCACTTTTTTGATATTTTGGAGGCAGCATTTGAAGATCACGAATATCCAGCTGATAGAATATTTAACGTGGATGAGACTGGCTTATCTATTGTTCAGTCCAAAGTCCAAAATGTTCTTGCGCTTAGGGGTACGAAGCAGGTAGGAGCCTTAACATCTGCGGAGAGGGGCTCTTTAGTTACGGCAGTCTTGTGTATGAGTGCAGGAGGAAGTTTTGTTCTACCATTTTTAATCTTCCCCAGAAAAAACACGAATGTTTTATTGGAAAAGGGTGCGCCTCCTGGCTCAAAAATTGTTTGTCACCCAAGCGGGTGGATTCAAACCCACATTTTTACTCAGTGGTTCCTACATTTTATCGAGAAGGTCAAACCATCACAAAACGACCCTGTGTTGCTAGTGTTAGACGGACACCACTCGCATTGTCGTAATTTGGAAATGATAAATTTGGCAAGGCAGAATTTTATTGAAATCGTGTGCTTGCCCCCTCATTCTACACATCACATGCAACCATTAGACAAAACGTTAATGGGAACTTTGAAAGCCCATTAGATATAGTGAGGAGTTAAGATTATTTTTGAGATCTAATCAAAGAGCAATCACACATTTTGACATTGCGGAACTATTTGGAAAGGCATACCTAAAAGTGCAAACTGGGGCAATTGCCGTTAACGGCGTTAAAAAAACAGGAATCTTTCCTCTTAATGGGCATGTCTTCACAGATAGCGATTTTCTTGCTGCAGAATATTGAGGAACATGAAGCCACAGCAGATGAAAAAACTGCCGTCAATAGTGTAGCAGCAAGGGATTTTATTGGACCCAAGAACATTTTACCCGTGCCAACTTTTAAGACAAAGAAAGGGCCTCGAAGAGGAAGGGCATCCGGAAAGGCGGCAATTATAACCTCATCTCCATATAAAGATGAGTTGGAAACTTCACTATATTCGGTATCTTCAAAAGGAGCCAAAACAGTAAAGCGTAAAGTGTTAGCAGAATCATCAGATAACCTAAATCGACCATCCTGTAGTGGCCTTCATCGACGCCAAACAAGTGCTTCAAAGGAGGCGATCATTCATGATTCCTCTTCAGAATCAGAATCCGTAAGTTTCAAAGACAATTCGTCTGAGGATGATGACATGCAGGACATTGGAACCGAAAAAACACAAGAAGATGATGCTATTTGTTTCTATTGCAGTGGAAAGTTTTTGGAGGATAGGAAAGGAGAGAAGTGGATAGAATGCCTTATCTGTAAAGGGTGGTGCCATATCGATTGTTCGGGATGTGAAACTGATAATTTCATTTGTGAGTTTTGCAAAGAAAATTAGTTTTTATTAGAACTTCTTTTATTTTATTTTTTTTATTGTTTATATTTCTCTTGTTTAAAATTAATCTTCGTTCTGTTGATGTATTTGTATAAGTATATAAATTTATATATGATTTAATAAATGTTTTTAAAGAAATACTTGTCTTTTACTGATTCATTTTTAAACGCATTATTTGCCTACCTATTTCCGTATTGCTCTATTCCATATTAGGATCATAGCATATACCATATTAGGTACATATTCCACATTAGGTGCATAATTACCCTTTCACAAAGATTATTTTTTGCAGATCCCGATATACATTTTTTTATTTCTAATATTAGAACATGATAAACAAAATACTAAAGTACGTTTTTGAAAAAAAATCAAAACCTCCTTTCAAAAAATAAAAAAAATACAAGGCAAAAACAAAATGGCATACCATATTTGGTACTTCCCCTCTACGCGTGGAATCGTAAATGATGTATAGAAGCAGCTGATTACTAGTTAAATAGGTTATAATAATCATTTATTATATTCGACTTTAAAAATATTTCACATAAATAAACAAGCTCGTATTGTCATTGGTTTGATTTACAAGTAACGTCATCATTAAATACGAATCATAACCTATAAAAATGATAATGTCCCTTGTTGTGTTTGCAAACGTTAATTAAGAATCTATTTGACAAGTCTGTGAGACTGCACTATCCAAACTGATACATTTCAAAATAATCTCTGTATAGATATACATTATCTACGCATTCTCAATGTCAAATGATGTTGGAAGGTCAATAAGAACGTCACTATAAAATCCCTAGCCCTAGCAGATGACGTAATTACATTGCTCATTTAAATGGACTATACCTTCCCACTCCCCATTAATAAATATTATGGTACTTTTATACAATCACGATTCCTGGTGTACTTCATATTGGAGTATAGAACTTAAGCATGTTACACTTGGGTATAAAACCTACCTACCATCCATGTTATTTTCCACTACTGTGAATAAAAAAAAACAAGTCACTGTTACATTATACTTTTCATTGCATCATTTAATGAAGTCGGTCCTAGTTTAAAAAAAGTTAGTTATTCACCGAGAAATACTAACGTGCTCTGATTTTCATGATTCTTTTTTAATTTGAAAGAGAAGTATTGAGAATTGGTCCTACTGAAAAAAATCGAAATTCAAATTTCCTTCCCCTCAAAAACTTCATCCAAAGCAAGGCAATTTTTTTAGAAAATTGAAAATCCAGTACCATTTAAAATTCATATTTACTACATTTACATTTACATTTATTATTAAAAATCACAGTTACAGCAGTGGGAAAGTCGGAAATTTGTGTGTCGCCGCTATGTAGTGGAGGCATTTTTTTAGAAAATTGAAAATATGAAGCGGCCAAACTAAGGAAGATATTTAAAAATACGGTTTCCGAGTTACAGCTGTGGGAAACTCAGAAATTTGTGTGTCGCCGCTATGTTGTGGAGGCATTTTTTAAGAAAATTCAAAATATGAAGCGACCAAATTAAGGAAGATATTTAAAAAAACGGTTTCCGAGTTACAGCAGTGTAAAGTCTGAAATATGTATATTTCCGCGATGTTTTGAAATCTATGAACAAGTGTAAGCAACGTATTATCATGTTCTTTGGTGAACGATGAATGATTCTGATGATTAATGTTACACTCAAAGGAGTGAAATAAATATTTAAAAAAATGAACCGAGTTTATTAGTTGGTGCAATGAAGAATATAGAATAACATTAATTCTATTGGTTCTGGTACTTTTGAGGTTAGTGCCAAAAGTTTTCAATCTAACTAGAACTGCACAACTTCAAAATTACAAGTACCAATAGAATTAATATTATTTTGTATTTTTCTAAACAACTAATAAAGTCGGTCCATTTTTATATTTATGTTTACTTATATTCAATTATTTGAATATACCTACAGCGGCAACAATCTTGCACCTTTATAATGCTGTAACTCGGAAACCCCTGAATATTCTTGAAAATTTCCAATTTAATTTAGAAATGATCTTTAATCTTGTCTGTGAAAAGCCCCTCTTCTCCTCTTGGAGATTTATTTTTTGGAGGAAAGACATAACGGATTTTAAAAGTGTTTAAATATTTTTAACAATAACAAAGAATAGGCCCGCTTTGATAGGTTGCTGCACTAACAAATACAAAATAGTAAAAAAAGTGTTAATTCTGTTGATGATGGTAATTTGCATGTTGTGTAGTAGAGTAGGTAGATATAAGGTTTTAGCACTTTTTTTTGTTAAAAATAGTCATCATAATCGTTGAACGTTCAGAGATTTGAAATATTTCACACTATCCAATTAAACTGTTGACGGAAATGATCTTCTCTTTAATCCTGCCAAATAATATTTTCAGTTTTCTTGAAAAATTGTAGTTTTCAGCATTCCTCTTTTAAATGAAAGAAATATCATCAAAATCGGAACACGTTCACTATGCAAACATCGCATTCATAACTACACAAAAATGCAAACATACATTCAAATTGTGTATCTCCGTCGTTGGACGATTAAAAACTGTTTCAACAAACTAATACTCTAGTAGCACCTTAATAGAAACATTCAAATAACAGTTTCAGATCCATTCTAAACGTTTGAAGTAGAGACAGATCGTCCTCAATATTTTTTTTAACTCCCTGGAAATATCTGGATACAAACAAGAATTCTCCTCAAAAGCTTTAGTATTAAGTACGACGGTTTAATGAAATCAGTGAAAATAACAATAAAAAACTTTTCTTAAGATTGTTCATGATGAGCCAGCCAGACTCTCCCCCTTAAGCTGTTGATTTAACCAATTCATATGTCATGGCCTAGGATTAACGAAGCGAAAATTATTATTACATGCTATTATATGGCACAGGAAACGACATATTTTGGTGACAAAAGCCAATTCACGAAAGACAAAAGCGACATACCGTCATTCGGGTCGTTCGTTGCTCGGAGCGGGGGCGTCTTTTATGATCTCTGATGAGGATAAACTGTGGTAATGAGCTAGACAGGAAATGACTATGGGACTCGTTTTAATTGTTTTTGTTTGTTGAAATTTTATTATTAATGCTAGTCAGGCGTGCACACCTCTTATTTGAAAATAATTGGAATAATTATATGAAAATTTTTTAAAGGAATTTCTTCCAAATGAGACATATTTCATTACAAAGGAATTGCTGAACAACAAAGATACACTCACCTACAAAAAACCCGGCGAGCACAGCTTTTACACATTTTTAAATTTAGCTAGCTCTTGAATCACTTATTTGATTTTGATGATTTTTGACCGACGAACCCCGAACGGAGGAGGTATACAATTCGACTGTCTGCTTTATTTTTTTTTTTTTTTTTGTTCGTGCGCGCCTTTTATATAGTAGACGATCTCCGATTTTGATGATTTTGGATTCATTTGAAAGAAGGGGATTGAGAAATGGTCCCATATTCATAAAAACGCAAATCCGAAATCTCCTTCCCTCCGAAAACCGCCCCCGAAGGGGTGGTGGGGGCGAATTTTCTCGAAAATCGAAAATCTGAGTTGGTATAATTAAAGATAGGACAATATCCGGAAACGTTTAAATTGAACATTTTTTCAAAAGTGTTACGGTTTTCGAGATAGACGCATGTTAAATATGTATTATTGCTATGTGGAGAGGACAATTTCTTTCGAAAATAGAAAATTTTTCGATACTACATGAAAGATATAATTATTTGTAGCAACATTTATAATGAACATTTTTTCCTTTTCGAGTTAAATCGGTGTTAAATGGTAACAACTAAAATATTCAAGCGTATTTCCGCCGCGATGTTCTGAGATCTCAATAATAACCACTACAAGCAAGGAATATACGTGGGTAATAGGATAAGTATTATCTTCATTGATATGGTATAGTGAACGTTCAACGATTTTCGGGACTAATGTTACACTCAAAAGTGTGAAATAAATATTTTTTACAAAAAATTGGACCGACGTTATAGTTGATGCACTGAAAAGTATAAAATAATATTACTTCTATTGGTGATGGTACTTGTGAAGTTGGTGCCAAAAGCTATCAATCTAACTGCAACTGCACAACTTCAAAAGTACTATCACCAATAGAAGTAATATTATTTTATACTTTTCAGTGCATAAACTATAACGTCGGTCCAATTTTTTGTAAAAAATATTTTTTTTATGAATTACTAGAAACCCGCTCTTGTTTCGCACCAAAATCGTTATTGTTCGTCAACCTTAGGAGATAGACATATACTGTCATGGACTTTTTTATCGCTCTTTTTAAGATATACAATTTCGTAGTACATTATTTTGATTTAACTCATAAGGTTTACCCAGCGTTTGCAATGTAAGCGCCCACAGATATGTTTTTTTAAACATTACATTATAAAATGTATGTTATTCTCTATTTCTCTATTATCATATGAATGTATTATATATATAAACCTTCCTCTTAAATCACTCTATCTATTGCATTAAAATCCGTTGAGTAGTTTAAAAGATCTAAGCGAACAGACAGCGGAAGCGACTTCATTTTATACTATGTAAAGATAAGTCATTTCTGTGAACATACTGTTTTAGATATGTTAATTTAGATTTTAATTATAGAAAGTACTGGATACATGAATGAGCAGAAGTTTTTTCTTGAAATTCGCAACACCCTGGATTAGACCCGTGTTCTATAAACATTTTGGTGCTGGAACGTACGTTTAATTTCTCAAAGCCAGTAAAAATATGAAAATTTCAGAATAAGATAAAGCGCTAATATTGGGTATGAGTTTCTATCGTGAAAATAACGACTGCACGGCGTAGAAATAGTTGACGAAGTGGGTGTAGAACGAATGGTTTGGCCAGCTTGAACTCATGTTCTCAATTCCATTGATCATTTCTGGGAACAATTGCAAATTTGTAGCCGACCTTCTTCGCCTGGCAGTCTCCAGGAGTTCCAAATGGCAGTACTTACATGACGAACTCGTTGCAATTCCCTATAACATTTATTACTGATATTCTTATTAGATTTAAACATAAGTTTCAATAATACAACTCTTTTGTTTTATGCGTGTTTATAATTATATTCTTTAAAAGATTGTAATTTCTTTTATATCAGAGATAATAACAAGAATAAAAAACAAAAATGTTCATAAAACATGAAGCGACTCTTTGACACCCCTCATGTAGTTGCTGTATTCCACAGTGTGTTGCAAATCGTATTGTTACCGAATAAATTGAGTTATACTTCACAAAAAAATCATTAAAATCAAATGTGCGGTTCGAGAGATAGCCTATTTTGAAAATGTGTCAAATTTTAGGAGGCCGTTTTTTTGGAAGTCATTGTATTTTATGACGTACGACCTGTCCATGACCAAAAGTTGGTCATGGGCGTAACGTATCTAATCTGTGTGTCAATCATACTATATATTATATACTAAATATGAAGTTATGACATACCAGTCTACATCAACTGCTAAAATATTGAGAATCTTCCAAGTTCGTGCTCCTTTCCGTGTTAGTCTGTGCTTGTTAAAAATTATTATCCTCAACTGCACTGTAAGTTTTTTTTTCATTGTTAGTGTAGAATTGGCACTCTGTACTATTAATGACACAATTTTTTCAGCCTTGAAAAAGGTAATAAATTTTACCGAAAGCTTGGGTAGCAAAAAGATTCTACTTATTTAAGCCCCAAATCAACTCAACAGGATTCCCAAATTCTCTTTGAATTACTATATTATATATATATGTATCTTCTCGTCACAGAAAAAAATTGTGTAGTATACACGGGAACTATATTAGATTTCCGCTTCGCGTCGGCCGACAACACAACATCGAACTAAAATCTAAGACTTTTCTCCCTTGTATAATAAATAACTATTTTTCTGTGACGGGAAAAAAGATTGACATTTTATCTCTGTTGACAGGTGACAAAGTGGGGAAAAAGTGAGTACTTTTTTCTCTGGTATAAATACCTATATATTATATGTACACATGTGCACACATTGTATAATAAATAACTGTTGAATTTGAATTCAAAATAAGCCTTTAAATCCAATAGTGTTTCATACCCATTCATAATAATATGATCTCCTATCAGATTCAATATAAAATAAAAAAAAATTAGGAACATGTATAGATAACACCTTGAAAGAACCTGATTTATAATGTTTGAATGAATTTCATTTGGTAATCTATCAAGTTCAATATAATAAAATTTCACTTTTACTTCATGAAGTCTTCCTCGAAATGTATTGCCTGTCACAATACAAGGGTTATCTTTTCGTATTATCTACAGAGATAATTTCGTGAAAACTAAATCCATACTCAAACCGTCAGAAGCATGAGCATTTAAATTATGAGAAAAACGAAATTGAAATCCGCATGCTTCACAACAGAACTAGAGCGCTGTATACATAGAATTAATACTCCTAGAACGCTAGTATATAAGAGTATATAAGCAAATCTACTCACGAAGAAAGAGAGACAACAAATCCATGTATTAGAAAGAAATAATAGGGTTTAGAGACTATTGCGCATGTGTCAAAGAATGATATTAAGGGTGTTCGAGCAGCGGTTCAAAACAGTCCCAAACCGTCAGACGCCTGCGCACTTCAATTTACGATGAAATAATTTATTCCCAACTACTAGTAAGATGTTCGAGCAGTAGTTTGACAATTTCCAAACTAGTCCGGACTCAGTTTGAGACAGGCGCAGTTGAAGCGTCTTCTTCTTCTTAGAGTATAGTGTTCTCTGTTGTTGGAGAAATATTTTTCAGAGGACACTACCACAGTCCTAAACTAAACCCTGGCTTTGTGTTTTGTCCATCAGTCTTTAATTGATGTTCTCTCTTATCTTTGGTCATGAAACATATCTATCGGCATAGTTATTTGGTCTATGACGACGAAATTGTAAGATAGTGGAAGGGGTAGTTTGCAAACTGCAGTTTGGTGTTCGAGCAACAAAATCCCAAACCACTTGGACAGTGTTTCAAACCACACATGCGCATTTTAAACAGTTATCAAACCGTCCCAAACTACTGCTCGAACAGCCTTTATAGAACGGCATGTCAAATGGTACCTACAGGGGTCAATAAAAAAGTTTTGTTTTCACATTGAAATATTATTTTTTATTTTTTTAAACTATAAAACATTTCCATTGTGTTAAATAATCGTTATAGGCTCGAATATAAAAAAAAATCGCCACTTTTGTATATTTACCTAGTAGATAAATATTACTAAAATATATGCATATATATGTATATATTATTTATATACATAAATCAGGGACCCTTACTGGATCGTTTTACTACCGATACCGAAAGTTTTTATGGGGTTTAAGCCAGTTTATTAAAAAATAAATTCTTTTGTTCTATTGGTTTAGAAAATAAATATATTTCCAATATATTTAATTTCAATATCAGCTAATATTTAAATTTTCTCAAGTCAATTTAGATAGAGTTGAACTAAAGTACTTAAAATTGATAAGAAATTTTCAATCAAATAATAACTTAACTACTTTTGTCCTGGTGAGGATAATAACTCTATAAAATAAAACATTAAAAAAATTACCTATTGCGATCGTTCACTTTTAAATTTTGTTCTTTGTAAATGTTTTAACGGTCGCCATTTTGAAACTACTTACTCGATAATGGCCAATAACGTCAGCCGGGATTTTTAAGAGATTGACTTTTGTACCAAATTATTTGAACTTGATACTTTCAAAACTGCGACCTCAATCGTGTTAACATATTTCGTAATATCTCATATATATATATATATATATATATATATATATATATATATATATATATATATATATATACATATATAAACAAAAAGGTTTTTTAGACTTACTTATAACATAACAACATGCTGTTTAATTTTTTTGGAAATTTGCGAACGATCACAACAGGTATATTTCTATAAGAAATTTACCTAAAAATAATATTAACAACAAAAAGAATAATTAATTTTCGTCGTGTTTGGTGCTTATCCATGGTATATCATATATTATATGAAACATAACGTCTAATCGATGGCATCTTCCACGAATTTTATTTTACCACAGGAAACAATTTATATCAAAGGCGTCCAACAACCAGACTGGCATGGCATTGTTGCCTAGTCTAAGGTACAAACTACAAAATGCTTTATTATAGGTACTCTTAATTTAAAAAAATATATAGTTTTTTTTGATATACATTTAAAGCATGATGAATTTTAAGTTTTTGATATATAAATCAAAAAATAATATTTGAAGGTAGATATTTACTTTCTCTTTTCTATTTAAAAATCTTCCAAAACGGGAAATTTCTTCAAGTTTGACAACACTGTTCTTAAGAAAAGTACATAAACGAATATATAAGATAGACTTTCGCGCAAGCGTATATCATCCGAAACCCTATTACTGTTTCTCTTTCTTCGTGAGGGACTTCTTACTCTATTAGCCTTCTAGGAGTATTATTTCTATGGCTGTATAGATGTATTATCGCCCGCCATTCCGTGTCCTATCTGTCTCTGTCAGTGGCACATAGGTATAGTTCGTTTTAACTGAGAACGGCATACGTCGTACATCTGCGCATAGACGAATTTTTATCAGTGGTCGCCCATACGGGCGAGAATAGCTTGCTGAGCGTCATTTTAGACACCTCCAGAAGCTTGCGTACTTAATAATAAATCTGGGGATTACAAACTCACTTGAGAAGATTGTCTGAAAACTTATGGTCAAATGTGTAGAAAATTTCTATAAAGATAATTCTAATTATGCTTAACAAATTATTACAAATAATCACAGTTTTAATAATAATTTCAGAAAAGAAAGGATTAAAATTAAACTTACTTGAGTCATTAGAGATCAACAAGCGTAAACATTTGGGTAATCTCCTCAATGAACCAATCGATGGAAATTACAGCCCCCTACTGTATACATAGTTACTTACCTTAACAATCTTCAATACATAAATTAGACACTTTTTCTCTTAGTTAGTTAAGACTCACATTTGAAAAATGTACAGTGTGTGTCATGTGTTTAAATATATAAGTGGGCATTTCTTATCATTTTGTTTCAATTTAGAGTGTAAAGTATTGAAAATACACTTGGGTCGTCTTTTTATCTAGTTTTTGTATATACATTTAAGACGTTTATGTGCAGCTGAATGAATGTATTGCATTGCCCACTACCCACGTCACTGGTACATATTGAGATCTAGTTGGATCAAGTCACTAGTTACATGCCTAAATTCTTGGAGAATTGCATGGTAAGCGTCTAGACTTCGAATTGTTCACTTGGGCTAGGCCCCACTTGTAATTTTGTACGGGAATCGCAAGGTACTATGTACCGTAATTGTCGACGAGCTTCAATTTTATAAAGTCTGTTGTAAAACAGTTGAATAAACCTTTTTAAAAAAAGTAATTTCGGCTTGCACAACATAACTGGCGCAGTCATCCGGATCTTTTTTTCAAGAAAACTAAATTAAGTTTTTCCTGAAAAGTGAAAGTTCCAAAATAAATCTACAGTGTCCAGCAACCCTTGAAGTGACCAGCAACCTGGAGAAATCTTCTCGGCAGAAACCAAAAGCAACAAGTAGTAAGTGCCATATTCCATTTATTCTTTCATGTGCTTTACCTTGTGAATTGAACAAAAATATTACATGCGAAAACATACATAATAACGATAGGATCAGGAAAACATTATTGCATTTTTACTATTGATGACGGATAACATTTGTACTATAGAGTGTTCAGATTACGAATCCACACACTCATTTTCATTGCGTTCACTTAATTTGAGTGATATCCATTCGGAACAAAGTCTTAACAAGTCAGTCAATTCCGATAACGAAATAGATTTAACTGCTAATTCATCAATGGCCCCACCGACAGAATCATTAATTTCACCCGCCAAGAGCTACGGTGATGTAATTCCTAGATTCGACGGGAATCCAGATTCTCTCGAAGTGTTCATATGTCGCGTAGATAAATTCCACGCAAAATATGGTTCTACTATGGACGAAACACTGAACGAGTATACGTTCTGTCTAATCTTAAGCAAACTTAAAGATTCGGCAGAAAAATGTATTAGTACTAGGCCAGATATTTCTACTTGGGACGATTTAAAAATATCTCTAAGAACGAAATTCGGCGATCACACAGATCGTCAAACAATAGCACATAAATTTTTAAAGATATCCCACAGAGAAAACTTAGCCGATTTTATCGAAAGAATAAAAGATTTGCAAACGAAATTAAATTTAAAAATTAACGCTGATTGTAATTTAACTGAAAGTCAGAAGAAAATACATTTCGAAATTAATGATCAAACAGCGTTGGAAGTATTTTTTAATAATGCACCCCCAATGTTGCAAACCATTTTAGAAGTGAGACAATATAAAACTTTAGAGGAAGCAATACCTACGGTATTAAAGCATGTATCTAAACATACTCATTATGATACATTAGGTAAAAGTCAGCCAACACCTATTCGCAATTTTAATTCCTCGTTTCAAAATCATAGGCCAAACCCGACCCAAAGAAATAATTCTGTACCAATATTACCGACAATTGGAAACAATTATCAGCGTAATTTTAACCCATATTATAATGAATATCGCAACAACCCACACAATCAACAATCATCACCATATAGACCCTACTCAAATAACGCCCAAGCTAGCCAGACGCGAACTCAGCCAAAGAGCTTCAGCGCGATAAATAGAAATAATAAAGTTCCACCTTTATCCAATCAGAACCCCTTAAATAAAGGAATAAATAAATTCAGTCAACCGCAATTTCAACAATGGAGAAACATGAACGAAGTACCTACTTATAATACTGATGACATTAACGAGTACGAACAGAACGATAATTATTCGCAAGAAACTGAAGATCGTCATAAAACAGCCTTCTCGACAGAAAACGGTCATTACGAGTTCTTACGCATGCCATTTGGACTACGCAACGCTCCAGCAGCTTTCGCACGGGTAATGAACAAAGTACTGAAAGGTTTAGTAAATAATATTTGTTTAGTTTATCTAGATGATATAATAATACTTGGAAAATCAATAGACGACCATTTAAGGAACTTACAAACTGTACTACAACGACTTAGACAATATACATTTAAAATACAATTAGACAAATTCAATTCAATTCAATATATATTACGGATATATAATTCAAATCTTTCCGACGTCAAATATATCAAAGCATTGTAAGCAAACAATGATATTAAAATATAAAAAATAAAGATAATGTAAAACTTTTAAAATATAACCTTAAGTAATTAATAACTAAACGCACATAATATATATAAACTACAGCATACAAAATGGCAAGGGAACTAAATATACATGTACAGTTAAGATTACATCTAACAGATAATGGTGCTTGGTCTCTCAGAAAGGCACATAGGCATTGTTGTAATGAAATTCAAAGAATTCTTGTATAATAAAGAAAGCATTCTGAATATCTGAGTTTTTCTTACAGGAGATTGAATATCTAGGTCACGTTATTACGGTTCACGGTATTAAACCCAATCCAAAACTGATCGAGAAAATTAAGAATTTAAGAATACCATCAACTCCCAAGCAAATTAAAAGTTTTTTTAGGATTATCCGGTTACTATAGGAAATTCGTAAAAAATTACGCTACTATAGCTAAACCACTGACATCTTGCTTAAAGAAAAACGTGAAGGTTGAACTTACACCTAAGTTTATTGAAGCCTTCGAAACCACCAAGGAAATACTTTGTAATGAACCTATTTTACTGTACTCAGATTTAAAAAAAAATATATCTTAACAACAGGTGCTAGTAATGTTGGTCTAGGAGCAATTCTTTCTCAGGGACCAATAGGATCTGATAAAACTATAGCGTACATTTCCAGAACATTGAATGATCACAAGATAAACTATAGCACAATCGAGAAGGAATGTCTATCAATCTTGTGGTCTGTTAAACAATTTCGACCTTATCTCTATGGAAACCAATTTTCCATTGTCTCCGACCACAGACCCCTGCAATGGCTATTTAATATCAAAGAGCCAAATTCGAAATTAGTAAGATGGAGACTTAAACTAATGGAATACGACTATGACATAATTTACAAAAAAGGAAAATTAAATACAAACGCCGATTTTTTATCACGTTTAGAAGCACACACTTTACATGTGAACGAATCTACAGATGACATTTTATCCCTATTTGCAAACCCCGGAGATATCGACGAACGACCTTTACCAGAATTACGGGACTTGGAAGAAATATTACATACTGACAACGGAAAGCAAAATCGTGAGAAGATAAATATAATCTCCGATATTCAGATCAAACCCCCCGATAATAATAATGCTTTTCATGAACAGAATAACCCAACAGAAAACATAAGACAAAGAACAATTTCGGATAATAACACCATACATACTCAGGAAAATGTGAAAATGTGTCGGCAGAGTTAACCATTACGGACAAATCCCTAAATCAGTTTAAGCGTCAAATTATCTTCAAACTTGGAATCGATCCAAAAATAAAAACTATTAACGTCTTCAACAAAGAAAGAATAGAAGTCCAAATTTCAAGAAATAACTACCAAAATGAAATCCAGAATATTTTAAGAGATTATATTAACCCAAACATCGTAAATGCTATTTACTCTCCAGATGATGGTATGTACGAAGAGATAGCTACCATTATAAATAATTACTTCGACAACAATGTAAAGTTCGTATTCACCAGTTTATTTCTAAGAGACGTGACTGACAGAAAACAACAAATAGAAATACTGAACAAACTACATAATGTTACACATCGAGGCATACAGGAGCTACAAAGAGAGATTGAGAGAATTTATTACTGGCCTAACATAACCCAAGATTGTCAATTTCATGTTAATAATTGCCCTATTTGCCAGCAAACCAAATACGAAAGAAACCCTGTAAAACATAAGTTAGAAACCACCGTGACACCAAAGGGCCCATTCGAAATCATTTATTTGGATATATTCTCATGTAACAAACGCAAGTACCTTATCTGTATAGATAATTTTTCTAAGTACTTCATGTACGAAGAACTACTCTCAACAAACATGGTAGAAATTGTTCAAAAATTCATTAAGATATTTTCAAGATATTCCTATAATATTAATCACCACGTAACTACCCCATTACGTCCTAATTCTAACAGCCCCATAGAACGAGTACACGGTACTCTCATTGAAATCATGAGAACTTTAACGCTTCAAAACCAAAAAGCACTTTCTCATAATGTCTTTGAAAATGCTGTTATTATTTACAATCGGACAATATATACTACAACGCACTTTCGACCCACAGAACTTTTATTTGGGCACCTTGATAATAGAGACATTTTGGAAATAGATTCAAAAAGGCAATATAATGAATACATAGACAACATGAGAGTCAAAATTAAAACCATGTATGATAACGTCTATCAAAGAACTAAAGATGCTAAAGACAAATATATAGAAAAGAAAAATTTACACCGAATCGACCCTCCAAAAATAAATACTTTAGATGCTTATATTTCAACACGACCCAGAGATAAAATAGCACCTCTCTATAGACCAGTACACGTTAAGAAAGACTTAAGAACTAAGATCAAAACCACCAAAGATCATACTTATCACAAGGAAGAAATGAAACCAACAAGAAAATTTCAAAAATCTCTTGTTCCATGTGTTTCCGATGGACGTTTTTGCGACAACACTGACATTAATAATACTGATACAACACAACCTGGCAGTAGTACCAAAAATCGATATTAAATCCCTCGAAAACAATCCTGGTATCCTACCATTCAAATTAGGACCAACTAGACTACAATACTCCCACCACACCTTCATGCATTATTACCCTATTAAAATCCTTGGCACTAAAATTGCAGAGCTTGACCATTTCATATCCGATTTTCAAATAAAAACACATAATAAACTATTCATGAGAGATCAGATAGAATTCGAGTACGTAAAGAATAAGGTAAAAAGGTTAAAAGAACAACTGTTAATGATTGAGCCCGATATTCTTAATAATAAACATAGAACAAAACGAGGAATGATTAATGCATTAGGATCTGTTTTCAAATTTATTTCCGGTTCACTCGATGCTTCCGATGGCGAAAGATACGACAAAGCCCTAGATAATCTTAAAATTAATCAAGAAAATATTGTTACTCACTATAACAAACAATTTTCATTAAATCAAAAACTAATAAAAACCTACAAAGAATCTATTAGGAATACATCAAGTAATTTCAAAAGAACTGAAGAAGTTCTAAGAATGGTCCGAGGAGAAGACCAAAACGTGACGAATACTTTAACAATATTGAAAATTAGCATATTCGACCTATTTCAAATCGTTGATAAACTACTAACAGCTATAAATTTTGCCACTTTAAAAGTTTTACATATATCTATAATAAGTGAAGAATCAATAAGAACGATGAAAAAAGAGTTATCTGGATATCATAGCTCTGATCACTACTATTCTACAGATAATATCCTCTTTTTACGAACCACTCAGGTAGAATATTATATAAATAAAGAGCATGTAGTGTTTTTGTTACATATTCCTCTCCTAGACCCTAAAGTATACAACCTCTACCATATATTTTCCATTCCTACTCATGAATCCACAACTATTATCTCCCCTACCTCATATGTGGCCATTGGAGAAGACACCATCTACTACCTTAAATCAAAATGCCAATACGTTCAACAACAATATTCTGCAAAATCTCCCACATCTAGAGAAATTACCAGCAAGAGACGTGCATTAGAAATCTTCTGCAAGTAAAGGAAGACCCACGTTGCTTACACGTTCCAGTTCAAATCACCGAAACCCTTGTGGAGATCATCAGCGACGAAAAATACCTTTTGATTGCACCCATCGATACATTGGGGCATGAAAAATGTGGAAATGAAGAAATTCATAAGCTTAAGGGTACTTTTCTAATATCAGTCCCTTATTCCTGTAAATTCACTACCAAACAATTCGAGTTTGGCAACTTAGAAGGAGCTATTCATGAAGAACCTGTCTACTTACCACATGTGCCAAGTGTATTGTCAAGTGTTAAGCCTATACAGTTAAATTAGAATCTTTCAGTTTGGACCAATTATCCAAACTTACATTAGATAAACTGAGTGTTGAACCCATTTCTCTAATTGACAATAACCTTATGTGGACCCATTCCAATTTGTTTATTTATATATTAATAATAATTATGTTACTAATTTTTATTATATACCATTTTAGAGTCAAATTGTATGCTAGATTTAAGAAACATAATCCAGACAGAATTAAGGCATTTCCCGATCCGTCTAAATAAAATGAAATTTTATTACATATTTTTAGATATTTTAAGTCAACTTTGTTCGAGCCCAAAGTTTCCTCTTAAGGGCGGAGGAGTTACATGCCTAAATTCTTGAAGAATTGCATGGTAAGCGTCTAGACTTCAATTGTTGCACGTGTCAAGACGCTGACCAAACAGTATTTTAGTATATAAGACATATTCCCTTGGGCTATGCCCCACTTGTAATTTTGTACGGGAATCGCAAGGTACTGTGCACCGTAATTGTCGACGAGCTTCAATTTTATAAAGTCTGTTGTAAAATAGTTGAATAAACCTTTTTAAAAAAAGTAGTTTCGGCTTGCACAACATAACTCACTGCGCCGGTTGGAAGAGTGGGATTTGTAGTTCTCAACTGAAACGGACTATATATGCAAACATATTGCAATTTAAACGAGTACATGTAATATTTATTAATTTATTAGTATTTTTGTTATAGAAACGCTATTGTAAACTGTTTAGTAACTTTTAGTGTAGATTAAAACATGTGTTTTGCTAGTTTTCTTTATGCGCCAACGTAGAATATTTACATAAGCGAAAAGTGAACTAGCCGTCACTGCGGATCTAACATTTGGGAAGATGCATTTATTGTATTATTTTATCGTCATAATCATTTTTTGTGTGAAATTGCTTAGTAAAATTTACTGTATATATGTTCCAGAATGAAATTAGGTTATATCAAATTGATTTATTTTTTTATATGCAGATTTTCGGCATGGACCAATAATTGCAACCTCAAGTACTAGCAACATTTAAAATGAGCCAAATCCCGAAACAAAACAAAGCAGGTGACATTTTATTATTACCTACATCATTCATATATTTAATTAAATGCATGTTAAAGGTGAACATGAAAAGGAGTAGGTATATCAAGAAGTACAATTCAGAAAAACATTGGATGATACCTACACTGTGAAATTATATTCAATAAATGAAAGAAGAATCTAAATGATGGCTTAATGAGTTTAACTCTAACTTGAAATATGCTGACTGATCGAATCGAAAATATTATATTGCCTACCACTACCACCTACCTTTTTCTACTAGAAGTATTAACGTGACTAATTGACTATATACACTGTGGGCAAAATTAAGTTGGAACACATTTTAACATACCTATTACCTAATTTTTTTAGTGTTCAAGCCGATTTCAATAAAATTCGGACACGGCACGAATTCGTCAATTCTTTAACGGCTGCTGTTATTTTGTATAAGAATGACACTACAGGGACGGATCTAGGGCTTAATTTATATTGCAGTGCTATTTTTGTCATTGCAATAATAAGCCTCCTCGATTTGCGAATGTTGTTAAATTTTTGCGACATTAACAAATTTGCATTTCAGTTAATTCTCTAATAATAAATAGTCCGTGCTCTTTTCACAAATTTGCTTCATTACAGCGTTTGCCGTGCTTCCAGCAATATAGAAAGAACAATTCGAATCGTGCTCTGAAAAAATTGAAGAAAAATATTCCATCGGAAACGTTTTAAACTGAAACTCAAAATTGGCTTCTTCGACAATTACTAAAGGTTTTATGGGACTAGCCTCCTGACAACTGACTGACGAGTGACAACTGAATTTTTCTTCCTTGATTTTTTTGTAAGAAATATACCAATAAACCAATAAATATGATAAACTCTTTCTTGTTTTGATATCTTTACGTATATAACCTATACCACTGACGCGGGCGATAATACTCAACCATATAGCGCCTTAATAGAACAACAGCACCACGCCAGCCGATGAACTTTGGTATATTGAAAAACTTTTGATACCAAATGATGTATTTTTAATAGCATTTTCCAAAACTATAAATATTTAAAACTGCATATACCACCATCAAAGTTGTGAAAATTCAGGTTATGATATCTTTGAACCTGACCACTCTGGATGTTCAAAAACTAGATTTAAAATTGCCAAATTTTACTTAATTGCCAAACCCTTAGAATTTCGATTTAATGACTTAGAAATTAATAAACCATATTTATCTTATTCTTCACGTCATCTGCGCTATTTTACGTCCTATGCTATAGTCTCAAATAGTCAATTATCGAATGCCATGTTGCCATGAGCTATCTTAAATAAGAAGGGGAATGAAAAAATGTTTTGAAAACTTTCCACACCAAAAGATGTATCTTTGATTGCATTTTTAGAAATATGAACTATTAACATTTTATACATTACATGTTTTCGAAATATTTCTTTTCAACCTATCAGCTCTGCTATCAATATATCAGATCAGGAGATCGATATCAGAATGCAATCATAATAATAACGTTATTTATTTATTTATTTATTTATTTACGTATAAACCACAACAGTCGTAACCAATTACAGGGTGGGTTAAACATTGTTAACAAATTAATACATTATTAATCATAGTTTACAGTTACTTTATGAAACAGTGATATGTAGAGTATTGAGATAATTACACAGAAAACAGGCTAAAATCCTTTTTCATATAAAAATCATCAGGCTATAATTATAATATAAAATTTGCACATATATTTTACTTTGCTAAGATTTGAGCAGAATATATCCAAGCTGTCCTCTAGCTTAGAGTAAAAACGCACCATTTGATAAACTGGAGATGAGTTAAGGGTATTAGTTCTGGTAGCGGGTAAAGCGAAAGTAGAGGTGTTTCGGAGCCCCGACCTAAGTACTTTCAAACATATTTGACTGAGTATATCGGGACAGTCAATGTTACCGTTCAGCAATTTATATAGGAATATAACTAAGTGAGTGGCTCGTTTTGTGCTCAGTTCGGCGAGGTTGAAGCGCTCTATAAGTTGATTGTGTGGGAAACCTCTTTCCGGTTCAACGCCGGTTAGTGTGTGCTCGGCAGTTTTCAGGAAACGTCTCTGAATTTTCTCGAGGGAAGAAATGTAGATGTCATGAATTGGATTTCAGACTATCGACGCATATTCTAATCTAGATCTAACAAAACACGTATATGGAGTGCGTAGTGTTTCAAGATTTGAAAACTCTTTAGAGTTTCTGATAACAAAATCTATCATTTTATTGACAGAAGCAATAGTTCTCTGTATGTTTAGCGAATGTGAGCTTCTGATCAAAATAAACGCCCAAGTCTTTGATAACTTCAGGTCTGTTAAGGTACCATGTATCTTTATTACATTCAGCTTCTTCGTAAATGACATAACGTTACACTTAGAGGGATTCAAAGATAACATATTGAGATCACACCAGGCACTCAATTTTGGTTTTGGAGTTTTTGACAATCTTCAGTAGAATGGATTACGGAGATTATTTTCAGGTCATCTGCATACATAAGATATTGAGCATTGGGATCTTCAATAATATCATTAATAAATATTATGAAGAAGATGGGGCCTATTATCGAGCCTTGTGGAACGCCAGAGAGTTGTTGGAATATTTTAGATTTATATCACCTATACTGAACAAACTGGGACCTGTTAAACAAATATGATCTGATTAGTGCTAGCAGATTTGGGGAGAAACCAAAGTAATCGAGTTTTTTCAATAAAACCTGGTGGTTTAAGCTGTCAAATGCTTTACTGAAGTCAGTATAGACAATATCAATTTGTCCTCTGCAATCTATTTGCTGAGAGATTATCTGGTTTGCACAAACTAAATTAGTGATTGCCGATCGACATTTCATGAATCCATGTTAGAGGATAGTTATTGATTGATTAACATGAGAATAAATATGGACATGTAATATGATCTCAAATATTTTAGCAAAATTGCAGATTATAGTAATGGGTCTGTAGTTTTGAAAATCTTTATTGTCACCTTTTTTGTACACTGGTGTGACTCTAGAAAGTTTCCACGATTTTGGAAAAGAATACGTCCTAAGGATTTTATTGAAAATTGTTGTGAGAGGACCACAAAATATATGAGCACAGTCTTTAATAATAAGTGCAGGTATCAGATGAGGTCCCATAGTCAGCTTATATTTCAGTTTCTTTATAGCTGAGAGTACTTCCGTTTCAATAATGAAGGGAATGTTTCGTGTAGGCAGCATCGAGATGTTAGCAGTATCGCTTATATTTTGTTTTGTATGTGTGAAAGAATCAGAGAAAACGTTAGCGAATTCTTGGACTATTTCTTGCGGCTGTTCGATGACTTCCCCGTTACGATTCATCATAGATGGAATAGAGGAGGAATTATTCTTTGAATGGATGTAAGACGATGAAGAGATGAGATAAAGTCGATGTGCCTGATCTACGTCAAGCTTAATTCCAGCGCGGAGTATCTTGAAACGATCCAGATCATCTTGACGTTTAAATTTTTTGAACCTCCGTATTACTTGGTTTTTCTTATTGATTTTATGAATAATTGGACCGTTGAACCAGGTAGGATACGTCTTACTAGCAGCTAATTTCTTTGGTTCGTATTTTTCAAATAAAGAATTAAGAGTTGTAGTAAAAAGGTTTACTTCTCGATTAACATCGTCATCAACACCTTTTAAAAACTCCCAGTTGGTAGAAGAGAGTTCGCAGTGAAGATTAATGTAGTCGGCTCGTTTGAAATTAAATTCGGAATCTGGTTTATTCACAAAAATGTTGTTCGTAATGACACCGATATACTGTATATCTAAAGCAGGATGGTACAAATCTTCAGGTAAGACCATATCAAGAGATTATCTGTTATGTGAGCTGTGAGCGTAAATTTGTTGTACAACTGAAATTGGAAAAGTTATGATTATTATACCTATCATTTTATTACTTTACATTTTCATTGGACAATTTCACATTTACGTCAGGTAATAATACAAGAGCTAATAAAGGTACTTATCTTTATGTATTATGTACATGATCCTAATTTTAGAATCTTCACAGAGGCATGATTAAAACATGAAGATTATTGAATATTTTGTCGCCAGTGAAGGATGATTCTTCAGAGAAAAGCTGCAACCTTAAATTTATTGTTGCCTTATGTGGGTTCACTGCTAGAAAAATATTTGACTATGGTGATTGCAGCGTACGTATGTCTCTCATAAATAAAACAAATATCTATAGTTCACGCTTTGTATTCATTGGCCTGCTTCAAGTGCAATTGATATTTTAAACCTCCTAGGTAAGCACCAAATCAACAACAGTTTTTAGCTTCTGAGCGAATGAGTATATATACCCAGATTCTGAGCTGCTGGTAGCTGTAAAATATGCTCATTGAATTAGATATCTCTAATGCGTCAACTGTTAGTATTGTCACAGCTTAGTTAGGTAAGCTGTGGTATTGTTGTCAGCTGTACTCAAGTGAAAGATATTTGGGTATGTTTCCTAACATTACCTTGCCCACAGATAGACAAATCAACTTTTATTTCAATAAGAAGGCTCAATTTATAGGATCAAGTGTGCTGTTGCTTTAGAAACTAATCTGCAAAATATTGACATCTGGTATTCCGATTTGGTTACCACTAGATTATAAATTGGGGAGTCTGCAAAAGGAATTTTACGATAGGAACTTTCTGCTCCAAGGTAAAAAAAATCATTCTGAATGAGTCTAATTGCATAGTACCTTCTTCCGTCAAGTTTAAGGATACTATACACCTGAAAGTCTCACTATTACCATCACACTTCCTCAAGCACTCAAGCTTTCAACTGGTAAATATATAGCCCATATAATTATTTGGTAAATATATGGTATACGGCCTTTTCCTCAATGGGAAAGGAAACCTCAGCATAGCTGCAACATTTGTCACTGTTTTAATTTATTAATTATAGCGTTATTTTTAATTTTCGTGGCACTACAACGTAATATATGGCATTGCACTATCCTAATCTCATTTTCGCTAGTTTTTTCGCCGTTTCAGTGGAATTTACGGGTCTCAAGTTTTAGCAGCATTTACTGTTGTTTAAACGATTTCCGCTGCAAAATTAGTTACTTCGTCACTTACTAATTACATTTTAATTAAAAAAAATCACTGTTTCACAAATGCACGTATCTACTTATACACTTATCAATTATTTTACAAAAACACAGTACTTAGATCTGGAAAAAAAGAAATGGCCTAGGTAATAGTTTTTTTAACTATTCCAAGAATTGATGTATTTTAAAATTTCATTGCCATAATTTTGATGTTTTAAAAAAATTCTAATTTAATTTTCATAAATTTGAGTTCAGTTACTTAATTTAAGAGACCCCATGAGAACTCAAATTGACAAGAAATGAGCATATTGATCATCATCATCTTTTTTCAGGAACAATTGATGCAGTGTCCCATTTATAAACAAAAAGCTTGGAAGGATACAAATAATTCTAGTCCGATATGCAAACATTGAGGAAATATTGACCCATAAAATATAATTAAATCAGAAAGTAAAATGTTGGTGCTAAATGAGAGATATTAAGTAAATATGTATAATTTAGATATGAAATTATACGCAAATATTTTGGGAGCGGGCGACTTAGATGCGTGTGTTGGTGGATATAGGATAAGACAGCACAATCAACAAACTGTGAACTCTTTCTACCCATTATCATACGCTAAAATAACTATGGAATAGTGGAAAATAAGTCTATTATTTTTTACTAATTGCTAACGTAATAATTTTAAATTTTGCATGTTTGGTCATTTCGAAACTATTTTAAAATTTTAATCCCATCCATGTTGTCGCCTTCAAGGATGTCATATCATTAACAATGTTTATCGTTATTATCTCAAAAACAGGAACACGCTAATTGAATATTTTATATTTCTGAAAAATGTAATCAACATGGCACGCAACACACATTACATAATTTTGAATACCAAGAACTTGAGTCCATAGTATAAAAACATTGCATGCATGCATGGAAATAGCTGCGAAGGCGTGAAGAATAAGTTGAACTTAATAATAACACAAATATGCTTTAAATGGAAATCTTACGGATTTGGCAATTAAGTGTATATAATTTGGCAATTTTCTAAGTAGTTTTTTTATTTGAATCAGTTTCAAAGATGTCATAACCTTACCTTTACACAACTTTGATATCTCTTATGTCGATAACAGTAACAAGCAAATTTAAGTATTCATATTTCTAAAAATGCAATCAAAGATACATCTTTTGGTGTGAAAAGTTTTCAAAACATGATAAATAAATAAATAAATAACGTTATTATTATGATTGCATTCTGATATCGATCTCCTGCTCTAATATATTGATAGCAGAGCTGATAGGTTGAAAAGAAATATTTCGAAAACATGTAATGTATAAAATGTTAATAGTTCATATTTCTAAAAATGCAATCAAAGATACATCTTTTGGTGTGGAAAGTTTTCAAAACATTTTTTCATTCACCTTCTTATTTAAGATAGCTCATGGCAACATGGCATTCGATAATTGACTATTTGAGAGTATAGCATAGGACGTGAAATAGCGCAGATGACGTGAAGAATAAGATAAATATGGTTTATTAATTTATGTCAATAAATTGAAATTAAAAGGGTTTGGCAATTAAGTTTGTAAAATTTGGCAATTTTAAATCTAGTTTTTGAACATCCAGAGTGGTCAGGTTCAAAGATATCATAACCTGAACTTTCACAACTTTGATGGCGATTATTTCAAAAACGGTGATATACGCAGTTTTAAATATTTATAGTTTTGGAAAATGCAATTAAAAATACATCAATTGGTATCAAAAGTTTTTCAATATACGAAAGTTCAGCGGCTGGCGTAGTGCTGGTTAATAGAACACAGGATAAGGATAGAGGATAGAAGTGTCCTTCCGTACGCACATAGTCGTCGAGGAAGGAGAAGGACTGCTCTGTTAACCAGTAAGCCATACTAAACATAACCATATTTGGGTGATGTATTTAATATGGTTATACGTTAAAAATTATTAATGAATAAGGCATAACAAGTACGGATTCACACAACAGATTATTAACTAAGTTCACATTAGTCAAATGATAGCATCTTCTAGATTATATATGTATCTCCAAGTCTCAAGGTATTTAGATTTGCAAACTATATTATAGAGGATGTTTGGTTAAATGCATGTGTTTGGTGTTAAGTTTTGCCTCTTGTATCTGGTCAATAAATAATAATATAATTTAGGAATACCGCGTCAAACAAAATGTAGTTAAACAAAACATCACAATGTTAATTCCATCAGGCTGTTTAAGTCACTTATTTGGAATGGAGGGGATCGTTTAAGTAAATTTACGTTCTCAATAACGTTTCATCAGAAACAACATGTTCATGTACCTATATAATAAATTACAGCCAAATATATAGAAAATGCACAACAAAAACAGTTAAACATCTGCTGTCATATAGGTATGAGGCACGCCATACCTAAACAAAAGTTGGCGACCGGTCTAAAGGGCGCGCGAGGTGCAAAGGGGGAAGAGAAAAATGAAATAGCGACACATGCTCCGGCGTGTGTTAGTGCACACATGTGTATATGTTGAAATTATAGGGGATCGAGTAGTCTCTACATATTATTTGAGTAGTATACCATTATTATGGGGATGTACATAAACGCGCTATGCAGGGGGATTATTGTTAAAATATTTTACCGAAAATAGTCTAAATCCGCTTTAATGCTTAATTACGAGCAGTAAAAACACGAGATAATATTTTAATTTGATTTCCAGCAACTTGAATTTGAACTTGTAGTTCTCCCGATTGATCTAGAGTTATGACATTGGTAGAAGAAAAAAACATGTCATGAAGGCAGCATTCCGATCAACAATCATCTCGTAACTAAAATGCTTGTTTCAGACAAATCCAAAATAATGATGAATAATTTTCAATCGGGCTTTAAGCAGCTGTAAGTAAAAGGGACAATTTATTATAAATGGTTTTATATTCACAAGCGATAGAAAGAGATTAGACGGGAGTTTGGTACGTGTACCAATAGTAGAATAAAATTGTGACATTGATATATCGCCAGCGAGAGTTATAGGTATGTCAGCGGACATTTTCAAAATGTCCTTAAAAATGTTTTCATTAATCTTTGGAAAGAAGGTCCTTAACGTTGTTTGCGGTAGGAGTTAACTAATAGAAATCGAATGTAACGAAAAAGCGTTACGCTCCTTCCATATGACTTTGGTCGCGCGGACTATCTTTCTATTCCTTCGCTTTCTATTGTAATACTAGTTTGTGTGTTCGCATGCGAGTAAGAGCGATCCGGTTGTATAACCTTAATACTAGATCTCTAAATTAAAATGAAAGTTTCCACTAATATATTATTTTAACATGACAATACTTGTTTCAGCACAATAATTCTAAGAAAATAAGTGTCTACTCAAATAATAAGGAGGTTTACATAAATCTTAATGACTAATATTATAAACTAATTAGGTAACATTTATATAATACAGTACGGACCATGTCATTGAGTACATTACCCAAATGTCTATCTCTAGTAATCCTAATGATTGAAGCAGATACCTATAATTATTCAATTTTAATCCTTTCTTCTCGGTATGTAAGATTTCGAAATAATCATTATATGTGTCCGGTGGTTTAGTGGAAAGGAGGATCAAGGACTTTTTCATTCCATGAAAATCTCCTTAAAAATCTGGGGGTACATGAATCGCTAATAAATGACAAAAACTAGCGGTCGGTAACCCTTATTACTCCTTACCAACTCCCATTAAGGCAACGTGGTAAGGTACGCCATAAAACCAGTGATCTGATCAAGTAGTATGTCCCTAGAGACAAATTGGTGGTTCGGAGTCCATCTTAAACTGTAGGTCTCCTTGCCACTGCCATCTTAAATTCGCGTCACAATCATAAAGTTAGAAGTTGTTTGAGCTGTGGTTAGAATTTGGAGTAAATAGTCGAATTAAAATTTCAACTAGTTTTTTTATAACATCTATTAACACTAGTAAGACACTGGAGTTACAAAAATGCTTGTAGATAATTGTCGTTTTTTGCGTTCATAGGCCTATGCAGGTGAAATTTTAACTACCTACCATGCCCTGAAACAAATGGACAATAATTTGATGATAGGTCGGCCGCCATGGCAGTATGATTCTCCTGTATTTGATGTCATTTGCCAAACAATAATTAAAGCCTCCTCGAAATTATAGTACTTATTATAAGGTTCAAGGGGAAAAGCCGCCGGCATTGGGCCACAATTGTATGGGCGTCCTTTTGATGCTTATGTGCGAGCCACGGGGATTTCGAGAGCGGCGGCTGACAAAGAGTGCGACGCATGTGCTCACTAGGATGCCGACAAAGGATTTCGAGAAAAGTCCAGTGGCGGCTGGTGAATCAAAGACCAGAGGCGGCTCGAAAGATCTGGAGTCTTTTTCGGGTATATATTAGAGATAATTGTCGGCATGGGGGAGTGTAAAAGACAGTGTGCAATAATAGAAGAGTCAGAGTAAGCTAGTAAGAATATTCAATGGTAAAGTGAAGTTGTAATTTTTATTATTCTACTTTCGAGTGTAAATAAAGTTTAATTAATAATTGTAAATAAATCTCACTTATCTGCGAATCCGCATACGCAATATAATTTTAAAACCTTCTTTGAATTATGGTCGAAATAAATTAAATTTTGGAGATCATGAAAAGGCGTTTAAATGCGATTTGGTCTCGCGGGTTTGGATGTTTAATCAGAATATGCCATATCATGAAAACATTTTTCCTTTGAATTTTCTAATTTGATTCACAAAATTGATCTCCAAAATCAGAGTTTGTTTATTAAAGTGATACAGCCTGGTTCAGTCACTCAACTCATAAGTTTCAAACTCTATTTATTTCCATTGAATAGATGAAAAAACAGACTGTTACAGATTTTATAGAACATGGTTACAGATAAACGGTTAGACAAACACAAAATGGATAGGAACACTATAAATATTTTTTACAAAAAATTGGACCGACTTTATCAGTTGTTGCACTGAATAATACAAAATAATATTAATTCTATTGGTGCTGGTAATTTTGAAGTTGTGCCGTTGTAGTTTGTTGTTGTAGGCACCCACTCCAAAAGAACCAGCACCAATAGAATTATTATTATTTTGTATTTTTCAGTGTAACAACTGATAAAGTCGGTCCAATTTTTTGTAAAAAATATTTATTTCACATTTTTGAGTGTAAAATTAGTCATGAAAATTGTTGAACGTTCACTGATACCCAAAAAGTTATAGGTAGGTTTAGCTTGTACTAGCGAAAATACGCATATCACATATTTCAGACTTTACCATTGCGAAACTCGGAAACCGTAACTCTTTTGAAAAAATATTCAATTTAAATGTTTCCGGATATGGTCCCCTTTCTAATTTTCAAATCTAGAATTTTCGAATTTCAGAAAAAATTGCCCCTTCCACATAGCTGAAACACATATTTCACACTGTAGCGCGGAAACGTATGATTATTTTCAAAAATGTCCAATTTAAACATTTCCGGATATGGAATTTTCGTTAATTCTGCCGTCTCGGATTTTCGATTTTCGAGAAAATTTGCCCCCTCCACCCCCTTTGAGGGAGATTTTGGATTTGATTTTCCTCAATATGGGACCATTTCTCAACTCTCTTCTTTCAAATGAAACAAAAATCGTCTAAATCGGAGTACGTTTACTATGCGAAACCTGCGAACAGCCATAAAAAAAGCAATCTTCCAACCGAATTGTGTACCTTCTCCTTTTTTGAAGTCGGTCAAAAACGGCACCAATTGTGATAAAAAATGTATTTCTTGTCTTTTAAGGAGAATTTATTCGACTTTTGGGTTATTGTTATTGGAAGGAAATAATTGGTATATCCATCTACATATTTTCTGCGTCATCAGAAAGACTTTGAGAAATAAAGTGGAAGTAGAGATAATTGATTAAGATGGATTGTAATTACATGGTGCACACGTTGGAATTGTGGTATAGGTATAAAAATGGGAAATACGGCTTGTTAACTTCCGTAACACATGCATTTGTCTAAATATACTATAGACAAGGGTGGGTGCATGGATGGAAGGTATAAATTGCTTCTCTACTACCCCATCAAAATATATCCTCGTTTCTATCATCTGCTGTAGATGAAGTGAACAGAAATAGTAAACAATTTATATGTAGGCACATATATAGGTATAATACGTATTTATAATCTAAAAACAGGGAAGAATCTTCCCTTTATGCCCAAAAATACCTTTGCCCATGTGGTGCATATTAATTCGTTCTTGATATAGGTATATTCTGAAAGAGGGGAAATAGCGGCGGTTTTCGGGTGCGATTTGTGCAACAATAGCGATGTCGGCATTGCAGGGATGACAGGGTGCGTACCTTTGCTCTCGTTTTGCTAACGGGACCGGTCGCGTGTCTGACGGAGGACCGACAGCTGCAGCAGACACTTCAGATCATGTTATGAGGCAGGGGTGGACTCACGCGATTCATTTCACAATAATCAAAATAATATGTTTTTATTTTCTGATATACTACAACACCGACTAGTTCGCGTGTCTTTCGATAACTCCATTTGGGATTTTGCACTTTGCATTATCCACAGTTTCAGTGATTTTATGTTACATCACATATTCTTTTTATACTTTCACTTTATTTTGATTCATTTCGTTTTTTTAAGCGAATTGCCCCTTGATTTGTAATTGCTTGTTAGGTACCTACCTATTGCAATAGTTCACACTTTTGAATTGAAAAGAAATCAGCATAGTGATCTATGACTCAAAGGAATTCCAAAACAAATGTTCGTTCAAAAGTTTATACAGGGTTTCCCAGAATTAATAGATGACCTTGTAATGGCCTGCAGGAGAAGCTATGACCACTCCGAAAAATTAAAAAGAAACCCAAAGTACCCTAGATATGATTTTCTTCAAGTACTATGTTTTACCTTATTTTACTTTTGAAAATTAATAGCAATAATTTACTAATTTATATAATATAATAAATATCAGTTTGAAATCTGCTTTAAACATTTATTTTTACTTGGGTTTCCATAATTATTTTTCAACCAGGGAGGAAATGAAACTTTGTCAACGATAGTATTTTTTACCCTATGAGCGATAGTAGATATTTTATTGAAAAACCAGTTGAAGCCCCGAAAACCACTTTTACAACGTAGCCAAAACAACATGTTTATTCTTTATAATTTCACAATTATATCTGAGTAATTTGTCTCTGAATCATATATATTTTACTAGCTGTTTCACCCGGCACTTCCTGGGCAAACACTCTCGTAGATTGTGCTACGAAAACAAAAGATCTACTCCCACGTAGAACCAGTCCGAACACCAACCCAGATCAATCCACAGATATGCACCAAGAGAGAACAGCATGATAATTTTTCTTACATATGTCTTAAGGATTTTCCGGTATGGAACCCTCCACTTCTACATTCCAGTCGCATTGACAGACTCTTACAAAACAGTCCAGTGATATACTTCACACAAATATATACCGAAAAGTCCACGAAAATTCAGCCATAGAGCTCAGAGATACTTCTTGGGTATTACAGATATGGAACCCTCAACCTAGGAGGCCCAGACACACATAAAATATAGCCTATGTCACCCGCGCAAATATGAAAAATTCAATAAAAATAAATATTTTTTACAAAAAATTGGACCGATGTTATTAGTTGGTGCACTGAAAAGTATGAAATAATATTAATTCTATTGGTGCTGTTACTTTTGAAGTTGTACAGTTGCAGGTAGATTGATAACTTTTGGCACCAACTTCACAAGTACCACCACCAATAGAATTAATATTATTTTATACTTTTCAGTGCACCAACTAATAACGTCGGTCCAATTTTTTGTAAAAAATATTTATTTCACACTTTTGAGTGTAACATTAGTCACGAAAATCGTTGAACGTTCACTAATACCTATGAAGATAGTACTCATCCTATTACCCACGTATATTCCTTGCTTGTAGTTGTTATTATTGAGATCTCAGAACATCGCTGCGGAAATACGCTTGAATATTTTAGTTGTTACCTTTTTAACATTGATTTTACTCGAAAACCGTAATTCTAAGGGAAAAATGTTCATTATCAATGTTGCTACAAATAATTATGTCCTTCATGTACTTTCCAAAGATTTTCAATTTTCGACAGAAATCGCCCTCTCCACATTGCACATTTGAAAATTATCTCGAAAACCGTAACTCTTTTGAAAAAATGTTCAATTTAAACGTTTCCGTTATTGTCCTATCTTTAATTATACCACCTCAGATTTTCAATTTTCGAGAAAATTTGCCCCCTCCACCCCCTTTGGGGTCGGTTTTCGGAGGGAAGAAGATGTCGGATTCCCGTTTTTATGACTATGGGACCATTTCTCAAGGCTCCTCTTTCAAATGAATCAAAAATCTTCAAAATCGGACTACGGTTACTATATGAAAGGCGCGCACAAACCAAAGAAAAATCAAACAGTCGAATTGTATACCTCCTCCGTTTGGGGTTCGTCGGTCAAAAATTATCGAAATTGGATAAGTGTTTTAGACATTTTTGTGGTCATACGAAAAGTCGTTACTCGTATATACAGGGTGATTCACGGTCGATGGTACCTTAGACAATTAAGGAAAACTATTCGTAGGATCGTTCTGAAAATTGTATTATGTAGATGCGACGTTGCCACTTATATCAAAAATTATTAACAACTTTGATTTTTTAAATGAAATACCATATATATTATCAATTTATGAGATTCTCTATCGTAGCCGTAGTGTAAATATCATCAAAAATAATTTTAGGTTATAGATATAATCAGTACCTACAACTTTTGTTCAAAGCAATTTTTCATAAAATATACAGGTAAAAAAATAAAAATTAATAAAGAAAAATAACAAATATTGATAAAACATGAACACTCAATATAAATTTGATGTAATTGTACATTTTCTGGAGATCTTAATATAGACCCTGATCAAAAAAAATATATAGTATATTTATTGAAAAGAAATAGGCGAAAAAAACAATTCTGCCTTCAAGTGGAACTCGAACCCTGTCTGCTTTATATTCAACAGCCAAAACAAATACCTCTAACCGCAAGGCTATGACACATACGACAATTTTATGTAATAACATGTATGTATACCAATGAAAAGGTTGTTCAAATTTCACTTCAATGAATTTTGAAAAATTTACCTTTCCGCTGACTACAGGCCATCGGGATTTTTTGGTTTGTGTGCGCCTTTTATATAGTAATCGTACTCCGATTTTGAAAGAGGAGGCTTGAGAAATGGTCCCATATTCATAAAAATCTCAATCCGACATCTCGTTCCTTTCTAAAACCGACCCCGAAGGGGGTGGAGGGTCAAATTTTCTCGAAAATTGAAAATCTGCGGTGGTATAATTAAAGATGGGACAATATCCTGAAACGTTTAGATTGAACATTTTTTCAAAAGAATAACGGTTTTCGAGATAGGGACATGTTAAATTCTCAAATATACCTATTTTCGCTATGTGGAGAGGGCGATTTCTGCCGAGAATTCAGAATCTGTTTGCAGTACATGAAAGACATAATTATTTGTAGCAACATTTATAATGAACATTTTATCCTTAGAGTTACGGTTTTCGAGTTAAATCGATGTTGAAATGGTAACAACTAAAATGCTTAAGCGTATTTCCGCAGCGATGTTTTGAGATTTCAATAATAACAACTACAAGCAAAGAATATACGTGGGTAATAGGATAAGTACTAACTTCATTGGTATTAGTAAACCTTCAAAGATTTTCGTGACTAATTTTACTCAGAAGTGTGAAATAAATATTTTCTACAAAAAATTGGACCGACGTTATCAGTTAGTGCAATGAAAAGTATAAAATAATATTAATTTTATTGGGGCTGGTACTTGTGAAGTTGGTGCCAAAAGTTATCAATCTACCTGCAACTGCACAACTTCAAAAGTAACAGCCCCAATAAAATTAATATTATTTTATACTTTTCAGTGCACCAACTAATAACGTCGGTCCAATTTTTTGTACAAAATATTTATTTCACACTTTTGAGTGTAACATTAGTCACGAAAATCGTTTAACGTTCACTAATACCAATGAAGATAGTACTTATCCTATTACCCACGTATATTCCTTGCTTGTAGTTGTTATTATTGAGATCTCAGAACATCGCTGCGGAAATACGCTTGAATATTTTAGTTGTTACCTTTTTAACATTGATTTTACTCGAAAACCGTAATTCTAAGGGGAAAATGTTCATTATAAATGTTGCTACAAATAATTATGTCCTTCATGTACTGCCCAAAGATTTTCAATTTTCGACAGATATCGCCCTCTCCACATTTCACATTTGAGAATTATCTCGAAAACCGTAACTCTTTTGAAAAAATGTTCAATTTAAACGTTTCCGTTATTGTCCTATCTTTAATTATACCACCTCAGATTTTCAATTTTCGAGAAAATTTGCCCCCTCCGCCCCCTTTGGGGGCGGTTTTCGGAGGGAAGGAAATGTCGGATTCCCGTTTTTATGACTATGAGACCATTTCTCAAGGCTTCTCTTTCAAATGAATCAAAAATCTTCAAAATCGGACTACAATTACTATATGAAAGGCGCGCACAAACCAAAAAAAAACTAACAGTCGAATTGTATACCTCCTCCGTTTGGGGTTCGTCGGTCAAAAATTATCGAAATTGGATAAGTGTTTTAGAGATTTTTGTGGTCATACGAAAAGTCGTTACTCGTATATACAGGGTGATTCACGGTCGATGGTACCTTAGACATTTAAGGAAAACTATTCGTAGGATCGTTCTGAAAATTGTATTATGTAGATTATGCCTAGAGATGTATCGACTGAAAATATTTTCAGCCTTGCGACGTTGCCACTTATATCAAAAATTATTAATAACTTTGATTTTTTAAATGAAATACCCTATATATTATCAATTTATTAGATTCTCTATCGCCTTCAGGTTATTCTTCCATAAGATACTTATATCTTCAACAGTTTCCAGTAAATTAATTAATTTTCTTTTGTTTTGTTTAAAACAGAGCCCCAATCAATAGCCCATTAATCTGAATTTTAGAACTGTGAAACGATGAAATTCCAGTAATAGCTTTAGAAAGACTTCTTTTTTAGTTATTATTGATGATTTTCTTTTTATGTTATACAGGGTCGATCAAAATTCTTGATCTTTCTATCAGATCTATAAAGACCTAAAAATGCGTTTTTTTTCAAATAGAACACCCTATATTTTATTATTTCTTCAGAAAGAAAATCAAAATACCTTTGAAATGATATATACCTAAATGGTCAGGTTTTCAAAATATATGCAACTATCTATTAAGGTGAATTATTTCTAGTATTTGCTGGTTACCATGGTGATAAAACACAATTATTATTTAACAAACATTATTTGAGGTATTCCTTAAAATAATTTATCTGAAACGCAAAGATTTGAAGAAAAAAGTGTATTCAACATCAGTACAAAGTAAAGATGAACTGCGTCAAGGCGTAATTAAATGCATTGATGAGATAGATGCACGTGAAATAAGAAAAGCTATTTTATTGGTGGAGAAACGTATTCTTAGATGTTTGGAAAGAAACGGGTGTCATTTTGAGAATGTATTATAAATGTTTAATTATTTATATTTCTTCACTAGTTATTATTATTAAAATCTCTGTCCTTATCACTTGGTTATTGATTATTAATTAGATATTATACTGTTTTATAAAGTCTTTTGCATAAATAATCTAACAAAAGATCACAAAATACATATATATATATAAATATATCGTTGAACTGGATTCATTTTCTCAATCAATCAGTCGATGCATAGTTATTGCTCATTTTATCTTGAAATTGATTTCAGGTTCTGATTATTCATTATTGTTTTGCCAAGACTGAGTGGGATATCTATGAAAGTTTATTATTATTATTGTAAGTAAAAGTCCATGATCTCAAAGTGGAGTAGAATATAAGTTGAAAAAGAAGAAACTCCAAGTCATCTCCACATTTTATTGTATTTTAAATTAAGTTGTGAGGCATGTTTCGGTGTTGTACAACACCATTATCAATCACCTAAAGGTTATGAATTAAAGTTTTTTTATAATTTTAATCCATATACCAGAAATTCCTTATTAATAAAGTGCAAAAATTAAATTAACGTTTGTCCATAATACCCCAAAAGTACCCAAATTAAGTGATTAAATAATTGAAAATAAAATAAAATTCTAAAAAACTAAAATTAAAAAATAAAAATAAAAATGTATTAATCGTCGCACTACATCTTGTTTTCACTGGTGAAAATGGATGAATTTTAGCTTTTCATTAATTTAAAATACAATAAAATGTGGAGATGACGAGATAAATTTACATAGCAAGGTAAACGAATCGTCTCTGCAGTCTACTTATCATTCCAAAGATAAGTAACGAAACTGTTTCGTAAATCAACATTTTGAATTAGCTTCTAGGAATCAAAAATTACTCTGTTCTGTGAATAGGTTTTTTCTTGTTGCTTTTTTGTAATTTGTGGGTATCTTGCATTAAACTTTCTGGATGCTTTTGCAATAATTAGATCACATTATCTATGAAGAATGAATAACTCAACAAACACTTATTCTTCTTAACGATAATTACTTGTCAAACTTTCCATTACCATGGTAACCAGCAAATACCTAATTTAAAAATGTTAGAAATAATTCACTTTAATACATAGTTGCTTATATTTTAAAAACCTAACCATTTTGGTATAGGAACATGATATATCATTTCAAAGGTATTTTGATTCTCTATCTGAAGAAATATTAAAATATAGAGTGTTCTATTTAAAAAAACGCATTTTTGGGTCTTTATAGATCTGATGGAAAAATCAAGAAGTTTGAGCGACCCTGTATAACATAAAAAGAAAACCTTCAATAAAACTAAGAAAGAAGTCTTTCTAAAGCTATTACCAGAAATTCATCGTTTCACAGTTCTAAAATACATAGTAATAGGCTACTGATTGGGGCTCTGTTTTGAACAAAACAAAAGAAAATTAATTAATTCACTGGAAACCGTTAGAAATAAGTATGGGTACCTTATGAAAAAATAACCAGAAGAAGATAGAAAATCTACTAAATTGATAACATGTAGGGTGTCTCATTTGAAAAATCAAAGTTGTTAATACTTTTTAATATAAGTGACAACGTCGCAAGGCTGAAAATATTTTCAGTCGATACATCTCTAGGTATAATCTACATAATACAATTTTCAGAACGATCCTACTAATAGTCTTCCTTAAACGTCTAAGGTACCATCGATCGAGAATCATGCTGTATATATTAGTATAGATAGATAGTAGATAGTTATAGTTGCATACGCAAATACATGTCAAAGGTCATCATCTTAGAAATTCATAGTACTGGTCTACAGTATACATAAACTATGCACAATATTCGGCAAGTATCGATGCATGCTAATTAATCTCTTTCAATGAAGGGGTACTCGGATTCTTCAATCTGTGATTGTTGACAACTTCTGGCAAGTAGCGCGTTATGTTTAGCCAGCTTAAGCCCTAGGTCATATGACAATTGACAAGAGAAATTTTGGCATAGAAAACTGCATTATTGGTTCGAAAATATTATCAGTATAATATCTGCATATATATATATATATATATATATATATATATATATATATATATATATATATATATATATATATATATTGTTTGATTCTGAATTCTTGACTGGTTTATTATTTAATAAAATAGATTTTTGTTGGGGATGCAGTCATTTAATAAATAAAATTCTTTGGATTATGCCAAGCTTTCGAGAATGTTTATTCTCTTCGTCGGGGCAAACTAAAAATCGTTACAAATTTTTTTTAACTACATAATAGATTATTAATTAAAGTACTTACATTCGTGAATTTATATAAAATTAACCACAAACAGGAAAGATTTCATAGTCAGCAATCAGAAATGTCATTAGTTATTTATAAATGTCATGGTAACAGCATATCTAGAGTTGAAAGTGTCTAGATTCAAGTTTTCTTAGAAAAAATCCAAATAGGAGTTATCTTTGTGTTTGTAGCTCTTTTTTAACAAGTCACACATTAAACTTAAAAATATTGAGGCAGATATAAGTTTAGTAAAAAGAAAAAGTTATTATTCAATTATATATAAAAAAAAATATATTCATAACAGACTTAGAAACACATAATATAAATAAATATATACCCGTACACAGACTAGACTAGACTAGACTAGACTATCTGATATATATATATATATATATATATATATATATATATATATATATATATATATATATATATATATATATATATGTTGATTTGTGAGAGAAATCAGCTTATCATTATTATTAGCTTCATTGAATGAATGAATGCTTTTCAGGATATTTTATATTGTGTATTTATCGTATTGTGAGAGAATACGATAAAGATGATATATGTTAATATTTCTCTATTAGATATATCTTATTTTAATAAATTTCTCAGGTTAATTTGTGAGAGAGATTGACTTGTTTTTTTTTTGTTTTTTTTTTGTTTTTTTTTTGTTTTTTTATGTAATTGACGCTTTCCATTATTCATTTTAAAGTTATGTATGTCGTATTGTGAGAGAATATGATTATATATAATTAACAAATAATCTGAATGCCTAACAAAATAGTAAATAATATTATTGACATAATAAACTTGAATTTATACTGCAATACCTACGAATTCAGATAGTCTAGTCTGTGTACGGGTATATATTTATTTATATTATGTGTTTCTAAGTCTGTTATGAATATATTTTTTTTTATATATAATTGAATAATAACTTTTTCTTTTTACTAAACTTATATCTGCCTCAATATTTTTAAGTTTAATGTGTGACTTGTTAAAAAAGAGCTACAAACACAAAGATAACTCCTATTTGGATTTTTTCTAAGAAAACTTGAATCTAGACACTTTCAACTCTAGATATGCTGTTACCATGACATTTATAAATAACTAATGACATTTCTGATTGCTGACTATGAAATCTTTCCTGTTTGTGATTAATTTTATATAAATTCACGAATGTAAGTACTTTAATTAATAATCTATTATGTAGTTAAAAAAAATTTGTAACGATTTTTAGTTTGCCCCGACGAAGAGAATAAACATTCTCGAAAGCTTGGCATAATCCAAAGAATTTTATTTATTAAATGACTGCATCCCCAACAAAAATCTATTTTATTAAATATATATATATATATATATATATATATATATATATATATATATATATATATATATATATATCTATCTACCACTTTAAAAATAATAGATTGTGGAAGTATAAATTGAATCATTAGTAAATGAAGAACAAAGTGAAAACTATATTAGCGAAAATTGGTTAGCTGCAACCATTTGGCCGGTAGAGGGAGTTTGTGAAAACTCTGCAATTTAAACAACCACGTAACTTTTTTATTCTTAAAGTTAACTTAAATTTGAAAAAACATTTCTGAAGCAACTTTTTATGCAGAATACCGAAAAGTCTGATGTTTTTATACAGGATGTTCCGTTTAGGAGTTACTAATATGAAATTAAAATTTTCTTATGAAGCACCCTGTATATTTTTTTTATATTTGAAAGGAGCTTGAGATTACCAAAATGAAACAAAATTGTGAAATAATCATTAAAATATCTCTTAAAATGAAAAATGTATAGGTCTTTGAAGTTGCAAAAATAATTTTATTACTCGATGCGCTCTATCGTGTGACGTCATTTGACCTAAAAGATGCGGCGCGTATTCGCCGAGTACGTACAGATTTATTAATTGTGTAGTCACTTGTGCCGTTCAAGTGGTATTTTGGTTATTACACGATGGCTAAATCTTAAAAAATCCTACAAATATTGTATTGTTCTCATGTCTCAAAGCACGACAGTTAAAAATCCCAATAAATTGTTTTTTCGTGTACCAAATAATATAATAACAAGGAAAAAGTGGTGCAAACTAATGAAGCGTGATTTGATTTGATTGACTACACTTTCCGCCATTATGTTCAGGTCAAATTCTATATTTAACTGTGCTTCTAGAGCCCTCACGTTTCACATGGACGTATCTAATAGCTTCTTTCCTGAAAACATATCAACAAAGTCTATTTAAGCTTAGATAGACTTTGATATCAATACATTTAATATCTTGTCCGTACGCGGCGGGTAATAGACGAATGTATTGTAAACATGACGATATTTTTATGAAACGTTTTTTGTACAGAAATCACAGAAGTAAGTTAGACCATGTGGCTGATGAAATGAACTTAAAAGTATACTTTACTGCTTACTTTTCTGTACGAACATAACACGGATTTGAAGAAAAAAGTCAATCACTGTATAAATATCAATATTAGTCAAATTATCACTTGGTCCATTCCATTATAGTGAACTAAAAACTACACTTATAAATAAAACAAAAAAGAAACGAACGACTTTAATTAAACATAAACGGAGCAAGAGACTGGCGCGACTCCGTGGTACGGCGATCTCGGTAGGTCAGATGACGTCACTGGCGAAACAGTCCGTCCTAAAATATGTATACTTCAATAATCTATTTCTAAAAGTCATTTATTGATGGATTTCAAAAATTTTCTAACTGATTGATTAGTTCTGGTCTATATTTAAATATAATTACGTTGAATATAATATGACCAACATCATGAAACTCCTCCATTGTTCGACAAGACGTCTCGAGGCTGAGAACGGAGCGACCAGATCTACAGCGAGGCGAATTTTGAAGGGAAAACACTACAAGGCCTACAGAACCAGGAAAATACATTATTTGCTACAAGATGACCATAATAGAAGAATAGAATTTTGTAACGGGTATTTGCAAAAAATAGAGAAGATCAAAACTTTGGCAGAAATTGCATTTGAACCGATGAGGCGTCCATAAGTAGTTCTGGCATTTTCAACAGGTATAATTCATATACTTGGGCAGTTGAACATCCTCACACAACTGTTGAGCAGAGGTAGCAGGGACGTTTCAGCTTTAGTGTTTGGATTGGGATATTCCGGGGCAGATTAATTGGTCCTTATATTTATGATGATGTTTTGACTTCAGAACTTTATTTGCGTAGTTTAAGAGAACAAGTCGGGAAGCTGCTGGAAAATTTGGCTTTGAATCGAATTTGTCAAACATATTTCCAACAAGATGGAGCACCACCCCACAATGCAAGAATTGTTACAAATTTATGAAATAATGCATTTGAGAATAAATGGATTGCAAATCAGGGACACATAAGATGGCCGGCAAGATCTGCCGAATTGACTTCCTTTGATTTTTTCTTTGGGGAAAAATCAAAAATCTTACATATAAAGAAGACATAACCACTAGAGAGTTACTAGAAGCTGCAGTGCGATGAGCTTTTGAAACTTTAGCATCTTTAGAACTCCTTAATGCCGTCAACGATGTTAAAAAAAGGTGCCGGTTGTGATTGAGCCAGAAAGGTAGGCAGTTCGAACAGTTAGTTTAGGTTCATAGTTTATATTTAATAGTTTTCGTGTTGTATTTATTCTTTTATGTTGCGTTTTTATTGTTATTACAATATTTATAATTAATGTTAATAAAATTTCGTTTTCCCTAGACAAAACTTATTTAAATACAAAGCAAACTATATTGTGCGAATATGCGATAAAAAGTCAATTTGCATGCAATTTCAAAATATATTAGAGTATATAGCACAACCAAAACTTATTTACACCGATTTGATGCTCAGCGTCAGTTCGGAACCATAAAAACCTAAATATTTCTATAACTCTTAAGGCAAAATGTAATGTGTGCCACATTATTGAAGAGGTAATCTCAAGCTCCTTTCAAATATAGAAAAATATACAGGGTGCTCCATAAGAAAATTTTAATTTTATATTAGTAACGCGTAAACGCAGCACCCTATATAAAAACATCTGAAATTTCAGTATTTTGCATATAAAGTTTCTTAAGAAATGTTTTTTTAAACTTGGCATTGTTTAAATTGAAGAGTTTTTACAAACGCCCTCCACAGGCCAAACAGTTGCAGATAGCCAATTTTCGTTTGAACCAATGAGATTCTCATAAAATTCGATCCGCAGAATTCAAATAAGGTGTTTTCCCGGAAGAAAACAACTTGTTTAGCTCACCCTGTACAGAACTTAAAATAAGGTAGAAAAATCATATCTCGGGTGCTACTTGGGATATATTTTTGATGACCATTCAATTGGTTCTGCTACAAGCTACTTGGAAGTTATCCATACGTTCGAGGAAATCTTGTATATCTTCTCTATCTATAATATAAAAATGAATCGCTGAATGTGCTAAGCGCAAATCTCGAGAGCAGCTGAACTGATTTCGCTAATTCTTTTTTTGTTGTGTTCATTATTATCAGAAGAATGTTCTTATGAACGAAAAAATTAATAAAGTTGAGCGGAACATTAGAAAATTGAGGAAAATTTATGAAAACTTAAGGACAATATTAATTTTACATACAGTACATACAAATGTCAGTTGTTTGAAATAACTGTCAGCAATTGACAGAACGCGCGAAGCAAATGTCGTTCAACATAGATGGATCGGTTGATAAATAATAGTTTCATTTCAGTTTATTATACAGTGAGTTTTTGAGAAGTGTTTATTCATCTCGGTAAGTTAAAATCAATCACACCTAATTTTAAAAGAATGAAGCCCCTGGATTGTGTTGCGGGAGCGGTAAAGTCAAATTGACGCCATTGGTACTGCTACCAGAGCCTCTGCATTCATTGGTTTACGGAAATGGACAGATTCTATACATTTTTAACTCATATACAGGAATATAATAATTGTTTTCAAATGAAGTTATTTGGCGCAACAAAAGTTATTCAAGACAATTTTATGCTAACTTTCAAGGTAACTATATTGTAAAACAATAAAGTATTACCACTACGTGCCTGAATACGTTGGTAATTTTCAATTGAAATCATATATCAATTAAAGTAGCGTACAGTAGGTTTGTTGCTAGGTGAATAACCAAAAGCAGCCAGTCAAAAGTTGATGGGGGGTGGCAGTGCTGACAAAGTATCTTGAAAGTCACATGGTGGTACAATTTTTGCAAATTTATTTCATGGGCGATTCAGCAAAACAAGTCGATCAGCATTATGCACACAATAAATCGGTGAACAGACCAAGTGTGGAGCAACTTCACATGTTTTTCCATCAGACAACTAATTGGTTGTATTATTCAAGACTGCATTAAAACCGCATGCCATTTGATTACCACAAAATTGTCAGCTAAGCCGATAAGACGCCTGCAGGACAACACGCAAGACGCTATAATACCTACGGCAATAATTGATGAAGTTGCTATTGTTGTCATGGGTGAAAATTTAGAAAACCAAGATATTGTTTTTGCTTTGTTAAGACAGGACAACGTCTGTCGAGTCAGCTAGTACATAATAAAAATGGATGTTGTTATATCTGTGTTCTACTACACACTGATTACCATGAAAATGGGCACATATATGTAATACTTCAAGGATAAGGTTTTTATGCTTAAATTTTTGTTTTCTAACTACCTTTTTGGCCCTATTAGACAGGGTGAGGAAAAATACATCCTGGCAACAAAATCAATATTAAGTGCAAAGTCCGCTTAGACAACCCAACTCACGCCATAAGTGTTTTGAGAGCCGGAATAAGCTCAATATTTTCGTTTGGCCGACCAGAAAGAAAGAAGTATTCCAGTAGGTATATTTACAAAACTAACTAAGCCAGTTTGTTAAAATGTGAATTGTTTCTCATGTGGAGTTCTTCCAATAAGATACGCTCGCTAACAATTATCTAAGAAAACTTTAAGAAATACAATTTAATGATTTCTGGGGATTCTTATGGGAAATTAATCCCCGTATAAAATATTGCATATTAATACTATCATATAAAACAGGTATAATGTTCACAAGAAAATAATTTATTGTCTGTGACTTTTTTTGTAAACTTGCACCGATTTCGATGTTTCTGTATTCATTCGGAAAAGGACTGCTTGAAAGTGATCCCATCTTAAATTTTCTAAAACCTACGTGCTCCAGTATAGGACATTGATGTACAGTGATTTGCTTAAAAGGACCCAATATCCAGGGTATTTTGAAATGGTTTTGATAGGATGTTAGGTATTTGACTCATTATAATAACAATTTCCAGAATAGTGAAGATTGTTCGTCTCATTTAATTATAACAATTTGAAGCATAGATATATGTCAATTTTCCAGGATTATGTTTTCGTAGACCTAAACCGAAGAGACACTAAAGCATAGAGCAATATCAATGTTCAAAGAGCAATTCACTCCAAGTCCATTCCCCATTCTCTAATTATATGTGTCATAAGAAGTTGTATCAAAAATCAACATGGAACATACAACATAAGAAACACTATCTATCTATTCGAATTTAACATTCTTAAGGCTACTGAGGATTCCCTTAACAAGTTAAGATAAGAAGAAATATGCATATTCAATATCTCAACATGTCTCCAATTCTCCTGTTGTATACATATTCCTTTTATTAGAAAAGATATGTCTTGAGAATTGAACATTATTCATAATAATTTTGATCAGAAGAAGTTGCTTAATAAGAGAGAGCTAAACTGAGACTAAAATCCATTTACTGAGCAGAATCAGCAATCTATTTTATAGAAATAACTGTAAGTATCTCTCAATAAATAATTCTGGAAATTCACCTGTAAATATTGTGATAATACAAACTGTAAGTCAAATATAGCAATTTTGGTCCTAGCCCCTAGCTTCTGGATATTACAAAAGAAATTTCGGTACCAATGTCATATTCGTATAGAAATAATTGATTTGCTCCAGCTCAATCGATTAAATGTTAGGCTTGGAAGCAGGGGTTCCTGAGCTCGATATTTAATAAATTTTCGAATTTATTGGTTTAAAAAATTATGCTCGAAGAAAAAACAACAAGTTTTGGAGTCTGAAAGCATTTGTGTTAAAGCGAAACCGTTAAGAGGATCTTAATATTAAGCCAGGGGTAATACGGAAGTGGATTTGTTTTAATCATCTCCTCCAGACAAGATTCCACATCAAGCAAAGGGATGAAGTAAAAGGTGTGACAAGATGATCAAGACTGACAGCCATCAGGACATAACCATTTTCCATAAATTTCAATATTTGTAAGGCCATCTATGTTTAGAAAACTAAACCGATCTGAGGGAAGAAGAGTAGGTATGTTCCTTATTTGCTGGTTTTCTAAAAACTCAAAAAAATCGACAAGATGTAATATAAAACATTATCTATCATTACAAATTCCCGATAAGCAAGTTTCTGCAAATAACTTGAAACGTCCTGGTGTATGGACTTCGTTTGTCCATTTTTCGTTAAAAAGTTACATAAACTAGAAAGAATAACTCTTTCTATAAAAATCGCTCAAAAGGGGTGAAAGGGCAAAATTTTCTATTTATCATTTCTTTGGAGCAATTTTTGTCGAAAAAAGTGTTCTTCGTATAAGTTTCTAACAAAAGGTGGACAAATATTTTTTTTCCTGGACAAAATAGACAATTGAATGCAATAGCTTCTCCTCTCAAACTCATATTTTGGGGTGCCAACTCCAAGGAGCTGTTAACAAAAGTCCGCAACAATATTAGGTAAATTTCTTATAGAAATGTACCTATTGCGATCGTTCACACTTTTGAATTTCGAAAAAATTTCAACGGCATGTTGTTGTATGTCTATAAGATAGTCCAAAAAACATTTGGTTCAAAAGTTTATATATATATATATATATATATATATATATATATATATATATATATATATATATATATATATATATATATATATATATGGGATATTACGAAATTTGTTAACACGATAGAGGTCGCAGTTTTGAAGGTATCAAGTTCAAATTTGCTAAAAACATCAATCTCTCAAATATCTCGGTCGAGTTCGTTATTGGGCAATATCGGGAAAGTAATTTCAAAATGGCGACCATTCAAACATTTAAAAAAATTATCAAAAAAGAGCCGTAGTGTGAATATCATCAAAAATAATTTTAGGTTATAGATATAAGCAGTACCTACAACTTTTGTTCAAAGTAATTTTTCAAAAAATACACAGGTAAAAAAATAAAAATTAATAAAGAAAAATAACAAATATTGATAAAACATGAACACTCAATATAAATTTGATGTAATTGTACATTTTCTGGAGATCTTAATATAGACCCTGATTAAAAAAATATATAGTATATTTATTGAAAAGAAATAGGCGAAAAAATAATCTGCCTTGAAGTGGACTCGAACCCTGTCTGCTTTATATTCCACAGCCAAAACAAAAACCTCTAACCGCAAGGCCATGACACATTATGTAATAATATGTAGGTATACCAATGAAAAGGTTGTTCAAATTTCAATTCAATGAATTTTGAAAAATTTACCTTTCCGCTGACTACAGGCCATCGGGATTTTTTTTATCTCCTTATTGAAATTATAACCCTGCAACAGATACAATTTGTAGAATCATGCTCTTTATGTTTGCCCTATTTCCCGTATACATTCGGTAGATAGTTATTTTATGTAGGGCATTAATAAGAAGAAATAGAAATGGGGCCAGGATACAGAAAATTGGTTCATTGTAATTGTAGAAGGTCTTTTTGTTGTTCCAACTCTTACCCTATGCTCTAAATATTCCGAACAATCCTCACAGCTCAGAAACTTGAAACCTGTCCTATTGCCATACATTTTAAAATTCAAACGATAATATATAATATATTCATTACAATACAATTTTAGAATAATTAGCTCATACTAAGATGTGTAAATTTTAAGGTTTACCTATTGTTCTTTAAATAAATATTTAAAAAAAATTGGACCGACATTATTAGTTGTTGCAATGAAAAATACAAAATAATATTAAGCCTATTGGTTTTGATACTTTTGAAGTTGTGCAGCTGCAGTTGAACTTTTATCACCAACTTCACCATTACCAGCACCAATAGAATTAATATCATTTTGTATTTTTCAGTGCAACAACTAATAAAGTCGGTCCAAATTTTTTGTAAAAATTTATTTCACACTTTTGAGTGTACCATTAGTCATGAAAATCGTTGAACGCTCACTAATAACAACACAACATACTTTGCTTGTACTTGTTATTATTCAGAAATCTAAAGACATCGGCGCGGAGATACGCACGCATATTTTAGACTTTACTACCATATAAATTTTGCTACAAATATTCTGGTCTTTAATGTGGTTGCTTCAGATTTTCAATATTCGAAAGAAATTGCCCTCTTCACATAGCGAAAATATACATATTTGAGATTTTAACATGGCTGTAACTCGAAAACCGTAATTCTATTTAAAACTGGTTGAGTTTAAACCTTTCCGGATATTGTCCTATCTTCAATTCTGTCCTCTCAGATTTTCGAGAAAAATTGCCCCCTCCACCCTTTCGGGGGCAGTTTTTGGAGGGAAGCAGATTTCGGATTTGAGTTTTTACGAATATGGGACCATTTCCTAAGTCTCCTCTTTCAAATGAATAAAAAATCATCAAAATCTGAATACGTTTACTATGTACAGTGCGCGCACAAACGAAAAAGAAGCAGACATTCGAATTGTATACCTCCTTCGTTTGGGTTCGTCGATCAAAAATTACGGCCACAAAAGTGTAATGTGGACATTGGTTATCTAAATGTTGCGAAAAATAACTAATTAGTATGCTATCCAGACATCTTGTCAAATTTAAAATTTTATTGCTAATCGTAATTAAAAAAATATAAGTATATAATTACTGTTACATGATCACCGCATTTACAATAACCGCGCACCAGGCTGCGGCAGGCGCCAGCCACTGGTTCTTTGGAGCCAGTTCGGGCAAAAATATTGTAGCAGCTACTAGAACTAGAACACCGTATATATATTTTATCTATGCCGTACCGTACCTCCTCTGGGTTTTGCAGCCAGGCTGCCTAGTGCAGCCTTTGAAGTCGATTTGGATTCTTAGAAAAAAATCTGCTTCATACGGATCACCCACGGTAAAAATCCAAAATGCACGCGAGTAACATTCTTATGTAGGGTTTTTGGAAAATCAATATTTCAAGAATAAAATAAGTACATGAATTCGTATTTTTGAAATTTGTTTTTTTATCCAATTTTCAGGGTTATGTTTCAGTTTCTAAAATGGTTTAAATTTTTTTGAGAGTCGCCATTTTACAACAACTTCGTTGATCACGCTCAATAACAAAATTTAGATTGATCAGTAGGTATTTGAAACAATTTAATTTTAATATCTAAACATATCTATACTGAGATAGCCTATCCTATAAGTATCGAAAATGCACATAGAGATTCGGAAGAAAATTTTGGAAAATGGTTTTTAAATCAAGCTGGGAAAAAGCTACGGGAGCGAGTACGAAATATATAACAAGCTTTGCGCGACGAATTGCCAATTTTTACATTGGACAACTGTGAAATGAGCAGTCGGAAACCGTAAGTAAATCCTGGAAAACCGCGTACGACGTACCAGTGGGAGGAGCTAGATGCTCGTGGATTCGCCTCGTCATACCATTGTTTTTATATCATGGTTTGTACTTGTTATTTATTATTCAGAGATCTCAAAACATCGCGGCGCAGATATACATACATATTTCAGATTTGACTGCTTTAATTCGAAAACCGTAACTCTATTGAATAAAAATTCAATTTGATTGGAGTTACATATAATCTCTTCTTTAATTTGGCCATCTCATATTTTCAATTTTCATTATGCCCCTTCCACATAGCGAAAATACACATATCACTTATTTCAGACTTGACCATAGTTGACAGTCGAAAACCCTCTTTTGAAAAAATGATGATGATGGTCTCATCTTCAATTCTGCATTCTCAGATTTTCGAGAAAAGTTGCTCCCTCCCGGTTTTTGTAGGAAGGAGATTTCGAATTTGAGTTTTATAAATATGGGACCATTTCTCAACTCTCCTATTTCAAATGAAACAAAAATCGTCTAAATCGGAGTAGGTACGTTTACTAAGCAAAACGGGCGAACAGTCTTAAAATAAAGTTAACATTCAACGGAATTGTATACCTCCTTCTTTTTTGAAGTCGGTCAATAAAAGTAGTAAGTACCTATTAGAAGCGACACCTGCCAATACCTATTTAAACAAACATATGACCACAGTATAAAGAACTAGGTATATTTCTTAATTTCTTTATACTGTGATATGACCAAAGACAAACATTAGGTACCTATACATTTCAAATTATCAAGTTAGGATAATCATTTTGTAAGCCAATATCCTAATTTCTAATAATTTGGTTATATGTTATGAATCAATCTACCAGAATTAGGTAGATAGGTATTCCTTATTGAAACTTCTAATTATTTGAAGATCCTTGTAAATGTGTTAACATTTATTGTTGATAAACATTGGACTTGGATATATTAATATTTAATAAATCTTGTTCATCAAAAATTAGTATGTGGATTGCTCATTTAGATTATTTATTTTTGAGCAGGCACATGATTTATGCACAAATGTAACAAGTAACTCACTTGGTATTCCACTTGTGGCTTGTCCCATCCTAATCACTAATCATAGATGGAATATTTGTTAATAATATATGTGGCCGTTTCTAACTACGATTTATTTTATCACTCATTATCACAAATTAAATCAACAACGTTAAAATAAAAACAAAACACTTATGTTACAAAATTAAAATTCGGTTAAATTCTCTAAAACACATCGTTTATCACGAAAACTTTTAGTTTTGACAAAAATATAAATAAAACAATTGACAATTCATCTTCTCACATAGAAGTTGGGTTAGGAAGATTAGAAAAGATGACATAAGTCAATTCATTCCAAATTCAATTCAGCCAACATCATGGAAGTTTTAATCAAAAAATGTAGTTTTTGTTGTTCAATAGAGTATATTTGTTATACTTGAATTCTAATTGCCTCAGTTACTTTCAAACGCACAAGCAGTCTAACTAATAAAATTAAAATGGAGAATGGAGATTTTGATAGTTTGTTAGTAGTCATCTATATACTGTGGTTATAATCTATATTATGCAGCAACCCTCATTGCATCACTTATACAATTTTGTGAATATTTCCCGCTTCTGATCTTTTTGTAGCAAAGTAAAAAACACTATGTGCTACGGTAGTCTAAAGAATGGAATTAATATTTTTAATATTGGATAGAAAAGATCATAGATATACATGCCTGTATTTGAGACCATAGATAAAATATTTATATCTCGAGACTAGACAACTAAGAAAGCACTGAAATGAGGGTCATCTATTGATGAAGTATCGAACTAGAAATAAATAGAAACTATAGGATGTATCAGGTCGAAATAAAACACCATATTGTCTCTTCACCTTACCTTATACAATCAATCGCATTGCTTCGTTCCTGACTTTCTGTTACAATGTTTTTAGTGATAACTTATTGTATTAACTATGATCCAAAGACAAAATATTCTATCTGGTGCCGCCATATGGCTCTGAGAATTTATGGATTTACAATTCAAGTATAGATGTCGACGCCTGTCCATTAGAAATCAACGATGATTTCGAGATACAAAACACAATCGTGTGTTTAGCAAGACCAATCGCAACATTACTCTATGATCGAAACTAGCCGTCTACCTAGGATCCGTATAAGAAGCTATTTAGACTATATAGCTTCTTAGATCCGTAACTGTTCGATGTTCAATCGAATCTTTTGATTGCTAAGTCCAACAAGGTAGCACCATTAAAACCGCTGGCGGTTAACCGCCTATAGAATTATGCCGTGCTTCTCTGCTTGCACCGGTAGCTCAACTGTTTTGTCGTGACTTAATACTAAAAACTGAGCCCCTCAAACTTAAAACTTTTGTGGCTCATCGTATAGTCAGGGTTATAGACTCCATTCATCAGTCTCAATGGGAACACGTGGGTACACATGACAACCCAGCTGACTATTGAAGGTATCTTGTGTCGTGTTCGGAGCTCGGAGTTGACTGGATACTGGATACTGGATGAGATCAGTGGTGGTTTGTTGTTTGGGCCTAACTAGCTTAGTCACTCACTCACTCTTGTCTCACTCAGCTAAGTCAGATAATGTCGAGGTGCTTCCAATGCTCTTCTTTGCCGCGACTGAAACGTTTACTAGCTTGGTGTCTTCGTTATATTCATAACACTCAAGTAGCCGTTTCAAACCATAACTAAATACAAATGAAAGGTGCATTAACATGCTCTGAATTAAACTATTCACTGTTATTTTTTTATCAAATACGTCCAATCGTCCGCGTTTGATGTTTCCTCTATTCCAACCAGAAGGAGTTTACCTAAAAGTTTATAGAAGTTCTCACCCTTTGCGGATTTTGAGGATTTTATGCGATTTGGGGAAGTCTTGAAAACTCTGTGTTACCTGAAAGCACTAAGCATCCCTAAATCTTACCTAAAGCATCTCCTTCATCGTATGTGATAGTGGATTCTTACCATAAAAATATAAAAATTATTTACACTGTGGCCTTTACATCTTAAGTCGCGCAAAGCAAAGCCAATATTTTCCGGGTTGTAACTATTAGACTACAAAAGGTCTATTCCATGACCTATTAACAGAGATAGACGGAACTGTAAACAATATATTGTGTTGACATCATCCCTTGTTCGGCCATGCCTCATCGCATATCAACTTCTCCCCCCCATAATTTTTATATGTGTTTTGGTTGTTTTTGAATATTCTATTATATTCTTTGGTTTCAAAACTTGAAAAAATGTCTAGACGTTCCAAAGTGTGCAGTAAAATAGAATACACGAACGAAGTAACTTTTCATCGGTAAGTAGCCCGTCTAAATTAAAAGTTGGTAACATTATATATTTAAATTTTGAAAGACAATTATTGGCATATAAACGTCGGTCATGGGGGTAGTAAAGAAATTATTACCTAATCATTGTTATTTCATTAAGGAGATTTTTATATCGTTTGCGCTTTTCAAATCCTAACATTCGGTCATTGACTGCACCAAGCTCCAGATTTATTTTGTGGTATTAATTATTTCGACGTATAGCAAATGAAACCTAAAAAAAGAGACGCCACTGGTGTCATATTTTCTATGCGAAGAAAACGACTACAGTGAGGCGGGGTTTAGTTAAAACTGTTGTATCCCCCCTTCTGACCGCTTCCAAAGCTCACCCCTCCTGGCCCCCAAAGATGTTGTTAACCAAATATAATACTCCTATAATCATATATGGCCAGTGAAGAGAGAGGTCTTGAAGCTTTTAATACGGTACAGAAAATCGTTTCTCTCTCGCACAGTTGTTTCTGCTCATCCTCTCGCGCATCTCGTATTCTGCTATCATTTGTGACATTTATATATAAATAGGGATAGTTTGCAACTCATAACACCTATAGGTGTTATGTGGTTTGCCAGCGCTTGTTTGAATATACATATATCAAATATGAAGAAAGGGTCGCGCACGCGCATTAGGAGCAAATAAAACCATTTCTATCTCTTTTTAATGGCATCACTTTCCACTTGTGCATTAGATGAGACTGTTGGCAATTAGAGACTGGCCATATAGGTGTGTTATATATATGTTGTCAACAAACAAAACGTATTTTATCAATGAAATGTTCTGTCTATCTCTGTTAATAGGTATCATTGGGTCTATTAGTTCGACCAATCGTTAATTTTTCTGTGCAGTTTCTCAAATTAAATATAACCATGGAAACAATTTACCTAAAAAAACTCAATAATGTCAGCGTCAAACAGACAAACGCATACCTAGTGTTTGTGTATTTCTATTGAGATGGATGAAAATGAACAATCTCTTAGATATACACCTCCAGAAATTATACACTTGAGTGCAAAATAATCGACTTACTATCAAAACGCTCATTTCCCTAGCCTGTTTTATTGTTATTGTTGTATTGTTAGACTTGCAAACACTATCTTCATTGTTGAGCTTTCAAAAACTTTCAAAATCGGACGACGCACGCATTAAAAAAAACAATGCAACACGAAGATGGTTTCAGAATCTTGCTCATTGGAAGGTGTGCGCACCGTTTGTTATCGGCTTGCAGTACGCTTGCGCTTACATTAATTCATCAGTATCACTTATGCGAAATTGACGTATATGTCAGTGCTTTAGTAATTTGAAAGAAAATGGATACCACAGCAGCCAAAGCAGCTCAGGCAGTTGAATTGTTGAGAGGAGGCCTCAGCCATAGGATCTTGGCAAATCGACTAAATTTGAGTCAATCGGCTGTATCGAGGGTGAATCGTCGGTACCGGGAAGCCGGTGACTATGTCCGCCGACAAGAAGCAGGCCGTAAACCAATGACAACGGAGAGAGACGACAGATTTCTCGTCTCAAAATCGCTCAGAAATCTATATTTGACTGGCGCTGACCTCAAAAAAGAGCTGAGAGCAAAGCTAACTGCACTCCATAAGCAAAGGCGATTAGAATTTGCTCGCGAACATCTCGATTCGGACGACGACCAATGGAGTCACATATTATTCTCCGACGAGAGTAGGATGTGCCTACATGGTAATGATAAGAGACGTCGGGTCTATAGAAGGCTTGGAGAGTGATTTGCGGAATTCTATATACGAGAAACTGTCTCATACGGAGGCGGCTCTTGTATGTTCTGGGCAGGCATTTTCATGCAAGGGAAAACTGAGTTGGTTTTCGTGCCTGGTGGAGGACGTGAAGGTGGTTTAACAGCAGATGGCTATATCAGGAATATTCTGGGGGAATATGTGGTTCCGTATGCGGGATTTGTTGCTGACAACTTCTTGTTGATGCATGATAATGCCCCATGCCATACCGCACGAGTCACCACTACCTACCTGAATGAGGTCGGTATACCGACAATGAACTGGCCTCCTTTGAGCCTGGACTTGAATCCAATTGAACATGTATGGGATGTGCTTACACAAAGAGTCCGGGCCAGAAATCCTGCACCAGCGAGTGTTATGGAACTCAGATCTGCGCTTAATAAAGAGTGGGAAACAATGCCACAGAACATTATGAGAAAAGTAATCCGATCAATGCAAAATCGATTGGAAAGTGTACTAAGGAGTAGGGGTGGCAACACCAGATATTGAAAAAAAAAATATAAAAAAAATTATAACAGGATTTTTATTTTTATAATCTCCTTTTCGGATTCGTTACAATGAGCAATATTAGGCAAACTCCGTTTGCGTTGCATTTTTTATTTTATTTTTCATCCGATTAATTCCATAGCAACATGTTTTGAAAGCTTAATAATGAAGTTATTGTTTGCATCAATAATGTTTTTATTTTCATGTTTCTTATACTAAAACCAGCGACGGAAATGAGCTTATGGCTGGTGAGTCGATTGTTTTCCACTCAAGTGTATATTAGTCGTAAATGTAGTAGAGACTACTGGCAATAATCATTCTCTCGATCACTTAACTCCATCGACGCTAACGCGGCTCAGTTCCCTTATGTACTTGTGTATGAATCTAGCTTAATTAATTAATTAATAAATAAATATACAAAATCGTCATGTCGGATAATTTACAAATCAAATCCTTTGACATTATGATTAATATTAAATAGCAGTGAATAATCTAAACAAAAGTAACTAGTCACAAAATACGTCCAACTTAAGGTTATGAAATTACTAACGCTACAAGACAAAACCACAGCTTTAGGTAAGCTGTGACAAAACCATGTTTGGTGTTACTGCGGCGACTGCCGCCAAACTTCGCTAACCTGTATACACGTAAAAACTATGCACACAAATTAACTCCATTCTTCTGCTCTGTACATAGTTGCATCCACCATTGTGGTGATTAGCAACAGAAAAGTACATTTTGTCTTGAAATTACATAATTTCAACTATGTCTATATATATAATTTATACGAACCAGATCAATGTCTCAAATAATTAATCAAATTTGGGTAATGGATTGAGCAGCCTAGTGGAATTGATAAGCTCTATGGGATTTTATGTATAATTCCATAGTTTTAGTATTTGGGACATTTCATTAAAATATGTGCCACAGTTATTTGAACATTGCATACTTCAAATATCGGGATATCATTATGATTGATCAAGTGTTCGTGTGTTAATCTTGTGTGACCTAGCCGAAGTCTGGATATGATTACTTGTATCGATCTTTTGGTTGAAGTGTGTACCATAGGTTCATTATTATTATTTGACACAGGGGTGCCAAAGCAGGTACTTTGGCCATTCGACCCATTGTGCCTCTCCCCCTTGGGTTCCCCGAGTATTCCGACAACCTGGTCCAGCTATCTCAGGATTGCTGCAGGATAGGTGCGTCTGATGTTGGTCAGATCCGGCCACTTCAGTCCTAGGATGGCCTAATGAACGTCGGATAGAGCGGGGCATTCTGTGAAGAAATGCTCCACTGTCTGTCTCTTCGTCCTACATGCATGCCCAACATGTCGGGTCATCGATGACACCTATTGTATGTAGGTGTTTTCTTAGCATAGCATGCTCGGTCCAAATGCTTACAAGTGAGCGTTGTTTGGCCCGGGGCAAAGCTGGCAGTCTTCGGCCCGTTTCCGGCATGGCTCTGCGATAAAGTTCTTGCTCTGTCAACAGCCCAGAATTGAGTTCCACCTCTGACAGTGTCTGAGGTGTGTGTCCTCTTTAATAATGTTGGCCATGATTTGCGGTGTGATGGGTACCGCCAGTTCGGGCCCACACATTTTTTTCGACGAAGCAGCACCCGCCAGCTTATCCGCCTTGTCATTGCTCTCATTCCCATCGTTTGCTGGCACCCAGGCTAATTCCACCACGTTTTCGTTTGCTAGTTCCGACAGTTCGCGGTCGCAGTTCAGCGTGGTTCTCGCGTCGTATCTGCCCCTTTCGAGCGCCTTTAAGGCGTCTTTGCTGACTGTGAAGAAGCGTATTATTCGTCCTCGCACCTTGCTCATGAGGACCTCATGAGCCCCTCGAGCTAGTGCCAATAATTCCGTTTGTAATACGGTGGCATACTTCCCGAGCGCTTGTATTAGAGATAGTTGCAGGTCTTGGCTGAAGATTCCCATGACTGTACTGTCCCTCTTCTTAGACCCATCAGTGTATACGTCTACTGTCGGCACAGTGCGTGTTTCTGTTTCTTCCCAACAGACGTGGTATTTGCATTTACTGAATAGGGGTGCAATGCGGTCGGAGCTGGCCTCGAGGAGTGGTATTCTGGCGAGGCCCTCCTCCAAGATGGCGAATGACTCTTCGCGCTCTTGTGCACCCTTACTGTTCCACTATCTTTCAAACGAAGAGCAGTCAGTAGTGCTGCCCCCTCCAGATATAGATCTAGGGGTGGCTGGCACAACAACGCCTCTAGCGCAGCAGATAATGTGGTCCTCATGGCACCAGTGACTGCGATGCAGACAGATCTCTGTAGTCTCTCAAGCCTGTCCTTCTCAATTTTTAATTTGGTGCGTTGCTACCAAACTATTGAAGTGTAACATATCAAGGAGCTTATCACCGCTGTGTACAACCAATGAGTGACCTTTGGCGATAGGCCCCAGCTTTTACCTACAACTCTTCGACATTGCCATAGAGCTGCACTGGCTTTGTCCAGCGTTCTGTCCAGATGTTTTCCCCAGGTCAGTTTCCTGTCAATAACCACCTCTAGGCATTTCTCCTCGTTGGATAGCTTGAGCTGGGTTCCATTTAGTGCATTTTTATGTCGCCCACCTTTCGTTTTCTGGTAAAGAGCATATCCTCCACTTTGTGGGGATTCACAGATAGAAACGTTGCCCCGCACCACTTTTCTAGGATGCGGAGTGCCCTTTGTATCAGTTCGCATAGCATTCAAATGTGCTTCCCTGTCAGTAGTATGACTATATCATCCGCATATCCTATGGTGTACAGGCCCTCGTCGTTCAGGGTCATTAGAAGGTCGTCTACTACTATATTCCAGAGCAAGGGGGAGAGTCCCTCCCTGAGGACAGCCCTTTGTGACACTTCCGAGACAGTTGCAACTTCAACACTAATTTTAACTATTCTGTTCTCGAGTACATTTCCTATCCACCTGCGCAAACCTGGTGGTAGGGTTCTGTCCCGAAGAGCTTTGTTAACTGCTTCGAAGGAAGTTCGATCGAACGGGCCTTCGATATCTATGAAGACTCCTAGGGAGTGTTTGTCATTGTCCAGGGCCCTCTCTATCCTGCCTACTAGAACGTGGAGAGCGGATTCCGTAGATTTCCCTGTTGTGTAAACGAATTGGTTCGGGTGTACAGTCTTTGGGTTAGGACGTTACCCCTGATCCTGCGATCGCATAGCCTCTCCAACGTTTCCAGTAAAAACGAGGTAAGGCAAATTGAACGGTATGATTTGAAAGATGAGTAGTCAGTGTTGCCTGGTTTGGGTGGGAAGGCTATCCTGGCTATTCTCCATTTCTCCAGTACAGCTCCCAGTCCCTACTGAAGGAGACCCGGGAAAATCCCGTCCGTGCCTGATGACTTATATGGGGAGAATGCCTTGATGGCCCGTATCGTTCCGGTACGATTTACGACTTTCTCCACCAGTTGCCAGTCCTCCGCAGAGGGACGTCTCGAACTGTGAGGAAGTTTCGTAACGTTCCCTAGTAATATCGACCCTGGGATATGAGTTGACAGAAGTGTTTTTGCTGTGTCTATAGCAGTGTCAGTAGTACGGTCCTCCTTTCTGACACAGCCCACTTGTCTAGGATCTTTGGAGATCACCTTAAGCAGTCAGGATGATGCGGGAGTACTTTCTGTCTCTTTACAGAGATTCTCGTTGTTTTGAGTGAATTTACTTCTTTAACGACCTTTGGTATAGTTTGTAGACCTCCCAGTCAAACGTATTTCGGGATGACTTGGCTCTATTGAAGAGTCCCCGCAAGTGGTACCATAGGTTTGATGTCCGGTTTGATTACCCATAGTCTGGTTTGACTGGATTGGCATTCACTTTGATTGATTGATTTTCTTGGATTTTCCAGTTGTTTGTAGCAGACCCAGTTGTTCCTTTATCATTTGACCGATGGGATGCTGGGTATATAATTTTTGTATGGTTTGTTGGAACTTAGTGAGTCGGTTAGAATGACGAATTTTCGCTGATCAGAGAGACTCGCATTTATGTATAAGTATACGCGCTGTATGTATACAGCTAATAGGGGACAGTCTGAATTTCTTGGTGATATTTGTTGTTACTATTGCTTGCTGCTCCCACTTCTTCCATTGTTTTAGAAGCATCTGTATATAACATTTGTGCATCACCATACGTGGCCGTTAGAATTTCCTCAAGGGAATTCCTAATGATGTTAGTGTTGATATTGGAATTATCATAACATGTGAGGCTTTTGTTGATTATCGGAGAATTAACTGTCCAGGGAGGTGGGTGATCGACGTTGCATGGGAAAATATCTGGGAATGTTATGTTGAGGTGTTCTAAGCTCGTTCGGGTTCTCTCTTAGAAAGGTTTTTCGGAGGAAGGTTTGGTTCCGTAGAAAGGTTTATCTATGTTTGTTGCTATTGACGAGGCATATGATAAATTTAAAAAGTATGTCTTCTTATTTGAAGTGATGGTTCTCCGGCTTTGCAGAAAAGACTTTGGACTAGTGTTGTTCTGTAGGCGCCTAGAGCTATTCTTATTGCATTATTGTAGATAGTATCAAGAGGTTTTAAGATTGTGTTACTCGCTGAAGCATATGCAACAGAGCCGTGGTCAATTTTGGACCTAATGAGGGTTTGTACAGGTGTAGCAGTGTTTGCTGGTCTGATCCCCAATTCTTATTGGCTAGTGTTCTCAAAAAAATCAGTATTTTGTTAGCCGTAATAGCAGGTTGGATATATATTCTTTTTAGGTTAGTTTCTGATCGAATATCATACCTAGACTTTCATTGTAGCTTTCAATTCTATGTTTTGTTGATATGGTCGGAGTCGTGGAATGTGGTGGTGTGTGGTGGTCTTTGCTACATTAAACTGAAATCCAGTATCCAATTTTCGAGAGTTACCAGAATTTCCTGTCAGTTGTTCCATTGTACTCATGTTTTTTCCTTTTATGTAAACAAATAGATCATCCGTTTTGCAGAATATGTTTTTTGGAAAGAGTAACTTGAATGGATCTATTGCTGAAAAAATTTCGTGTAAATGCCAAGCCGTTTCTGTTTATGTCAAGCAACTGTAATTTTTTCAAGTATATTATCTTTCCTGGCAATGTTGAAGCCTCTTTTTATATCAAAGAATACAGCGGGACATATCTGTTTGAAGGCAAATGCTTCGTGTAGGTACATCAATTTCTAAATCAAAAGTATTGTCGATCCCGGAACGATGAGGTCGGAATCCATTTTGCTCGGAGAGTTATAACTTTCTGATTTCTAGTGTCCATAGTAGGTGTTTAGGCGGTAGGATTAGTTTTTCTAGTAATTTACTCAATGAGCATGTTAACAAGATAGGTTTTTAGGATTCTGGGTTTTGTCGATCTTTGTTGGTAGGTTTAAGTATTGGAATGATTGTAGCTTCTGTCCAGATTAAAGGAAACATATGTTTCAACTAGATGGTGTTGTATATTTTTAAATGTTGATGTTTGGCGGATTCGGGGAGATTTTTCACTGAGTCGTTGAGTTCTTGCCTAGTGATTGGTAAGTTTAAAGAGTCGGTGTAATCCATAGATAGCTCTTTCGTTTTTTTGGTTAATGGAAATGTTTTTTCAAATTGGGCGTCACTCGAAAATTCTTCTGCAACGTTTGTTGATTTAACTAAGGATTTTGATTGTTTTTGACATTCTCATCAAAAGAATTAGAAAATACAGTGTTCATCCAAGCAACCAGTTTCCTAATTAAGTATTTTTTTCTTGTCAGATAGTGAACAATTTGTGCCTTCCTAAAGGGCAGCGTACCTCAGGGATAAGTTCTCCGGCCCCTCTTATTCTTGATTTAAATCAACGACTTGACCGCAAAAATTCCTGGTAAGAGCATTTTTTACTAGTCATACCAATATTACCGATTTATGTCACTTATCCAACAAAGCAATCAATGGCCGAATGTTAGTTGCAAAAACAGTGTTTAGTTCACATAATATTCCTGAGTACTTGACCGACTTCCCAAAAGAATGTTTGTTATTTTTCTAAATTAGTTAACCAATAGAAAAATCATTATTTTGTAGTTTGTGTTGCATTACCTAATAAAGTCGATGCTTGTTTTTATAAAAAGTTAATGTTACTTGTTCGATTCTCCTTTAAACATATACTAAGAGATGGAAATAATAATACAATAAATTTAATATTTATTTATACACAAGGTCGAATATAAATACAAATATGCATAATTTATTATCTCATTTTATTCAAAGGAAAAACATATTTTAATAGAATAGATTTTTTTATGAATTTAGGTACATTGAAAAGTAACTATGTTGATGAAATAAACGAGTTTCCACAACTAAAGTTATTATTTAATTCTAATTTTTCAATATAAATTAAATCTGGCTGTAATAGTAAAATGGTAGCTACTCTAAAAAATATATGATTTTTTTCAATTTCCTTACAATATAAAACATTGATAAATGATTTATGAATGTGAAATAGTGAGAATATGAAAGGAATACATTTCAATAAATTATGTCACTATAAGTGGAAATCTTTCAATTATCCTAATAATTATATATACAATAATTATAAAAGGTTTTATATCTATGCTTATAAGCTACCGACGTTATTAATATAAATAAAATATTTTTTTACGGAAACTTTAATACTGAGTTGCCTGGGGAAAATAATGGACTCATTTACTACAAAAAGAGAATTATACGTCTCAAATCTCAGCTATAAACGTTTTTATACAAGTTATTTCAATACAATTGACTTATAAATGGCTGAATATAGTAAATAGTAGGAGTTCGGTGACATATTCAAAATAATTTTTGGGTTAAACTAAATAGGTACATATATAGAAGAATATATTATAACTTACAAATGTAGAAAAAATACAGTATCTTTCCCCAGGACTACTTCGCGATATTTGTGTTTCACACGTTTAAACTAACCTATTATTATTTTTAACCTTGCTTTGTAAAGATCAAGGATGAACGCCGCTAATCACAATTCTAACTTGTCCGAGGATATTTTTTTATCATATCTGCTACAGTCAGTTCAAGGGGGACGTAATTGTCTCAGGTTTGGGGTTGATATTCGTCAAAGAAACACTTATAATAACCGAAAATATTAGTTACACGTTAATATCAAGAGTGAAATAATAATACTATTTAGGCTCGATTAACATGTTTTCACATGCAAGTATACAATTTTTTCTTCATCTTGTTCTCTAAGCATGCAAGTCGTCACAAGTTGTATAAATAGTATGTATAAATATTCATTGTATAATAAATATGGCCACGATTATGTATTCAATGTTGCTTTATATGTTGAAGCATCATATATATACCTAAGTATTTATTGTTATTATAGAGTATATTGTAAATTGGAAAATACATTTCTCAGTTTAACAATCTTGAATTTACAGCAAAGATTATTGTCATAACACCCTTCTTTTATGAATATCAATATAAATGTATGAATCGTATTAAAGAAAATTACTTTTTTTTCAAATAGAAATTTTATTCCAATTACAAATTCTTTCGAGCCCTGTTGATCAATAGGAATTCAAATGATATCTTCAGCAGATAAAGCAACAAATACTTGCACCATATCAAATATAGTTTTCGGTCCTATAGAGTTCTTTTTAAATCAAAGCATATTATTCAGTTTATGTTACCACCACTGCATTTGTTCAACGTGAACATGCATCCGCTGTTTGATCCACAGTACTGCTAAATAGACGAATGAGGTAATAGTGATGAAATATAGGAAGGCTGATAGAAGACAGCCAGTTCCATGCTCGTTGAGATCCTTTGCGTACCTGGAAGGAATAATTTACAAAGTAGATTAAGTTTGGGCTACTTGAAGAGTAACGCGTTTAAGGACAACCCCAACTTCACAAGCAATGTAGTGGAATGTCATGAATAAATTCAGGTTTAGGCTAAGATATTGTAACTGCCAGAGCGGATACCATCTTACCGGAGATGTTTAAAAAAGTAGGTCGCTTAGCGTCATGTTCAAATGTCAAAGTCAACGATGGTACTGCGAAATTAAGAAAAGAGGATGTTACTTATAAAATAAAATACCTTAATCTTATTAAAAATTTATGAGTTAACGAGCGCAGAATACTATGATGAATAATATTAAGACCTATCGAGATGGAAATATGTGTGAATCTTCTTACAACTTTGCAGCATCCCTTGAATTAGTATTTTCATGTTTTAAGCAACATCCCCCTTCAAATGCGAACCACGTGGCAGAAATTGGAAGCTGAAAAAGACTGGACGCTAAGCGAAACACTTTTTTTAAGCTCGTTTCAAGACCTTTCTGTATGCCGTAGTATAAATGCATCATCTGTCTTAGCTATGATTGTTCTTTGGATTGAAAGCATAATTTGGGAATAAGTAATGTCTTAAAGTATAGTTGTATGAATTATTGAAACATGAGGCAGAGTATGATGAATCTGCAACCTTACTTACTAATGTAGTAAAATGAGATGTTATCGTCAGAGTTGTGGATATTGGGCACTTTTGTCGCCATACACAGCGATCGAAAATTTAACTTTCCAAGGCATGTGTTGCAAAAATAGTTATTTATTTTGACCCTTTTATCACATACCTTGCTGCATGTTTTCCTTGTGTGTTATCATCATAACTTTGCACTATGAGTCCATCGTAATTGGTATGAATCTCACGAGAATCAGTCAAATGGTGTGATGATCTGGTCGTTTCGTCTTCGTAGTAGAAAGTTAACTTGTATGGTGGTTCAGTGGCCTGATCCAATGTCTTTTTCGACTCGTGAGGAGTCATGAGGGGGGCGTGTACAGGTGCAGCGATTAAGTCAATATCGCTGCTGCTGTTGGAACTGCTGTCGTTATCGTTGATGATGGTCGGCGTTAGAAGATCTGCAATCTCTTCTGAGATGGATGATGGAGATTGCTCATTAGAATTGTGATTAGCGGCGTCTGTCAGTCAGTAACATTTCTTGGTGCACGCGCATTTGCGTACGATATCAATATCTTTAGTGTAGCGAGTGCCATCAGTACAAATCAGTCTAACCTGAAATTAAAATAACATGATAATGATTACTATTTAGAGAGAATATGCGTTTACTAAATATTTTTGATTTATGGCCTAAAATAATCTCAATGCAAAAACCTATATATTTATGGCTCATTGTAATACAGACAAAAACCCATTTGGATTGGCTGTATAGACGTTGAAATTCATCACACATCCCGGCAGGAAGTCACAAAGGCTATTCATTTTATCATAGTTTGCCACGAGAGGGCGCTGTGGTGCAACTTTTACGCCGTTTATCCGATCGCACCAAAATTGGTTCCTATATGTAAGAGATTGCCGGGTTCCACTTTTATTTATAAACTTCGAATATTTTGCCGTTGCTAAAATTAATCTATTCATAAAACTAATTAGGTACATAATTCTGTATCGAACAGAACTGAAACCTTTTTTGCATACTTTAGGGCTTAGGGGACAAATACTATTAAGGCTATTCTCACCTTTCTCCTCTTACTCTTTCTGGCGTGACAGCAACTTGTACCACAAGTACCAATACATTTAGCCATTTTTAGAGGTTTTCTTGATCGACAACCATTTTCTGAATAATATTCTCGTACTTGCTCTTTTCTACATGTAGGTGCTGAAATATCAAATAAATTATTTTTATTTTGGACTAATATGATCTAATTTAATACATCTTTACATATTTCCATCACCGCATACAAATGAACATTATTTTAAGCAATCATTTATGCAAAGAGAAAGAGCAGCGAATAATTTTTCTCTCGGATTTGTAACACTTCAAATTGAGAAGGAATTAACCGGCTAGAAATGAACATCGTTATTTATTGCATAAGTTTATAATACGAATATGACTATAATTCAAGCAAATCTTTCAATGCATTTCACTGCACCTGTTTGAGATCCCGTTTTTGAAAATACTTCTTATACTCACTCATTAGCTTGACCTAATTCATATAGCATATTTACAGCCTGTCACCGTTCAACAATATGTCAGCTAAAGCAGAAAATTAGTACCATTGATGACACCAATACTTACACTCTTCCTCACCTTGCTCGCAATATTTTCCTCTATATCCCGGTCGACATTTACAACCATACTCCCCATTACGGGTGGGATAACATTTGCTGTCATGTTTGCATCTATTTCCGAGACACGGATCTGGTGGGCTAGCTGGTTCACCTATCATCTCTTCGTCCATCTCGTCTTCCTGTTGCTCCTCGTCTTCTTTCTCAGAATCAACAGTACCAATACATCCTGGCTGGATTCGATGCTGTGTTTGCGCATTACCAAAATCCACGTGTTTGTGATTAATCCAAACTTCCTTCATGCAACCTAATCCAAGTTAACATTTAATTTTTATGTTGCAAAAAAACTTTTATCTATTTACTCACCATGAAAACTGGTCAAATTTCTTAAGTGCCATTGTGAGAAAGCTTCCCTTCCTTGTTCTGTCGGTATGCCACCCAAATACATTGGAGTGGTCAAACGTAAATAGTCTTTAGTTCCCTCGTTGATGATGCTTCTTGCTATACCTCTATCAACTCGTAACGTGAAGTTTTTCTTGATTGCTAACAATTCGGCTATGTGAATCTGTCCATCAGCGACCATTTCGAAACTGATGAAGAGTAATATAATGTTAAAGTAACTAGAACTATGTTTATTGAGTTATTATCTTACCTGTACATTGTAGAGACAGGATAGTTGCCAACATCATAACTGACACGAATTCTTCCATTAAACAGTTCGATAGCTAAATGTTCCTGATGGCCGTCGTACATGAGGATTCCATTTTCCTGGGTAGTAGCAAACACAATTGTAACATTGGCTTCAGGTTTGGTGCGAAGAGGTTCCAATTCCACGTAAGATGTATTATGAACAAAACTGAGCGTTGTCAGGTATTCGCAACGTTTGCCTACGAACAACAAAATTACATGATTAATATGGATATGAGTGCACAGAAACTCTACAATTCAATATAATTGTATTTAAATTGATATTTACCGGAATATCCAGGAGCACACTTGCATAAGTAGTCATTTGATCCGGATGGCTGGAAGCAGACACCATGAACACAATCATGATGTTGACATGGTGATGTTTGCGGGTACATCATGGCAACATGAGGTGTTATCTCGCAAAATTTGCCACTGAATTCCCCAGAGCACTTGCACTGATACTCGTTCACAACATCTATACAGGTTGCCCCATTCTAGAAAACAATATGAAAAATTAAAGTATTTGAAACAACTTTCTCCTCTTTGGGAAAACACATAAGATCACCCATTTATGTGATCATCTGCAAATTATACAAACTATAGTTAAAATATACCATCCTTTGTTAAATGGTTCTGGATTTGGTCTATCCTGTCTAAATAATAATACCGAACTAGCCTTGAAATAGAGGAAACAGTCCTACGTCGAATTAAGTGTAGGTACTATATGTTAGTATGAAAATTATTTAGTTTCGAGACTTGAAACTTGCTTCTATAACTAGAAAATTATTTATAAATTAACAGTCAGTCACAGGACACCGCATACATCCCCATAAAAATAATGACTGGAATAATAAATATAATTGGGAGCTTTCCGATATTATGAATTAAATATCAAATTGGTGAAATGTATATCCTCCCGTTATTTATTTAAAATTGATAATTAAGGATCTTCTGAAATTAAAAATAATATCGAATAAATTGGACATAGAACTCGAGAGCTAATAAGGAGCCAAAGTTAACAATTAGATAAGATAGATAAGATGATAATAAATTGACAAAGTTTATAAATATGACAAGTGCTGTGCTAATGTCACGGGGCGTGAACACCATCAAGGAGTAATGAAGCATCAAACATATTTTCATCATATACTTAAGTGCTTATTAGAGACTTTGTGATGGCATGTAGGTACTTGTTACGTGTACTTAAGTGTAACAGCTAATAAGTACTCTAATATCATCGTATAACGCATAATTAGTTAATTAGTTCCGAATTATCTTTTCTTGTGTCAGCGTCGTGTAAAGCTAGTAAAGCCCCTTTGCATAGCACTTATCTTGGTAGGTTTATTAGCACCAATTTTTTTAGTTTGGCATCTAATTAGCATCTAAATAACCTTTAATTCTAATATATTTATTTGATAATAAAATTTCACTTGAAGTGCTAGCTTCACAAAGCTATTTTTTAGAATAAAGAGTTTTAAGAAAATTTGTGTATCTTGTTTACCTGGCACATGTGGTTCTCGCAGTCGTCGATGTTGATGGTACAGTTCTCGCCCTTAAAACCAGGTAGACACTCGCAAGTATAATAAAAATCGTGATCAACACAACGAGCGTTATTTTTACAAGGATTATATTGTTCTGTACAAAAGGGAATTTTCCGTTCACAATATTCGCCCATAAAGCCGGCGGGGCATTTGCACTGGTAGGAGGCAACCAAGTCGATGCATGTGGCGTTGTTTTGGCATTTGTGGTCCAAGCAGTCGTCAATGTTGTTTTCACATCGTAATCCTGTGAATCCGGGATTGCATTGGCAGCTGAAAGAATAAATTATTATTCAATAGTAATTATATCTTCACAAATTATAGCAACATAATATTAAAAAAGAGAATGTGTCTTTGTTTGTTTTAAACATTCTTAAAATTTAGCAATAAATCAATATATTTTTAACAGAAGAATATTTGGTCATAAGCTATTTTTTATTTCTAAGTATCTTCATCAAATTGAGTTAAATAATAATTATGATATCTGCTTACAAATATGCAACATAATTTCGGTTTAATAGTTTTCATAAACAAAATAGAGTTTTTTTGTTTGTTACTGATAGTAGAGAAACTCATTCACAATTCTTGAAAAATAAAGATAGAGTTCCGTTTGTAGAACGGATTCAAAATAATAATTGAACTATTGGTTGTTCCCTAATTTTATTATTTCAAATATTGGCCAGCAAATGTATCAGAACTTTTCATAATTCTGAAATTAAACAGGGTTCGATAAATTGTGAGTTGATCTCGAATAAGTATCCCAGAAAGCAAGATTTCTAGATAAAGAAAAATGAAAACTCTTTGGGATCTTTCAAATATTTTTTTTGTTGTGTATAAGGACATAGGCATACTCTTAGTAGTAGCAGTATAAACTTGAAGAATCAGTTGTTTTTATATAAACTATATTCTTCAAGAATATTTCAGACCGAATAATAATAGTAAATAATGAAATATTTGGGACAATGCAAACTAAGACACGGATCTCCTTATTGATGAGGCCTGATAAATATTCAAGCAATCGAACTGATGCGATACGAAATCTATTCTATCTATTCTATGAAATGAGTTAATGTACCTAAATCGGCCCTCTTCAAGCACTTTACAGGTGCCCTGGTTCCTACAGGGATTCCCATAACAGGCATCTATCATGAATTCACAATTTTTGCCGTGGTATCCGGGAGCACATTTACATTCGTAATCTCTTTCGGGTAGTGTGATACATTTTCCATCATTTTGGCAAGGAAAAGTATAACAAGCATCGCACTTTGCTAGTATTTCATTGCTGATTTTCTCTAGAAAAATAAAGGCATAAATCAGATGAGTCGATTGATCATTTTTATTTTGGTGATTTGAAACACGTACTGAAAAAAGCATATGAGATAATTTCAAATTCTCATATTTTTTGTGTGAGTAGATAAAGACCGGTATAGATCAATAGAAGGGTAGTTGACTCAAATTTTCTAGAAAATTGTTTTGAAATGTTCATATTGTATTATTAGTCCACAGGAGTATTCATGTCGTATAAATGAAGTTGCGACAAAAGATAGAGATAGATGATCGTTGAGGATTCACGGAACTGAATATGACGCCAATAACAAAGCAATAGAATCATGAAGGTAAAGAAAGTAGATGAATGATAAATTCAGTTTGGTTTGATAACATATTTCTGTTGGGTGTTGTTCAAAGAAGTGTTGCATACTAAATTAATCACGTGGAGGGAAAATTTACGACCAAATCCAGAAGAGCAAATAATCTAAAAACGAGAGTCATGATTTTTTAGGAATAACGCGTGACAATATACAACATTGAATTAACATTCGCATGGCAGGAAGTCCTTTGAAAAATCTTGCAATAATCATTGCAACGAATTAAATTTTTGAGAATCTGAAATATATCAAATCTCATTTCATTGTTTAATAAAATATTTCCTATTTATACTATTTGAAAAGCTGTGACAATTGGATTTGCTATTTGAATTTGTAATATATTTCACAAATTTTCTAATTTCTTCCTCCTAAATATTCTGAAATTGCTATTTTTAGCATTTTATGTCTAAAGTGTTAGCTCAACTATGCGTACAGAGATTGCGCTTATCCGATCACATATCTCTAAAACCAAGAAAAAATCAACAGATATTGAATTATTGGCCTCTACCAAATTTGAAACTTTTAAGATGGCGAAAATTGTCCTTAAAATTGGTTTGCAAAAGGCGCTGCAGACACCACGACAACATGATAATTTCAATAAAAGTTTTTGCAATAAATTATCGTATCCATAGAGTTTTATGATTTACCTTTGATGATAGTGTCAACTACCCAATTAAGAAAATCAAGTGAAATGATTAATATACAGCTCACCTTTGCATTGGAAGGCTGAAGAAGGCGTTGACAGTATGGATTTATCTTTCATACTGGGAGGTTCCGCGCAATGTGCAATACCTGGTTCAACATAGTCAACTTTAACCCAATCCGATAGCCATCTGAGGGAGCAATCGCAGAATAATGGATTCGAACCCAAAGCACTTTAAAGAAAAATAAAAATTACGACATTACTAATACTGGTTGATGAACTTTAGACAACTTACATGTGGCTGATTGATTTCAAATTGGCAAAAGTTCCCTCAGGAATTAAAGATATATGATTACCGTGAAGGGATCTGTGGGAAAGAAATGTGATTCAGCATGAAATTTCTTATTATTAAAAGATAGCTTACAATATACGTAAAGATTCCAAGCCTTGTAAGGATTCCCTCTGTACACATTGCAGCTTGTTATAACTTATTATAAGTGTGGATAACTTGGAAAGGTTGGCAAATGTATGATTTGATAATATACTAATTTTATTGTTGCTCAAATCCCTGAAAGGAATTTAAATTATTACTTGGCACCAATCAATTATTGCCACGCAAAACTTACAATCTTGTTAGTGACTTTAAATGTTGTATCCTGTTGGCTTGAATGCGGTTAATATTGTTGAGATCCAAATAGAGTTCAGATGTTTCTGGTGGTATTCCTCGGGGAATTTCTTTCAAATTAGCCCTAGAACATCGTACTACTGTGCCAGTGCATGAACACATTGGCGGGCAGTAATTTTCTCCAAGACAACCTTGATCGTTTTCACCTAAAGAATAAAATTTATTGTTGAAATCTCAACTATGCGAAAAAAACATTGTTTTACTTGTGCATTTGAATTCTGTCTTTGGTAAGTCTCTTATAAGAACATCTTTCACTCTATCTGGTCCAGCACATCGCGGCGGTGATCCACTTAGGCCCTTGTTTTTTAACCATTCGGAAAACCAGGCCAAATGACAGTTACACATAAAAGGATTATGTACCAAGTTCCTGAGAATATTTGAGAGCGTGATAATATTCTACAATCTGTTAAAAGTTATTCAAAGGAATACTTACAGGGTATGTAATGATTGCAATGAGTCAAAAGATCCTGGCATAACACATGTTATTTGATTGTTATTCAGTGAAAGAATTTTAAGATTGTGAAGTCCAAGGAACATCTTGTTATGCACTTCAAGAAACTTATTCTCAGATAACAATCTGAAATTGAAATAAGATTCAAAGCTTCTTGCTACCGGTGACTCATCAGGATACCAAGATACCAGATACCAAGTATTCAACAAGTTAGCTTTAGAATTTACCCCTTTCTACTGTCGCAGATCGAGCGGAAGCACATAGCTTTATTCCAAGAACAGTCAGAAACTGTGGGTGACTATATATCGTTGAAAACTTTTATATTATCGGGTTCTAAGTGCTCGATTACAAAAAGTGTGAGCTATTGCTTGAGACAGCACAATAGGAAGATGAAACATCCCACGGTTGTCTAGTAGACTACTTGTTCATTCATCGTAATATATTATGTAATATTTTGTACTGCTCGACCGGCTCACTTAGCTTTCTTTCTAATAATATTTTAATAATTAAACGAATGTTGCAGCAGCATGATTATACGGTGTATCTGTAGAAGCCTTTACGAAATCCAAATAAATATTTCTACATTTAGAATAAGCCTATGCTATACGGGTCTAACGTTACAAGTTTTTTGTTATTTTTCTGACATTTGATAAGTTTCTAACAGACATAGAAAATATATTTTTGATAAGAATCTATTACTCTTATGGTCCTTTCAAAATTTGTCTTAACTTGGATAGGTACATATTGAATTTGTTTGCCCTATTATACTTGAACAACGTACGAAAATTTGTGGATAATAGAATTTAAAACTGAAACTTCTGGACCATATAGAGCTCAAACTAAGTAGCTCTGTATTTGGTTACGTTACCTTGAATCGGCTGTCATAGGAATGTTATATTTATTCATACTGATATTTTTCTATGTAAATATGTCAGGATTTAACTCACAATTCCGATATTTTTGAAGCTCCTTCAAATGAGTTCTCTTCGATACCGGTGATATGATTTCTTCTCATATCTAATTTGACAAGATTAGATAATCTACCGAATAATCCATCTGACTTTATTCTTTCCAACTCATTGTCATGGAGTAGTCTACAAAAAAATAGGTATAAATTGTACATTAATCATTTAAATTAGCTATGTTCATACAAAACTGTTGTATATAGGGGAATGTCCCTTGGGATCTCCTTTAATCCCCTTCCAGAGCAGTCCACTGTGGTACCATCACAAGAACAACCCGATGGACAAGCACTATCAATCAAACATTCTCCAGCAAATCTTGTCCTAAATTCTTCTTGACCTATTTAAATTAGTTAGCATTTATTGTCTTGATGGAAGTAAATGATTGTTTATATTAGCAGGATTATATCTCATTAATCATAAGATCATTTCAGAGTTTATGCTTCTAAGAAGATACTCAGGGACGTAAAAAATGATCTGGCTCTTAATCAGTTTAAATGTATGATGTATGAGATGAATCTTAAAACCTTATAAATATAGCAAAATAAGCGGACGCTGACAAAATATGTTTGCAGATCACGGTTACAAAAGCAAAACACATTGAATCACAAATAAAACTGCAAGGGGTTTTACAGTACCATCCCTTTTAATTGTGTGTAATAACTATAGGTGATGAGAATGTGATGGTTATTAAAAAAATAGAAAAAGAAGCAATGTATATAACAGCATTAATAATAAAAATAATGAATGTTAGATGAAAACACCATTTACCACTGATTAAAGTGGAAAGGTGCTTACCCTTACATTTGAACTTTTCATCTTTTAGAGATTCAATCCTTTTTTTCTGCATTCTTTTTGGCGTTTCGCATCTAGCTCCAGATGTTTCAATAGGGTTCCTGTGCAGATATTCCGCTAACCATTTCAAATTACAATCACAAATGAATGGGTTTTTTGCTAAATGTCTGGAAATATAACGGTTCAATTAGGTCAGTTGTGTGAATTTTTACAATACTTACAAAGTTTGAATACTTCTCAATGAATCGAAACTACCATTAGCTAGTGATTGAATATTATTATCATAAAGAGATCTGAAAGAAAAACATTTGGGATTATTGATATATACTTAATTTCCTACAATGACCACTTACAATAAACTCAAGCTATGAAGATCTTGAAATGTGTCCTTTCGTATACATGTTATATCATTGGCATTCAGTAATCTACAAAACAAATGAGTATCAGAAAGAAGTAAGTCAGAGTTAAATTTATAACTTAAATAGTGTTGAGTAGAAAAGTGTGTATTTCTTGTAAACTTACAAAAGTTGAAGTGAAACAAGGCCTTGAAAAACTCCAGCTGGCAAATCTTTGATTTTATTATTGTAGAGAACTCTGAAATGGAAAATTATTAATAGTATAGAATAATACATTTGTAAAAAATACTTACAATGATGTTAAAGCTTTAAGTCCTTGAAAAGCATCTGCTGATATTTTCGATATTTTGTTATTGCTTAGATCACTGAAATTAATTAATTATTATTATGAGTATAATAATGTTGCATGAACTTCAGAATATGTATGTATACTTACATCCGCCTTAATCTTTTGTAAGTAGCAAACGCCTTTGGAGGTATTTCAACAATTTCATTCTGTTCAAAACGCCTGAAATAGAAGTTAAGATCAAATTTAAAAATATGTATGTTGAATATCTTACGTAGAATTATAAATTGGACCGATAACATATCTATTTATGAGGACAGTAAATGTTTCTCATTCTTTTGAAAATAAACTCAGCCCATCGAATTTTATACATTAATATGAGAGAAGCTTCTCTCTGCATAACATATTTGTGGGTTATCATCAACAAGCAGAACTTGAGGTTGAAATTTTCGAATGGGTTTTAAATCTCAAGACAAGTAAAAAACATTCCATTTCAGAAAAGTACCTAGATCTCTGGCTGCAAAGTAATTTTATCACACGTTCAAACATTTTTCACCCAGAATGCACTTAACTATAGCTCTATGAAGCTACCACCACCAAGTTGGGAATTTGATTTTCGAATATACCAAAACAAGGTACTATTTAGATGCTAATTAGGTGCCAAACTCAAAAATTGGGTTCTAACTCGGTATGTGACAGTGTTGAGCTAGATTCACGGGAAATAGCACAACCTGATTAAGGAATGATAGATATAATATGAAACGTTATATAATATAATTAGTTGCTAATAGAGGGGAGTTATTGCATCATAGTGTCAACTATCTACCTACACTTGAGAATGTTTAAAGTAGATGATTCCGTAATCGGTAATAATCATCAAGTAAACATACAAATGGATGCAAATAATTGCATCCACTTAGTCCCTACGGTTTAAACTACCGCATTGCCGTTAATTAGTTCCTAATTATATTTTAATACTCTGTCACTTCCTGATGATGTTGTGAAGCTCGTACAAAACTACTCCATATTAGATATCCTTGTGTGCATCTTACCACCAAAATTTTTGCTTCGGCACTTAATTAGCATATAATTAATGCTGGAAGTGATACATTCTAGAATCTCAACATTTTTATTTTCGAAGATTTATATCTTACCTTGAATCGTCTATTATACAATAGCGAAACCTCTAATTGGCACTCAATTATGTAGCACCTAATTAAATTCAAGTTTATCTTGTAGGTACTTACAGCTCAGTTATTCCTTCTGGAAGGTGATCAGGTACTGCAGATAGTCCTTTTTCCCGACAATCCACAATACCCTCAGCACATCTACATGGATGTGGACACTGGGGTTCACTATTGCATTCACCATTTATTGCTCGTTCTACAAGACCTACAAAATGATGATAATATAGGTACTATACGCCCTAGATTATTATCTACTAATATTAGAAATTAAACTTTGATCTATTGATAATAATTTTCAAAATATTGATAACTATTACCTACCAGAACATTTGAAATCGGTGTCCTGCAATTCCACCAAAGCTCTTCCTTTCAAATGGTTGGGTGAATGGCACTTAGTGTATGGTGCTAATCGGGGTGAGTGACGCAAATAGCGGGCCAACCAAGAGAGCTGGCAGTCACAATGTAAGAGATTTTCACCCAAACGCAGTGACCTCAGGCGGAACATGTTGCTAAACATATCCTTACCTAGATAGGTCAGGTTGTTGTTGTTCAGGGTCCTAAAATTGACAGTATAGATTTTTTTTGCAGAAACAAATATATGTGCAAAAACAAAATGAACACTACAGAATTTGTCTTTGGAACTTTTTATTTCTAGTCCCAATTCCAGTAATTACTTTTACAGACCTGTACATAGGATACATGTGTCTTTCAAAATTTTATTTACCTAACAATGGTTATTCGATGGTATATGAAGGCATAATCAGAATTTTGTTTTGCCGATCGAGCACGATTAAAATTTACTCGATTACATATGCGCTGCAACATGGAACAATCTTGTAATGAACTGAACAACGAGAGTCGGTGTGAAACCGATTGAAAGGACTATAACTGAATATTTTATAAAAATTAGAATATGGATATTTGGTGAATGTTTAAAAGCAACATTAGATGAGTTTTGTGTTGCATTTCAAGAATAATGGAGCCATATTTCGCAAAGTTTTTCGAAATTTGATACAATAAAACATCCTAGAATAATATGACGAATAACCAATTAAAAATGTTTTTTTTTAAGATCATGTCCATATATAGGTGTTTATTTTAAAATGTTTTATTGAAACTATAACTCCCAACTCCCAGTCAAACCAGAACCAAATTTAAATAGAATTTCATGTAAATTTGATAATGTTCACAAAAAATATTTACACCTTTATACCGTACAGGGCGTTCTCAACTTTCCGGCAGCCTTTTTAGAAAAAAGCGAAAAGAGTTAATAACAATATGAAGTATGTTCAAAGAAAGGAAATAAAGTAAATTACATAATCTCATGATATGAAGTGGATAGAAACTAACAGTCTGGATATATTGTTGCTAAATTTATCTCCAAATATAACTGATAATTTTGAAGAGTGTAGAATTTTGAAAGCCTGTTCAGAAATGCAACATGATTCAACTTCTTGCCTGGAAGATATCCAATATGATGAAATACCAGAATATTTTTTATCTTATCAGGCTCTTACTCCGAATAATCCATACTACAATTTTTCAATTAACTAGACATTAAATAAACTTATAGATACTTGCATATTATATCAATGGCGATGAATCTCTGGTTTGTTTACGTTGTTGTTACATGGCAGGGCCCAGGATAGCATGAATATAAGAGGATTGCAAGATTAATCTGTGGGCGTCAGTAATTTATACGCGACAAAGGAGATCTTAACGCCAAGACGGAAGTCTGTACTTTATTAAACAGTTCCCCATGTTCGGTTTGTTCCCGATGACTTGTTGATCCGAGAGAAGGGCATTCAACGTGTGAGATTCAAGCTCAATGTTGTTGTAGTAGCGCTAGTACGATGAACTTACTGCCTAGTCCGGTGGTCGGATTAAAATCTTCTGAAGGGAGAATCTTGATTGTATTAGATTCGGTCTTAGTCAAATTACATGCCACTGAGGTTGTTGAATGATAGGCAAGATAATCTTATGTTTTTTCATATACTCTAGCAGAAAAACTATATTATTGATAGTCCGGTATTCAATTCATTCATTTGAAATTGACGTATCATCTAGATTTTGAGATCAATGTAGAAGATAATATCCTTATATCCAGAATAGTGTAATCATTCGTTCCGATTTTAAAATAAGTCTGATTAATTTTTTACTCATCCTTCGGCAGCATTAACCAATAGCCCTCAAAGAGACATCAAAGGATTTTTTGGCGCAGGTGGTGGTATATAAGTGTGAAAAAAGACTATTACCGTGATTGAGTGAATCTAGATCACCATTAATGTTAATACATGATGCGCATCAATAGCGATTTAATTCATCACAATGACAAATGAGTGTAAATTTTTCTCCATCCAATTTTCTAACAATGTAAATACAGCGATGCCAGTTACCTACTTACAGTATTGAAAAATTACTTTTGATATTCGCTCTAGGGGCAACATATAAACGCCCATATATAGAGATGTGATATAACGTTAATACCCATCTCGTTTATAAACGGAGCGTCAAGGTAATATAGCACGTGACTCTATTAATTTGGTGTAGTGATATGATGGAGAAGGAGAAGAACACACTGAGTTCCAGAACACAGTATATACGAATAAAAGGTATTGATTTACGTTCCTGTTCCTGTCGTTGCGAGCAACAGGTGCTAGCATAGCTAGTCAGACAAATATATATATATATTATATATATATATAAATGGAATAGAAGTTCCACTTCAGAATCAGTTGGTGCTAGGCGACTTTTATCATGGAATGAAGTTCTTTAATGCAACTTGCGTAGGAGTAATCGTTATTTTAGATACGAATTTGTAGGCATTGTGCGCGCGCGAGTATACAGATTCGATTAGACGAGCGTATAAATTGAAATTTAAACCTGAGTAAATGTTCATAAATATATTGTTTAAACATGACAATTGTTTCGGCGCACTAAGCCTTTCTCAAATGTGACTATTACCTAAATTCTATGAGAATAAGTACATAGTTAAATAATAAGGATAGTTAACATACATCTTAATGACATATTTATTATAAACTAATTAAGTAACAATGAACAGTTAGGGGCTGGACAAGGCTCAAGTAAATTCAGTTTTGATCGTTTCTTTTCGGAATGTAAGATCTTGAAATTATCATTAAATTTGTGATTATTATGCCTGAGAGGAAACAAGGGTCATTTTTAGACAATATATTACAGTATTTTAATTTTAATTTACTATTTCCATCAAGTAACAGCCAATACAGTTATAACTAGATCTTTATATATAGAATGAAATTCGGAATTGGAAAAAAAATTTAAAGAACTTTGTTTCGGACGGGGATCAAATGACCGCACAACTTTTTTATTTAGAAGATTTAGAAGAAATATTGTTTTTATCCTTTCTTTGTTAGATCGGTACAAAGTAGATATTATTGCTTTCAAACCCATTAGCTAAAGACTTGAGATATAGTTGTAGTAGATGGCAAAATCACTGAAGGACGAATTTGGTATATGCTGCTATGAAACATGAGCAAACAGCGACAGCCACACGAGTCCGAGAGCGAATTTGATATGAAGCAACTGTTTTCGGGTATGTCTGTTTCACCCCTTTGCTCCCGTGTTCAGTACATTATGTTCTGCAATATCTGCATTGAAAGCTCAATTTCAGCATTTCAACATAGAGAAATTTTAAGTTACCTGTTCCTGGTCAACAATATAATTATTATTCCATGAGCCAACAACTTTTAGGACCGATTTTATAATGTCCGGTTGACCGAAGATTGAAACTGAACCGAGGGTCAACCGTGACTAGCATGTTATAAACCCGAGTATGAAGGTTGAGCTGACAACAACTGACTATTTTTATAATTTACAATTCCATAATATGATAATACTCTGTACACTGTGTCTTGATTATGATTCAATACACAAAATTTTATGAAACGATTCATATTTTATCTTAATATACGCATGTATATTGTATATGTTGAAATATAACAATTATTTTACCAAAATACAGATTAGTATTATTGATCAAAGATCAAAATTTCAAAGCAGCAAAACGCTTTCTGCGAAAAGTTAATTCGAGAATGCTATTAACAATATTAAAAAGTTTCATTGGGGAAATGGGGAACCAATGAATTTCTCTTAACCCTCCAAGTAGTTGAATTGAATGATAGGTGTATTGAAATTTAATTGTGTTAACAGTTAATTAAGGTTATTGCCTATACTTACAAAATTTCGATGTCTTTCATACTTTTGAGTGCACTATCATCTATGCAAGTCAACCTATTGTTATCGAGTTGCCTGAAAAAAAAAACAGTTCCCTTAGATTTTTAATATTTTGTGGCATTTTTATATCAGTAGAATTATTGTAGTTATAGGTTATGACTATGATAATACTTTTATTAAACTTACAGTGTTCTAAGAGTATTTACACCACGTAATGTCTTGCGTCCGATTACAGTGATCAGGTTACGGCTCAGATCTCTGTGAAAAAAAAGAAAATCAGCTTTTATCAAACATAAAGACGGCATCTTCTTTTTGAAAATATTTTCAAAGTGAATTGGCGTTCAGAATTAAATGTTATCTAGCATAATAAGTAGATAATACAATTTTAAGGAAGAAAGCATTTATAGACAGATGTGGAGGATGAAATTTAATGAAATCTGGTATGCGAGTGTATAGGTGTGTTGTTTTATGATGAAAGTAATTAGGTAATTTCTCGGGTTAATGGGCGGCAATATGCATGTGCAGAGTCAACATTTTGAAGTTTTTCATTTTTAACTTTTGATATCACTCACTTTCGATTATTGTTTTGTTTGTTAGAATAAATAAGGAATATATAACATAATAACAACTACTCAGAATGGTATTCATCTCAGCAAGTTTCTGTACATTTTCATCTCCATTTTATTATAGTTGATGAAGCCTGATCACGGCTCTGAATGTAAGGAATAATAGAAGATGCATTTTATACAGATTTAATATTTCATTTGTATGGAATTGCGAATATCTTATGTGAATTAATACAATACTGCTGTGATAAATACGGTTTTTTTCAAACTTGATGGATGCAACAAGTCATGTGATGTGAAATTTAAGTTTTTCTTATAACTGACAAAGATCTATCTAGGTATCATAAGCAATGAATCTAATCAACAATAAATTGGAATATTTGGACAAATTTTGTTTGCATCTGCAGCAATTAATTTCTTCAGGAGCTTTTAGATCAATAATTTACAAATGATTCAAACGAACTGAAATTGAGAATTAACGAAAATTTACGAAATTAAGAATTAATATCAATCGTTTCCAAATGTTATTGAGATATGCAATGTAAAAAAAATTGGATGGACATATAGACATTTAAAAGTTATTCTGATAATAACATTAGTTCAGGTTTGATCATTTCCACCAATTTTACACAATAAGATATTTCTGTTCCAAAAAAGGACAAGTGAATATTATGTAATTTCAGATGATTCAAGTAAAGAAATGTTCCTATATTCCATGGCACATTTCGAATTAGTTTTTTTGATCGCTTGTTATCATAAATAACGATTAAATTATTTATTCTGCATTGAATTTAGATTTACTTATGACCGCGACTCTATCATCTGAAGTGACTGCACTAAATATAATAATTCCATAAAGCAGATAGTTACGAAAGTAAAAGACGGCTACCAAAAAATGTAAGAAAAGTTTCTAAATTGTATGCTTGATAAACAACTAATTATCCATCGATTTTGAACCATCCTGTCATACCAAAGCATCTTTGATTTGAATGAGCAAGACCACATTGATTCGCTGAGGTTGTTGTTCTTAAAACATGAAGCGTCGCTTTAAGCCTACATTATAAATACGTGATTCCAATAAATAAACCATAAAAGCTGAAAAAAACCTTTATGCACACGATGTCGTTTTAATGTTAAAAGTGCATCATCCAGAGTTCTGATTAATCTGAACTGAAATGGCGCTCGTGGGTTTATTAGGCAGATGAGGCATTTTTAATTTTAATAATCAAGCGGACAGAAGGGATTTACATAAATTTTCAGAAACGCTGCAAGCTCTAATGAATTACAGTGATTATTTATTAGAATGTGTGTGTTTTTTGATGTGGGCCTGTCATGTTATGTATGTTTGAAAATATTATGGTTTGTTGATGATGATCATGATGCTTGTTTAACATTATGGATACATTATATTAATATGTGAAAGCGAACGAGATATAAGTCGAGGTAGGACAGTTAATTGAGTGAGTGATTGTCCACACAAAACCAGTATTTGTACTTCGATTCCATTATGTATTCACATTAACTGTAATTCATTGAGGAGGATTAACTGAGGAATGTGTTACTCATATTTTGGCGCCATAAAAAATGTTATTATGAAATATGGAAATTTTGTAATAGTTTTGAATATTCAGATGGTCTTTGAAATGTCAGAACAGTAAAGAGTGGTATTTTATCATTTTAATAAGTAGATGCTGAATCCATATTATTCTTATGAAATAAAAATATCCTCAACCGTCCTCTACTTTGCTATGGAAGCATAACTTAACTGGTTTTGTTCAGAAAATTAGGGAATCTAGTCTACCAAGAACCTTCTACCTTTCATGAGAACAACATCGAAACATTGAAGAATACATAGACCAAGAGAAACTTTGAAACAGAACCTTTATATGATGAATTATTTGCTCAGAATATTCCGATTTGAATGAATTTATTGAAGAAAAATAAACAGTCTGTATTAAGAATGCAACTTACATTGTAATTTTAATGAATCCTTAACTGAAATCAACATATCCAGTTGTATGAAAACAAAAACGATAGGGAAAAAGAGTTCCTACCCACACTACTATTTATGTAAGTAGGTACTTACATAGTTACTACACAAACAAAATTTTGAATGCGAAATGAACTCAGGATTGGATTGGATTCTGTATGTCTAGGAAGAGATAAAGTAACACATTATCATATTCAATAATTTAGAATGATTTTGAGTAGGTATTAAATAAATAACAGAGAATGTACATAGATTGTTTAAGAATTTTTCTTTGGATAGGTTCTGTTTCTTAATCTCCCCTATATAGAAAGAAAGCCCATGGAAGAGTGCTGTACATCTTTCTCCAAGTAAAACGAGTTACTTACAAACGAAATAAGTTAGACATGGAGGAAAATAAATTTTCCGGAACGTGCCGTATTTTGTTCCCATTGAGACGTCTACAAAAAACAAATTAAAAGAGTAATAGCTGACATCGGCCTCTGTTTCTGGTCTTACTTACAGTCTCTCTAAATTTATTAAGTCTTGGAAAGCATCTCTTTCTATTGTTCGAATTTCGTTATCAGTCAACTGCCTGCGAAAATAATAATATAAAATGAATGATCAGAAGATTTATTATACAGGCCAGTCAATTCTAGCTTGGTTGTAATTTGTGAAAAATTAGAATATAAAAAATCGATCAGTCATATAAATCATGCTAATCTGAAATTGATTATACTATGCAAGAGTGCATATACACAGTTGTCGATGTCATTATGTTAATTTAATTCATTTATGTAAGTATTTTAATATATACACAACTTACAGTATCTTCAACTTTCCTAAATCCTGGAAGTCAGTCTCGTAAATGGCTGTGATGTTGTTGCCTTGCAAATCTCTGAAAAGAAGTATTATATTATTAGTAGGTAAGTATGAATATTAATCAATACAGTTAAATGTTGATAATATTTTTTAGGATCAGAGTTTCATCACGATATGAATTTAAAATAAAAAAAAAAACAGAATTTTATCAGTAATGCTTATGTTAATTTAGTTGCTAAGTTGTAGAGCTATCAATAGGCTATTCTTAATCGTAGCTCACGTATTATTAAATCTTGTGGTCGAAAGGTACAATATTTTGTGACATTTCCAAACACCGTTTGAAAAAAAATTGCGAAAAGTATCGTGACAAATAATTTAAAACGTTATGATTATGGTAGTCAAATGCAAGGAAAAAAATCACCAGATTTTCGCTTCGATCTGTATTCCTGATAAAAATCCTTTTAAGAAAACGGCTCCGCCTAAAAATTAAGTCGTTTTCGTGTATAAGAATCATTTGGGCAGCTTAATGTGTATGTAAATCCTTTTTGAAAGATTATAGGGTTGCTGCTCTGACGAGACATATTGCACTGAAAGGTACATGTTTTACACAAGCATTATATTGTTTATTTTATTATCAACAAAAGCTTTATCCATTTCTCTTAGAAAAACTTAATGGATCTGAGAATATATCAATTTAAAATAGAGCGAGTATTTCTAGTTTATAAAATCTTGTGAATCATCAATTCTACATCAGATATAATTCAATCATCACAAAGAATATCAGAAGGGAACATAGATGACTTGTTACAAAATTGTTGAATAAAATTACAAAGTTATTCACGCATACCTGGTTACTATCATTAGTCATGATGTTGAATTTCCTCTATACATTAATAATGATATTAAATAATAAATTGAATTCCAAACTGTCATCGTCAATTAGAAACTGTGGAAACTTTAGAGGAAATAGAACAAGCAAGGTAAAGTTTTCAACAAAAATATAACTTTGCTACTAGCCGTCTCATGAAGACTGAGTGACAAAGATGGGTGCCAATTAATATTATTGTTTTGTTTTGCAGTAGGTAGGTAGGTACACCCGGACGACAGACAATTGATGTGATTCCATTAATCTACATCAGAATGGACCTCATCAAGGGATATACGATAATAAAATTGTTGCATGCCCCTTACCAATGTTACACACCGAAGAACAATCTTGTCGAATTAAATGAGATTCGAAACTTTGATTTAACATAGTTCTACGTAATACGATTTAAAAATTCCTTCATTAAATTAATTTAACTTTAATAACTTTCAATAAAACAGGTCAATAGGTGTTTATAGTTCACATATAAAGTCACGATATATTTTTCTTTTTGAAGCAAAACTGATGATTGTAAACGTCAAATTTTAGGGTAACAATATTTCACTTTAAAGACTTTTTTGTACGACGGGAGTTAATTATTTTATTATTATTATTTACCACATCTGCTTCTTTCATAGTAAGTCGTTAATCCAAACAAAAGTTCATTTTGGAAATATATAATACAATTTTCGAATACCTTCATTTGTTTCAATCTAATAAAACAAATCAGTTTTAGACGCATTGTGAATCTGAATTCCGTAAATGAACAAAATGGAACACTTATAGGATCACTTGTGTCCGTCTGCCTGTTCATATTTCATAGCGTATTTTTCCGAATCTCTGAATGAGGAAAAGTTCAAAATTTGGTATTTATTTTGATATTGAGAATATATTTTGTGGGGAAAATTACAATATTAAACAAATATTGCCTTCAAGTGGATTATGTGATATATCTGCCTACCTATCCGTTGTTATCTTCGGAACTACTAAGCCGACTAAAACTTTGAAAAAATATAGTATAGTATAGGGCTTTACTAATAGTTTTCAGGGAAACTCAAGCGAAAATCCTAAAAATGGTATACTCTTCATGCGAGCCCAACGCACACTTGACCATTTAGGAAAGGAAACGATAAAACTGAAAAAAAAAACAAGTTTCAATCTTAACTTTCTTACTCAATCGTACGATATCTCAACAACCATCAACGGTAGGTGAAATTTTATAGTAGACCGCAAAAAACAACAAAAAATGAGGCTGACTGCGTCATCAACATCTTCGGGGGTATTGTTCTAAAATAATTAGTTTCTTCATATGACTAATTATTTAAATAGGTAGGTTTTTCCGGAATTCAAATCAAGTAAGATAATTTCACAATGGCATGTTACAAATAAAAAAAAATTGAATATTCAGAATCAGAATAGTGGTTGCATAATGTTGATCATTTTCTAACCCGTTATATAACAAAATATATAAAGACTGTTTCATTAAAATGTTAAAACTATTTGTCGTATTTCTTCCATACTTGACAGGACATGTAGGTGCAGTGTGCAGTAAACCCTACATCATTGTAAATAAAAGCAAAGAAAAAACAATACACCTGCATCTGAGACATGGACCCTTCCTAAAGTCTACGCTTCTGGCGCAACTGTTATTTTATTATGAATTTTCGATTCTCTAAAACTATTTGTATAAATAACAACACATTCTACGAAACGAAATATTCTGTATATTTCGATATGTTTGAATGTCTAAGTATAGAACACCCTGTAACTCAACTCCAAGCCATATTGTTTCTAGAAGATTTGGGTTAAATCTTTATATTTTGAGACCAAGAATGAATCAAACTGTATGTATGAATTACATTAAACGTTGAAATTTTATGGTATAATAGTTATTTATTATACAAAGGAAAGAGTATTAAAATTTAGCATGAGGTCGACCTACGCAAAGCGGAGGGAGATAAAAAACCAAGAGCTAAAATCTAATATTCTTCCTGAGTAGAATATACTATTTTTTTCGGTGACGGTAAAAACGATGATTTAATATAGAAAAAATATTACAATACATTGAAGTCAGAAAATTATCGAAGTGAAATTTGAAGTTACACCTGCGTTGCTAAGAAAACCTTTAATCTAATCAAATATCTGTCAATGCAATTTTGAAATTAAAATAAGATAAAGTAAAATTAAAAATTAAAATGTAGCCGTTCCCATTGTAAAAGTGAAAAGATAAATTCTAAAAAACAGAATAAAATAAAAATTCTCTTAAACGTCGATCGTGTCACGACTACTTTGTAGGTTGGTTAATGGGATAACATCTTTCTAGTTAGAATAAAATTATTATTTTATTCTGGTATGTGATAATAACAACTCTCACCTCTATAACCTAATGGGTTTGTACAAGCCCGAAACATGTCTCATCATATTTAATAAAAATCAACAATAAACTGTGGAGATGACTTCGAGTTTCCATTCAACCTACGATAATCTATGATAAGAATTTTTTAGCGAGCAATTGCTCAACGACACGCTTAGCTGAACTAGCATTAGGATATTTGTACTGAGGAACATGTATATGATCAACAACTTTAATCGAATAAGTAATTGTGCAAGTTTTTCGTAAACTTGCTCAAAATTAATTAGTTCATACGTAAAACAACGTGCAGGTGGTATTTGGACAAAATATCAGAACTTAAAAAAATAACAAAGACCACACTGCAAAGCTTCATCATCGCTTCACACACTGATTGCAAGCTTTGAAGTTTCTACCCCAGCGCCATATTACTAGAGAAAAATCTCAGCGGAAAGCTTGTTTACGAGCAAAGCCAATTATTTCCCGTATGATTTATTGTGCATCAATGGTCAGTAATTAATCTGCAGATGGCCTTCGACCAAACTTGACCATAGGGCAGTGCGGAAAGGATTGACTGATTAGTCCAACAACAACAAGGGAAGATTCATAGCGGAGTATTAAGTTGCGGAGTTTTGGTGGGTGGAGGTTGTTAAAAGGGTTGGTTTGTTTGTATAACGTATTTTTCATTTTAATAATGGAAGCTTCTAAAAGGATTTACATGACAGCTGGGGGGTAGGTATGGGTGAATACGACATGATGTGTGTTTTCTGTATCAATTATAATTATTGATTTTAACAATAACAAAGATCCACCTCACACCCCGTTGTAGTTGTGTTATATCTTTCGGGGCTGTGTTGACAGTTGCGTTTGCTGATGTACGCGCGTTTGGCATAACACATGCACAGATTTTTGTATTTTTTTCCATTGGAAAGAGCAGTCAGTGCTGGTTCCCATTAAAAAAAATCAACGGCTTTTTCGCTCCAAAATCCCCTCCACGGTGTGCAAAAGATGGAAAATTTGAGACGGCATTATCAAAGAAGAGATCATTTCCGAAATTGAACATACCAACCAATAGAATTAATATTATATCGTATTCTTCGGTGCTGCCACCAATAAAGTCAGTTCTAGTTTTTTTTTAAAGGTTAGTAATTTATTTCAAGTGATAATTATTATTATCTAAACAAGATCAAATTTATATTCAAAGCCGCCAATTCCAGTAAAGTGCCTGTCAAATTTCCAGCAGACAAATATGGTAATGGATTCGATTTAAAGATTTTTGGAATTCCGTATATCTAATCAAAAAACAAAAACATTCGGGTGTCTAGATGTCATGGCCTATTTTCTCAGAAACTACTGAACATGAGTATGGTACTTATACTGAGTTGAGTGACTTCATTACGGTCGTATCAAATGAAAAGGCTCGTCATGAGTAATTCAACTAGATATTTTTCTAACATTTTGCCAAAAAGGTTGAGGAAGTATTAAGTGAAAATAAGACAGAATCCCTTATCTCCGAAACTAGTATAAAGAATTTCAAAAAGAGTGAGAAAAATAAATTATGACAATGAAGAGATGTATTTTATATTCTGCCATATAATCGTCATAACACAATAGATATTCGTTGATTATCATAATTAATTACTCTCTTGAAATGTACATAACATAGGTTGTCACTCATAGTTTACAGAAGGATCTATGCGAAAACTAGGACCGACATATTTACTGGTGCAGAAAATTTTGAAGTTATAGGTAGAAAGAGTTTTGACAACAACTTAAAACAAATATTTCACAGTTTTGAGTGTATCATTAGTCATCAAAATCGTTGAATGTTCCACTTAATTTTAGAGATTTCAAAACAGCTGTAACACATATTTCAGACTTTCCCATTGTTTTAACTCGGACACAGTTAATTTTTTTCTATTTCCAATGTCCTAGTTAAAAGTTGCCGGATATGGCTTCTTCTTTAAGTTTATGGCCTCAAATTATTAATTCAGTTTTTGGAGGTAAGGAAATTTTGTATGTTGGATTTGTTTAATATGGATCTTTCCAAAGCACCCCTCTTTCAAATGAAAAAAAAGCATGAAAATCTGAGCAAGTTTACGATGCGAAAGGCACAAACGAGCATAAAATGCCCACAATCAAATTGTATATACCTCCTACATTTGTGACGTCGGTCAAACATTGTAAGTGCGGAACTTTCTTCAGGCGAACTAAACTCACACTTGCCATTTTTTCGTTTTTGTTTACTTTTTACTAGTAGTATGGCCTTTCGGGTTCCCAGTTTTATATCCATATTAATTAGCTCTCAACTTCAGTGAAAAAAATCCGTTTTCCGGATAAGAAAGTTACCATTTGATATTTTTTCCATACAAACAACTCAAGTGATAGCCGAACTTCTCCTTTGAAATAGCTACAGAGTTTATTCAAGTGTAGTTCATATTTTTTTCCGTATTATCTCGTTGAAAAAAAGGCTCAAAGGAAAAATATTTACGACCCTTTTGCTCGAAAAAAAACGGCGCTCATTGCTTTACTTGGAACGGATCAGGCAACTAATTCAATTTAACTACTTACGAATTTACTTAATTGGACGTAACGGCTTCCGAATGCGTTTCCAATTGTACTTTTTAATTGCAGACTAAGGTCTTCTGTGGTAACGGTAGACGTGTTCCGAATAAACAAGTACTTCACTAATGCCCAACGATTAGGAAAAAGGGTATTCGAGGTTTGTGTAAAATAGGTAATATCACAGCTACCAGGAGAATAATTTATAGGAGCACATGATAGTTGTTTACATTCAACGATAAGCTTGTGGATTATTTTGTTGGGCTTCAATAAACCATTCTCATGAGTTTTATTTGTAAATGATTTGAATTTAAAGTTTATTGATTCTTAGAATTATATGGAGTTTCCGAGATTTATATATAAAATATGATAGGGCGCCATAAGTTAAGCGATGAATGTGAATTTGAAATAATAACAGAATAAGTATGTAAAAACGTAGCGTATTACAAATTCAATAAATACTTTTTCACCCAGAATTACACCAACTTTATTAAATAATATTAATTCTATTAGTGCTGGTAATTTACAAGTTGTACGGTACCTAATATTCAAAGATATTTGGTATCAATTTTAAAAGAATCAGCACCACTAAAATTGGTATTATTTTGTAAGTATTTTTCAGTGTACCTACCAACCAATAAAGTCGGTACAATTTTTTGAAAAGATATTTATTTCACATTTGTGAGAGATTCATTAGACATTATAATGTTTCAACGTTGAAATATATTAAGCGGTTTCAAAATATAATCTTGCACTCCCGTAGTGCTCTAACTAACTTTTAATGTCCGATACAAAGGTTGCCATACAGAATATTCTATCTTTTACCGCAAGTTTTTGGTAGAAGGGATGTGTCGAATTTCAAATATGATTAAAATCGATCTATTTCTGGATAGTTTCCATAGTTTGCAATACCAAATTTGCTATAATTTTTTATGATATTCATATAAGATTTATTTATATTTAAAATATATGTATAAAAATGAAGAAAAATCGGCCAAGTACGAGTCGGTACTGTAAACTTTGTTTAAACCTCTACATTCGGTATTTTTATCCAAATTTTGCATTCAGTATTTCGTGATATAAGAGGGAACGGTTTATTTTCGTTCCCTTCTCTTAATGTTCTCTGAACCGTTCATATGTGTCATTGCGAACATTTTTCTTTCAGTTTTCTAATTTGTCCAACAAAATCTATCATCAATAGGTATTAGATCTGTTTATTTACGCTATACGATCAAGTTTTACTGTATTTTTAAAAATATCATACTCACGGGAATAACGGGAAGATGATAATTTTTTTAATTCTTCAATCTCTGCATTATAATATTATAAAATCTAAATATTTGTATTTTCATGATGAGATGTCCACATGATCTACTAATCTCAAATTCAATAACCTGCTCCAAAACTGTATCTCCAGAAACCAAATAGGTAAGTTTAATTAAAAATTCTACAGAGAATGATTTCATCGTTTTCTGAATTGATAATATAGAACCTTGAAATATGGCACAAACCTCGGATCGAATCGATAACATTTTAAATATTAAACTACGATTCTTCAATAATTTATATTACAGTCTAGAAGGGAGAACTAAACGAAATGCGGCTATATTCCCAGTAAGAGCTTGAATTATTCAAATAGCTATTGATCAACGAATTGAACTCTATTATTTTTTTAATTGGCATAGTACTATCAAGTGGAATTATTTATGAGATTGTGTATACTTTGTGCCCATTTTATTCCCGGATAGCTATATTGGCATCAGGTTCAATATTAAATCTTGTAAAAAACGAATTATTGGTGCGGTAAAAATTCCATCGATCACAACACTCTTTCTATTAAAGTAATTACAATTAATTTTACTGGAACAATTTCACGAAAATTGATATGAGACGTTTGACTATTGATATTATTTTTTATTTTTGATTTTGAAACAAAGTTAACACAAAGTTGAATTTTATAATAGTAAGAAAACAAATAACTATAGCGTTGACATACTCGCGGCGCATTCGCCATTATTATGTATCCTATATTCTATATCTACAGAGCTCAAACTATGTTCATGTTCCAGGATGATCAATGAAATATTTTTTTCTATTGAATATTTAGCTTTCATCAAATCACACCAAAATGAAAATTTCAAATGTAAAACCCTTCGTTTAAAAAATGTATCTTTTCTTGATGCAAATTGTATCATTTCATTATCATTTGATGATTTTTGAACAGTCTTAATCTAAATAGGTAGGTATAGGTAGCTGTTATTCAATTAATTTTTGATCTATGTCAAAATTATCAGATACATTTTGTAATTAATTCATTTGTTTAAATGGTTACAACTTTACAACCAAAATCCATTGCAAATTAATTCCTCCAGTTAATATAAAATACGCCGATTGAAAAGTGGAAATGGAATAAAAACAAACGATTTCACATTTTAAGGTTACTTTGACAATTTTATTATTTGTAGGCTTGGTGCTTATCATTGACATAGAGACATCTAGCGAATAAGTGGAAAATGGCCAAATGGCTGTGAGAGGGACAAAATAAGTGTGCCGTCATTAGTTTTTCTGATTCGGTATTATTCGCAAACTAGCAATATGTACAATGAAAAAAAGTAGAATGTAATGAAATTGTGCATTCCATGCTCTATGTCTGTGTAGCATATAGACTAGTTAAGAGCAATTTTTCTCGAAAATCGAAAATCTGAGACGACAGAATTAAAGATAGGACAATATCCGGAAACGTTTAAATTAAAAAAAATTCAAAAGACCTACGATTTTGGAGTTACAGCGATGTTAAAATCTCAAATATTATGCATAGTTTCGCTTGTGGAGGGGCAATTTCTTTCAAAAATTGAAAATCTGAGGCAACCAAATTAAAGACCAGATTATTTGAAGCAACATTTATATTGAACATTTTTCCATAGAGTTACGGTTTTCGAGTTACAGCGGTGGTAACGTCCAAAATATGCGTATTACCCCGACGATGTTTTTAGATTTCTGAATAACAAGTACAAGCAAAGAATATACATGGGTAATTGTATTAGTGAACGTTCAATGAATATTTAAAAGTGTGAAATAAATATTTTTTACAAAAATTGGACCGAAGTTTTTATTTGGTGCACTGAAAAATACAAAATAATTAACTTGTGAAGTTGGTTTGTGTGCGCCTTTAATATAGTAATCGTACTCTGATTTTGATGATTTTTGATAATTGCAAATCCGAAAACCGCCCGCGAAGTTGGTGGAGGTAAATTTTCTCGAAAATCGAAAATCTGAGGTGGTATAATTAAAGATAGGACAATATCCGGAAATATTTAAATTGAACATTTTTTCAAAAGTTACGGTTTTCGAGATAGAGGCATATTAAAACTCATCTATGTGTATTTTTGCTATGTGGAGAGGGCAATTTCTTTCGAAAATTGAAAATCTGTGTGTACTACATGAAAGACCTACTTATTTTTAGCAATATTTATAATGAACAATTTTTCCTTAGAGTTAAGGTTTTCTAGTTGCAGCGATGGTAAAATGGTAACATCTAAAATACTTATGAGTATTTCCGTAGCGATATTTTGTGATCCCAATAATAACAACTACAAGCAAAGAATATACGAGCGTAATAGTACTATCTTCATTGGTATTACTACTGAACCTTCAACGATTTTCGTGACTAATATTACACTCAGAAGTGTGAAATAAAAATATTAAAAAATTGGACCGACGTTATTAGTTGGTGCACTGAAAAATACGAAATAATATTAATTCTATTGGTGCTGGTACTTGTGAAGTTGGTGCCAAAAGTTATTAATCTTACTGCAAGTGCACAACTTAGAGTAACAGCACCAATTAATATAATTTTATATTTTTCAGTGCCACAACTAATAGCGTCGGTCCAGTATTTTAAATATTTATGTATTTTTCAATGCACCAACAAATAAAGTCGGTCTATTTTTTTGTAAAAAAATATTTATTCATTTCCATTTTAACTTTTAATTCTTCTATTAATTATTAATCCATTATATCTTGATATATGGTTTTTACTAAAAATACATTCCATCACATGGCAGTGCAGGACGGTGACGTGTATAGCTGAATATTCATATATAGACCATACTTTCCAGGTCCAATATGTCATTTTATATTTATTAGTTAACCAATTTTATCTGAACCAATAAGACCTCGTCCAATATAGAGAACAATAGTTTGACTTGACTTGACAACCTTAAAACAGCTGTCATCCTTTCCCATTCATATCTCCCCTAATTATATTAAATTCATAATGGACTCACGTTGAGTGCCGAACAAAAGGACGATTAAAGTAATTGTTGAACCAATTATTATAGGAATAAGAAGAACGCATTTATATGTCGGTACATTTTCATTTGGGATATTATTTATAAATATCATCCAATTAAGCAATTACTAGAATGAAATGAATCACAATGTTTTGAAATAATCAGTATAAAATAAAGTCGCTATCCGTTCCTCGACAGCCATTTGTGAGGTAACATTTTAAACTCAAACTCTAATTGGTTATCAGCTGTTCCAACTACCGTCAAGATCTGTCAGATCGCCAATCATGTAATAGACATGCGCACTGATGGTGGTATGGAAACTGTTGGAAATCGGTTCCGGATGTTGCTGTTGGAACAAAGTCATTTTAAATCGAATATGCACGACCTCTCATGCGTTTGCATATATTCTACCTGGCATATTGCCAAAAATTACCTTGAAAAGAGCCAGTATCTTTCAAAGAACAGACCGGATTGGAAACCCACAGACGAGCTTTTGTTTGCCCCTAAAAATGGTTATGCATATTTATCTGATATATTTATTTGGAAACAACAATTATTTATGTCATCCACAAGTATTCCCCCATACAATATTGCGACACTTAATGCTCTGTTAACTCTTCCCATATACATATAAATTGATAATTATGCTAATAAGCTGAACGCCTCCAGAATAATTCTTCCAGAGAAATATATATTATGACACATGTCTAAAATTTATTATTAATTAAAAATTCCCAGTTGAGATAAAGCGACCATTTTTGTTTGCGGCAGAATAAAAAACAATTTTAATTTGATTTGGTAGCAACAGGGGCGTAAATCGACCATTGAAATTTTATCTTGGCCATCTTTCTTCCCATAATTGGACTGCAACTGGTTTTTATTTATCTCTTTATTGATCAGGAGGATGAGAAATTGCGACGATTCTTCATGTGCTTGATGTTTTTCTTGCGGTTTTCCCCTGCTGCTTTTACATGTCTACAACGTATGGTATAGATAAAAACGAGATTATGATATGAATGTAGACATGGGTCGTTTTATGTGGTTGATGCTTTGATGTGGAGGATCCTGAACATAATTGCTTTGTTATAAACACAACATATATTCTGCCATTGTCAGATACTACCTACAATCATTTTTTGTCATTATTTTTGTGGTAACAATACAAATTATAATTCCTCTGATACTGATACAGTCTACAAGTAGAGGTTGAATTACATCGTGGGTTTATATAATTATTGCTTACTAAATGAATGTCATTTTTTTTTCAGTAATACATAAAGTTCTCTAAATTGCCAAGATGTTAAGTCATTATATTGTAAAGAATATCTTTGTTATTTCTATTTTAAATCAAAGTAGCATAACAAGTGAATGCAATAAATTATATTGCAAAAAACAGGAGAATTAGTTATTCAATTTTCAATCCTTCTCGATTGTATTTCCATGTTTCCAACATTACTCTCAGGTGCTCAGACTGTGCACTTAATCAATTAGGTATTCTTTAAGCTTGTACTTTTTTCGTGTGGCATTTGTTATTATGTCGTTACTTGAGGAAGCTCAGCTGCAAAGACATCATCAGAACTCCGATAATAGTTCAACTAGTATATGTTGATATGAAAACTATGCCAGATGGACGAAGATATTCCTTTTTTCTTAGATCTTGTGAAATTTACGGTAGTTTCTCATCGACGTCGAAAAAGAAGGAGTCTCACAATTCGATTGTATGTTTGCTATTTCAGAAACAGAATATAGAAAGAAGATAAAAGTGATCAAATCATGTAGAAAAACTATGTCTAATCGAATATTCTGAAGATTTATTCAATCATAAAAGCGGGTTGTTATGAAAGACCAAGCGGATTTGGCGCGCCCGCAATTTAAATAGTTCAAACTAAATTTAAAAAAATTGGACCGACTTTATAAGTTGTTGCACTGAAAAATATAAAACCACAATACGAGTGACGTTAATACCCTAAAAAAGAGAAAAAAAAAACAACGAAATCGGTCTATCCGTTCCCTTGTCAATCTTGGTACAGACGGAACGACAGACAGACCAATGGGTGAAAATATGTTTTTTTTATTCAGGTGCCCCTTAAAAGCAAACATCTGTTGTTCTACACTACTTATGGTATCGATAGGAAAGTAAAAATTAACGAATCGATTTGGTTAAAATTTGGCAGATGCTATGCAACCATTGAAAATCCCAGTTATATTCGTAGATGAGCAGGATCTGCGGATTAGTTTCAAAATAGAGGCGATTTGAAGAAGAATCTAAAAAATGTCTCCAACGTATTGAAATGAAATGAATAATGAACGTCAGTTGACAATCCTTGTTGAATATGAAATCTTTTTTTACATATGTACATAAATATATATATATATATATATATATATATATATATATATATATTTTCCAAATAGATCAGCAAAACAATCTATAGTTTAAAGAATATGAGATTTACCGTTCCGTCTGGGGATGCCATTGGTAATTTTTTTTATATTTCAAGATATTTCATCTATATAATCCACACACGAATAGAATTCGAGCTATCAAACTGTCACATTAGCAACATTTCACGCCATCAACTATATGCGTGTTAAATTAAACATATACGTGTGAAGTTGTCGCAGAATGAAGCTTTTTTGGCATTCATTCCTGTTACATATCATGCGATTGCATAAAATATATAACGAATAGCAATTCAGTGGTGCTAGTTGCGATGGAATAGATTACATAATTATTCCTATTATTCCACAAGCAAAAACATAATAAGTGCAAAAAGCAATAAATTATCCACTTATTATTTTATGTTTTGAATGATGCTGGAATCTACATTTTTTTGAATAACTTTTCCGATCTAACACTTTTTTATCAAATTGAATAGATGATATTCAATATTTTTTTTAGAAAACTACTACAGAATTTTATGAAAAATTCAAAATAACTAACTTCAAAAGTACCATCTCCAAGAAAATTAACAGTACCTACGCAGGTTCTAGTTTTCGTCTTCATTCCAGAATAAAGGAGAATATTCCAATATCTAATTAGCCTTCATTACTATTGCTGTCATAGACCCTTAATTTATTTGAAAAAAATCAAATTTAAATGTTGCAGTATATAATCCTTTATTTATTTTGCTCAAATTTTCGATATTCGAAAAAAAGTCTCCCCCTCCTCTTTGCGGAAAGGTTTTGAGGGAAGGGAATCATGGGTTTAATTTTTATTATGATATGGGACTATTTCTCAACACACCTCTTTCAAATGAAAAAAAAACATCAAAATCATAGCACGCGTATGCGAAACGCCTATACGAACAGACGAAGCACCCATCCAAATTTACCTACCCTATCTGAGAAGTCAAAAACAATTTAATGGTGACTCTCATCTTCTACGATCAAACCTGACAACCTACAGGGGAAGTCAAGACAAGAAGGAACACCTAGCGTTTCTTTTATCTTTTCACGTACTTCAAACTAGTTTTTGAGAATAGTTTAAAATATGTATAATGAAAATTAACTGGATCAACATGTCAGTACAAGGAAGTAGCCTAATGAATCGATATGTATGAGTACATCCCTACAAAACTTTTGAATGAAGGAAATAACAAATCTATGTTTGCTTTATTTCCATGTATGTTTTCTCATTTTGATGATTTTTCTTTTACTGTAAAAGAGGAGTGCTGTGAGATGGTCCCATTATTAAGATTTTTTTAAATTTCTTCCTAAAAAATACCATCTTAGGGGGTAAAGGTTTTTTTTTTGAAAACTTAAATTTTATCTAGCATTATTAATAAAAGATCGTTTTTACAGTTGGTCATCTATAAACGCAACAGTATACTATTTCGATCTAGATTTCGATACAATTGCGATGGGTTGTTCAGGTACCTAGCGTAGAATACACCTTGAAAATTGGAGTTCAGGTGACCGACCCACATATTGCAAAAAGACGAGAAAATGGTAGACTCTTATATAAAACCTTGACGAAACTGTAAATATACGGTTTCACTTAAAAACAAGGTACAAAAAGTAGAAGATACTAGTTTTCGAAAACTATGGCTTCACGACAAGTTATTCGATTTTGAAAAAGATCTGTTATGAAAGACAAGTTGAATCCAGGGAGCACGTGATTTTATAAACAAAATTATGTTGTGTTTCTACAGCCGGTACAACTAAAGTCAAATGGACTCATTATCATAGTAACAATTAACTGATGAATTTTAAACTAATTTTAATGTAAACCTAATTTACACTGATAACTCAATTTTGCAACAGTTTCACAATAGAAAAAATCGGATTTCTAAAGTTATCTTTTAGATGTGCATTTGAGCATCAGTCACTGCTGAGTCCGAGCTACTTTAATTGAAATAAAATTTAACTAAGAGCTAAATTATAGCTAAGATTATTAAAATCATAGTAAGAACAATTAAATTTTACTTCCAGCATTGTCAATTAAATAGTTCAAACATTACATTGGCATTGATAGATTAGGTCTCTATTGTCTAGGATGTTGAAGTATATTTTTTTGGATTGGACTTTTTGGAATTTATATGATTCAATTGTAACATCGAAGATACACTTTAAAAAACATTCCCAAATTGATTTAAATGTACGCTCATGTAATCACAATTACCATAACGGTCGTACCAAAAAAAAACCGGTGGTATATTCATGCAAACATGATTTTGTTGTTTATATTCTTGTGATTTCAGTATAATTTTCTGGCCTATTTCTACGTGAATTATTTCTCGCATTGAATGAAAATGAATAAATTGTTGATTTTAAATGAAACTTTTTACTACTGAATATTCTTTGGTTATATCGAGAGTTAGAGATAATTTATATTTTAATTTGTTACTCTATGGTTCAATTAATGTTTAATTATGACAAGAAAATGATATAATATTTTTTTCCGAAGTTCGTATATTAACGATTGCAAGCAACATTTTTATAATCCCATATGAAACTGGGATAAAAAACGTAATATGGCTGTTTATCTGAATTAGTGTCAACTAAATTAGGTTTTCGAGATAAATGAAGGGAGTATGGGTAGATAAGACTAATTAAAAAAGCTAAAAGGTCTCCTGATGATAAATTGCGTAGTTAGCTAGCTAGTAGAACATATTATATTATCGCTGTTAACTTTCATGCTGAGTGCAGTTAGCCAGTAATCATTTTTGGGTGTTCTAAATACCGGCAGCTAATGAAATGATGCAACGAACGTAAAGCAAAAGCATTCAAAACAATAAATCAAATATGTTAAAAGTAATTAATTTGTAGGTAAGGCTTTTTGAATTTGATATATGTTATGTCTATTTTCTCTATGTTCAGATTTTATGATCTTGATTTGAAAAAGTCTCTGACCGTTGCAGCACAATAATAATCTAATCATTGCGAATCCTAGTTTTCGTCCAGCTAAGAAGAGGAACTGTAGTAGTCTTGGAAATCACCTAGATATGATTACTCCGACAGGGAACACGTACGATATATTTTATAATCATTAAACAGGTAATAGCCTACTAATATGTTTCTTCATCTAGTAGAGAAAAAGAAGAAATTGTGTAGCTCCATAAGAAAGAGAAGGAAAGTGATACCAGACTATCTACCTATATCTGCACTTATCAATTAGACATGTAATTTATGGAAATAAAGTCTACACTATCATGAAACATAGGACTTGCCTACTCTATATATCTAGGCTTTGAGCAAGATAAGAACCTAAACCCTGAGATATATTCAAACTCTGATTCTTCTGGCGAAGATAATTAATGTCTTAGAACCAAATTACGTTTTTATTTATAAAAATATTCATGTTTATATAATTAATCAAGCGTATATATGAAATAACAAATCAAAAAGGGGATGTTTTATCAGCAAATTACTTGGTATGTCGGTTAATCAGAATAGTTACATTGTCGGCGTGAAGCTCATCACCGAGTGGCGTCTAGTTTACTCCAATGATTACTCTGTATACGATATACATCTATACATATAGTAGCAACTCTTCATACTGGATAAATATTTAGCAGAAATGCTTCCGTTGAATAACCATACAGTCACTGCACATTCCACATTAATCCGAAATACTAAATACGAGCTGTTTCTGCTCTTCCTAGTTGATTACAAAAATAACCATCCGTGAAAACAATGCCGACTTCCAGCGAAACATATACAAAATTCATTCCTGCGACGCAATTGCCAAGCTGTTGCAGCAGGAATAACAGTTTTCCCTTCAATATACCCAACAACATGTACGATTATAGTTCAAGAGCCGACCGCTGGAGTTACAATATATATGTCGTTTCCACTGGATACAAATGATTGCATTGGATAATCACTAAATTATGCTCTTTAGTCTTTTCTCTTTTCTCGGAAAAAGATAAGTTATCTTTACTGATGTCGATATTTTTCTGCTTTTGAAATTATCAATATTATTCAGTTGACTTATTTATACGCAGCCATTAAACGCTGAAAATAATGTGATTAATTTTTCATATGAAGAAGTCTTTTGAGATCCTGAAAGAATTAAATTATTTTTTAGTCAAAGAGTATCCATCATTATTCACAGTTCATTTTACAAGTAAGTTTGCGTTTCCATTGAGGTGCAGACGTGCAGGAATCGACTGATCACATTGTTGGAAAATCGACATGAACGATTTTCAACCAATTTTATCTTTTGATTCTTGAACGTCTTCTCTCTGCCCCGCTCATAACCATCTGTTTCTACGATCGTAAGTTAGGTTTACCGGTTTCTAACAAAACATGTCGGTAAGTATCATTTATCGTTCAGAGAAGTGAAAGTGAATTCGTACACTGTGACCTATGAATATTTGTTGTCAGATACAAGTATTTATTCAAATTTATTTGTTCAAATAAATAATATATAAATGAAGATGACTGACGATCATTCTATACATATAATGGTGTACAAAAAATAGTATCAGCACCACGAACCGTAAGAATTTACTGTTTTAAGACAATATTTAACCATCTCATCCGTTTCCATAAGGTGTATGGTTTATCATGTACTTGCGGTTCTTATCGTTTTAGAATGTATTTATTTTAATACCTTATTTGCTATAATTGTTTCATGAGTAGTTCTTTAATTCTAGAATTAGTAGATTTATTCTCGAACCTTCCATAAACTATATCTCAGGTACAGTTTGTAACAGTACTGTCAATTTGACAAGCGTCTAGAATAATCATAGAACACTCTCGATGGATGTCATATCAAGATTCAGATATATAAAGCCGTGTCGATCACGGTTCACAGTCAGTCAGTCGATGAAGTGAGTTTGTGAAAGTCAGTCTATGAAATTAGTTCAGTCAGTACAGACGGTGAAGTTTGTGACAGTTTTGATTGTCAACGTGACAAGTCAAGTTGTGATCGTTGTACTACTGCGGAAAATTCTGTACAAGGTGTTGAAAATAAACGTTTTAGAAACAAAGTCCGAACATTGGGATATTACGCAAGTGAACTCATCCCACAACGTTTAGCAAAGGGTTAAACGTTACAACTGGTGTCAGTACTGTAGATTGGAACAGGCAAGAGAGACTAGGAGACAGCGATTATTGGGTAAGAAATAGACAAGAATTAAAAAAATATACGCAAGAATTGTGTAGGGATATAAAGAAGAACAAGCAAGAATTAGATAAGACAAAGAAGAACAAGAAATAATTAAATAAGAATATAAAGAAGAGCAGACACGAATTGAACAAGAATATAAAGAAGAACAGGCAAGAATTATACAAGAATATAACAATGAACAGGCAAGAATAAGACAAATCTTAGAAGAACAGGCGAGAATGAGACAAATAGATAAGGAAGGAAAAAGAATCCAACAGAAACGTCTTTATCAGTCCAACAAGGACAGTTCAGGTAATGATTCTGATGGTCGTAGAAGTACCCGCCAAGGTTCAGGCAACAACGTTAGCAGGAAAAGCATTTCCCACCTCTTCTGCTGCCGCAGTGTAGCCAGGGGCACAGGAGGCAGAAGAAGCAACAGCCGAAGCAGGCTATACAATGATCAATGCACTAGTCGCAGCAGTCTACGATGAAGGAGCAGTCGCAATAGCCGCAGACAAATATGCAGGCGTAGTCGCAGCTGTTCACGCAATACTGAAGATAGTGCAATGTGGCAAGCGTGAAGATTGGGACAAGAGGATGCAAGGAGTTCCCTCAGGTTGGATTGGTGAAGAAACTTGGGCGAAGTTTGATCGAGACGATCAAAGTTAAGAAGAGGGCAGTGTAACGTGGATGGTTTATCTGGAAAGTTCTAGAATAAATCTAACAATTCCAGAACTAATTCATGAGCTACACATGAAACAACTATAGCAAATAAGGTAGTAGGACAAATACATACTAAAACGAATAATAACCGTAATTACATGATAAACTATCCACGTTACAATACTATTAACAAGTCTTAAATTTAACGTTCTGCTTACAAACAATATAGACCCTACTAACAATTATTAATCAATTCCAATTTGGTAATATGAAAACGTTTTAGCGTTTCCAAATTATTATCTTATGATATGAATTGCGAAATGTAAGAAGGTTAAAAAACAGGATTCTAATCAAATGCTATAATAATTTGGATCTAAAATAGATTTCACTAAATACCTACTTTATATTGAAACTGTAATGAAAACTCTAAAAATTTAAATATTCAAAGGTTGCTGATTGTATAGTAGGTATATGAAACCATTTTTCAGCTAGTTCCTGAGCTATGTTGGTTCAAAAGATAATGATATCATTCGAGGACTGCAAATTTACACTTTAAATATTTAACTTTGAAAAAAGTTCCTGTAATGAACTCGGCAAGCAGCGCGACGAAACTAAAGCACAACTTTGATATTCATACTGCGGCGCTTCTCAGCCTCGAGATACGTTAAAAAGTGCCTCGATAGAAAGCGGCAACATCTGTTAACTCCATGCATATATGTATCAGAAAAGTTGAAGTTGAAAAGAGAAAAGAATACGAGGTGTTCGAACTTGTGGAGTATAAGAGGTTCTAGGTATGTGACATAGAACGACGGACCTTTATCGGAATATTGAAATTTAACGGTTTCGTCTGCAGATGTGCCAAGATGTTTCCGAGGGTAAGAGAATAAGCAATATGTGGCATATATTTCCATCTACAGCAAGATATAAATATTTGCAGTCCATAAATTCGGCTAAAGATAAATATAATCATGAATTTCAGATTAAATAAATGAATCTCTTCCCATTATTTTATGATATTATTTAATGACAAAATTTAAAAAGAGTAGCCTTGATTATCACATCCCGTAAAGTATTTTTTTTATAACAATACCACAAAAAAGAAACAACTGCCTTTATAATTCTTCAAGATTCCACTAACTAAACATGCAGCCTAATGTATCTACTTTTTGAATGATATCCCATCCAAAGGAGTTAGACAATAATTGGATTGTAAGTATTGTAATCGTGTAAAATTTTCGGGGTTAACAGATATTTACGTTGTAGGGACCCCTGAGTCTAAAAAACAAATTTTAGCCATTGATCTGTCTGTCTGTGCCGAGATTATCTTGGTAATGAATGAATCGATTTTGATGTTTTCTTTTTTGTTTTTTATGGTATCGACACCACTGCATATGGAACAAAATGGGCATTCTGCTCGCACTTGTTGCCAGGTAATAGCCAAAAAAACGTATTTCATTGTAAATGTTTTGGAAGCATGCAACATTTTGAAAATAAGAATAAAAATTTGTAAGTATATTCTCTATACGCTATACTCTAACTATCCAAATTCAAGTCACTATGAATAAAAATCAATGTTAGAAAGAAGAGTCGTAAGAATACTTTTATAAGGTTTCTATGAGATTGAGCAAGATTCTATCGTCTTTTTTTCTTTTGGGTAAGTAAAGTCCTTTAGAAATAAACCGATTGACACGGCAACTTCTCATTTTCAACCGATACGCGTCCAACGCCCCAGGGGATTCTCGATCTAAATAAGACGGTCGAGCAAATATTTGATGACATTTGTAAGTTTGAATCCTTACAAAGACGACGAAGGAGGGTCGGTTTAGTTGGTTCTGTACTGGAAATCAGCCGAGATATAGTAGTGAGGAGAAGATCGGCGGTGTCGGGCTCGGGGCTTCTTCCATTCCCAGCCACAATAAGCAATCAAAGATCCCTTTTCCTCCTCCTTCAGTTCGTAATAAGACCTCAAAAGAGGATTATTAAGGATCCGAGTTGGTATGGAAGACAGCGAGATCGATATAGTCGGTGTGTGTGCCTTAACAACTTTGCGAAACGTCATTCCCGCGGGATCTTTGTGGGGGTTATTTACACTGCGGTAAGCGCAATTTATGGCCTAACAAAGAAAAGAAAATTTTAAAATTATTTGCTCATCTTTGTCGTGTGATGGAGATTTACAAAGATATTTACAGTTTTCGTCGGAGTCGTTAACGTTCACCCAAGTATTATCCATCGGCTCGTTTGGTCACTAAAAGCGCCTCAAAGCAATGTAATTGCCAACCAAATGACATGTTTTAAAAATAGTATAATGAATTATGAGAAATCAATGACCGTCTGTCAGACTTATCACGTGCTCTTAAAAACTTTGTATGTTAATGACCTAAGTATGGAATGTAAGTGGATATCGACTGTAGAATATACAAAACTATCTATAATAGTTTCGCAGTACTGAACAAATTTGACAATTCTAACAACATTCAAAACAATGATATGATGATAGAGAGAGTAATAAATAAATAAATTAAGATGATGATTTGATCTCTATTCTATTATGACGTTTATACGGCAGAATACAATAGAGATCTCATCATTATCATACTTTATTACTCTCTGGCTTTTTGAAATTTATTATATTTCTGAAAATTTCCCAGCCTAAATGAAGCTAACTAAAATCTAATAATTATGATTTTTTTACATGAAGTACAAAGACAATGTATATGTATCACTGATTTCTTTACTTTCCACTGGACTTGTGAATTTCACACATTTTCTTTTATTTTTATTTATATATTAGTTTATTTATATTGGATATTATTTGTTCTCTAAGAATAATCTTCATAATAAATATCTTTCGAAATACATATTTGGTATTTCATTTGAAAAACCTGATACCTTATCTTTGAACACTAGCTGGCCATTATTTACACATTTTTCCTTTACTTTCCTACTGAAAGAGACAGCACCTGATGTATTCATGAATAAATGTATTCTGAAAGAATAGTGCTGGAACGGGAAAAAAGAGAAAATATGCTACAAGAAACAACATCTTGCGTTGTGGATTCCAACTTTTACACTTTTACAAGAGTATTTCCATATATGCGATATTATTTCTGTGGTACAAGAGTATCAAGGCTGGCTTCGTTAGAGCTGTTTTCAAAAGAGAGAGAGAATACTTTTCTTTTGAATAATTAAAAGTAGCGGAAGCTGGAAAGAAAATGCTCCTTGGACATGTATTAAAGGATATCATTATCGGCGATATTATTATTCACAAAGCTAGAAACAAGTTCTGTGTATGTTAATTCTCCATAAGTAGGGGTTTTAGTTTCTCATTATGGTTCTTATAGCTTAGTTCTACGGCATAGTTATAATAAATTCCTTTAAGAAGACTTAAAACTGTATGAGTAATGGGTTTTGAGAGCAGACAAAGATATAAAGTTACTGCAATTACTGAAAAGTTATGTTAATTTGATGAGTACGATTTTGTATACATAAATCATGCATTTACATACATTCTTCTGTTTCCAGGATCTTCATATGTTTGTACCCCTATTTTCAATTTAGTATTTTGATTAGGCCTTACGTCACTTAATGCGTAATTCCATAATAGATTCTTTGAACTTTGACAATATGAATATTCATCAGCTCCTTTCATCTCACATAAGTTAAGAATATGGTACAATGAAGATTTAGACAAAGGTTAAACGAAGCGTAATTGCGTAACAAACACGTGTTTATTACTGTTGATTTTCGAAGGGTCGTTCCACAGTTTTTTGTAATAATTTTTACTTAATCGTGAATCTTTTTATTGAATTAAATTTTAGTAGGATCTGATTTCTGATTTTCTACAAATTATTTTATATTTCTGTGAGATTCGCAGACTTTTTTAAATCTGGTAGTACAAATGGGGCCATACATTTTTAGATTTTTTCCTTCTGTACCGGAAAAGCGTCATAAAGAACTCTTATGGTGTCGCTTTTGTCCATCGGATATCTAAATTTCAAAAAGAATAAAATGATCCCTTAATAAATATAGTAGAAAATAGTTGAATTCATAAAATCCATTTAGGCAAAATAAATACATCATCACCGCGAACAAAATAAAACCATTTAAACCACAGAACATCGTTTGAAAAAGCTTCGATAACTGTTTTTAAAAAAGGCATATGGTACAATAGCAGAGCGGTCTACCCCCAATCCTAGGAATGTATATCCGTTATATAATCGTAGTATATAATTTATAATAATATATTTAGGTAGGTGTGATTAGTCATGGTAGCATAGCTTTCTGAAAAATCTTCAAATCTTGCCAGGATTTAATTCTGGAGACTTAAGTATATTTGTTTTATTAAGTTCTGACATTGCATGTAGTTTACTTAATCAAGAATTATTTAGAACTAGCATGTTTTGTTTTTATGTGAGTTTTTTATACCTTGTCGATTGATTCAGAAATAACCAAATTCTCAAATGAATTATTATTTGTTTAAAGATAACCAAATCTGGAGGTTTATCGTTATATTACGTTGCACATAACATAGAGTACACTACTCAGATTAGTACATCAACGTATTTGGTGCGTTGCCTACGTTTCGAGAAGATTTCCAGAAAATATCAGATATATTTTGCTCTATTGAATTGTTGTTGTGTTGGATATTATATAGATATACAATAGTTAGCGTATAATTCTGAACAAGTTTCGTTTATTTATGCGCACTGCTGAACGCTTCGATGCGTGAACAATAAACATCACAGCCGGTCGGTGGTTGTCGGTGTGGGCTCAGACTACTATCGGGGCCGGGGTGGTGTTTTGTATGTGTACGAAAAAAAATCACGGCTACGCCTGTGCTCTCTCTCGCATCATCTACGACGTACCATTAAATATATGTTTATCTAGATTTGCAATAGGCGGTGGTTAATTATGCACGGACGTGACCAACTAAATGTGACAATCTATATGCGTTTATTTTGTTTGTTTTTGTTTATTATGATTAAATTATGCCAGGACACCGACGCATTTATGTATGTATGTGTATAATGGGTACGCATTCTCTTGGTGTGTCTGCAAATGTGTGTATACGGTTATAACGGGGAGCCGTATGGAAGTACTACGAACTACGAAGGACGATAACTTGGATGTTGTTTGTATACATACGTAAATTACATTTTTACTTCGTTACATGAGAGTGGGAGATGTTCATTCTAAAGTGTTGTCACAGTACCTACATGAAATTAATAAAAAACTTGAAAGGCATTCCACAGACAGTCATTGAGAGTTATTTATATAAAAACAAAATTGAAATATTGAATGACAGAATGTGCGCTTTTCATTGGGAGTTGCTGATATTTTTATCATGTGCATGTGAAAGAGAAAATGATATTCCGTTTTATGGTTGCAACAGACAACACATTGTTATTAAATACTATGAACGGAAGATTTATGCAGATTCCTAAATTACTTACTATGTAATGTAGCTTATGCCCGAAACTAAGGAGATAAGCTGGATCTCCTGAAATTTAGAATCCTTATTTCACTTCCCTGGATTTCTTAGAAATTCTATATCCCTGCTTGATGGACCGACTTTATTAGTTGTCACACTGAAAAAATATAAAATAATATAATTTGTATTGGTGCCTGGTACTTTTGAAGTTGGGCAATTGTAGTTAGATAGAAGACTTTTGGCACCAGCTTCAAAAGTACCAGCATCAATAGAATTATTATTATTTTGAATTCTTTAGTGCACCAACGGATAAAGTCGGTCCAATTTTTGTTAAAAAAATATTTATCTAACACTTTTTATTGTAACATTAGTCATCAATATCGTTGAACGTTCACTAATACCAAAGGAGATAGTGCTTATCCTATTACCCATATATATTCTTTGCAGGTACTTACTATTATTCAGAGATCTCAAAACCTCGCGGCGGAAATACACATATTTCAGACTTTACCACTGCTGTAACTCGAAAGCCGTAACTTCATTTGAAAAATGTCCAATTTAAATGTTACTACATATAATCTCTTCCTTTGATTGTTCGTCTTATATTTTCAATTTTCGCAAAAAAAATCCCACCTACGCATAGCGTAAATACATATATTGCAAACTTTACCACTGCAGCAACTAGAAGACTGCAAATCTTTTGAAAAAATGTTCAATTTCAATATGCTCGATTTTTAAGAAAATTTTCCCCCTCCAACAACAGCTGTTTGTAAAATGCCCACGAGCTTGTAGTTTTGCTGCATCCACCACTTGCAGATCTTCGTTTATCTAATTCATGCACCTGGGACATGAAATACGCGCGTAGATTCTTCCATTTCTTTTTGGCATCATTTACTAAAGAAAGAGAAAAGAAATGTGTATTCGCAAATATACAGATACCTACATTTAGCATGAAATTTATTTTTCGTTTCAGATTCCTAGCAACGGGTGACTCATTTGCTTCTCTAGCTGGACGTTTTAAAATGGAAAAAACAACAGTATCAGAAATCGTTATTGACACGTGTATGGTTTTATGGACTGTGCTGAAAGATGAATACATGCCACATCCAACAAGAGATATGTGGTATTCCGTGGCAGACAAATTCTATGAAAAATGGTCTCTTCCTAATTGCATTTGGTGCATTGACGAAAAGCAAATAAGATTAAGAGCTCCTCCTCATACTGGATCAACATATAATTATACGCAATTCTTTTCAATTCTTTCAATTATAATTGACATAGGGACTCCAGGAAGACAGAGTGATGGTGGAAACTTTAGGACATCTTCACTTTTCCATTTACTAGAAGCAAGGGAGCTTGATGTACCAGCTGACAGACGTCTTCCATTTACTAACACCGTTTGTACTGCTGTTAGGGACTTGGATGATGAGAAGTGAATTTTCAATTATCGGTTGAGCAGTACAAGAAACAGTGTTGAATGTACGTTTGGCCTAGTGGTGGCTAAATGGAGACTGTTGCAGAACGCAATTGAGACTAGTAGTGTACGCCACGCTGTTGCTATGGTGAAGGCAATTTGCATTTTACACAATTGCATTTTGACTTCTGGGTATGAGACTTGTAACTCCCAAGTACAACCGGTCTCAAATTATGATTGAATATTGTCTGTTTTTTTTGGAACACACTGTGCAACAACAACCGATATGAATATAGGTTATGAAGACCTCACTTACCATCAACACCTACATCATTTGCAACCTCTGCCCACAGTGTCTTTAGGATTTTTGAATTCTTCCTAAAGTTGTCTGCTGGGGCCCAAATGGCTTTCCGTTTGTAAACAGCAGCAATTAGTTGTTCCTCCATGTCTAAACTCTTCGCGGGTAGATGAAATTATCAGGCAAAACTGATTCCGTGCTACCCGCTTGGCGATTCGCTAGGATTGTTTGGGCTTGGCGGCTCGCCACCTACTAGCCTCTACCTAAACAACCTCGACTGCGGCCGCGGCTTTGGGGCGATTTTTTGAGGTAAGGAGATTTCGGAAATTTGTTCGATTGACTTGTGCAACCATTTACAACAAACAACAATGGCTTTATTTTTATGCCTCTTTATTTTAATGTCTTCAGTTTTGCTAAATGTTGCCAAAATGATCGGTTGTAGGTACCCATCTCCACTACAGCAAGAAATTACTCCAAAACACCTGGCCAATCGAGTAATAGGATGAAATGCTTTGGAAATGTTAGTTTTCAGAGCGACCAAAAGGAAAATCATGAGATGCCTGGGCAGAGTTTGTCCATATTTTTTAAGACTTCTCTATGAAACATTTCTTGTTCAGTAACCACACCAATAAAGTAACCGCCTGAATTTAGTCCGAAAACGTATTATTTACTGAATAGAACAAACATATTTGAGTGACACGTTTTAATTGTCCTAAACATACCCTTGAGGGACTCCGACAATTTGAGAAATAAGTCAGGCAGATATAGATACCTGACACCCAGGTTTTTTTCTAATAAAAAAATGTTAATACTGTTAGTTGACAGGTATGGTATTGGACTAGAAAAATGAATTAAAAAAGGCGGCTAAGGTATTGAGACAAGATTTAATGGGGCATCCAAATATGCCTATTTATTTTCTACTTATTCGGTAGGTAGGTATAGAAGTAATTTATAGCTGTCCTTTATTGGAATGGTCGATCGTCCAGGTTTTTTGCAGTACGTTTTATTAAAAACTAGCTGTTACTAGCGGCTTCGTCCGCGAAACCTGCCAGTAAAAATCCTATCGGAATCGATTTAGCCGTTACAGACAGACAGACATAAATTATAAAAATAACGTTTTTGTTATTAGTGACACATATACTTCCATATACAATTAGCTTAAAACTGTTATTTTGAAACTGAAAAAAACTGAAATTACAAACATACACTTCGATTTTATATATTTGTATAGATTTTTTCTAATATTAAAACAGTTATTCCTTATAACATTAGCTACCTGCCAGTGAAAATCCTATCGAAATTAGTTCAGCCGTTACTGAGATTAGCCGGAACAAACAGACAGACATATATTATAAAAATTGTTTTTTTGTTATAAATGACACAAATACTTCCATATGCAATTAGATAAAATATTTGATATTACAAACAGACACCATAATGACAATAATTAATAAAGTTGTTGGTGTCAACACACCGCAACCGGTATTTCTCGGTTTTTATATTTTTTATATTTTTGTATCTACGCCAACGGTTCCAAATCCCAAACATTATTAGTATAGATAATTATCTTCAGTGACGTATTTTAGTTTTCAGAACGAAGAAATATTTACCTACATTTACATATCAAAAATGTTTGGTATTCGTTTGGTTTGCCATGTAAAGTCTGTTCTACACATCAAATGGCAAACTAGGTGAAAGTCAAACATTCGTGATATGTACCTACGTGTATATTTCCTTGTCAAGTAACATTTGCCGAATTGTCTGTACATTACATGGCAAACACTTCCTTTGATTCGTGCCGCATTTACCGTATTCCATTTTACCGTAGGTAAAGGCAACCGTTTAAGGTGGTTTGGGAAAAGCTCCTCCCTACCTCCCTCCTTATTCTGCAAACTCCACGACTAACAAACACAATACCTATGGCGTCTAGTTTGCCAGGTAATGTATAGCGGCAGTTTCAAAAGCTAATTGCCACTACTTATTCGTGTTCCGTCAAATAATTGTTGATTGTATTTGATGTCCCTATCTGCCTTTGTGTTAACAGTTACATAAGTCTAAACCGGCCCACACACACTCATGCAAAACGGAGGCACATTTGCACACGCTCAAATGTGAAGTGAAAATACGCTTTGAATTTGCTCGTCGCACCACCGTCATTTTAAGAATCAATTTGCAGGAAAAGCTCATGTCATTTTTCAAATTGAGTGTTATTCAATAGCATGATTCATGAATAATTACTACTGCAGTTGCAATAATATCAATGACAAAGATTGACTAACATTAAGATTTCTCGGTATGGGACGGGGTTATGAAGACTTACAATTTTCTACAATTATGTCACGTCTCTACTTTTTTGACGCAAGCTATCCCACTCCTAAGAGGATTTTAGTTCGTAACTTTATATTTTTTTGAAATATTCGCGATGGATTATTGTGAAAATAATTTAAAATAACTAATGATGATTCCGAGATACAAAACACAAGCATTCTGTTTAACGAAACCAATTGAAAATAGCCGAACTTTCAAACGCACCAATCAAGTATCTGAAATTTGACATATGGTCAACACAACGCGTTTCCATTTCGAAATCATCATAAATATTTTGTAAATCAAAAGTACTTGAAGAATTCTTATTATATATCAAAATCATTCAAATATTTCTTATATAATATGCATTTCATTTACTAATAGGTATCTACGTTTGCCAAGAAAAATGGTACATCCCTGATGACGAGCTTGACGAGAATTCTGCACACACGAGCAGGTACGCATGCTTCGCTCCGTGCAAAATCAAGCTTTGACAAATTTGCAACACTGTGTATGAGGCGGTTAAGGATCGTACTTTTGTTCAAATTTAAAATAAATTAAAGCCCAAAGTAACAATGGTTGTTTGCCACAGCTTATCGAAAATGGGAGCGCCAAAGAAATGCCTTTATTGTTCGTACGAGTAAATTCATTTCCCAGTATCAATTAATGTGTGCCTATAACAGATTGTAAGTCAAGACTTAGTATCTTTGAAATTGACAAGAGCCAAGAACAAATATATCTAAATTGTTGCCTATGTATGATGGGAAACAAAAAAGTCAAAATAATTGCAACGAATAAATCTGCAAGCAAATTTGAATACAAATCACAAAAAAATAAAATATTGTCATATGGTGGGCGATCTTGCTATTCAATGAGAGGATATTTCTATGTTGTACTTTTAATAAAGATATAATTCAAGTCAAGAAGACATAATTCAAGTAGACAGCCCATTGTTAAAACGGATCTGGATTCGAAGCTGGGAGACAATATGCAATAAATATATAAGAATGGTTCGGTGTTATAGCCCACCTCCATCTTCTATCTACCGGTTCCACGGGATAACGCAATAAATTTGGAAGGAACCGGGTGACTTACCTCCTTATAAAATATACCTACCAGTCAAATCGCTATTTGCCAATACCTGTTGCGGTTGTTCAACATTTTCAATTACTTTGTTATCAGATCTATAATGTCTTGATATAATGTGATAATTAAAATTCCATTCTAAGAGCAATAAATATATGTAAAATTAGTATTACAAAATAATTGGTGGATTTCAAGTGAAATTAAACATGTTGTTTATTTAGAATAGATTGTTGATACTGAAATAATTCTAAAATGATAATTAAAATCAAAAATTGATAGATAGGTAATCTAAGATCTAGCATTTAATGCAGATGAAGTAAAACTATATTCAGTTTGTATAAAATGAACTAGATACGTGCATACTTGATTTTAATCATAGATATAAATAACAATGGTAGACTGCGGGTGGCTTAAAGGTGATTTTCCACCGTGCGCGGTTTATAATGTGGACAATTAATTTGTTTTATATTTTTCTGATTCTGATTACGAGAGTACGGCTATTTAGATTAGATTACGTTAGATTACGACAGTTTCCACATCAGATACTTGCTAGCTGGCGCTATCGATCCAGTTAGCAGAATCCGCTATACATTGGTCAAAATAACATGTCAACATCATCATCATACATCATACATTATCATATATCTATATAAATAAAAATGAATCGCCAAATGCGTTGCTAAGCGCAAAACTCGAGAACGGCTCAACCAATTTTGATAATTTTTGTTTTAATATTTTCGTTAAGGCATAAGGAATGTTCTTATGGAGACAAAAATCGTAAAAATTGCGAGGAAAATAGTGAAAACACCACATTTCCCATACGCTTTCTTATTGTGGCGTCAGATATGTCAAACATGTCAATAACCATAATCCAAAGAACATCTATATTATCTGGAACAATGAGCATTTTTCCTGAGAAGAGTGTGGCCTTTTGCTACGAGGGGGCAGCACCTCTGGTAGGGACAGGGTCAAATATTAAACCTACTTCATCTAACACTGTGGAAATAAAGGTGATAAAAGTAAATTATTTAAAATAATGAAGCAAGTAAGAAAATATCGTGTACTATAAACATTTTATTATTTTTGTAATTAATCATTTAAAATTGAGATAATAAATTAATAATTAAAGTGATTACTCTGAAATTCGTTTTATTTTTTATTTTTTTTCTATTGGACTGCACTTAACCAATATCCAACATAACTATTTATATTTATATATATATATCTCTACAATTATTACTGCTACGGCAGCAACGAGCCGGGTACTGCTAGTCATATAATAAAATTGTAATGTACTTATGTATGTATGTATGTATGTTATTTAAGAAAAAATAATATGGGGGTTTTTATTAGAGCAACAGAAGCCAAAAAAACGGTTTTTAGAATTTTTGTTTGTCTGTCTGTATGTTTGTACGCGTATCACGCAAATAATAGTGCTTGGTATTGAACGCATCTTGCACCGATGTATTACTATAGGTCTAACTTAGAGCATACGTTTTATCGCGTCTTTATGTCTTTCTGTATATTTGTACACGCATCACGCAAAAACTAATTTCAAATTCAGGTTCCATTTTACTGCGTCTGTCTGTCTGTATGTTTGTACACTAATCACGCAAAAACTACCGCATGGAACTGAATGCAGTTTTCCACGCGCAAGAAGTTGCGGGCAAAAGCTAGTCAATAATATATTTATGGTGTATATACATTTATTATGAAAGTTATATACCACAATTTGATAAGGCAGCTCTAAGAAAAAGCTAAGAATATCTTAGTATAGGTAAGAAGATAAATATTCCACAGCAAATGACAAACAGTGAATTGAAAATGTCTGGTTATTGACATTTGATAATGAAAAATAACGTTGCAATGAATTAACTTAGTTTACATGTCCGAAACAGACCAGATAATTTGTAACGACTGAACCGTCTCGATTGAAAATTGTTGAAGAGGGGCACTTGCACTACTACCTGCTTAACTTGATATTTGCATTATACTTTTTTTTATCAATAATACTTAACCAATAAACTGTTATTACTTAAAACTAGAACATATTTTATAATAATTTAGATTTTAGGAATTTATCCTCAGATTTTTTGAAATTTAGAATTGTGTTTCTTCATTAATTTATAGCTTTTTTAATAAATTTCTCTGGTTTGATACACTTCACTATTATATCAAATACTTCCACCATATATAGTGTATACAAAATTGTAAAATCATTTTATTATTGAAATCTACAAACATTTCAAGGGGCATTCTCATGTTTGTAGAGGTTATAATTCGTATTTAATTATGTCAATATCCAATCAATCAAAATACAAATTCGTTTATTTATGTCAAATATTTTGAACGTCATATGTGACAAATGATTATCATAACCTATTAAATAGGTCAGCTGATTCTAATCAGTGTCAATTTTACAGTGTTAGAAATTCCAAGCATATCAACTTAACTATGACGTAATACAACTGGTTACTTAAATTGACAATATTATTTTTTGAAGATACACAAATCATCACATGGTGTGCTGATTGCCAGCCGATTATTTTTTTGCTCCATACAATTTTTCATCATGTATAATTTATTTTTTCTTTGATAAATCGTTTTATTGCGAGAACGAAGTCATTGATATAATTCAAATGAAAACAGAACAAAAATCATAATAAACTATTAACCTGATCTATTCTCACTAGCCTTTTCATAATATAATGAATAATTCGGCATGGCTGTTGACTTATTGCCATTTAAAGGTTTAAAATACGGCCACATTTTCACACATAGCTGTCTGAGTAGGAATTTTTTATCGTTATCGGGCATCGTGGATCTATTCTGCATTATAGTGTAGCATCGAGCTCTCGCTTAAATAACAAGAAATCCTAAACTTAAGACTGGTTTCACATCGAAGTGTGTGCTGGTAATGGGTTGTGTATTATCTCGAGATTCAGTAGGACAGGACCAACAATGTCTGCATAGCATAATATTATGTATTGAATAAAAGCCCACGTACATGTAACGATTTAGGGATAGATTGGTGAAGTTTTTTATATATTTTTCGATAACATAATTCTTGAAAATGTATAGAATAACATTAAAGTAAATAATGAATCATATTTCGACATATTCGCTCTATGCACAATATCTGACAACACACATAGGACACGTCAATGACACGGACATGACAAAACAGATATTATCAACATTATGAAAAAACACAATTAATACCCATATAACCATGTATATGGTGCATTTTTGCATATTTTTATATGAAATTAAAATCTTCCAACATAAGAGGCAAACAATTTTATTTATTACCTATGTGTGACTACTATTACTGCCATCGACCGAACGGCTGATTTAACACTTATTATGACATGACAGTTGATGACAACTAATTCCTATCTGACTGTAGCAAAGACATACTGAGAAATCTATCTCATTTGCAATAGCCTAATTTGAATGACTTTTTTGATCACTGGATAAATACATATATGTATATAAACTTAATAAAACATATTTTGGTATTCTTTATTGAATAACACTTTAAGGTTAAATTTTCTTCGAAATTCGAATGTGCAAACAATTACAATAGGAACATTTCTATAGGAAATTCACCTAAAAATTAGATTAGATTTCATTAGAATGCTCCATATAATTATGACTACAATTATTGTAATTGTAGAGGAAGAAATTATTGATGGATTATACAAAAAGTGGCCGTATAAGGATTTCACAAAATGTTTGCTACATATTACTTTTATTACAGCTAATTATTTTATTTGGAATAAATGACAAATATTCTCTTACCAGTAGCGCAATGTTAGGAAACTTACCTGAAAAAAAAAAATAGAACATTAATGTTGAGAAATAAGGAAGTTACTATTTCGAGTGGCAATATTCTGTCTAGTCTTAATTAATCCCTTTCATAATATTCATATATTCAGTTATTTCCAGTGCCATGCTGACAAATTTATGTCACTATTTAAAATTAATTAAATAAATCTATAATGCATTTCACGCTGAGAATGCAGTATGCAGTATGGCCGGGTATGTGCAATGTATTTCAAATGAGAAAATGATACACAGTGTTGCTCTCTTTAATATGTTTAATATGTTCTTTCGTAATTTTGAAATTTATTGTTTATTATTATTAATTATTGAACATAGAAATTTTGAGATAAAATGTGAACCTTAGCGGCGACATTGGGCAGAGGCAGGACTTGATGGTTAATCGAGCCCGGATAACAACGTGCTGGCAATGATGGGCTCAATAAATCGCCACACTTCATTCTCATTCTGAAGCAAACTATAGTTGTTATAATCAATTATTTGAAATAAATAGGTATATTTAGTTTTAATAAATCATATAAGAAATAATAATAAGAAGAAAAGAGGTGAAACTAATATACACTACTTTAAAAAGTGTATGAATATTTTGTTAAACTTAAATCTGTTACTGTTTTTTTTATTACCAACCAAAAAGAAAATATTTATGCAGAATGGTCATATTGATAAATAATTCAACTACATATCATTATGATTAGGAGGAAATGTTTATGTCATCAATAACGGGTGCGACCTTCTCGGGTGATCGTAACTGCTCGACGCTTACGAGGCATGCAAAGGATAAAATTATCCAGCTCATCTTGGGGTAATCTTCCACACTTCTTCAAGACACTCAAAGAATTGTGCATGGGTCTCAAAATGAGCATGCCTCTTTGTAGCATATCGCATGGTACTGTTTCCTAGGAGTGTCGGTCGTCCGAAACCGACCGCCACCGAAGTTCGCTGGAATCAGTTGTGTTTTTAAAGGAAGGCGGATTCCTAGAGTCGGTCGTTCGGTCTCCGCGGATAATTTCGGCTCACTTTTGTCGGTTTCGATCGTCAAAAAGTAGTCAAAAATTGCCTCTTGTATGGATTTCATGCAATATCAAATTCTATGTAAGACAGAACTATTGCGAATGTTTCTTATCAACTCTAAAATATTATCCAAATATTTTATCGTCATCAGATAACCGTGGTTCAATCAACAATTTAAATGTGCCTACTTGTCTTCTTCTAAATACAATTCGTTTATTTTTCGTCTTTTGCGACACTGAAGTAAATGAAGGGTGCAATTTTCTTCTTCTGCTTCTTCTTCAAACGGGAGTAGGACACACAGTCATCCATGACCAATAAAATTCGACGAACTCCGACGGAAATTTTTAAAACTGCAAGGCTAGGGCTTCCGCGACCTAATTTGTTTACGGACACTCGGTTCTGCCCTCCGCACCCGACAGTCCTAGGAAACCCTACCTTCAGGCATGTTCTATCGGGTTGAGGACTGGAAAATGAGCAGGCCTGAGCAATATAGGAATTTCGTTGGTTCGGAACAAATTCTGACAACATTGGAGGTCTATTTAGAAAAATCCAGAAAACTTAGAAAGATAGTTCTGAATTAAATTTAAAAAAATATCCCTGAGTAGTGTATAATGTATGAAAGATAAATAAGAAGAACGGTATACCACTGATTAAAATCGAATCTTGCATGTGAAATTCCATTCAACATAAATATTTTAAAATAAAGTAATGAAAAATCTGCAGTAATTTAAACGCTAGCGACAAATAGTAACAAAGAATAATATATTAACCGCATTCGTTCTAGTGCACCGCTTAAAATTAATACGCGGGAAACACCTGCGTACCCTACTGAATATGACGCCAGTCAACTACTGTTTCTAATACGCAGTATAACTAATTAAAAGTTATTAATTGCTGCTCTCCGGTATCCGAACGATACAAAGTGTCCCTCCTGACTGTTACGTATCGGTCCAATTAAATTTTTCCTTAAAAGCAGCAGGAGTTTTGAATGGCTGCAATAGTTCAGCAAAAGTTATGGATAGTTCCTTATATCAGCAGGATTTTAGAATTTATATTAGATTTTTTTAATTAGTTCCTCTTCAAAATTTCTTAATGGGTATAAAATATTATTATATTGTCAAATAATATTCAAATTAATTCATTATTCACATTATTTAATAATTAAGTGGATCATATCTCTAGTGAAATAAGATGAATATTAGGTGAATTTATTGCAAATCAATCACTATTATTATTACTTGGCAAAGGATTCCACAGCACTTTCCTTAGGCTCTCAAACAAATTCCATAAAACACAAAAATCATCTGATCAGGTCGTGTTCAGGTTCATTTTTTCAACATGTCATAACAAAAACAACAGTGGCTAATTTAATTTCGACGTAGGAGGAACCATTTAGTCAGAATTTGGATACAGTCCATTTGAGAATAATTTTTTCCCTGATGTTTCTCAAAGATGAGTGTTATATCAGGTGTCGAAGGGCCTTAACAGAATGTTTAAGACAAGTTTCATCAAAATCGTTAGAGTAGTTTTTGCACCACAGTTTTAAGCAAAATACGTTTCTCAGCTGTTGCCTAGAAACCTGTGCTGGCAGGATGACCAATCTGTGTCACCGGCGGGCGGTATCGATACCCTACAATATAAAAAATAACAAAATCGGTCCATATATTCTCGAGATGATTTTGACACAGACAGGCAGACCAACGGCTAAAAAAATGTTTTCTGGAATGAGAGATCTCTGTTAAAAACCGGACACCGAAAATTTTATACGATTGCTATAGGTACTAGGCTACTTAGGGTAGCGGTAGAAAAGTAAAAACGAATCCGTGATATTATGTTATTAAATGAACAACTTATAAATGTTTATGTTTTATCTTGTATCTTCATTTCGCCAATTGTTTCTTTGAGGAATATGTCCACGTATTATTATTAACCAAAAAAACACATCCGCGGGAATGGCGACGATAGTGTTCCTGAGTAAAATTTGAAGCTACTAGCGAGAATTATTGTCAGTGTGATTAATAGGAAAAAAGCGATTTTGTCGGTTGTAGCGATAGTTGGTAAAACGACCGCACATGTTGCATGCTAATTTAATTGTCTCAATAGTTTAAGAAACTAAAAATTGTCCATTGTCCTGAATGGAGTTTGGAGAATAAATAACATCTGATATATTAACCTGCATATTGATGAATGTTTCAAACACCCACTTTCTAATTTCAGTTTTAATCCCGTACATGTCCAATAAATTCAAATTTACATTATCGATAATTTCAATAACTGTATTTTCATTATGGAAAACCGAGTCACATGGTAATAATTTATCTGTTCGCACCTATTCCTCTTTATTGAACTCATGTTCAAATGAAGCAATAAATATACTATGTATATTATTATTTTAAGCATTTTAAGGTGCCAAGCTATTCCTACGAAAAGCAATATTCATTAAAAATGTAACAGGTGAGAATAAATATTGATTTTTCTGTTTATAACCTCAAATATTAAATTGGATTTTGATAAATATGTTGAAATTATTGAATGGATGGGGAAATTTGGATATAAAGACAGTTGTTATCATTTTATCACTCGTGTCATTGCATAGAGTTGTCATTGTATCTAAAGTCTAATGAATCATTTTATGTTAGAAAATTAAAGTTTTGGTTATTTGCATATGACATATATTGCCAAGACCATATACTGGTAGGACGAGTAACACGAGTACTTGAGGGGTGAAGAAATGACACTCAGTGAGAAACAGCCCAACACCTCAAATAACAACTTATTACCGGACCATTGCTGCCTATAGCACTGCATACAGAGTTACTCATCCTCCCTTTATATATTCTTGTATATGGCATACGTCCTATTGCAACTTATGAAAACTTCATATTTTATATATGTCATATTGCAACGAAAGGGGAAGGATTTGCGTCGTAAAAGCCAATTGTTACATGTATTGATTTGATACAGTGTGATGTTAGATGACACTATACCACTGAACTATATATATAACTATGTAGGTATATGGAATAGGCTAGACAGGTTACTGACGACAGACTAGATAATTGTAGAGATGACTATGATTAGAGCGCTATATAGATGAGTATTATCACCGCCCGCTATTGCCGCTATTGTGTGTCCTGACTGTCACGTCGCTGGTATAGGTTATACATGTAAAGATACGTAAACAAGCGCTGTACCTATACCACTGACTGACAGTTGATAGTCAGGACACACAGTGACGGGAGGCGATAATACTCATCTATACAGCGCTCTACTATGATAGGTGGGACGATCTAAGGGTATGTGACGTCAGATTTGTATTATAGTGGACAAGATATTTGAAATTATTTGATTATTTGCTTATTTTCTTGTAAAAACTCGTTAGGTAATTTTGTACTTTCGCCTTTATCTTCCCAATACCATAATCTGATCTCGTCTCAAATATCTTGTCCATGGGTTGATCGGGATTCGGGATGATCGACGAGATCATCAAAGATCTGTTGATAGAGACGATGGTCGCAGAGACATGCGTAACAGTGTATACAAAATATGGTCTTGCAAAAGGAGAGCATAATCATTATCTTGATATTATAAGGTATTATAGTTAGTAAAAAGTTAATCTATGGGTAATTTGTCAGTAGTGATTTTATCAAATAGAACGAGTAAAAAACTATCTGGGGACCTGGTTATGTGAAGACTGGTCTTTTGACATAGAAATCAAATACAGGATGGAAAAAGCGAGCAGCGCATTCATAAGATTCAAAAACGTCTTTACGAACTCTGACTTTGACCTAGACCTCAGAATAAGATTCACAAAATGTTACGTATGGTCCGTACTGTTGTATGGTATGGAAAGCTGGACACTGAAGGTAAGCACAATGAATACGCTGGAAATATTTGAAATGTGGATCTATCGAAGAATCTTGAAAGTCCCATGGACAGCAAGAAAAACCAATGAGGGAATTTTGAGGACGATAGGAAGTGAACGCGAATTGCTGGGAACGATAAAGCGCAAGAAAACAGCGTACCTGGGACATGTGTTACGCAATGAAAGGTACGATTAATAGAAGGAAAAATAGAGGACAGAAGGGGTGTAGGCAGAAAGAGGATGTCATGGCTCCGAAATATCTTACAGGAATAAGAACCACAGGAAAATTAATTCACAATACTAGAGATAGAGAGAAATGGTCAGAAGTGATCGCAAACATCCATTAATGGATAGCAGCGGAAGAAGAAGAAGATTTTATCAATTTATTTATTTGACTATAATTTTCATTTATTGATTATATAATATTGAGAAATGGTGTTTTATTGGAATATTAGAAAATGGAAGAGCAAGATTAGCAATTATATTTATTTTATTTCAACTCTGAGATTCTTGAATTCATTCATTTTATGTAATTGAAGGATTTTATATTTCATTCAGGTTGGTCGTTCAATGTGTATCTATAAGAACTAAATTCAGCTGTAATAACTTTAGTCCACATTTAAAAATAACTATTTTAGTATATTTAAGACCATTTTTATTTACTGCATAGAAGTTATATGAACATAGAGTTTGCCAAAAATAATCTATAGATGAGTGGAAATAATATGAAGATAGAAATCCGGAACCTAAGCTGTTGGCGCTCTCTTTGATGTCATACTTTCAAGTAAAAAATCTACCATGGCTATTCGTAGAACAAAAGCATATAAAGCTATATTCCATATTGGAAATATCTGTTTGTGTCTGTATGTATGTAAAACGTATTAACTGGCGAATCGGCCAAAAACAATAATTTTCAAAGAACCGGCACTAATTCGACTGTGGAACGCAATGCCGATATCGTTTCAGCCGACTTCCTGTATGCCCGTTTGTTTGGAACGCACCCGAAATAACCATTCTATCGAATATTAATTTGACTTTTTCCAGCCCCTCAGGGATTCTGACAGAAATCATTGGCGTACATTCTACAATATTCTATAACAGGAGCTGATCATTTTTGTTTGAAATTTGTATGTATTTTTTGATATATTAAACTAATAAACAATGGTTTACATATGATACGGAAAATAGATACACTAAGAATCATTATTTCTAATGCCTGATTAGAATTACTTTTATTTGTTATTGTTGTAATATATGTATGCTTTTTCTATTTAACGGGATAATAAAATTACTTGAATTCTGCGATTCATTAATCTCCCCACATATATGATAGATGAATTTGCATTGGGAGAAAATCCCTTTTCTTAAAATCTCCAGCTGTCATGTTGCAGTGTTTACTACTTTCCATATAAAAAATAGACAAATTACAGTGCCTGTGCTCCTCAATTCAATCCAGTATACTGACCAATAGAAAAGCCGTTATCAACTCAATCTATATATGTATTGAACTGGTATTTGGTGTATCAAAATATTCCAAAACAGAAGTGAGGGTTTCATTAACAATTGGTTTCATTTGGGAACGGAACGGAATATTATTATGATGATATCAGTTGAAGAAGTCACCCAATGCTGACCAGTAATACTGGATCAAATTTAGGAACACAAGTATTAAGAACTGAACTAGAAACTCTCCATGAATAATAAATGTTCTAGAGTAAGAGTCCTACGAAGACAAAGGGCTAATATTTTGGAAAATGTAATAAAAATTGCACTTTTGTAAACTAAAAATTACACATCATTTTCTTTTTTGTTGCAGTTAGTGATAATTTTTGGCACCAACTTCACAAGTACCATTAACCTATTAACCACGTATATTATTCTTTGTTTGTTATTATGTAGAGATCTCAGAACGTCGCTGCGGAAATACGCATAAGTACCTACGAGTATATTAGATTCATCCATTTTACCACCGCTGTAACTCGAAAACCTTAACTTTAAGGAAAAAATGTTCATTAAAAATATTGTTACAAATATTATTGTCTTTCATGTGGTACCCATAGATTTTCTGTTTTTTAAAGAAATCGCCACCTTCACATAGCGAAAATACACATATTATTATGTTGAGATTTTAACATGTTCAATTCAAACGTTTTCGAATATTGTCCTATATTTAATTCTGGCATCTCGAATTTTCGATTTTCGAGAAAATTTGTCCAATCCACCCCCTTCGGGGCTGTTTTCGAAAGGAATGCAATTTGGATTTGAGTTTTTACGAATTTGGGACCATTCCTTTAGTCTCCTCTTTCAAATAAATCATGAAATCGGAGTATGTTTATTATATACAACGGGCGCACATAAAGCCGAAGGCACGTAATACCTGTTACATTTACTGATAAAATTGACAGTATTCAAAGGTAACTCTCCTGTGTCTGTGGTATTATTCATACAAATTGATCCATCTCATTCATAGCATATGCATAACCTCGACTACAGGGCTATTATTACTTCAAAGAATTTTAATTATATTTTGGACTTCAAAATAGCGTTCAAAAATGCAAAAATAAAGAAAAACTCAAATTTCTCTCAAGTGTACAAGTTTACTCGTAGTAACGTGAAATATTCAGAAATGTAAACTTCGATGACTGTTATAATTTGATTTGATGGATTTTTGTATAAAATCATTGTGCTTAGTTTTATTTAGTTTATATCAACCATCACTGAAACGTAATAATTATTTTATCATTTGGAAGTATCCACTTTCATATGTAATTCATTGACCTTATTCCAAGCAACTCTGTGTACTGGTCATATTATTAAAACGATAACATGCCATCGTCATCGTTTGTATTTAATGACTAGACCTACAAAGAAGATTAGAAACGATTAATTCCGTCTTTTCTCCGGGCCATCTAAACTCATCGTTGCGGCTCGTCTGTAACTAATAGGTCCTTGTATTGAATGAATTATTTACGTGCCCTGAAGCTTTTTTGTGACCATTATGGGTTATTAAACCTCATTTGATGATATGTTTAATTATACTAAAATCCACGGTTCACCCTACAGAAAAATAATACTGATATTTTTTTCAACTAGTTCAATTAGTTCAAGTAAATATGGGAGAGTATATAGGGTGATCACAATAGATGGTATCTTAGGAAAATAAGAAAAATCTAAATCAATAACATTGCGCTTTTTATTCAAAAGTATTACAGTTAGACACATTGTGTGTCAATACTTTATTACTTTTGCACAATTGATTTATTTCTTAATTGATTAATTTTCTCTTTATGCAAGAACCATTGCTCCAATGATTCATTAATATTCTACTATCCCCTTCCATTATTAACAAGATAAAAAATTGGACAAAGTTTTAAAAAGCCAGGTTATGTTTAGAGAGATTCTTCAACGGTATAAAAGCTCTTACAACATTACTGATTTGATTGTTAAATAGAAAATACCAAAAAGTTGGTTTTGTAATAAGAAAACATATTTTTCCGGAAAAACTATAGAATTTCCTTTGATATGATATACCCAACTATATCTTATTATCAATAACTTTTTTCATAAAAAAAAATCAAGTTTCTATATAAGTTGTGCAGTTGTAGTTAGATTGATAACTTTTGGCACCAACTTCACAAGTACCAGCACCAATAGAATTAATATTATTTTATACTTAGTGCATTAACTAATAACGTCCAATTTTTGTAAAAAATATTTATTTCACACTTTTGAGTGTAATATTAGTCACGAAAATCGTTGAACGTTCACTAATACCCAAACATATCCTATTACCCACATATATTCTTTGCTTGTAGTTGTTATTATTGAGATCTCAAAGCATCGCTGCGGAAATACGCTTAAATATTTTACATGTTACCATTTTAACACCGATTTAACTCGAAAACCGTAACTCTAAGGAAAAAATGTTCATTATAAATGTTGCTATAAATAATTATGTCGTTCATGTAGTATCGAAAGATTTTCAATTTTTGAAAGAAATCGCCCTCTCCACATAGGAAAAATACATATTTAACATGCGTCTATCTCGAAAACCGTAACTCTTTTGAAAAAACGTTCAATTTAAACGTTTCCGTATATTGTCCTATCTTTAATTATACCAAATCAAATTTTCGATTTTCGAGAAAATTTGCCCCCTACACCCCCTTTGGGGTCGGTTTTCGGAGGGAAGAAGATTTCGGATTTGCGTTTTTATGAATATCGGACCTTTTCTCAAGCCTCATCTTTCAAATTAATCAAAAATGATCCCAATCGGAGTACGTTTACTATACCCAAGGCCCGAACAAACAAAAAAAAAGCAGACGAATTGTATACCTCCTCGGTTTGGGGTTCGTCGATAAAAATTAGAGACTCTTGGTGCAGACTTCAGAATTTCTACGATTCTTACATTATGTTTTCTGTAATTACATTTTGTTTTATTTTCACGATATTTTTAAGTTTGCATTTTTACTTCCAATAGAAAAAAATATATATATAATTTTGTATTTTTCAGTGCCTCCGATTATCACCGGTATAGAATACCTAGAGGTGCCTTCATTATCACAATTTACTAACTCTCTCTCTTTTTGAAATGGAGATAAATCGAAATCTATTGGAAATACTGAACTATATCTTTGGAATAGTCAATGAGAGATGTAATGCGAGCCGAGACAAATAAAGATTTGTGGAGAGTCTGTCATTGTCGTACGTAATTTTTTGTAGGAGACAATGAGACCTACTCTCCACAAGACAAGTACCTAATCTCTGTCACTATTGCATTTTCCGTGCACGGGCATGGCTATTATAATTCCATATTGTTATAAGTCGGTACTTCAAAAGGCATAATAATTTGTTGATGAATGAAAGATTAAGTATAAAAATATTTTTGGTGTATTTCTGTATCATTTTTGTTGCGTATCACAAATGTATGTAGAAAGTTTATATATATATTGCGCCATACATACATATTTAACAGAAAAGTTTCTTGTCCTCACAGTCGTTCGTTCCCATTCTAGTGCCCTTTTCCCGTCTCCCTATCGAATGAAATATGAATATTGCAATATGCCAAATAGCGATTGCTGCCATATTTATTTGCTTGTCGCAGCTTATTCGGAATACCCAATACGAAAAATTTATATTTCTATGAAACAGTATTCGGGCGTAAAATCGGGTTCATATTGAAAAATTATCGTGTCATAAAAGGTAGATAGGTACGGGTGAGGGTATAAGCTTCCGCAAGACTCCATCAAAGTCGAGGAAGTCGATGTCTTTACGACCGGGTTTTCAGGGCTGAGCTCTGGGCTTGAGACTTTAAGTATTTCCGAACAATATTAGCCTCCCTTTTGTACAATCAATAATAATTGGATTCCTATTCGGTGCAGAATGATGTGATTTTTTTCTTTGAGATTATATAAGATATAATAGAGTAAATATGAAACTTGGAGGGGAGTCTCCAAATAGATTTAAAGGACTATCAATTCTTTGCAAAAGATAATTATTATTTGCGAAAATATTATATTATCTACTATCATAATTGAGAGAGATGATGCACTAATTATGGAAGACCTAACTTAACCTCCCCGAGAACCGTCAAAAAGTGAAGATTGGTATAAGGCGCATGTGGATAGCGCAGTTTGAAAATATACATAGTTATCTTTTATCACATGTATCTGCCCATGAAAATTTTAGACAGTATGCTCCAGTGATACTGTAATTCTCTATATTTTTGCTTTTTTTGTATAAATGAAATTATTTGAAACCTTTATTGCATCAAATCATCAGAAACAACCAGATAATGATGTTAAATATCGTTTGAATTAAGTTGCGCTCAATTCTATTCATACATTTATCAGTTATACATTGTTGATACTGACGTGGCAACAAAATTAACTTGTTTGGTAAACTGGGTGACAACGTCCTTACTCTTGGTGTGGCATGTCCAAAAGATGGCCCAAAAACTTGTCTTTTGTCTCCCATTTTTCAAAAGTTATAACTACAATACAGAAAATATTTTCGTATTCTTGAGTAGCTTAGCACCACAGAATATATACATATAAAAGATGCCTCACGCGAACAATTATGCTGATCAGAAGAGCGAATCCGCTTGCAGTAGCTGGCATACAACGACAATGAATAAGCTTTTTAACGCTATTTATCAAAGAAGCCGCGCGGAGTGACCTGTCATATCATTATATTCAGAAGTCTTGGGTAAACGATGAGTGATAAGGTGATAAGCAATAGAGATTTATAGCCATAGCCATTCCCAAATAAATTATTTAGCAAGATCAATTTATTATTTTCTTAATCTTGTGTTTTACTCGAACGACACTGGAGATAATTTACTAGGTAGAATGCATGTGGTATTTTAAAAGTGCTTTTCACGATGAGGCCTCTGCGTAACTACATGAAAAATTGTCAATTAATAATAACTACCACACCAGAGATACCACTATTGTAATTTTAATTTTATTGATTGAAAGAATAAATACAGACTTCATTAGTAGGAACATACGTAATGAATTAGAAAGTTTTTATTTCATTGGGGTTACAATATTTTTACCAGATAAAGTCGCAAGCTGCAGCTTGCAGCTATTTACCGCAAATAGCATATTTTCATATGTGAAATAAATTGACGAAGGTAAGATAAAAGCATACGAAAGGTACCTGCAAGTGAATTATTAATGATTTAGAAATAACCATCACTAGAATTAAACTTTCAGTCAAGCACTCTCACAATTACGGCCCCACGGCCCCTTTACTCTTCCGCCTTCATATATATATTTAGGAACATCGTCGCGTACAAAATATATTTTCCACATCGCCAACCAACAAATTCGCAACGGTTCCACGTGCGCCCATATTTCATCGTGCTCCGACAATATTGGCACTCGCGGGAATCCAGATCAAGATCCGCCCGTTGTAATTATAAGTAGCAAGAGAAAGCCAAAAGGGTCATCGAAACGAAATGTGATTAAAAGGACCGGCCGGGGTTGTTTCATTTCAAGGGTGGCCACACACCCTTCCAATTTATGTCCGATTATGTAACCGTCAGTCTGGATAGCGTGAGCGAATGAGTATATACAACGTGTATGAGTGTGTGTAATTTGGTCGAGAGTGACGGAACGTGGTGAATTTGTTGCGATAGAAATCTACGAAGATGACCCGATAGATATAAGGACTCCAGCTAGCTAGACTAGAGGGACTATCATCTCGACATGTTGTTCAAGAGATGGAACGGCTTTCATCTCATATTAGGCGACGCGACATTGGTTAGATGTTGTTATCCCTGATTTATGAAAAGACCTGTTACCTTGATGAGTGTGCTTACTAGAATCTGCGGAAATTTCTTCAATTTTGATTTAGAAAATATACAGACAACAAATTTTTGTATTAAAGTTAGGACAGTGCTTCAGAATTGTGAACACAAAACAAAACACTATCCTGCACATGAAACCATCGACATAGAAGATGATAGACTGCGGGTCTCCTGGTTCACTAACAATAGGTAATATTCAATCCATCATTCCAGTAACAAATGGCTATCGGAAAGAGAGAGAGAAATGGTGCGATATATAAAGAAAAAAAAATACCGCTCATTAAATTAGGACAAAAACAACAAACAAATTTACTTATTGTGATAATTCTAACTTTCAAATATTGATAAAAATTCACCGGCATGGTGTCAAGAAAGAAATCCTTTTTTTTAATGTTTATATGGATAGGATGTGACAAAATTTTTAAACACGATGAAGGTCGCATTTTTTTAAGATACCAATTTGATACAAAAATCAGTCGTACAAGTCAAAATGACAGCAGCCCAAACTTTTAAAAAATAGCCGTTGATTAAATTTCATTAGAAAAATTCAAAAGTTATAGTAATATCTGCCCCAACAACTTTTACTTGACAGAAAAAAATAATAAAAATTAGAAACTGTGAAATATACCTGTCCATTTTTTTTTAATTTTAATTTAATTTTTACTTTTGACTTTGTTTTGTTTGGGTATTGTTTAATTTTGATATTTTTATTTTTCATTTGAAAGAGGAGGCTTGAAAAATGGTCCCATATTTATAAAAACGTAAATCCGGAATCTCGTTCCCTCTGAAAACCGCCCCCGAGGGGGGTGGAGAGGGCAAATTTACTTGAAAATAAAAATCTGCGGTGGTATAATTAATGATCGGACAATATCCGCAAACGTTTAAATTGAACATTTCTTCAAAAGAGTAACGGTTTTCGGTTGCAATACTGATAAGGCAGTGAAGAGGAGGCCTGTTCAGGAGTGGACGCAAAAAAGGCTGACGACGAATGGTTTTCGACATAGAGACATATTAAATTCTCAAATATACCTATTTTCGCGATGTGGAGATGGCGATTTCTGTCGAAAATTGAAAATCTGTTTGCAGTACATGAAAGACATAATTATTTGTAGCAACATTTATAATGAACATTTTATCCTTAAAATGGTAACAACGAAAATGCTTAAGCGTATTTCCGCAGCTATGTTTTGAGATCTCAATAATAACAACTACAAGCAAAGAATATACCTGGGTAATAGGATAAGTACTATCTTCATTGGTACTAGTGAACGTTCAACTATTTTCGTGACTAACGTTACACTCAAAAGTGTGAAATAAATATTTTTTACAAAAAAATGGACCGACGTTATCAGTTATTGCAACCAGCACTGAAAAGTATAAAATAATATTAATTCTATTGGGGCTGGTACTTGTGAAGTTGGTGCCAAAAGTTATCATCTACCTGCAACTGCACAACTTCAAAAGTAACTGCCCCAATAGAATTAATATTATTTTATACTTTTCAGTGCACTAACTGACAACGTCGGTCCATTTTTTTGTAAAAGAATATTAATATAAAAACAATGTTAATTCATAGATTTGAAAGTTGTTTCGTATAAAGAAACTTTTATGTGAGAGAACTATGTACTTTCTTCTCCATTCATACAAGTAATCCTAATTAGTAACATGATATGCTAACTCTATAGGCGCTACTCAGAACTTCCATCAGAACTGGTCAGAATTCATTTTTTTTCGAAAAAAACGGCGCTGCATGGAGTTAGCGCACACTTTTTAATTTTTTGATTCACCTCCAAGATTTGGAACTATTGAAAATTTCATACAGGAACTCCAAAACTCTTTCAGATCTACCCAGAACTCACATAGAAATAATGTTTTTCGAAAAAGACGGCGCCAACTTCACATGAGTGATTTTTCTTTGTTTTATATATATGACCTGTAACAACAAATTTAGTTTGGAATTTTTTTCCAAACCTGGCAGTGAATTAAAGTGAGATAGTCCTCATTTAACGAAAATGAATATAGTTTTTCGTTTTCTTACCATTACCTTAGAACAAGCTTATAAACCTCAAATATGTTTGCTTGAATAGGACTGTACTCTGTTTATAGACCACGCTGTAAGTATATGTAAGCAAATTATAGATGACACTTTGGGAAACGGTTGCTAAGGCTACTTTAGCCGAATGTATTGAAAATACATTTTTCTGCAGAAGTAAATTTTTGTTATTATATGGGTTTTTATGTGATGAAACGTAAGTCTACGTTAAAATATCAACTAACCATCAAGGTGAATATTTCCGACCCGATTTGACAGTTATTTGAAAACAAATCACTTAGTTGAACCATATATCTTTTTGTCGATGAAAAGAGCATTCAGACGATTAACCAAACGGAAAAGAATTTATCCATCTGTCCAGTGGATTGGTGTAAAGACAAAAAAGCGAAAAGCGTGAATGAAACGCCTAAAAATTCGCTCTTGTCCTTCCCTGGGTGTGCTCTGTGGTGATCGTGATCCATCTCTATCGACACAGTTGGATCGTTCGTCTGTAAATAATAAAAAACTGTGTTCTCGACATATGTGCCAGAATTCATTCTATGGACGATCGCAGAGTCGCAGCTCGTTTTTCATTGGATAATGAAATGGCGCGCGGTTTACATCGTGAATTATAATGTGTTCTGTGATTTATGTATTTCGTAGTAACTGGCCCATGTGAATTCGTTGGCGTATTTTCAGCAGTAGCTCCACTAAGTATTTCATTCCAATTAAATCCGTAGGATTATAATTGATAATTTACAGAGATCTCAAGACAATAAATTTGACAAATGAAAATTATTCTGTGGAATAGAATTCTGAGAAATGTGTATAGAAAATGATTAATATTACCCGCTTTTTATGCTTATTTATATAGTCAAGGATCAATCGTAGACATAAAATCAGGGATGAAAATAATTATCGTCCCTAGGGAATATATTTTCTTGCATGATTATTAAAATGATGGTTTAACAGAAAAGCATTTACACTTAGGTACATAGTATCAATCAAATCTCCTCTAAATAAAATAGCATAGGTATCTGCTATTCAAGATACTTGAGACAAACCTTGAAGTGTCTATTTGAAAATAATAAATTGTATGACAAAGTAGGCAATAGCTCATTATGTAAAATTGTTGACTGTAGCGGATAATGGAACAATTTCAGATATAGACTCCTCTCAAATATTTTGAATAGCTATACACAATTTCTGTTTGGCAATGATCATTTTTTAACTTCACATTTGTAGAAAAACATTTTTTTACTCATCCTCTTGCAAGGTATATATTGAGGTTCAATAATGTGCCATTGCGATGTTTATCAATTAGTGTATTCGGAAGAATATATTCAGCATGTCATAGACAGAATTATTTAGATGTTGCTATGATATCATAATGATAATGAAGACATTTATAATATATACAAGAATTTGCCAATAGATATGATAATAAAATTAAGAGCAATGAAGTGGCTTGAAAAGTTGGAGAAAATGTCAGAAGAAAGAACAGTGCAGTAGATAGCAAGGTGAGTGTTTCATTCGACTTTCCAAGAAAGCAAATTCGACCAAATATGAAAATCATACCTTTGACTTGTGCAACCATTAATTTTTCCAGGATTCAGAGATAAATAACAATTTTTCAAAAGTGAACCGCTTAGCCAGAATATAAGTAAACAAGTAGAAAATATGAACTTTAATATGAGCATAACATTTCTTCTGTTTTTTTTCAGGGCCTTTCATGGATGATAATGGGTTTTCAAGAGGCTACTGTTTTACTTAGGGAGCTCTGAAACGTCAACATCTTTTGAAAACCGGTACACAATTACAATAATTTGCTTTACATACCTACTAGTGATAACGGTAGGAATGTAGGAAAGTAAAAAGAAGCATTGTTAAAGAAATACATATAAAAGAAAAGAGTGTTGCCAACTTGAACTAGAAATCCAAAGAGAAGAATCTGGAAGAATATGACAAAGTTCTTCAAATAATTTAATTTTTAAATTAAAATGCAGACAAATATTTTGTGTGACATGAGAAGAAATATAATTTCAGAATACAGATGCCAAACTGTTAACAATTTTCTCTTCTGAAACCTGTTAATATTTCTTTCCTTGTCACTTAATATCTGGTGATAAATTAAGAATGAAATATAAAGTTGGAGTTGTATCACATTCAACTGATAACGTAATGAGGATAAGAAATATTTTTGAAATATTTCAATCATCAGAATGTCTTCCTTGGTGATGAGAATGGAAAATGCATCCTCTCTTAATGGAAGAGTGAAACACCGACCTACAGAGAGGGAGAGAGACAGAACATTGCATCGATTGAGTGAAACTGTCATCTGAGTTGATATTGGCGACATATATCACTGTCGCTTCTAATGCAAAGGGTGGGCTGCCACCACCATCACCACCCATGGGCCACATCAGCTCCTCTCCATCACCCCACAACCCCCAAATCTTGTCCTTCTATCCAGCCGGGCATTTGCAATTACACAAGGGGGTGTCTCACTCTCTCTCACTCTCAGGCTAGTGCGGCGTTAAATGAAACACATTTTTTTCGAAGTTGATATTTGTTTACGTGATCTATCATGTTTAATGAGACAACAGAGATCGAGTGGGGAGATTGATGGGGATGAGACGCCTTTTGGAATGTTGCGTTTATGTATGTGTGAACGCTAGCGCCTGTCTCACTGCATATACATATGTGTAACTAATAATGAGCGTTTATTTCGTTCTGGAATGATAGCCTGTTAATGAGCATATTTTTTTTTTCATTGGGGGATACCATCCTTGCCTTTGATTTAAATAAATGATTATTTCTTGGATTGAATTAATTTAGATAAATGATATTCTGTAGGTTAGCGGCGACCACCTAAATGAGAGCATCCACAAAGGAGAGTAACATGACAATCAATCTGATTTTTAAAAGATACCTTGTTCAAAAATAGACTGTCACTTTAACTGATTTTTTGGAATCATAATTTGTCATTCTTTCTCGTGCAGTTTAAATTGTTGAAGAATAAACGTCTCTTCGATCCATCATCTTATGATATGTAGTTGGTAACACCTAAGAGGACTAGAACCTTTGATGAAACAAATTAATGGAACTTTTTAGTAATTGAAGAAGTTGCAATTTTACGGAACCGCTATTAAAAAATATAGAATTAGGTGTACACATTTGAGTAGCCCAAGACCGAAAGGGTTAAATATTTGATGCCTTGAAAATCAAATGCTTTTAGAAAATAAATATTTTTTTGTAAGGACTTTTAGCAGTTTATTAGATGAGGCACAAAATTATTTTGAAGTTGTGCACTATCTTTAATAGTACCTGTACAAATAGGATTGTTTTAAAATTTTCAAGTCGTCCCTTTCTTCCAAGAAAGTTTTTATTCCAAATTAGTAGTTAACTAGTCATTAAATTCGATGGATGTTTATTTATATCCAGTGATTTCAAAATAACGGAAATAATATTTCAATTTCCTATTGCACTAATTTGGACACCCTTCAGATTTTTGAAAAGTCTCCAAGACAAATGTTGCCCGTAATGATCTGTTCATTAATCCTGTCAGAAAGATTTTCAATTAAAAAAAAGTTAGGTCCAACCCTCTGGTAGGGGAAGATTTTGGGGGAGAACATATTGCATTTTAAAAAGTTAAATATGGAACCATCTCTAGGCTTCTTCTATCCAATAAAAACAAAATCGGTGCCCGAACCAAAAATAATAAAATCAAAAAAAACTAATTTAATCAGATTGACCATTGAGTTTATTGCCCTTATTAATTTCTATTCACTGCACCCATAGCGTTTTGAACCATTTTGAAACTGCAACATTTTCAGGAGCTTCAAATGAATAAGTTTCGTTTTTGTGTCCCTATAAGAAGAAGTCAAGGGGATTCATGTCAGGGGATCTGGCAGGCCACAAAATGTCAGCATTATTCGCAATTAATCTATTGGGAAAGTTTTCTTCCAAATAATTCTTTACGACGACGGCATTATGAGCTGGACAACCATCGTGCATAAACCAAATTTGATCCAAGTTCTCCAAATCTGCCCTCATATCGGGAATTATTTGTTCTTGTAAGAGCTTGAAGAAATCGTGCTGCATTTAGGAAAATTGAGATTAAAAATTATTGATCCAATTAATTGATTTCCTAAAAGTAAGAATTTCAATAATTTCATATCGAAATGTGAATATCATTTTAGAGTTACCGCACCAAACATTAAGTCCAAATTTTGTTTCGAACCTTCTTTGTCTGTTGAGTTTTGGGTCTTCTGTAGCCCAGTGATTGGTATTATACCTGTTGAAAACTCCGCAATTGGTAAATTGAGTTTCGTCAGTCCATAATATGTTCATAGAAAAACTGTCATTTTCTCGCATATTTTGAATAAACCATTAACAAAATCCTACTTTTCGGGGAAAATCATATGCTAATAAACTTTGTACTATCGTAGGCTTGTATGGATGATACGGATGACTTTGGGAAATTAATAACAACGTAACGTAAATTAAATTAAACAAAAAAAGCAATTATCGAAATGAAAATAAATGAATAAAACATAACGAAAACAACACAGAAGACAGTTCAAATTAAACAAACTGTAATTTGACAGTTCTAATACATACCTATTGTTGGCTCGCTTAGTAGACCAAATTGAACAGAGCACCAAAATTAATTAGATTTTTTTTTTATTTTATTATTTCGGCCTTATTTTGAGAGAAAATACCATGTTATGATATATTTTTGGAGAGGGAATTAACAGTGCTATTTAATGCAATAAAAATACAATATGGCGTCCATAAGAAAAAACAAAGTTATAGTAATTATCTCAAAAACGGAAAGAGACATTATTTTGTAGTAAAGACCTTAAAAAAGTGCCCATAGAATGTTTAAACCAAACATATGGTATATGTTCTCAAATAATTAAGATACTGGGGGCTGTCGAAAAACACAACATTTTTTGTTCTTGATTTATTTAAAAACCAAAAATAATTGACAAAATGTAATAGCATTTCTGAAATGGTAATAGGATGTTGAGAAACATTGTCCATTCAACCGATTTTTTAGCTGTTATAATAACCGAGGTAGTAACACATGCAGCACCAATCTGGGACACACTGTAAACGTACTCCGCTTTTGATCATTTTTTGATTCATTTGAAAGAGGAGACTTGAGAAATGGTCCCATATTCATAAAAACTCAAATCCGAAATCTCCTTCCCTCCGAAAAACACCACCGAAATCAAAAATCCGAGACGGCAGAATTAAAGATAAGAAAATATCCGGAATCGTTTAAATTGAACATTTTTTCGAGTTTCAGAGATGTTAAAATTTGAAATATATGTATTTTCGCTATGTGGAAGGGGCAATTTCTTCGAAAATTGAAAATCTGAGAATGCAAATTAAAAACCAAATTATTTCTAACATTATTTACATTGAACATTTTTTCCATACTTTTACGAATATATGTGTATGGGTAATGGTATAAGTTAACGTGCTGGTACTTGTGAAGTTGGTGCCAAAAGTTTTCAATTCAACTGCAACTGCACAACTTCAAAAGTACTAGAACCAATAGAATTAATATTATTTTGTATTTTTCAGTACACTAATAAGGTCGGTCCAATTTTTGTAAAAAATGTTTTATTTTCAATTGATAAATATAACAAACTACATACTACATAAATTTAACCTAGACAGATTAAAAAGATAAAGATAGGTTCCAATATAGAAGGTAATAAAGGATTATTACAGAAACAAGTAATATGAGCTTTGAGATGTTTTCTTCGGAATTATCTTAGTTTATTTAGGTATATCTACCTATCTACAACAACGTTTTTTGTATGTTATTGTTTGTTTCCAGCTCTGTGAACCATGTTATGAGATAGCGATAGGTAGGTAGGTATACAAGAAACAAGAAGCTGATATAATAATATGGCGCCATTCTAAATCTCAAGTCTGTCATCCCTTCTTTATTTACATTCATCTTTAAAGATGGAAACGATACTTTAAAGTGTATTCGGGATTATAAATACTTCTGACAATATTTATTTATGAATGAAATGCATTATAGGTCATATTAACAGACAATTCAGAAATGCCAGATTAGGATAGGTACTTTTGGTATACCTACTCGTAAACCTTCATTTCTTCATGACAGCACTCAAGTTCAAGTTTAACGAAATAGTTTCGATGAAAACTTATAATAAATCAGCTGTATGGGTCCGACATTTGATGAACACAATATGAAATTTTTGTTTCAATGGCCGCCAATTTGATACTACTTTAATCGACCAAAGATTATTGAAATGTATCTATATCTTTACATATTTTTCCACCTCTGGATAAAATAATACTAAATATGAGTTTTAAAATTCTGTTATTTTTCAATTAAGAAAAAAACTGCTCCAGAGATTTTGGTCAAAATCTAATGACTTCATTGCTACATAAGTAGGTATACGTCGATTAATAATAGTCCAATGTCAGTCATTTTTAGTACTTGCAATTTCGGAAAATTGGACGCTTTACCACAACTTTCTTATGGGGAGTTAATAACTAATGAATTATATGGGAGCTACCTCGTCAGTTAGTCTCTGTAGAATCAATTGATTATGAAATAAAATTCTATACATATTTGATCATTTGATAGATAAATTACAATCGAGTTTGTTATGTTGCTCAAATTTAGGAGGATAATATGAATGTATATCATCAGTTCTTGACAGAGACGTGATGGACCTGTGTTTGAATTTAAATTGACTTTTCTGTTTGATGATCAAATATTTGATCGGAAAGTAATTAGAGGCCTTATCTCCGTAATTCAGTCACTACCAAACCTGTGATCGACGGCCGGAAAAATTCGGGAAGACAAACAAACGGAAATTAGCATTCCATATCAAAAGAGCATCGTGATGATATTTTCAACTAAACTCAAGGAGTAAATTATGTGTTATACAAGTAGGGAAACATTTATTGAAGTATATTAAGGTAGAATAATCGAAACAACAAACTAATTCTATAAATTTCATAATGCAATAATTTTCATTTGATAGAGCTAGGGTATTAATGATATTTTTAGTTTTGTCTCAATTTGTGCTTGAGTAGATTATAAAGTAAATGTAAATAAAGAATGAATAAATGAATAGCTAGAATATCTCAAGAACCAATAATGACATGGAGAATAGTCGGTTTCTTCTACTGTAAAAGGCAACAAATAAACCGATACAATTAAGGAAACCTTCACCTCAAAATAACGGACTAAACAGAAAAAATAGTGATTTTAGAAGTGGACGTAGTAAACCAAGTTACAAAAATAGGAAAAACGTGTTAGTGTCCGTCTTTTTCAGTCCAAATATATCACGTTACCATTGGTCACACCATAGTAAACTAATCATAAGCAGTAGACACACCAGAAAAAATAGATTTTTGCAAGCGATTCTCATAGACCTTTTTTTATATTCACTACAAAAAATATATAATGCAAATATAACTAAAGAACGTCAAAAAATATATCAAGCAAAAATTTACTTCAAACAGTCAAAACTTTTTCTCATATTTCATTCGTCCGTTGCTATGTTCATACAAATCGATCTTACTCGTATCTTAAGAGGAATTCCAAGAGCCAGGCTCTGGTTATTTCAATTTATAGTACATTAAGCAACTCGCAAGTATCTTGTCACCATTTTATTGAATTAGTCGACCTCTCCATCAAATCTCACCTACTTCCGTTCGAAAGAGATCACCTCTCGACGGTCGGACGTCAAAGTGACTAGCACTTAGCCTATATAATTACGAACGACTCTTCTACAAGGATGTTCCGAGTAAGAAACCATCCAAGAACCAACATATGGCCGCCCCATCTATGTCTTATTAAAAGGTTCAACCACCTTCCTTGACGTTATTACGTTTTGAGAATTTCTTTCTTTTACTAAAATTTTAGTTGTTAGAAAACCTTTACATAAAATACATCCGTTGAGGAATTTTACTATACTACGTTAGAAATACAACATAGATTTTGATGAAACTGGTCATAGTGGATAATTTTTATCCGGAAGAAGATAAGCGGGGCGCAACTAAGAAGGGGTTTAACAATATTAATATTATTAACTAAGCTTACGATGCAAGGTGATTAACACTATACGTGGACGACCTCACAGTATATTTTCTTATAATTTTGAATGATTCTGTCTATGGAAAATATGTTGTCGTTCCGGATAGTTTTTTTGGACTGATTGTACGGAAAAAGCCTATAATCTAGAATTTTCATGGGCCGTAGGAGATGGACAAAGACGTTCGTGACCTTTACGAATATATCGTTTAATGGTCAATTACGGAATGGTCTCGTTGTATTTTTTTGTTCCAGATGCGATTTTTTATTAGGCGGTGAATTAGTAGTAAATGGCCTGTGGCGTGCTCTGTGGTTTAATTTTTTCATGAGATGAAACTTTGTCACGAACAAGGGGTCGGTTCTTGCTTTTTGAAGGGAAGTAAACACTAAAGATAGTTATAGCGTGTGTGCATGCTGAAGTGTAGAGGTAAATTCCAAAAAATAGTATAAAGGAGTATGTTGGTTTTGTCTGCATCTCATCAATATTTGGATTAGAAGTGAATATAGGAAATAATAATTATGTGATTTTATTTCTTAATTGATTGTGAAATGAAAGCAGTTGCTCTGGACGCAAATAAATGAGTTTCAGACTTTTATTAAAGAAATCGACAAAAAATGATGTATAACATGTTGATATGTTGATATATAATCATTCTCCATAAACATCATGCTGCTGAATAGTGAATATTTAAGGACGTAATTCTAGATGAAAAAATATTGATATTTTTACATTTAATGTAAATGTTATTCCTCCAAATATTTAAAAAAATCAGTATGGAACATAAGAGATCTCCTATGTTACTTTTTTTGTGTGAATAATCCTTCTTAATAATAAATAGCTGAAGGAAAAATAAATCACATAACTACATTATTTCTTTTAAACAGTAGAAAGGCTTTATTATTTTTTTTTAACTATAAACAGCTTGCGTTCCAAAGTTAATGGTAATTCCCAAATATTATATTTTGTAAAAAAATCACTAAAAGAATTGATATACATGTACAGAATGACATCACTATTCATACTGATAGTTGCGTTTACATTGCATAGGTAAGATACATATTTATCAACTGGAATTACATACGAGTAGATATCATCGAAATATTAAAAGCAGTTTCGAGAATATTTATTAACCAGATTACCCGTGCGAATATTTCCCACAATAACATGATCACTGATGGGAATAAGTAAATGCCAGTATTCATCCATCCATAAAAGATAATTTATTTTGAAAAGAAGTAGTATCTAAGTCTTATTAAAAAAAGTCTTTTTTGGTTTTGTTTTATTTAAACTAAGGTTTAGCTTTCCTACATAACTAGACTACCGTGGATGTGATTAATAATGGGTTCTTAGTTTTTTACGGAGGTGTTACATAATTTTCAAGCTATATTCTGGCTTTGTTAATACATATTTTGAATTTTAACGTTATAGGCTGAAATCTCTGTTAGCGACCACCACGATCTGCATCTACTCTTTATGACCCATTATGAATTCCCAGTGTTTACTGCAATTATTTCACATCCCTGTATAGTGTTAGTGCACTGAAAAGTATAAAATAATATTAATTCTATTGAGGCTGTTACTTATGAAGTTGTACAGTTGCAGGTAGATTGATAACTTTTGGCACCAACTTCACAAGTACCAGCCCCCATAGAATTAATATTATTTTATACTTTTCAGTGCACTAACTGATAACGTCCGTCCAATTTTTTGTAAGAAATATTTATTTCACTCTTTTGAGTGTAACATTAGTCACGAAAATCGTTAAACATTCACTAATACCAATGAAGATAGTACTTATCCCATTACCCACGTATATTCTTTGCTTGTAGTTTTTATTATTGAGATCTCAGAACATCGCTGCGGAAATACGCTGGAATATTTTAGTTGTTACCATTTTAACATCGATTTAACTCGAAAACCGTAACTGTAACGCCACATAGCGAAAATAGGTATATTTGAGAATTTAAAATGCCCCTATCCTATCTTGAAAACCGTTACTCTTTTGAAAAAATGTTCAATTTCAAATTTCCGGATATTGTCCTATCTTTAATTATACCACCGCAGATTTTCAATTCTCGAGAAAATTTGCCCCCTCCACCCCCTTCGGGGGCGGTTTTCGGAGGGAACGAGATTTCGAATTCCCATTTTTATGAATATGGGACCATTTTTCAAGCCTCTTCTTTCAAATGAATCAAAAATCATCAAAATCGGAGAACGATTACTATATGAAAGGCGGGCACAAGCCAAAAAAAATAAAAAATTCACACAGTCGAATTGTATACCTCCTCCGTTAAGGGTTCGTCGGTCAAAAATGTGCAGAGTTCTCCGTAGATATATACGTTTCTTAACACTACCACATAACAGGTCAGGACATATTTTCATTTGATCGCAACATTTATATGTTTTGTTTGTCACAATAGGCGAATCGAGCCAAGCGTTGGCCCTCTGTTGGTAAAAGTGCCAACTGAGAATAGATAGGTAATCGTTTGTTTACATTCGTATTTGTTAGCATTTGAATTTCACTTATCATGCCGAAGAAAACTGTTTTTAATACAGATTGTGGTGTAATATAGTTGTTACAGCTGAAAAATAAGTACAGGACAATCCATTTTCATCGTTTTCCCAATAAACGATCAGGATTTGTCTATACTAAGAACAATTTTGGAGTGGTCGAGAAAGTGGATAGAAGGTTAGCTTAGGAACCAGTTTTATTAAAGTAATTAACTCATTTATATTATGTTCCTTAATTATATATAATATGTACTATGTATTATGGCTCAAAATTTATTAGTATTACTTGCTCTGTTCAGAAAATTTGCGAAACATCTTATTTGGAGTCACTGTACTGCTACTGTTTGTAATAAAACTGTTTTCTCACATAAACATACTTGCTCTTTTAAGGAAACACGATAAACATCTTATATTGTATTTCTTTAGATTTTGCTGTATTTTTTATGTATATTGATTCACTCATCTTTAAAATATCTATAGTGAATGCGGGAAAAACCATACTTATTTTCAAACTGGTCGTTTATTAATATTTAAACGGATATATATATATATATATATATATATATATATATATATATATATATATATATATATATAACAAAACTGCACGTATGGCAAGTCATTTTAATTTTATTTTATCACCACTTATTATATATTTTCAGTTAAGATAAACATAAAACCCTTATTGTATCTCCGCTTGCATGATACCAGCAATTATATCTGCAAGATAAGCAAAATATACGTGTACATATTTGTTTCGCTTTTTAATTTTAATGAATGATTGTACTTACTTTTCATTATTGAATCCTTATATTATAATAACCAACGACTATTTTTATTCCTAAACACAATAATATTCCTCAAACACAGATCAGACAACTCACACTAACGTACTCTCATAAAGATTGCATAGAATCAGCTGTTCTTTCCGATAGACATTACCTACCTACAGTGGCGCCCTCCCACGTGGTGTGGTAATTGGATTCGCCAATTGTGTTTGAAAATTTGAGAAATATTAACGCACCGTTTTTCCGTCATGGAGTTTGAGACAACATTTTGTAATAAAAGCAATAGTTAATTTTTCATGTAGAAAACCACTTGAGAATCTTAGTTATTCCCGCAAATGCTATTTTAATGTTAATATTATTCTGTAGCGTGGCAAATTCAATACCTACTGTGTTTAATACAGCACCAAAATTAATTGTGATTAAACAAATAAAGGAAACAATCCGTATAAAGAACTTGCACTCGAGCCTTGCTTCCTATTTCAATTTTTTCTTGATGTCTGAAAGATTTTGTATTTGCTTCGTCTGTACTTTCAAAAATATTTTCCAAAAGGGGTGAGACAGATTACAACTTGCAAGTGTCTGGCATGAATAAAGAGAGAAAAATAAATCTCCCGCCGTGTACACTTTGCCGCGATTGCGGGAAAATGTACCGTAAGATAATTATTCCGGGGGTGTTTGTAACACTGCAATATGATTTACGCCTAGCTGGGATGAAGGAAGAAGCCGCTTTTGTGTTTCTACGATTTGCCTTAATAGAGCGCGGTCGTGAAACTGCGGGAGAGTTTCCGTATGATGTATGTTATTTTAGTTGGATTTGAAAGAGGAATCTTTCAAGAACGTTTTATTTAACAAAAAATACTGCGATAAGAGAAGTTAGAATATTGATTCAAAAATATCTGATAATCTATAACTATCTAACGTGAAAAACTGAAACGAGATTGATAAATCAAAATTTTAGACACGTAGGCTTAGAAGAATAATGGTAATATCCAAATAAAAATTAATATCAAGACCATCGTTATTTTTTTCTATATGGATGGTTGCTTATATTTCTTCATTGTCATGTGACTGTCTAAGCACAGCTTACCTAACAATTAAGCTATGGTCTTAGGGTTAGGTTATTTGAAATATATTCAGATGAATTGGAAGTCTGAAGAAGTAATCATGTTTCACAGCCTATGAAAAACACGAATCAAATCAATGCACATCTGACATCTGTTGTCTTCCTTCGCAAATCATTCAACGCGTAGATACAACACTCGTTGCAAAATTTTACGGCTTTCGAGTTCGATGGTTTAAAATTTCTTCAAAAAGCTTGGAATACATAATATAGATTATTTTTACAAATTCTTATTCAACATTAAAATTAATTGCAATTAATAATATGAAATTCTAGGATCTGTTCAGCGAAATTTTTCACTACACATTTTCAGTATTCGAGGAAAAAAGTTATAAATACTTAATCAGAATACCTATAAGCTATCAGCATCGCTCGTGATTTATATTATAAGCGAACTTAAGACTTGGTTCAAAGCACATTGTTTGATCTGATTCTCTCTATTTCATATGTTCTCAGTGTTTTGATATATTTAACTTGACCAGAAATAAATCATATTTATATTTATTTTCGTCTAAGCCCTTCAAACAATAATTGTGCGACTTTAAGATTCAAGAAAACAATCGGTGATGGATGAATCTAAATATATATAAGCGAAAGTTCTCTCACTCACTTATCACGAAATCTAAGAAACTACAAGTGCTAGAAGTCTCAAATTTTGCATGGGGGTTCCTTTTAGAACATAGGTGCTCACTAATCACTAAGATGGGATTTCGCAAAATTCAACCCCTAAACCCCTAAGGGATGAAAAGGGGTGTCAATGTTTGTATGAAATTTCTATAGTTTTAATAGTAGGGTTTTGAATGTACATGGAAGATATTTAAGGAAAAATAAAAGGGGGGCCTTTATTAGAGCAACAGAAGCCAAAACAACAATATTTTAGAAATTTTGTCTGTCTGTCTGTATGTTTGTAAGCGAATCCCTCAAAAACTATTACAAGGAATGGAATGGTATTGAATGCAGTTTACAACGCGCACGAAGTCGCGGGCAAAAGTTAGTTTCAAATAAAAAGAACCTTTTACCATGTTGCAGTGTGAGCAAATTAGTACGACAGATCACATGATAAATGTCATCGAATACATTCGCCCATGTCATCTAGACAATCCGGAAACGAGCTAAATCGAAAAGGACAAACGAGCTGATGTATTTTTGCGATGAGGACGAAAATAGGAGGCAACTCGACAGGGCTAGATGGTCGTAATAAAGAATCCTGTCAGGCTAATGTCTCGCACTTCATCAAATGAACACGGCGCCTACAGGCGCGCCACGGACATATATATATACAAAATTCTAATTGGAATTGCAAAAGTTATTACTTTCTCGGACATAAGGTACAGACGAATAATTTAGTTGTGAGTAACTGAATTCATTAGGAATTGCAAATAATACATTACCAATGAAGAAAAAATTGATGACATTTATCATGAATCATTGGTGGTTTGAAAAGTTAACATTGTTAACTTTTATGCTTATGCATTATTTTTATATGCAATGCTTAGTGACAACATTATAAGTGAAACAATTGTGTGAAAGACCAAACAAAGGTTACGTTTGGCGTAAAGTATCACTAAAAGCCGCGAACGCTCTGACTGGCTTTACAGTAAAGAGTCTGGGAACTCACCCATATATGCTCTTGCTAATCTCTATTTATATCCAACAGTAGAGGGCATGTGCATTCCAAGTTAGAATAACCTTCTTTTCTATTATGGATTTCGCGATAGACGAATGACAGATGATGGAGATTTATTTCTGGAGCGTGCTGTTCAAACATCGTTATGGCAATCGGATAATGACTAGACGCACTCGAAATCATCTAACGATGAAGAAGAGAATCTCTATAAGTGATAGTCTACCACCTCACGTTTTGGAACAGAAAGCGCTATCTTCTGCCAAACGCATATAAAAAAAATCTGTTCACATTTACAAATATTTCAAACTGACCGTACCTTCAGCCAAGTAGAAAACACGATTCGCCAAATTTTCAAAGATTAGTTACTCACTTAAGTCGGGAATAAATCACACTTTGTTTTGTGACCTTATTAAGTGCCCACCATCGGGAAATAGGAATCGGGAATATGCCTGTTGTTCAACCAGACATAAAAAATCCACAATCTATTCCAGCAGTTTAGTAGTTTTTGTTATTTTAATAACACACAGACAGACACCACTGATATTGAGTATGGTGAGTAGTATGTATAATTTTCATCTATAGATAAAAAAACAATGTAATTCTCTAAAAAGTTACAACATGCAACAGAACAAAAGTCATACTTGGATGACAAGTACAATATTCCATATGACAGAGAAATTCCATATTACAACCAACTATGATGGATGACAACTAGCAAAGCGGGCTCCAGCAGACAGGCCGAAAAAATATCTTGCACGTAAGATGTACAAGTTTCCATATTTCTTTTCATAACACCAAAAAAACATCGGAAACGTTACCACTCGCTCCTTATTGTACCGTACCGTAGACCTCCCACCAGAGTGGGGTCTTTTTCATATTTAAAGTCACGTCTCGAACATTAGTCTGTTGTACAGGCCACTTGATGAATATCAAGGGATTTATCACGAGCATCTAACACTAGAGCAGGAAAAGTGCGAGACTGGAATAGATGATATATATGTATGGGTTTCCCCCAGTTTAGATGGACAGAAAAGTGTTTTTGTATTGGGGAAACGAACTGGGGGAAACATGAAACAATTTGATTAATTGGCGAATTGATTTTGAATGTGGTGCACGTCCACCTCGTATTTATATGTTTCAATAGCAAAAGTGGAAAATAGATAGATAATATAAGATTAGAAACACAAATATTAAAATCTTGTATTCAAATAAAAAGAGAACTGGTAATCAAGGTAAGTTACACAATATATAGATCTATTTGTTCCATGTACGCCTATTTTATATATACCAGAAACTGCCCGTGACTTCGTCAACGCATACCGCATGTAGCGCGTGTCGCTGGTATACGAAGTTATTCTATCAATCTTACGCTATCACTTTACCTCCATAATCCATGCGAAGTGTGAACTTAGTTCGGAGTCGAGAAATCGATTGACGATACTTTCATATTTAATCGGTGTGACCCTCGAAAAGTCGATTGGTGATACAGCTGAGTTTTGTTATATAAATCATTCATATTACACATTCATATTTATTTCGAAATCTATAACTTACCAATATGTGAACAATAAAAGCAGTATTTACCAATCGCAATACATTTTAACCAGAAATATGCACATTTTATTAAAAGTTTAAATATCCTTGTAACTCTTATAGACCCATGTTAAATCCAGTTTCACCCGAGTAAAGCTCGGTCTCCCACATATTATATAATAACAATGTAACAGGTCTATCTATACAATAAAGATATTTAAGAAAAAATAATATAGGTGATCTTTGATCTTTAACAGAGCAACAGAAGCCAATACAACTTTTTTTGTCTGTCTGTATGTTTGTACGCGCATCACGCAAAAACTACTGCATGGAATATAATGCAGTTTTCACCCATGTATTACTAGAGGTCTAACTAAAAATAAAGGCTACTTTTTATCGCATCTGTCTGTCTTTCTGTATTTTTGTACACGTATCACTCAAAGATTACCACATAGAATTGAATGCAATTTTCACCGATGAAGTGCTAGAGGTCTAACTTGGAATATAGGTTCCATTTTACCGCATCTGTCTGTCTATCTTTATGTTGTTACGCGCATCACGCAAAAAAATCTAAATGGAATTGAATGCAATTTTCACCAATGTATTGCTAAAGGTCTAATTTGAAATATAGGCTGCATTTTATCGCGTATGTCTGCCTGCCTATATGTTTGCACATGCATAAGGAAAAAACTACCGCTTGGAATTGAATGCAGATTTCCACGCGCATGAAGTCGCGAGCGAAAGCTAGTATATAATAAAATTGTAAAAGGCCCATGTCTGTAGGTACATTGAAGATATTTAAGAAAACATAATATCGGTGGTGTTTATTAGAGCAACAGAAGCCAAAACAACAGTTTTTAGAATTTTTGTCTGTCTGTCTGTTTGTACGCGCATCACGCATAATCTACTGCATGGAATTGAATGTAGTTTTCACCGATGTATTACTAGAGGTCTAACTTAAAATGTAGGATACATTTTATCGCTTCCGTCACCGATGTATTGGTACGGGCACATGCCAATTCAGCGCAGATTTTCGGAACTCAGCAGGGGTACTCTAATCCTACCTGCCGACTCAACGCAAGAATTTAGAATCGCCTGTTGCAATTCAGCGCAAAGGCGGGTACAACGAAATACTGCTTAATTGTATGGTTAATAAAGATAGGATGATTCTTCAATAGATAACAAATGCTGTAGGTGGATATATATGTTTTGGTTTTAATAAAATGCATTACCAAAAATATAACAACAATATATTAACAAACCTTATAACTAATTGTTCTTACAAAATTAAATCTAGAAATATTCATTTCATTGTAAAGATTGATTAAATTAGCAACATAATCTTGACCTGCTAATTCTTATTTTTGACTGCGTTTTCTAAATGAATACTATTCATTTTAATATACGTTTGAGTTTGAACACTTTTTAACTCATTCAAAAAAAATATGAATATGTTGGGATGAGTAGAATAACATCTTTTATTAAAATGGCTGTGGAATGGCTCTGACTCGCAAGCATTGGTACTTCTTCCATTTTTCAAATAGGATACACTAACAAAATCATCTACCACAGCCTTAATACTCAAACCAAAATAATATCAAACCACTTTAAATAGCGGTGATAATTAGGTTGGATTACCCCAAATTAGTTTACGATATTTAATCCTTAGGTTGCGCTCAATTGGCCGGTCAAATTTTAGGTAAAATTTCTGCACCACATGGGTTAAAAAAGGGTTGCGCTGAATCGGCATATACCGATTGGTACAGGTCTAACTTCAAGTTTAGGTTTCATTTTACCGCATCTGTCTCTCTGTATGTTTGTACACAAATCATGCAAAAACTACACCATGGAATTGAATGCAGTTTTCCACGCACACGACGTCGCGGGCAAAATATATTATTTATATATTACAAGCCGTCACCATGAAGAGGGGGCTCTGAGAGCCCTTAAAATAACTGAATGCAATTTGCTATTTAAATGTGCTGCCACCCATTGCGAGATATGCATAATAGCAATAAAAATAAATATTACGGTTTTAAACATCATAAAACTGTGTGCAGTTTTATGTTCTGCCATCTAATGGGAGGTACGCCAAATAGAAATAAAATTAATTTTTACTATTTCGAACATGATTAATTAAGATTTAGGTCATTTAGATAGCTTTCGGCAAATCTACATGTGTGGGTTCTCTTATGATAAAGGGTCTAAGAGAGTGATCACAATTTAAGGCTTAGTGTTTTAATAATCTAAGTAATAGATAATAGATGTGCTAAATATAATGAGGGTCTGAAAAGCCGGTGATGTGTAAGTTTTACAAAATTTATGTCATTACTCTGGCGCTTATCTAAGGAAATTGTTTCCTTATGTTCAACATAATATATATTTCAGTAGTCCTCAGATTGCTATTCTCCAACGTACAAAACATATTAAACAAACTATTGGCGCCAGCTACCTAATCTGTGATGCCTGTCACATCGTTGGATGAAATTGGCGTAAAAATGTTCGGAAAGAAATTATTCACCCTACTAGTGCTACCATTCCATTCATTCAAGTTGGCAAGCTGGACACGAAACCCAATTAAAACCCGAATGGCCGAATTAAATTAGTGAGATGTTTGAGAATTAGTGTCCGTTCTAGACATAATTATAATTGGCAGACCTCCGCTCAGACAACAAATAGCAGAACCGTATTTTATAGAAATTATAAATAAATAATAGAGCAAATACTGGAATATGTGAGGAAGAATATATATATTTCTCGAAGTAACCTGATGAAAGCAATCGCTTGGAAACTTTTAACACTCAATAAAGATCTCGACGTCGGACTGTATCATTGGATGTATTACTTAGTTAAGTAGGTATGTATTATCTATAAGCTTATGAAGTTTTCATCAAAACCATGCCTTAATAAATTCAGATAGGAGATTATATTATAGTTCCGGGTTTACACCTGCATTTAGGAATTTTCAGAAAATATTTGATTGTTTCATATGCATACAGGCTCGTGGTCTCAATACTTATCCTGACTTGCAGACGGAGATCTACCATGATAGTAGGTTCTACAAATATTCGACAATTTCTATGTACCCTCTTTATAGATTTCTACATATGTGCAGTATTTAAAAAAAATATAATTTCCAAGCAAATAAGAGTGGAGCTGGAGTAAAAATAACTAAAATACATTAATTGTAGTATGTGAGAATTAGCTAGAGGCTTAACTCATAGAGACATAGTTCTATTATGTATTCAATGAATAGCTAAGATTTCTATTTAGACATTTTTATTATTACTTTTATGGAAACTTATATAGAAAAAAATGTGTCCACTCTCACGACTATAAGAATTGTCTAATCAGGTCGTATGTCCTTTTTTCAGCTCTGTTAAGCTAGCAGTGACAAGTTAGCAGAAACAATCGAAACCGGCATGGGAATTTGTTGCTAATTAGCTGCTAAAATCCCGATTTTGTTGCTCGAACCAGTTTTGAAAAAATTGAGTTACTGCTATCTTAACGTGTAAGATAGCAGTGAAACCACTAAAAAATATTTTTTTCAATTCTAACACCTTCTGAATTTGTTGCTAATTTGTTGCTGGGAGATAGTATAAAGAAAATTGAAAAAAATATTAAAAATAAAAAAAGTGAAAAAGTATAAAAAAAATATATTGAAAAAACGTACTTTACAGTACTTCTTCCTAATGCTACGCTAATCCAAAACTCAAAAATAGTAAATAGTTGGGATATCCACTGATTAACCTGAAATCAAGTATTGTTGTTGAAGCTATTAGAATTCCTATATTTTCTCTCTTAATTTCTAGCAGAAATTTTGTTGCTCATTGGATAAGTCGTTATTAGATCTTGAATAACCAGCAAGAAAATCCAAACAAAGAATATTACCAATAATAAACTTGTGACAGATTTTTGTTGGTGTCGCTATCAGAATACCTCCATTTTCGGTTTTAATTTCTAGCAGAAATTTTGTTGCTCATTGGATAAGTATTTATTATTGCTTGAATTACCAGCAACAAAATACAAACAAAGAATAATACCTATAATAAACTTGTGACTGATTTTTTTGGTGTAGCTATCAGAATACCTCCATTTTCTCTCTTAGTTCCTAGCAGAAATGTTGTTGCTCATTGGATAAGTCTTTATCAATGCTTGAATAACCAGCAACAAAATACAAACAAAGAATATTACCAATAATAAACTTGTGATTAATATTTTTTTGGTGTCGCTATCAGAATACCTCCATTATCTCTCTTAATTTCTAGCAGAAATTTTGTTGCTCATTGGATAAGTATTTATTAGTGCTTGAATTATCAGCAACAAAATACAAAAAAAGAATATTACCAATAATAAACTTGTGACTGATTTTTTTGGTGTAGCTATGAGAATACCCCCAGTTTCGGTTTTAATTTCTGGCAGAAATGTTGTTGCTCATTAGATAAGTCTTTATTAGTGCTTGAATTACCAACAACAAAATACAAACAAAGAATAATACCAATAATAAACTTGTGACTGGTTTTTTTTGATGTCGCGATCAGAATACATCCATTATCTCTCTTAATTTCTAGCATAATATTTGTTGCTCAGTGGATAAGTCTTTATCAATGCTTGAATAACCAGCAACAAAATACAAACAAAGAATAATACCTATAATAAACTAGTGACTGATTTTTTTTGCTGTCGCTATCAGAATAACTCCATTATCTCATTGTATGAGTCTTTATTAGTGCTTGAATTGCCAGCAACAAAATACAAAAAAAGAATATTACCAATAATAATAGGTTTATTATTGGTAATATTCTTTCTTTGTATTTTGTTGCTGGTAATTCAAGCACTAATAAAGACTTATACAATGAGCAACAAATATTCTGCTAGAAATTAAGAGAGATAATGGACGTATTCTGATAGCGACATCAAAAAAAATCAGTCACAAGTTTATTATTGGTAATATTCTTTGTTTGTATTTTGTTGCTGGTTATTCAAGCATTGATAAAGACTTATCCAATGAGCAACAAAATTTCTGCTAGAAATTAAGAGAGATAATGGAGTTATTCTGATAGCGACAGCAAAAAAAATCAGTCACTAGTTTATTATAGGTATTATTCTTTGTTTGTATTTTGTTGCTGGTTATTCAAGCATTGATAAAGACTTATCCACTGAGCAACAAATATTATGCTAGAAATTAAGAGAGATAATGGATGTATTCTGATAGCGACATCAAAAAAAAATCAGTCACAAGTTTATTATTGGTATTATTCTTTGTATTTTGTTACTGGTTATTCAAGCATTGATAAAGACTTATCCAATGAGCAACAAAATTTCTGCTAGAAATTAAGAGAGATAATGGAGGTATTCTGATAGCGACATAAAAAAAATAATCACAAGTTTATTATTGGTAATATTCTTTGTTTGTATTTTGTTGCTGGTTATTCAAGCATTGATAAAGACTTATCCAATGAGCAACAAATATTCTGCTAGAAATTAAGAGAGATAATGGACGTATTCTGATAGCGACATCAAAAAAAAATCAGTCACAAGTTTATTATTGGTAATATTCTTTGTTTGTATTTTGTTGCTGGTTATTCAAGCATTGATAAAGACTTATCCAATGAGCAACAAAATTTCTGCTAGAAATTAAGAGAGATAATGGAGTTATTCTGATAGCGACAGCAAAAAAAATCAGTCACTAGTTTATTATAGGTATTATTCTTTGTTTGTATTTTGTTGCTGGTTATTCAAGCATTGATAAAGACTTATCCACTGAGCAACAAATATTATGCTAGAAATTAAGAGAGATAATGGATGTATTCTGATCGCGACATCAAAAAAAACCAGTCACAAGTTTATTATTGGTATTATTCTTTGTTTGTATTTTGTTGTTGGTAATTCAAGCACTAATAAAGACTTATCTAATGAGCAACAACATTTCTGCCAGAAATTAAAACCGAAACTGGGGGTATTCTCATAGCTACACCAAAAAAATCAGTCACAAGTTTATTATTGGTAATATTCTTTTTTTGTATTTTGTTGCTGATAATTCAAGCACTAATAAATACTTATCCAATGAGCAACAAAATTTCTGCTAGAAATTAAAACCGAAAATGGAGGTATTCTGATAGCGACACCAACAAAAATCTGTCACAAGTTTAATATTGGTAATATTCTATGTTTGAATTTTGTTGCTGGTTATTCAAGATCTAATAACGACTTATCCAATGAGCAACAAAATTTCTGCTAGAAATTAAGAGAAAAAATATAGGAATTCTAATAGCTTCAACAACAATACTTGATTTCAGGTTAATCAGTGGATATCCCAACTATTTACTATTTTTTTGAGTTTTGGATTAGCGTAGCATTAGGAAGAAGTACTGTAAAGTACGTTTTTTCAATATATTTTTTTATTTTTTTTTATATTTTTTCACTTTTTTATTTTTAATATTTTTTTCAATTTTCTTTATACTATCTTCCAGCAACAAATTAGCAACAAATTCAGGTGGTGTTAGAATGGAAAAAAAAATTTTTTAGTGGTTTCACTGCTATCTTACACGTTAAGATAGCAGTAACTCAATTTTTTCAAAACTGGTTCGAGCAAAAAAATCGGGATTTTAGCAACTAATTAGCAACTAATTAGCAACAAATTCCCATGCCCGTTTCGATTGTTTCTGATAACTTGTCACTGCTAGCTTAACAGAGCTCTTTTTTCAGCGTACCAAGACAACAATGGTGATTTCAATTCTGACGCTGAAGGAACCATTTAGCCGGAATTTGAATAAAAAGTTAGACATACTTATATGATTTTTCCCTGCTATTTTTCAGAGATAATATTGACTAGCAACCAGTGCGAGCAGAAAACCCAATCTCTGTCACCGGCGAGTGGTATCGATACCTTAAAAAACAAAAAGACAACAAAATCAGTTAATCCTTTCCCCAGATTGACTGACCGAAGGGTCAATATTTTGTCAGCTTTTAATGATTGTTACACACAATCAGTGGAAATTTTAAAGAACTTGGTAGATATATCCTTACACAATTTCAACTGAACATAGAAATTTGACTCTAAAATATCGACGTTCGTTAATCTGTATGTAATAAGTACCAATGTAATTATTTGGGATACATGATTCATCGCAACATGTCCATTTACACATTGTATTCGTTAATAAAGGCCCCAAAATTGAGGTAATCCGATTGTGAAAAAGAGCCCGCACACACCACTGTCAGTTTATTCCAGTGACAACGTCAGTCACTTCTGCAATTCGAACCGCGCTTCCATCGGAATCCCAAAAATAATTAATTTAGTCCATATGTGTGTATGTAAACGCGCATTGTACGCATGCATTGTATGTGGGTCGGACCCTTCGACTATAAACATAAATATTCAATTGATTCAATAATAAATTATAAAGGGCTACACCAACCGAACAATTAAACTAGCATATTCTAGAACTAGAAAAGTGAACATTTCACATAGTCTATAATCAAGATTTATTGATGGCCCACACATTCAGGAAAATACATATGAATAAGTTAAAATCTTCATGGCAAAGTTAAAAAATGTAACAGGCACAATTTTATCAAAAAGTTTGTGAATGGAAATTGGCTTCCTTCCAATGTTTCAGTACGATAGATAATCCATCAAAAGCATATGAATTTAAAAGAGCGGACAAGCTTGTGAGTCTTTCCTTTAATTGGTTGTCCCCACTGAACTATATAAACTTAAGGAATAGGCACTGAGCCATATATCTATGAGAAAGTAGTTTTCTGCAGGAGAAAGGGAGACCTTTTCTGCACAAGTCTCTGGTGAGTTTTCCGTGCACGGGCTTGCCATGGCAGTACCTATTCCATATTGTTACAGTTCACTGGTTGTCTCTAACGTTATTTTTTCATAAAAACAAACTTAACCAATGTCTACCATTAGTTAAATGAATTATAAACGAATTTTATGTGGATAGTTGATCCACCAAACTTAAATATAGTCCTCAGTGTTTTCAAATCGATCGAAGGCAGTAGCAACGAATACCACGGAAATTTCATTTGAAATAAAAACAATTTGACAATTAATAAAGTAAATAATTTGCCGTTTTTTAGCGGTAAGTAGTTGTTAAAAATATTTTGACATTTTTTTGAAAAAATAATGTTTCGCTTAGTAAATATCAAGTTATTGATGCCGTTTTTTTAAATGAATATCTTGCTAACTTAATATCCTGATATTTTATTATAAATAGTTGACATTTATCTTCAACAACAAAAATAAATAAACCCTCCATGAAAAACCTCTAGAATAATCTATACTTTTTTCATTCAATTTGAACACGAGCACTAATAAAAATGAATAACATCTCCCCCTCCCTGACTCTTTTTCCATTCCCTTGATATGAATTGATGAACATGCGATATTTCATCTCTATCACCCAACATAATCCCGTAATATCTCTCCCGGTTGGCCTATTTATAATAAACAATTTGAAAAATTATCATCATCACGCCATCGAAGAGTCGACGTTGACCCACATTGCTGGCTTCTAGCTACAGTAACTACTCTTACTATACTAAAGAGTGTCGTAAATCATCGACAGGAGCAGCGTGTAATATCCAAAACGTTATTCCCACCGAGAGTGAAGCCGTCGTAGATAACGTAGGTATACCTACTGAGTAGCCTCCTGTGAAGAAATAAATAAGATATCCGAGAAAGTGATTAATAATAACCGGTGCTCTTACTGTATGGATAGGTATGCGGAATTGAATGATTTCCTTCTATGCCCAACTTGGCGACCAGATTGAAAACATATCTTACGCCTTACAACAAAGCAATTAATTCAATAGTACAGAGTACTTGCGCAAGAATAAAATCAAAATAGACTATTTTAGATGATATTTAGGTAACCATTGAATGTATGTCATTGAAATGTTTAGAAACAACTGAAGACTATATCAGGACAAAAATCCTAGAACGGACACCTTTGTACTGAAAGAAGAAGAAAAATGTAGAAGGGGCGTTTGTCAAAACGAAGCTGTGAGAAGAGCATTAGAAGACAGAGGAACTGAAAACTCGATGGATATCACAATTATTGTGACAAAAATAGGTCAAGACACTATTTTCTTCTGCATGTCCAGAAGGGGAGTGGCCTACCCCCATAAATACGGATCGACCGAGATCGTTCAGCATAGAAATAATTTTCGCAGTCAAGAGATTATCATCATGTGAGACAGCCAAGCTGCATTAACGGCTGAACTCCTATCTATCAATTCCAAGGCAGTTTGAGAATCCTAGAAAAACAAATTCCGCGACATACTGCAGTGGAGCGTAATGAAATAGTAGAAGTAGATACCCGCAAAAAGAGGTCATTTACTATTTCTGGGATCTGAACCCTTCTGCAGATTAAGTACCAAAACTTGACTTGACCAACTTAAGACAAAAGTATTTAATAAAATATCCCAATAATTGATAGAATCACAAGGAATAAGGGAAAGAATAACAAGAAATGATCAAAAGAGTGAAAACAGTAAGGTGTAAAAATAAGCCCAGAATACTAACGAGACTTGTAACGGGACACTGCCTCTAGAGAGGGTACCTTAAGAAATTTGGATTAGTTAAGAAACAAGAATTCGGATTTTGCCAGGTAGAGTAACTAACTGAAAGTGGTCAAAATCCGCAGCATAGACGATAAGTTCTCGTTTTATGGCTTTAGTGGGTAAAGTAGCTAATTATACCATACTATTATCGATTACTTAAATCTGTTTCCACGAGTTTTTCAGACAACAAGCCATTAGGGATTATTTACGTCATCACTATTCTCTCAAATTAGTTTTCAAACTACAATAATTAAAAACTAACTATAACCTAGGGAGAGAGAAGTAATAGACCTAAATATATTTATTAGTAAGAATAAGAATTGTGTAATGGTATGATCGTGAATAGAGAAGAATAGGTATCCAGTTGATAGTGCTTGTCTATCATCTCACTAGTAGCTTGAATTCGAAAAAACAATCTTGATAGTTATGATTCCAATCAATCGAGAGGACAGTAAATTATAGAGTTAATTAGCGTTCCATCTTGAGTAAGCTGATTGCATAAGATAAATTTGATTGATGGTACAATCTAGCATAATTTATCATCCTGAATGCATACATCAACAATGAATTCATAGATTCTATGATATATACACTATGTTATTACTATTAATTAATTCGATCAGGAAAATTGAAAATTAATTAATGATATTCTCGAGTTGATTGAGGTATTTTGATTAAATGGCAATCATTACCAATAAATAATCAAATGTTAACAAAATGCTTTTCAGGTCATATAACAAATAATCTAGTTTGTATATTATATCATCTGAATCTTTTACATGTAACGACATTATTGTATCAAAACTTTGAACACTATTAATAAATGTTGCTTTTTTATGTACCTATCTTCACGAGTTTTGCATAGGTTGAAATCTTGCACTGATTTTTTCATATTGAAATGTTGAAATTGTCCTCTCCCCTAAAGGTGAGTGGGAGGAAAGTTTTATTTTCAAAATTAGAGTACTTCACACCGCTAGTTTTTGCATAGTGAACGTTCAAAAATTGTGATGATTAATGAACCAAACAGAAATGTGACATAAATAGCTATTAAATTTTGCAGCGAAAATGAGTTCCTTAAATTGGAATTAATAAAAGGAAGAATAAAACAATATTCAGAATCAATTAAGAATCAAGTCTAGACATATGGCGATGTGTCAGCCAAGTTCGCATAGTAACAGGGGGACACACCGGTCATGGGTTATATTAGGTATACGAACCATTTCATACCACTTTCAAACCCCGCAACATGAAATCTATTTATTTGTTTTACAACCTTGCAATGTTGTTTATTTTGTAATAACCTCTTCTAATTAACAAATCTCAATTTTAAATAGAAAACCTCTCACAATTCACAAGATAATGACGTCTAAAAACCACTATAATTATCACTGACTGACTCAGACATAGAAAAATTTTGATTAGGAAGTTAAAAATTAGATTAGGTTACTAAGTTTGAGTAGCAAAGAACATTACAAATGTTCTTTTAAGAACATCGAAAGAACTTGGATCCAGTTAGATCTCAGTTCTTTTTATTAGCGAAGCCGTAATCCAAGTGCTAATCTTGCACGTTTTTTTGTAACAAACTTGGCTGCCTATCGAATTTATGTTTTTACTATAACAATAGAAGGCCAATATACATAACATAATATATAACCTAATTTAGAATATCAGCAAACTAAGGGAACTGAAGCCAATCTTTGAACTAACTTTTACGCAAAGAGATATGGACTAACACTAACACCACAAGCTAACAAGATACCAAAACATTTTTTAACTTGGACATAATTGTAGGTAGGTAAGTGGGGTCCTGTAATTGACTACTGAACACAAATAGATGGCCAATAGTTTGTACAATTTACAACAACACATCTGTCTAGAGCTGTGAAAAAGGAATTCAGTTAAAACGAACAAAATTAAATCAACCGAAAATTTTCATTATCAACGATCAACAACTGGTTTTCTATCGCCTGCGCCAATTAATATACGGTCCACGGGAATCGAGAAGGGGGTAAATGGCAACGTAAAAGAGAGAGACAGAAAGGGAGAAAGAAACCGGCAAATTAATTATCAATAATATGAAAATTTTCAGATTCATGCGCCTTTCATCAATTTTCAATTAAGGAGACTCCAGTAAACATTGGTTAACTCTCTAAGCGATAGTGAATGAATTTAATTAAAGTTGCGTATTCTACTGAAATTGGAAATTGAGAATGGGGTAGCTGGACTACAAATCCAATAGTCCATGTACCGATTATGAATTAATATTTCTCACCAAAATTGTCTTTGACTTGATTTATCAAATAATTACATAATTTCAACCAGAAGAGTTTCTAAGTGATGTTATAGATATTTCTACCTTCCTAATCAATAATTATGATAACAATAACACCATTGTATTTTACAGTTAAGTACACAATAAAACTTAGAAGCGAAAGTTCCTATTGTCAGTCAGTTTTTTTAAAAACTCCTTCCTTGAGAGCTATCTGTCTTGATGAAGTAAGGGATATATTTTAGCTGAAATTTATATAAATGGCCCTCGGATTATTTGAGACGAGAGGATAAGAATATCAGAAGCTCTCCCCCTACTTTGTCTTGAGGATCATGTTTCGGAAGGAAAACATATTTGTTTTCGGGACATGAAATTAGGTCGAGCGCGGATTACCGAACTTAATTAGTACATACAAAATTGATATTTATGAGTTAATGTTTTCGCCATAAAATTAAAGTTCGAGTTTCCTGTGCCATTTCACAATCTTAAGCATCAGCTTTTCAATTAACGAGAATTAAAATTATGGCTTCTACCAATCGACTTATAAATTGGAATAAGTGAAACAAAGGCAAAGAAAGACGACTAGTGATAATTGTGAAATATTAATAAGACTCCGGCTGTAGAAATAACAAAGAAATGATTAAATAAATCGATGGACAGTAATAAGATATATGTAGGTAAGGCAATTATGTAAAGGAGGAGACTTTGAACGTTTAACAGTGATTTCGACCAAGATGATGATTTGTTTCGAATCATTCAGTTCACAGAAGACAAAAATCCAATAATCTTAAAACTAGCTTCATGGGTGCGACCTAGGGGTTCAAACTATATGATCTTCTCAGGAGATCTACATTCTAGGAAAAAATCAATTAAACAAAAGTTTTTTAGCAGATATAAAATAAAATGAGTTTAATCGAACATGTCCTTCAACTTGACACCCGAAATTTATCCAAACTTGTGCCTTCGGGTTAGTTCGAGTGATCAAAGCAGTGTTCATCAACCAAATTCACCATTTAAATACTTATGCTGATGTCGTGTTGATCAATTAAGTTGAAAAACCTGGATCATTAACATGTTAATATTATGTTTGATTTTTATCAATATTCTTTTAGGTGATTTTTAGAATTTTGTTTCTACAGATATGGGTCAATAAAGATTATATTAATCGAAAAACTACATTTCTAATAACATTTACAATAAGAGGACTTTTAGATCTTTTAAAAACTTTTTATGGACACATTTTTAAACTGCAATATCGATCTTGCTGACTTTTGAAACTTATCTTAACCAACAGATTCATCAACTTGTAGGATCCATCAGTAGGATAGAAGTATCCTTCCAAATAGAATTTCATATAGCAAAGGGCTTTATGTATATGGTCACCGTGGCGTAGTGGTTTGCGCGTCGGACTCCTATGCATTAGATCCCGGTTGAGTTCCGGCTAGGCGTTAAGCTTCTTCACGATGCTATGATGTGGCCATCTTGTGGAAAGATCTGACAACGGAGATAAACTGTAAGTCTCGTATGTTTGTGAAACGACTCTCTCTTTAAAGGGTCAGGCTAGAAGGAAAACAGGCATATTTGGCTAGAATAATCATGAATATTTAACGTATTCGAAATTTTGCGATAGTATTTGGAACAGCATTCTTACATCATATCTGAAAACTCCCTTATTAGATTGCGGCATCTTCTTATTCCAATATATAATATATTATGTATTTATGTTTAATTCATATGAGAAATGAATATGAATGAGAGTGCTCGGTGCGTAGAGCGAGCATTCATGCAACAGCAGCAACTCGCTTCTTCTCCTTCCGTCCCCCCATTTTGGGGATTACCATTGTGAAACTCGCGGCTGGCTGTAGATGCGGAGGAATATTAAATGCTGCTACATTTGTTACTGGCAGCTCGAAAGATGATACCCTGTTGCGTTGTGAACGTCCTCTCTGTGTGGATATGGTGGCGTGTATGTAATACTTTCGATATTAATGTCTTATTGCTTTTGAAAGCGGTGACGCGTCATGTCTAGATTAATATATGTATATACGAACCGAGATTCATCAAATCGGGTAGCGGTTGGTGGTTGGCTCGGTTGGCAACAAGCGTAATAATAAAGGGGGTGCAAGATCCTACCGCGATCACGCAAAGTGAACTCTAGACGTAACTGTAACTACTGGGTATAGAATTACAAGGCAGGTGACACTTCAAAATTGTCGATGTAAGGGGAACAGAAACATCGATAAACTCTGATACTTTCAGTCAGATTGGCATCGTTTTGATGGATAGATAATCTTTATGTTCCATATAATTGTAATGCCGTCGCAAGGAGATTGCAGTACCTTCTCACCCGTATTACATTTGTCGCTGTTTCAACAGACAAGAATGAACCTTTTAGCTTATATTTATCCTTTTCCTACTATAATAGTCGAAAGAAACTTGATATGCAAAGGACCACAGGCATCATCAAATTGTTTAGATTTTAAGCTGAGTTGAAAGACATTTCTTTTCAATAATGAACCCACCACGAAATTGTAGGGTAAATTTATTAGAATCTTTCCTTTGATCCAAAATAGTGTTTTCTTGACCCTCAAATACATTGAATACGACTAAATTTTGAAAGAATACTTTAACGCACCTGCTTGGGCAACATGAAAATCAACCTATATAAGAATGATAAGCAAAGTTGTTTAACTTCGGTTTTGTCCTTTCAAACTGTTCATACACACTTCAACTTTTACCTTGAATGAGTCAAGTTACCGAAACATCGAAGTCAATTTTAGGGCCCAATACATTACATTCCTGAAAGGCTTTTGATATATCAAAGTAGATGGTGTTATTTCAGTCTTTATACCTACCTATGGTATTCAATTTTTTGCCTATTGTGTATGGCTTGTGCGTGTTTTATCGACTAGTACGACAATTATTTTTTTGGCGAGATACCAATGGTCTTATTTCAAATTCAACAAACCGTTTACCCATTTCATTTTTATTTTTATGTTGTTTCTCTAAAAAACATTTCTCGCATTTATAAAAAATGTAGACATTTCGCATACAGACAAACACTGCCCACAATTATCTCCATTTTACCTCTTCATCGCCCTTTATATTCATCGAGGGAGTGCCGCTATGTGCATTCTTCGACTAGCAAATCCCTACAAGGAAGGAAGGTATTCAAAGCGCCTGCAAAGGAATCTCAGAACCCTTCCCCGGTTATGAATTACTACGTCGGCAGTCGACACGGTAAGGTACAAGACGAGAATCGTCAATGCCGTTGTAATCCGAAGGATTAAGTTGGTCCTTTCCAGGCAATTATTCATCCTTTCGAATGGAATATTTAGCTTGGGCGCAATGCACCACCGCGATTTATCGCCCTGTCGTCGTATACCCGGCGATGGACGAGACAAAGCAATGTCTTGTAAATAAGAAGTTTACAGTGAAACTTGAGACCGTCGAGTGAGCCGCTCATTTCTCATTAAAGTGGAGGGCTGAAAGGTTGAACAATTGGTTGGGTGGATAAGGAACTTTCATCGTATGAAGTTGAACCTCTCTCGTGGGATAGAAGCAACAATTATTCAGCCTTTTGATTCAAAATATCGAGCGATCAAGTAGAAATTTATCCCCAGTGTTCTGATGAACAGTAATATGACAGTGTTTCAACAAAGCTGGCAATGACTCAAAGATAATAAATGGATGTTTATATGTTTTATACAATTTATTTAATTACTTATGAATATCGCATAATTAATAACTTTTTATATAATTTTTTTTTTTTGAGTTGATGCCTAGAACAACAAACTACAACGGCACGACGTCAAAGCTACCAGCACCAATAGAATTAATATTATTTTGTGTTTTTCGGTGCAACAACTATTAAAGTTGATCCAATTTTTTGTAAAAAATAGTTAGTTCACATTTTTGAGTATAACATTAGTCAGGAAAATTGTTGAACGTTCACTTATATCCAAGAAGATATAGGCTATGTACACCACGGCGCAAATGTACATATTTCAGACTTTACAGCTGTAACTCGAAAACCGTAACTCAATTTAAATGTTGCTACATATAATCTTTCATTTAATTTAGCCGTCTCATATTTTCAATTTTTGAAAAAAATGCTCTTCCACATTGCGGAAATACGCATACCTATCACATATTTCAGATCTTACCATTGCGAAACTCGGAAACCGTAACTCTTTTGAAAAAATGTTCAATTTAAACGTTTCTGGATATGGTCCCATCCTTAAGTCTGCATTCTCAGATTTTCGATTTTCCCCCTCCACCCATTTTGGGGCGGTTTTTGTAGGGAAGGAGATTTTGGATTTGAGTTTTTCTAAATATGGGACAATTTCTCAAATCTCCTCATTCAAATGAAACAATAAATGTCTAAGTCGGAGTACACTGGTTACTTTGGATTTGTGCAATTTCCAAAAAATTTGCCCACTCTACCTCTATTTGAGAGATTTTAAGGAGAAATGACGAATTCCTCATTTCATTAGTGGGACCATTTCTCAGTATTCCTCTTTCGAATAAAATTACGATTATCTAGATCAAAGAACATTTAACTTATGAAAAGCGCATTAAATCATTCATAAGGTGTGTAATAAAAAAATATTTTATTAGTCATAGAAGCGGATTTTTAACACTTCTCTTGATTTGAATCATCTCATACTTATCTTCGAATACTTACGTTAGACAGAGTACAACAGATTTATAAATAAGCACAAGGACATACACTAGAATAAACGAAACTTACAAATATTCTCAACTGCCATTTTTGCCTCCCAAACTTTCACATTGACAGCCAATTGAAAAATAGTTTTTTCAGTCAGCACGAAGTTTTGTTGATAGCATATGGAAGAATGGGGGAGAAAATGGCGGGCGATAAAACCTACTTATTCTAAAGCTCTGACATAACGAATCAAACAAAGGTAAAATAGAATAAAACGCAGTACGTATCATACGAGTTTTAAAATAATTAGAGCCGTACATTTTTACAGAAAAAAAATTAACAACTAGTTCAGCTAATGCAAATAATACGCTTCAAGATTAATTTCGAGATTGACCGCAGTATGCATCAAGGGAGTAGTGGCACCTGTTGATAAGGTGCTCTTTCTGAAAGCTTATGTGCTTGAGATTATCTGGTAAGCAGTTATTTAAGTTCTGACTCAGCGCCTCTGGTCCTTTTTTTTGACCGACGAACCCCGAACTGAGGAGGTATACAATTCGAATGTCTGCTTTTTTTTTTGGTTCATGCACGCGTTTTATATAGTAAACATATCCGATTTTGATGATTTTTGATTCATTTGAAAAAAGAGACTTGAAAAACGCAAATCTGAAATCTTCTTCCCTCCGAAAACCGCCCCCGAAGGGAGTGAAGGGGACAATTTTTCTCGAAAATCGAAAATCCGAGATGGCAAAATTAAAGATAGCAAAATATCCGGAAACGTTTAAATTGAACATTCTTTCTAATGAGCTACGGTTTTCGAGTTTCTGCGATATTAAAATTTGAAAAAATATGTGTATTCTCGCTATGTGAAATAGGCAATTTCTTTTGAAAAATTGAAAATCAGATAATGGAAAATTAATGACCAGATTATTTGAAGCAATACTTATACTGAACATTTTTCCATAGAGTTACGGTTTTCGAATTAAAAGAGTGATAAAGTTAATAATATGCGTATTTCCGCGACGATGTTCTTTGATTTCTAAATAATAGCAAATACAAGCAAAGCATACATGAATAATGGTGAACGTTAAACGATTTTCGTGACAAATGTAACATTAAAAAGGTTGATAGATATTTAAAAAAAAATTGGACCGACGTTATCAGTTGGTGCACTGAAAAGTACAAAATAATATTAATTCTGTTGATACTGGTACTAGTAAAGTTGGTGGTGATTGATTTTCAATCTAACTGCATTTGCACATCAAAAGTAGGTACCAGCATTTAATATTATTAGTGTACCAACTAAGTCAGTTACATTTTTGGTAAAAAATATTTATTTCACACTTTTTGAGTGTAACTAACATTAGTTATTAAAATCGTTGAACGTTCACTAACTAGTAACAAAGAAGATAGTACTTATCCTATTGTTCATGTATATTCTTTGTTTGTACTTGTTATTATTCAGAGATCTCAAAACATCGCGGTAGAAATACACATATTTCAGACATTACTACAGCTGTAACTCGAAAACCGTAGCTATTTTTGAAAAATGTCTAATTTGAATGTTGCCACATATAATCTCTCCTTTCCTTGCTTCACCTTACCATGGCAGCATGAGGCAGAAACTAATAACACAGAAGTGAGTTAGGTGACCCCTTAATACAGACATAAAAACTGAACCCGCGATAAGGTCTTGCTGCCACCTGAAGTGCCACTTAGCATTATCGTTAGCGAGATTGTTTTCGAAAAAGGATTAGCGTTTCCACCTTATCTCAGTCGAATAATAATTGAGATATATCCGTTGATATATAAACACAAAAAAAATCTGGCATGCCACCAGTGCATTTGTAATAACCTCGGGATTAACTTGGCATTTGACATGATTTCGTACTTTTGGGCTTTTGGGCAAATCACGCGAACCATTCACTATACACAAGATATTAATGAGAAAAAAAAAGGTTATTTATTCAAATGATTATCCGCTACAATGTGCCGTACATGTAGGTACGCTAATAATGGGAAATCATTACATTTTTAAACTCAGATGATACTATATTGTAGAACAACTGTTAAATTGTGTTTACATAGTCAAATAACCGTTCAAATACTGTGAGATATCCCATGATGTTAACAGAACTTGTTGCTAAAACTATTCTAATTAGAAAATACTTGGATTTCGGTCTACAAAGAACAACAACAAGTTTTCAAACTTCAACATAACATTTCCAAGCAAGGACTTTTGATAGACATAACTCTCTTTTGCAGAATCAAAGACAGCGCCCTACAATACTTCTTCTCTATCTTTCTTGTCGTGAGGAATTCCCCGAGTGCAACCTCCGGAACAAAATTACCCCATCTGCATAGGCGAGTGAGACAAGTAGAATGCATTTGCATTCGCCGTACCAAAGATTGAAGGAGCGACTCTGTGTCTGATGGAAAGCGCATTGTTTCCATGAACTCGCTTATATATTTTTCAAGATAGCAAAAAAAACGAGAGAGGAAGGTTGAGGGAGCTGTATCATTTTTGTTGTAACTTTTATTCTGGTTAAATTGTCAAAAAACGTTGAAAGAAATACATAAATGTTTTTTATGTCTTACGGATTTTTAAGAGATTGCACAATTCTTTGCAAATTGCAATTTTTGTGATATTTTAGAAATTTTCGGTTTGCTACAATATAAAGTTAAATTTCATCTTGACTGATTGTTATTATTTCCTATTTTCATTTTTTAGTTTGATCAGAGTTTGGTTTTTACTAGGTAAATTTCATTTTATATATACATGGGTCTGCGACAGATTACTGTGGTATGGTAAATCGATGTACAACACATCCGAATAGTTCTTTGTTTATCTCTATGAAACAATGATGTAAAATTAAAAGTATGTGTTTTATCTTATCTGCTAAAATTCAAGGAATAATTTTAGGTGTTTATAAAATAGATCAAATTAAAAGTTAAGATATAGTCTCGCTTATATGTACAGGAGCAACCAAAAATGTCCGTTACCCAAGATACCTAGGGAAAATATCTAAATTGTCCAGTCACACGACTGGAAGTTGGTTACTTTTTTGCATATTCCTTTAAAGTTTTTAATTCTGTTTTTAATAACTGCTGGAGTACAGTTGTGTTTGCTAGAAAAACATATACCTATACATATATATTTACAAAAAAAATTCCCTCAAAGTGGTAGAAAAAATAATAAAAATTCAAACCCGAAAAATTTACCTATATCCGCTGCCTACGAGCCATCGGGATTTTTCTAATTTAATATGATCTGCCCTATTGATGGCCAGGTTTATGTTTTATGAAAGTTCACTGTCATTTAATAAGTTCTAGACTATTGTTTTCTCTAATTTGATATGTTCTACACTTACTTTGCAATTGTAAACAGCCTGTATTAGATGAAATATTGAATGTTGCTAAGGACGTTTACTTGGTTGATACGGACTTATGTTATTATTGACAAATGAATAACGTAGTCAGTGTGTTGTGGTTTTAGATAGTTTTTGCATTATTTTTCCTTTGTGTCACTAATTTAGTAAAATATTTCTCAATGTGGACCTCAACGTGGGCTACATGAGTATGTTGTACTCAATTGTTTTGATAATTTAGGTTAGGTTGAAAATGCGAAAAATGCGTTTTCCTTACATTCAACAAGGGAAACTTCAAAGTAGCGTAACTTTTTTCTCTTATTACTCCTGAAGTTGCTTGATACCACTTCCACCCCGCTAAGGTAAACCCTGACCGGATGCCATATTTGGACAGAACTTGTCCTACCATGCTTAAATTTAAAATTTCTATGATATTTTCTTAATCCTTTTTGATAGACTCTGTATAATTAATATACGACTATTCTTCTTCTCATTATAGTGCCTATTCGTTCCGGATGTTGGAAATCATCATGGGAATCTTGATTTTGTTTATACTACACGATAGTTACATTCTAAAGATAGTTTGAGAAATGCAGTCATCGAATTTTAGAAAAAAACTAATTAGTGAAAAACAATGTAGTGAATTTCGATGATAAAATTTTCAATTTATTCATAAAGATTATTGACAATGAATTATGCCTGCTAATTTTTTTAACAAAATCAACAGATTAAAATTAGACAGAAGAAAGATTACATTCTAAATATAGAATTGATCTCAAAATTTCACTTAATTTTCCAATCTAATGTAGAGAAAACGTATTTTTACTCCATTTCAATGGAATATAATATTGGTATCAATTGTCACCCATATAATAGCATCATCTATATATCTATGTGATTGCAAAATTGACAATTTCACTGAGATATCTCATGAGCGAGCACAAAAAGTGAGATAAAAGAATAGAAAGAAAGACAGCGTAGGTACTTCATTTGCTGCAAGGCTTTTGTTTACACGAAAACGTGGAAATCATTTCAGATTCGTCTCGCGCCACCCGATTGACTGAAATATCGAAGGCGGCTACAGCGGAATAATTGACTAAAAAGAAAAATAAGTAACAATGTGACGTGAAATGTCGAGTGGATGCTGCTGCCGTTGAATGTCTCCGGCGTGGAACAATAGCATGATGGAATTTATCACTAACAGGTTCAAGAGTGATGATGATGTTTGCTGGCTACAAAGAACGTTAATAATTGTAGTCATTGGATTTGGAATTTTTTATGTGCGTAGTATGTATATATTCAGTTGTTATATTATCTGATTGCTGGATGCATTTATATGGTAAAAAAATTGCTGAAATCTCAATCTTCGACATTGATTTATCAGATAGTTCCTATGAATTTGCATATTCGGCCTTGGTAATAGAAAAAATATGTGATAAGTCCGCCCAATTTTCCTACCGCTCCTAAGAAAATCCACCAAATATGAGCGCGTCGACACAAACATGAATGGTCATATTCAAGACGAAGACGAAGCTTTTATAGCCAGAATATGAAAAAACAGATAGAATATATGAAATTTCATTTGAGCTAAACTATTTAGTCTGCTTAACCCGGTGATGGGTCTTTAGAGGATGGTCAAGGGTTGCTGATTTTGGACAAGTATCAACAAAATCTTCAGAGCTGGTTTCATGCTACCGTCTTGAGCAAAGTAGTTATTGTGTGAAAGATGCTCATCTTGTGCCGCATGTGTGTGATTTCGGTATACCCTTCAATACAAAAAGCAACAAAATCTACCCGTCCGTTCCCCAAATAATCTTGGCACATACACACGGAGAGAATAATGGCTGAAAATATGTTATTTCTCGACTCAAAGAAAAGTAAAAATGTTTTGAAAACCAGACACCCAGACACCAAAAATTGTACAAGATTACAATACATCTCTAACAAAAGAAAACTAAAAATGGATGAAACAACGCAAAGATTTCTTCTGATAATATGTATATAAATTGGCCCTTAATATGATAATATTTTGAGAAAGTACTAAGTTATATTAAAATTAAATTTGAACTGAATAAAATGTCTTATTTGTATGATCAATAATTTTTATTAAACTCGAATTGGAAAGAAAATCTCTTCTTCTTTCAGTGTACTCAACCAGTAAGTAAATATATGCATGATATTTCAGGTAGTGCCTCTACTACGTGTATAAAAAGTCTTACGAAACGAAGAATGAAGTGTTCGTGTACCATATAAACTGGAGCAAAACCTTAAGTGGGTCGTAAAAGTATTAAGTTGTTATTATAACCTTAAAGCTAATCTAAATATTCAAGTGATATATATGGGGTTTCCGTGTCGCCCTAAAAAAAAGACTCAAGAAACCTTATTTCTTTATTTTTATGGTATCCCTAAATCTATAAGACACTGAAAATCCTATAAATTTAGATTGAGAAAAGTATTTTGTCGCACAGCTATTTTCCACACTGAGGCTGTTTCAGAAGTTGTCAAGAAAAATAATTATTGTGAACCTCCGCCATAAATGATGGAATTTGAGAAGGAATTATATTGAAACATCATACATTTATGAATTTAAGAAAAAAACAAAGAGCTATAGCAAGTGGAAAAGATAATTACAAAAAAATTAAAAATGATTTCCTGTAATCAAATAGTATTGATATTTTAGTTTTTTTTTAAACTAAATGTCATAACAATCTGTAGTACATTTTTTATTGTTAAAACGTCCCTTTAGTCATCACTTTTAACCGCAGTTATGTTACCTGGTTCAAATATCTTGTATTACGGAATATTTTCAAATTACCACAAGTGTGTGTTATTTGAAAATCCTTTGATTTTCTTTAAAGAGAAATCATCAAAATAAATGGTTCAGATTCATCAAAATAGCTACAGGTTAATAAATGATTTTAAGGTTTGAAGATTGCATAGAAATGAAAACTTATAAGATCCAATAGAACGGAAATAATTAGTATCTATTGCAGCAATATCTAATAGAATAAATGAAACAGACCATAAGTAGGAATGTACAATAATCTGGTTACAACATTTTAAAGCACGAACCGCGAATATAGAACATAAATGTTTTATTGTATCTTCTTTATTTCTACATTAGTAACACATTATGAACATAAAACTAGGCAAGTAGGTATAGTTCGCCGATCATAGGTAATACCCATAAAACTATTCTCTAAGTAGTGTTTGTAGCCACTGTCGGCATAACGTTTGCAAGTGAAAAATAATGCGCGGCCTTGTTTTGTCCCTCTTTCCTGTTCAGTGTTCGGAAATCGTAAAATAAGGTTGAATGTAATTTTTCAAACTAATTTAATTGCTTTCAAAATGTTACGTATTTGAAACTCTCTATAGTCGGATAAGCATTGTTCTCTATAATAATATAGGTACCTACATAAAAATATGTATATCTCAAGGACTTCAGTGTCCTTGTACCTTGTTATCATCTCGTCAACATTATCCACACAAGATGGTACACCCGTAATTACTCTCATGTTATCCGAGTACCGACATGGGTACTGAGAGAATCTTATTGTAGGTATCAATCCCGCGTATCGGTTGGAAGACTGTCGGACCACCCCGCGTTGATACTGTTATGGTGGTCCAAACACATGAGGCACGTGCTTCGTAGGCGAAATTTTTGCCATTTTGCGGTACAGCAAGTTGACTAATCGCTTCTATCTATGAAGTAATTACAAACGCAATAGCTAATGAATATTTCAAACATATTTCTTTCAAAGAAGAAGATGATGTATAGTTACTGTCATGCAATAATAATTATTAAGAAAGAAAATATTCGAGGCACTGTTTCGAGGTGGTCGTGGAAGGTGACTCTTTTGATGAAGTTGTATTGCGTCGATTACGAAAACTATTATCGAACTGTTTAGTTAGTAAATGGGACGGTACCTACAGAAATATGCTACTCAAGTTCACATAGATTTTAATGACAGTTACTAGAGTCAGAAGTGCTTTAATTTCGTGTAGATAATTTACCGTGAAAAAATTAGAAAAAAAATCTGTCGCACAAGCTAACAACTGGTATTTGATCATGATCAGCTCTGTCATCTACGCCTAAGAGAAAAGAGAGAGGCAGATGAATAAATGAAGATACACGATACTTTATGCAATGATCTAGACCAACATAAAAGTTGATTTTTCTCGAAAACGGTCGACTTTAGAGCTCACGACCAACAAGTACCTTTTTTGTGTAGAAAAAAAACATTGACGGTTCAAATGCGCGCCTCAAAACCATACTTTTTACATTGGCGTAGAAATTGGGGAGAACAACAACCAATACTCCTTCAAAATCTTCACCGATTATGACTTTTCAAAAACTTTCTTCTGACTCAAAACTTAGCTTATTTTGAGTGGAAAATGCTTACAAAAGCCGTTCTCTATACGATAAACGGTTTCGGAGATAATCACAAAAAACGATTTTTTTTCAATGTCAACACCCTGTATCTCGAAAATGGTGCATTTTAGAGGATAAGTTAATATAAACTTTTTTTCATATTTTTGGACGAGCTATCAAATCCTCAAGTCCTGCGCATATATTATGAAACACCCTGTATAAAACAATCAAAAACTCTCTTCTTCAAACTGCCGGAATTCCTCTGAGTAAAAACTGGACTGAACAGTAAGCTCCATATTATCTCGACACTTTTATTATTGATTTTTCGTATTTTTAGGGTTGAGACCTGTTTCGAATCGATGTAGACTTATCTACAGTTGGGAACAAGCGCATACAAAATGTAGACATGGAAAAAAACAGATTACTCGTGAGAATATTTCACACAATGGGGATATGTGAAAGGGAATACCTAAGTAGATGCGCCCATGAAAGATATTTTAATTTGAAAAGAAGTAGTAGGTACCTAAGTTATTTGGTAAAAAGTATATTATAGGTAAATTTTAATATTTTAAAGATAGATACGGAGAAATGCGGGTTTTACTGGCTGGCTTTTTGTAAAATGTTCAATCCCGTCCCGATAAATTAGTATATTTTTCTATTTATAAGCTAAGGTTTAGCTTTTTGCACAACTCAACTATCGTAAATATAAGTTATAGGGCTGTCTTAGGTTTTTACGGGAATGTCACCTACTTTTCAAGAAATTATCATATAAATATACTTGTTGCAAAAGGTTCAACATTATTAATATTTTGAATTTTGTTATATTTTGGTTCTTGCAAATTTGACAGAATGAATAGAGTATGTGCATGAGGCCTTTGAAATGCAACAACAAAAAAATCCCGATGGCCTGTAGTCAGCGGAAAGGTAAATTTTTCAAAATTCATCAAAGTGAAATTTAAAAAACCTTTTCATTGGTATACATACATGTTATTACATAAAATTGTCATATGTGTCATAGCCTTGCGGTTAAAGGTTTTTGTTTTGGCTGTTGAATATAAAGCAGACATGGTTCGAGTTCCACTTCAAGGCAGAATTTTTTTTTCGCCTATTTCTTTTCAATAAATATACTATATATTTTTTTAATCAGCGTCTATATTAAGATCTCCAGAAAATGGACAGTTACATCAAATTTATATTGAGTGTTCATGTTTTATCAATATTTGTTATTCTTCTTTATTAATTTTTATTTTTTTACCTGTGTATTTTATGACAAATTGCTTTGAACAAAAGTTGTAGGTACTGATTATATCTATAACCAAAAATTATTTTTGATGATATTTACACTACGGCTCTTTTTCGATAATTTTTTTAAATGTTTGAACGGTCGCTATTTTGAAACTACTTACCCGATATTGCCCAATAACGAACTCGACCGAGATATTTGAGAGATTGATTTTTGTAGCAAATATGAACTTGATACCTTCAAAACTGCGACCTCTATCGTGTTAACAATTTCGTAATATCCCATATATATATATATATATATATATATATATATATATATATATATATATATATATATATAAACTTTTGAACCAAATGTTTATTTGGACTAACTTATAGACATATAACAACATGCCGTTGAAATTTTTTCGAAATTCAAAAGTGTGAACGATCGCAATAGGTACATTTCTATAAGAAATTTACCTAAAAATGAGTTAATAGGTGTAAGTGTTTTATAAACGATATGTTCAATATTTTGAAATGGTGATTTTCAATAGATGGATACTTGTTTTAGTTGCCTCCAATGTAAAAATTCTTTTTTCAAACCATTTCAATTATTTTTCATCATTAGCGAGGAATTCTATCTACAAAATGACGTCTCAATCAATATGATTAAGTATTGAGGGAGATATGGCGTAAAAACCAAACAAAACACCTTTGAGGAATAATATTGATGATTACACTTAGGTACTATAGAAACATTGAGTTTTATACTGAAATAGATATGTTATTAAGGGTGGTATAGACACCCATCTATGAAGTGAGTAATAATTATGGTTTGTGGAATTTGATATCATTAACATACTGGCAACTATAAACTTTCAAATTTCAGGATTTGAAACCATATTATATGGACTAACATTGACAGGAAGGATCAAAGCACAACAAACACAACAAATATAAAGACTGCTCCACCCTGCAAACTTTTTTCAAAAATTATAAATATTTGGTGATAAATGAAGTGAATTATTAATCGTTTTAAGTGCGGGTAATAAATGTATATAGCAAAAATGTAATTTTTGTATGGTATTTATATAAAATTAAACAAACTTCCCCAGGAAAATGTTATTGATGTCATTGTCTCTATCTGGACGCATTTTATTTTGTTTTGTACGAATGGATGATTTTCGATTGCTTCCGCCTCTGTTAAGTATAGGTAATCATGACGAACGGTCTCAGATAATATTGGTGACTCCGTCTTCAAACATTGTCTTCAGCCTTACTTGGTTCATACTATAAAATAACACTTATTATTATCTAATCTAATATGGATTTCCATTAAGTATCAGCCAATACAGTTATAACATATTATTATTATTATAAAGTCTTTTCCCATTTTTCGTGATATGCAAAAAATTGCTTGATAATTATTGAAAACTAACATCTATAAATCGGTTCTTCTATTTTCAGCAAGACATCCTGACAAATGTTTTAAATGTAGATATTAGTCCGCCAATTCAACTCCAATTCTAATCAAAAATAATCGCAACACACTGAATGAAATGACGTATATTTTAGTTTAAGCTTTATTAGAAGACAAAATTGGTATTATTCAGTGGGGATGAGTTAATTCGTCTATGCAAATCAAGCTCATCTAAATATTATATTCAGTGATAAGGGATCGAGCAACTGGAAGTTGAAATTATGTAGATCAATGTCAGACCGGATTGGAGTCGGTTCCCTATGGGCTTTTACCGAGCTTTATGTAAAATCTGGCTCGCATCTCTTGTAAATCGAATTATTTCGAACATTATTCTTTCTTCGCACCAAAAGTTACCTACATCGACGAAAAAAATGTAATTTGTAATAGCGCTACCATAAATCTGCACAAGTGGAATTAAAATATCTACCTTCCGTTCTACGGAAATGTAAGAGAATGAAGATGGAAAAACCTCAAGAGAATTTCAGCACGCGTTTTATATCTCACATTAGCCATAGGGGATAACATACGATGGAATTCAATAAATTCACTTCGCTCGTGCTCAACATCACAAAAAATTCAAATACCATTAACTGAGGGAATATTCTGTCTTATCTTAAATTCAGTCTTTTGCATCGCCATGCACAATATTGGATATTCGCAGTGGCCTTCGAACATCAATCATGTTGCTTAACTACCGCACATATGCAAGTAGACATTTTCCTTGGATCAATGGAAAACAGAATATTGATGCTGACATTCCCCAGTCCCCGAAAAAAATGGCACGAGGGTTAGGGCGAACAAGGCATTTGGAGCAATTATTCCCCCAGGGAATACATGGAAGACTGACTTAATGTATCTACTTGAACTCTTTGAGGGAGTCTCAGGATCTGGCTTGGGGAGTTAAAATGTAGGATACGTTATATACGATATTATTATGATCTTCAGCAGAAAGCCTTTTTGCTCGAATGAATAATAATATTTTTGTGGCCTTTTTTGATAGTTGTTTATAGCAATTATACTTAGAACGAAAGAAAGGGAAGCCTGCTGAAATTATTAGGCAATACAACTACGACGAGATTTTAGAGAAAAAAGTCTAACTGCAAATATTTCACTGAGAAAAAGGTGTTGAAACATATATTTGCAACACCAGCCATGAAAGTTTAATTTTAATTTTAAAGAACTGAATTTCGTGACAAAAGTGCCCAATATCCAAAGCAGCAGGGAGGTTTTTTAATAACCTCGATAAATCTTATGTTTATTTTCGAAGACTCCTCAGTTTTTCTCATGGCACTCCACTGTCTTAAGTCTCCACTCTATGACCATAAAAGACCTTCAGACATGGAACCAATAAAAACATATCATGTGATCCCTATATTTTCAAATCATGCTTCCAAACCAGAATATCAAGTACCCTACAGTTGAAGTTAATTAATTTTAAATAAAACTTTCACAATAATTATCTTTCTTGGATTAAGTATACTTTTTACAAACCATTAGCCTGGCCAGGGTTAAAATGGCCTTCGAAAATTGACAGATATATGGACTCATTTTAGGAATATGACATTGACTGATGACATAATTTAGGCCTGGTCATGCTATTGGTTTGAATTTAGGAACAGGCTGCAAATCTCATGATTTTTTACGCCATTGTCTCTATGGAAATACCAAACGTTAATCATGATTGGTTGCAAAAATGATATTATATCCTACTCGTGAACAAAGGGGCGAAACTGAAAATCTAGATTCATGGGGTTGTCGCTACACGCCCATGGGTCGTAGCTATTTATACCACGCTCCAACTTATTTAAATGAGCACAGTGATTATGTCATCAGCTAGGGACTTTTTAGTGACTTTTTTATTGACCTTACAGCATCATTTGACATTGAGAATGCATAGGTTATTTATACAAAGATTGTTTTGAAGTTCATCAGTTTGAATAGAAAAGTTTTACAGAGTTGCAAAATCAATTTATTATTGACGTCTACAAACATGTCAAGGGACATTCTTATGTTTTTAGTTTACAATTATTCGTATTTAATAATGACGTTAATTGTCAATAGGTACTAAACCAATCACAATGCAAAGTTGCTTTAATTATATCAAATATTTTAAACGTCAATGTGACAAGTAATTATCAAAACCTATGGGTTGCTTCTAATTAGACAACGTTGGAAATGTCAGCTGTACTAATTTACTTGTGACTTAATGTAACTGGTTACTTAAATTGAATATACTTAGGACCATAATGTGTTTGTCATATATAAGTTCTTATAGGCAAACTAATTATTTACTGTTTTCCCAATATTTCTTAACGTTCTCTTTTCGCTTTGAACGTCTAGCCATAACTGTTAACTTAAATACAAGTGCATTTTTTATCTTAACTTATTAATAAGAGTGTTATTTCCAAAGATCCACAAAGCCCTTGATTATTGTTTATATAAAATGGCTGTGAATAGTAAATTATATATACCTACTGGCATCCAAAAGGAGTATTAAAGTCTTTCTTCTATCAAAGGCAAGGTGCAAGGGGAACCTTATACTCCCACCAAAGCCATCCCAGGGTAAATGCTTGGTATATTTATTATACAGAGATGCGCACAAAGTTGAGATTAATATTAATAAAATAACCCCTCAGAGCACTGACGACGCAAAATGTGAGGAAAAGTTTGCTAATGAGATTATATATGTGACGTTGCCACAGAGACGATATTATTAGAAAGGATGTTATGGATCAGTATTGCAAAAGTTGCTAGGGTATTCCCTAGACTTATTAGTCTCGCACTTACATAGGAGAAACCTCAACATAAGAACTGACGGATTATAGTCAATCACTAGTAAAACTTTTCTTAAAAAAATGAAAGTTTAGTTTAATTCAAAATTAATCATAAAGAACTGTAAATTATTCAAGAATTTCAACTTTGCTCATAAAAGTTCATTAGACTACTAGACGAGACTACTTCAGAGAGTGCGACATGAGAATCAGTTTTCAGGTTAATAATAGCTCGTGTCCACAGCAGTGCCTGATTACCAATCACTTACTAATTAGTAATCAAAAAGTTGACGTCTTTAATATGACAGCTATCAGTAAACAATTATAACATAACCCATCTTTTTGTATCTGGTATTTGGCACTATTGCTATCTTTGTCGTTTGAATCTGATATTTAGTGAGATTCAGAATTACGTACTTTTATACCTACTTTTTGAGAGATGATCTCTATTTTTTGTTAAATATCTGCTTACCAAAATTTTAAATTTTGATAAAACTGTCATTCTAAATTTTCATTTATAACTGGAATAGTTTGTTAAATATCTTCCATATTATGGTAAATTTATCTAGAATTTTAGGGCCTGGAGTTATTCACGAAGATGAAAAGGAAACTCTGGGAGATTTCGTAGCGAATATACCTTTCCCCATGAACAATGTACCAACAGAAGCACCAATAATTCTAGGTATCAGTTGTATTAAATATCGGAAATTTCAAATAAACCAGAAAAATATTGAGAAAAACTAGCTATAGCAATTCTATAATGAACATCTGTTGTATCTTGCACCAAATAATATATAATATAATAAATATATTCTACAAACAATAAAGTATCTCCTTCCATTTTCAATCGTTCTTCTAATAAATAAAATTTGCGAATTTAAAATATATTTCTATTCATGGGCAGTCAACATGCATCAGTAATCAGTCGTGTCCACAAGATAATGATTTTTGATTTCTGATCGATTGGTAATCAGACGCTGCTGTGGACATGACCATAGTCTAGAAATAATTAGGTAATTTTAACATTAATAATTGCAATGATAACCACAAAACTAGTAACATGCGAGTGAATAGAATGAGATAATGAAAGTGGTCGGTACCTAATGGTTACAGATTCGATTAAATAGTGATAACATTAAGCAATTTGATGGACTTTACAATTTTTTTGTTTCACTTATTTATGTCGCTCGCTGAACAGCTAGCAAAAAATATTTTTCCTCGCGGCAACTTTTCCTGCTGTTCAAAATGGCGTTACTTATCAAATTCAGTATGCGGTTTGATATTTTTGTTTAAGTAGACGAATGGTGGATTCTTATGCTAATTCCATTCGATATCTAATGGCCACGAATAACCAATAAATATGTTAACATATACACAATCTTGTTCATAATGTAACTATAAAAGTTCAAGTGTGTCTTGCATCGCAAATGCTATGGTAACTAGCCTCCATCGAACGTGTACAGCAACAACGACTGTTATAACAACAGGGTGTCGGTGATAGCGCTCTATCTTTATGGCGGATCCGCCGCAAATGAGCAATTACTTAGAGAGAAATGGGACGTGCGAACCGCAATCAGCGTGTGTGTGTGAGCGCGCGTATGTCCGTCAATATGTATGTCTGTGCGTTGCCGCTACTATATGTTTGTATATACAGTACGAGGTTGTCTCACTCTGGCTCTGTAATAATTGCTGCGATTTACTGTCCGTCCAGAACGTGCAGCCATGGGGTGTCTGCAGGCCACAGCAGGACCTCTTACGGTTGACACTTCGTTTATGTACGTATCTGCTGCCATTTTCCGATCAAATGGATGGAGAATAATAAATTTACAATTTGGCACATAACCTATATCCGGTGTATCTTCTGGTCCAGTTCATTAATTTCTATTATATATGCATTATGTTTATGTCTAACAACGGGTTTTCGAGTGAGAGCTATATGTTTCCAAGTTGAAATGAAACAGTAACAAAATAGAAATATTATTTTATATATAAATAGAATTTTCAACTAAATACAACAAAAAACCTGTTAAGCAACGAATAGCAATTTCAATGTTCAATTTAAGTACATCTTTTTTTAATTGTTTCTTCTTTTTCCAGCATGGCGACATTCATTTAAGAGTCTTGACCTACTCAACGATCTTCCTCCACTTCGTTCTGTCTCTAGCTTGCCTATTTCCCTCAAGTCCATCTCAAAAAACTCAATTCATCTTTCTAGTCTTCCCCTGAACTTATTTTGTAGCGGTGTCCACATGGACGGACAGTCCTACTTTTATTATTTTTTTAAGTGGCCTCCCCTTCAAGACTTTTAAAACCTGGTGATTGTTTCACTGTAAATTAACGGGTCCAGATCGTGGTTCATCCTTATACGATATGCGCAGTCGTCTTTTCGCATTGAGCGAAAGCAGGATCCACGGATCAAATCCCAATTAGGTACCTCTGATGTCTTTCTATCGAAATCAGTTGTTTATCTCTCTTTAGTATGGTTCCACACATCCGATGAAAAAACGAAACCATTATAAGATTCCTCTGAAGTATATCTGTCTGTCTGTAACTCTGTCACAGCTAATTTTCTCCGAATCTACAAATAGGAGAAAGTTGAAATTTGGCCCTAGTTAGGCAACACGTACATATATTTAAACAAATTCAACTCCCATTAAGTTTACTTTGCGAAGCAAATTAGAAAATAAAATTTTTAGAAATTTTCTTCAAGCATATCAAGTGATAAATCAAATTAATGGGCTCGTTGTGAGTAATTCAAATATGTATTTTTCATTGTCCTAAAATGAACGTCTTAGAAAATATTAAGAAAAATATACGACGATTCACTATTCACCCCTCACTTAACTTAACGTTGTCATGTATAGCTACAGGAAAACCTATACGAACTTCCTAAGTATGGAACCCTAACCAGACGAGCCCCGCATATGATCAATATTAATATTATATTCTAGATTATCTAGTGAAATAACTTATAAACTATTTTTATTATTAAAATTTTGCATCATTGTTTTATGGACGAAATTCTAACGTATGGCTATAAACAAAGAACTATGTTGTTGTGTGGTACATTGACTTACTTCAGGTGAATATCACTGTCCCATGTATAGTTGAGTTTAACGTGTGTATTTGTCCATATGTCTGTTGCAACGTAGTTTCTAAAAAAATAAACCGATTTTGATTTTTTTGCTTCTAACAGGACTCGATCAAGAATGTGTTTTCTTTGATTAAGATTAACGCGTGTATCTGTCTGTAGCTCCTAAATGATTTAGCCGATTTTGATTTATTTTTTTTGTTTGCAAAAAGACTTGACTGAGAGTGTTTTTAGCTAGTTTTTATTATTATTTATATTTTAAATGTCGCAGCTAGAAGTATTTTCAAGCAGCATTATGGGCAATTTGGGTAGGTTTCCACCCTTCAAGTTTCGTTCCACGGTAACAATAAGAATAAAATCAATACAAAAATTCTGAAGGCTGTGCCAATGAAAAGTGAATGTCATTAAAAACGTTAAAACATGGTTTTCGTTTTTTCAACTATTCATTTGCGAAAGTAAAAGTTTTAATTGCTGCCATTTTACTACTATCAAAAATACTAACCAAGTAGACCTAGATATCGGAAAGGATTTTGTACAAAATAAAATATAACCTGGATAGGTATATATACCTATAAGTTCAAAAAAGCACAGACATACACCTAATAATCATCGGACTTTAGGGGACTTCAAAGTGAGGATATGGCAAATAGTTTTGGAAAACCGAACCAATTATACAAAGCTTCAACTGGAAAATTAAACATATCCCTCCTATTAAAAACATTTCCCTTCGTCTTGTTTATCTATACCAATGTACTAAAGAGTTTTTCTCTTTCTATAAAAAATAAATTTCTGTTATAACTGAAAACAAAGATTTCTAATATATAGCCTTATTTAATGTCTTGCAAACGAAATGATCTTTGAAAATCTGACCAACAACTTTCAGAGGAACGACATGTTTAACTTGCGAGGGACAAGACGTCTTTTTAAGTAGTATATTTGATACTTCCAATCAACTTAAATTCGTTTATGTTCTCATAACACAATAGTTTTCATTATACAGCAATTTACTTCCTTAGTTTCCTAGTTTTATTAGCACAATAAAGTTTCAAAGTAGAACAATATTATCCAGCTAAATAAATTGAGTTCGAATATTGTGCTTGAAAATTGTACGCTGCAGTTATGCGGAGACTCCAATCTAAATTTTGCAGTGAAGTTTATTTTAGTAAGAAGAGAATTTAACACAGCGACATTACAACTTTAATAACTTGCAGAAAGCGAAACGCCCAATGTCGAGAAATTGGTATGACGACGACGTAATTTTTTTGGCCATTCATCGTCTCCATGTCAACAAGCGTGTGCTGTAGTTGCATACATAAACTCTAAAAATAAAATCTAGAGTAATTACTTTGACATTCGTCATCCTCCTCCAACCAAGCACCTGCAAATTATGTCAACGGAGCCATGCAATCTGGGGAATATAACGACATGGTTATTTATGACAATTCTATAGACATTTATTTTTGAGTAGATGGAAAATGTAGTTTTTCTGTATTTTTTAAATGTCATTATACTGTTGACTCTCAAACTTTTTCTTTATATTTCCATTTTTTATTGTTTTCACATATAACATTATATTGTTTTTAAAAACATATCGGATTCTGCGATAAGTTTCGTCCCAAATTAATATCAATTTCACTTCATTGTATTTCAGATATTGACACAGAAGCATGGACTGCGCATTCCCTATCTTGCAAATAAATGGTAGAATGGTATATATATATATATATATATATATATATATATATATATATATATATATATATATATATATATATATATATATATAAACATATTTACATTGAGCATATATGGAAAACATAAATAAACTTCGGAAAAACCAAGGTGATGGTTGTGGACAGGAGTGATAGTCTTCAGTTGCCTTGTCTTCCACCACGGATCGACGTAGTTTTGAAATTTAATTATCTTGGATCACTCATTTCTAGCCTAGAGAGCTGTGAACCGAAAATAAGAAAGAGAATAGCTATTGCTCTCAGCGCGATTGCCAGTCTGGCAAAAACATGGTCTGACAAGCAAATCACAAAAAACACAAAGATAAGACTCATGAATACATTGGTCTTTCCGGTATTTTCGTAAGGAGTAGAGTCATGGACCATCAAACCCCAATATTTACATCGAATTGACGCTTTCGAGATGTGGTCTTGAAGACCTATGCTGCGCATTCTTTGGACCACCAAAAGAACGAATATTTTCATTCTGAATGAATTATATATTCACGATCGCTTATTCATAAAATGTAGTCGCAGCATCTTGCAATACTTTGGCCATATAATTAAATTGGTCGTGATGAGACGAATTTGGAGAAATTAATGGAACAAGGAAAGATCGACAGGAATAGACTGAGGGGAAGGTCACCATCCAGATGGTTAGACCAAATAGAAAATATCACTAATAGTCCACTAGAAACATCATTGAGTAAAGCTGAAGATAGAGCTGAGCGGAAGAAAATGGTGGACCAATGCACATAAAAGCGCTATGAGGTCACGACTCCTCAAAAATGAGGAGACCGACTAAGAAACTGTATATGTGAGATAAGTTATTAAAAGAAGTTTATTATTTACTGTTCTTATAACTAATATCAAAAATATATTACATCAAGTCGTCAGTAAAGTGGCTTCGCTTCACCCACTCAAGAAATAAAGCAACTTAGATAGTTATGACTACTGACTTCTTCGCGTGAAGATATGGGAATTACTAATAATGTTTCCAATTTATTTAACCAAATAGAAGCTGTCATGATAGATTTGCTTTGATATTAATTAGCGCATCTGAATATTACAATTGCAAATGAAAAATAAGTCACACTATAATTAGTTCTTCTGCCTCTTTTAACTAACTATGCAAAGCCGATATACCAACCGCAACGGATTCAATGTTTTCCAAATAGGGAGACCGTGGAAATTTAATAAAGCAACAGCGATTAGAGCCGAATTACATGCAGTCCACCGATTAAGCCCCAACTAACGAACGGTTGACCAAGAATCGAACATAATTAAAATGCCAGAAGAGATCTCGATTAGCGTATCGATCCTACGAATATGGTGTGGAACAACAGTGCAAACAGCTGGATGTACCTTCCACCGTTTCAAGTCAATAAATCATCAGAAGAAGTTTTAAATGATTGATTTTATAATATATAACATTAATATACAACTATCGCAAAATTTGCCCACAAAGCAAGAAACAGGATTTTGATATATCGCTTCTATGTTACTTGAATCCTATTTTTCTTCCCAACTGATTGGCATTTGTGATTGTGAAGGTTTTAACAAAAAAAATATTTGGTGCGTAACAGACTTTGGAAAATATTGTTTAGGCAAGAAAGCGATACTATGAAAATACTTGTGTTCTTTAGGTACCACTAAATTTATCAGTATACTTACCTACCAATACTGCATTTCAGTCTGAGAATGCAGTTTGGCCGGGTGTAGGTAATGTATTTTAAATTGTAAAACGACACACAGTATTGCCGTTCTGTAAATTTATATGCAATATTTTCTTCTGTAATTTTGATTAATATTGATATTAAACATAAAAATATTGCGATAAAATTGAAACACAAGCGGCGAAGTTTGCCAGAACCTGATGACTGGTCGAGCCCAGCATAAGAACGCAATGGCAACGATGGACTCCCTAAGGCGCCACACTGCATTCCTAGTTTGAAATGCACTATACAATGTCCTGAACGCGACAAACGCCATTGGAAATTTGAATATCTTAGAGAAAGAGATTTTGTTTTTAAATAAATTAAATTTATTTAAAATCCTATAATTTCGCTATAAGTACTTGTTCCAGTATCCTCTTCTTGGGTCAAAATTGCCTTTGTTCCGACAATCGAAAATATTGAAAAAATATAGAAACTCAAAAACCATCTATAAGATCAGTTTTAATCACACCACAAAATTTGGATCTATTCACATTAATAACTATCAAGATATACGTCTAAAATTGGGATGAGTGGGCTTCAATTTCAATTGATCACTCCGCTCAGGAATATTTGTTATGACTCGTTTTCTTGGAATCTCTGAACGTTTCTAAGAGGAAGAAACTGCAAAAAGAAGAAGAAACAACAAAAAATATGAAATAAAAATCTACCTTTAAACAAGTGAAATTTTTGAAAAAAAATTAAAAATAGTTTTTATAGGGCATTTAAGATTTAAACCGTACCGATGAGTACCTACTATTGCTATCCTTTTCTCGATTTTAACTATACTTATGTATATATGTTTGCCAGCAACATCAATTCCATAACAAATTAATGTTTGTCTACCACAACATAAAATTAAACTTTAAATTAACAATAACGTCTGACGTCTGACAATTGCGACATAGCCATAGACGATCTTCCAAAAAGTATATATACGTTCCATGCTCGTGCGTAATTCCAGTGATGGATCCCATTGTCGTTCCATGTCGACAAAATAATGATCTTGGTTGAATGAGATTGAATAAGATAATTATAATTACCAATATTGGATCACACTTGGAGCTTAACAGGCGGCGAGATGTCTGCGATCTAAGTACGAATTCGAAATTTCAAGTCTCTAGACTGTATGGGGCCTGAGAAATCGCTGCGGAGTCCATTGATACAAGAACCGAAAGTAATAAAAACTATTTAAAAACAGAACCGAATTAGATGATGCGTTTAATCGCTTCTAGGTTTTATATTTTTCATTTCTTCATTATGAAAATGCACTTATAAAAGCGAGAAAGTTGCTTTTGTTGTTTAGCCGTTTCGAAGTCATTCATGGAATCTCTAACCGATGCCACTTCATTTTGAATAATCACAGTGAATGATATAATAAAAAAAATAATTTCTGTAAGCGTTTCGATTTCAATCTAGTTGAACCAACCTTACTAAATCCCTGATCTTAGGAGATTATAAGGCTGGGTTGTAGGTGGATTTATACTTTAAACAAATGCAAATGTTACGAGCTAAGAGAGTAGTTAATAGAAATGTATATAAAATTGCTGTAAATCATAATGCCAACACAAAGAATGCGGCGTGAACAATTTTGAGCAATTGTTTCTGCATATATATACATAATATTTATGTGGGTTGAGTTATTATGAGGTTTATGGGATCCAACTATAATTACAATTTGCAATCGACCATATGCCTTCGATACTGCAGGGCATATTTATGATTATTGTTTAGTTTAGTCACATCAAAGCAATCTGTGCGATATGCATGAGGATTCCATTGAACACAATACTGAATATAATAATTGGGTTAGGTATGGGAAAATAGAAATGAATATGTGAATTTATAATTTGCAGCGTGAGAGAGGATGGATGTATGGAATAAAACTTTCATAAAAATGTTACTTTACAAAATGTTTGACTCCAAGCTATAAAATAGATCAAGTGATTATCGAATTGGTCGCATATTGGAATAGATTGACTTTTGAACGCTATTGGCACAAATGGAATTTTCATCTGAAATGAAAAGTCGTGGTTTAGTTTGCAAATCAAATCAATTTTAATCTCTAATAACTATAATTTACGGAAATTAATGCTACTGCAAGTTTAATTCCTAAACAGAATATGGATTTGAGTCCTTGCTTAAATCCCTGGTGAAGAACCACATATTTTATGTTTATAACTCATAAAATACTTAAATTATTTAGTATACTTCATCTTGTACTGCCCCTTGGGATAGGTGAACAAGCATATTGTAGTTACAATGACACTACGGATGTTATTAAAAATCTAAAAGAGTAACTGCAATGGGATTATGATACTGAAGAACCACATTTTATTTAAACTCAAGAAAATACGGAGTAGATCAGAATGTCTATGAAAAGCTGAGCGACTCATTCGACATAACTTCTGGCGTCAAACAAGGAGATGGGCTATATAACACACCACACTAAACAAAGCAATGCATTATAATACAGCCCATTGATCTGGAATTGCGAGAAATGAAAATGTTGAAAGTTGTTGAATGAATTTGGAAAAGGAGGCCACAAATAAATAAAATATAAATATTCATAACTCCTTACCAGCTGCTAGAGAGAGCACAGCGAGTTGAATGGTTTGGACAATGCAAAACTGCATAATTTCAAATAAATAAGTCATTGAAGAATAGTAGAGGACTGAAGAAGAAATGATTCGAAAGAAGTTGATGCCCAGGATAGAGATAGATGGAGAAATGTAGAAAAGTCGATTGAACTTGTAACTCCTTTGAAACAACGTGCCAACGCGGTTCCACTTCTCTATTCCATTGAAGTTTTCAATAAAACGACTGGGTACCGCACATATCTCAGATTATCTTTTTATGCCAGCTTAAGCCTTTTTGAACCTTTAAGTTCTAGTTTAAGTACTTGTTATCCTACAAAATCCTACATTCCATGAGTAACAAACATAATTTTGAATCTCCTACAGTTTGAGCATCAAAGATAAAAAGCACTGCTCCTATTGGGAAAAGCACGTCAAATACGTCCCCGTTAACTGAATATTAATTCACACACAATAACAGAACGCAACATTCAAGAGAGGGAGAAGAGATACAGAATGTTGGAGCAGCCACCAAGTTGCGGAATAGGAGTAGTAGGGCCCTTGACTGCTGATCGCCGTAGGGTTGCGTGTACTATAAAGAGGGGATGGGCCTAATTAATATATTCTGTGCATTGAAATTCCGCTTATACCCTCCAATAAACCTGCACCGGGATATAGCTTATTAAAAACTGCATGCATATTGCATGGATATAGCCCGCGCGATGTGACTAACCAAACCATCATAAATGCCAAATACCCTAAAGGCAGTGATATTTAATGGCATATGTAATTATATATATGAATAGTTTTGGGAGAATAATTTCAACAAGAAACAAGTGAGAAGATTTAGAAAACCGATAGTTACTACATTTTAATTTACATTATACAGGGTATTAGGTAAACATGCGGTAAAAATTCAAGAGGTTATTCCTTGAACTAGTCTAAAAATATTCTATCCAATGATGACTTTTTAAAAAACTGTTTGTTTAGAAGATACAGGGTGAACAAATTTTTTTAAGAGCCACATACAGATATCGTTGAATTGGTCGAGGTGGGTCACACGCATGGCCTGCTCGACCTCCAGACTTAAACCCCATGGATTATTACGTATGGGGATATCTGAAGTTATTGTTTACGCTATTCCAGTGGAGAATTTGGACGACTTGCGAAATCGAATAATTGCTGGGTGTACTCAATTAGAAACGACCCTAGTATGTTTGAAAGAGTTCGGCAGTCAATGACGAGAAGATTGAATGCTTGTATCCAGGCTGGAGGAAGTTATTTCTAACATTTATTCTAGATTGAACAATATTTTTTATTACTTGAAAAATAAACATATCTACATTATGTTGTCATCTTAGTAAGCTCCATGTATTCACCTCTAGAAATAAATAATCAAATCTCGTGTACCACTCAATTCACACCAGAAAGCGCATTGTTAATCTCCGATTCACTCCATCCCAGAAAGGCGCCCACTTCGTTTTCCCGCTTCGTTTTTTTTCTTTCCGTTCGCATTACTAACAAAACTTATACAAAATTAACGAAGCCAGTATAGCGACCCCATTTCTTTTCATTACGAAAACACTATAAAGCCCTCATTATTAATGTAAGGACCGTTTGAGTTGGAGATCTTAGCAGCCACCATTTTAACCGCAAAAACTTCATTAACCGAAGCGACCTCACTGCGCGACTCAATGTGGATATAAACCGTTTAAGGTTTTAGGGGAGTTGTAGAAAGCTTTAGACTTTAGAGGAAAGAAAAAAGAAAAACTGTGTAAGCACTGAAACTTCGATGCAACGAATTATTCAAGCAGAATAAAAAGTAAACTCATATTCACAAGTCATATGATCAAAGCATTTCTGATATAATACTTTTGCAGTTGGTTGGAACTTGTGGAAAGTAATAATTATTCATATGAGTGCTTTTACTAATTCTTACTTCTTGGTACTACGAATGAAAATTTAACTATAGTAACCAATTTTTCCTTTGTTCCTCTTTTTGTTTTTTCTTCTGGTTGTACCCTTACAGCACTTCTTAGTAACTTTAATGTATTTATTTATTATTTCAAATATTTGCTTAAATTATCTATACAAACCATTCTCTATTGACATAGTATTGGCTAGAGTTAGGAGGTACTCTTGTTCAAGAATTTGGCAGGGGTGTCTTATTCTTCTTAGCAGTATCACAACTTACCTGAAACAGAAAGAGAGTTTTAGAAATCTATATTTGTTCATGTTTAGAGATTTTTAAATCTCAGATAAGTTAATAAAGAATGATATTAGCTGAAACATCCGTTGAAATGTTGTTAGATGACAAGTCTTGAAAAAATATTTACTATTTTCTTTCATAAGTACCTACTGAGTAGAGAAAACGACTAGATACAGATGGCACAGTCGAATAACAATGCTCAGCAGTTTATCTTCACAACTACTACAGCGGAAATTGAGGTTAAGAACTTATTTCTTTTGATTGTGTTGAGTGCACTTATAATTTCGAGCCATAATGATATTTCTAATTCTTTTTATGAATAAATTCCATACGACCGGCGGCGCATTGCTGGGTAATTCATTTGACAATAATAATTATTGTCGCTTTAAAATAAGAGAAAGTTGAAATGCTCATCTACTCTGTGAGCCAAATTAAAGTTCATTTTCCTTTTTAGAGAAGTATTTCCGATAGTTTAGTTAATGAAAGAATTACTTCATGAGCATCAAGTTAGCTAAACACCTGTCACGAATCGACTCGAGAGTAGGTGGATAATTTGCCGCTAATTAGTCGTGAATTAGTTGTGAAAATACCGATTTTGTCGTTTTCTGTTTTTTTGTTTTTTTCTGGTGCTTTGCTAACTTGATATAAAGTTAGCAAAGCACGCCTCCAAAAAATGACTTTACAGCGTTCGTAGAAAAATGGGAATGGGATAAGTTTTTGCCGCTAATTAGTCGTAAATTAGTTGTGAAGAAATTAATTTTCTAAATATTTTTTTTTGTTTTTTTATAGGTGCTGTGCTAACTTGATATAAAGTTAGCAAAGCACGCCTCGAAAAATGACTTTAGAGCGTTCGTAGAATAATGGTAATAGAATAAGAATTTGCCGCTAATTAGTCGCCAATGAGTTGTGAAGAAATGAATTCTCTAATTTTTTTTTGTTTTTTCAGTGCTTTGCTAACTTGATATAAAGTTAGCAAAGCCCGCCTTGAATAATGACTTTAGAGCGTTCGTAGAATAATGGTAATAGAATAAGAATTTGCCGCTAATTAGTCGCCAATTAGTTGTGAAGAAATCAATTCTCTAAATTGTTTTTGTTTTTTCAGTGCTTTGCTAACTTGATATAAAGTTAGCAAAGCACGCCTCGAATAATGACTTTAGAGCGTTCGTAGAATAATGGTAGTAGAAAAAGAATTTGCCGCTAATTAGTCGTGAATTAGTTGTGAAAATACCGATTTTGTCGTTTTTTGTTTATTTGTTTTTTTCGGGTGCTTTGCTAACTTGATATAAAGTTAGCAAAGCACGCCTCGAAAAATGACTTTAGAGCGTTCGTAGATTAATGGTAATAGAAAAAGAATTTGCCGCTAATTAGTCGTAAATTAGTTGTGAAGAAATTAATTTTCTAAATATTTTTTTTTGTTTTTTTGGGTGCTTTGCTAACTTGATATAAAGTTAGCGAAGCACGCCTTGAATAATGACTTTAGAGCGTTCGTAGAATAATGGCAATCGAATAAGAATTTACGACTAATTAGCGGCAAATTCTTATTCGATTACCATTATTCTACGAACGCTCTAAAGTCATTTTTCGAGGCGTGCTTTGCTAACTTTATATCAAGTTAGCACAGCACCTAAAACAACAAAAAAAAATATTTAGAAAATTAATTTCTTCACAACTAATTTACGACTAATTAGCGGCAAATTCTTATTCTATTACCATTATTCTACGAACGCTCTAAAGTCATTATTCGAGGCGTGCTTTGCTAACTTTATATCAAGTTAGCAAAGCACTGAAAAAACAAAAAAAAATTTAGAGAATTGATTTCTTCCCAACTAATTGGCGACTAATTAGCGGCAAATTCTTATTCTATTACCATTATTCTACGAACGCTCTAAAGTCATTTTTCGAGGCGTGCTTTGCTAACTTTATATGAAGTTAGCAAAGCACCTAAAAAAAACAAAAAAAAATATTTAGAAAATTAATTTCTTCACAACTAATTTACGACTAATTAGCGGCAAATTATTATTCTATTACCATTATTCTACGAACGCTCTAAAGTCATTATTCGAGGCGTGCTTTGCTAACTTTATATCAAGTTAGCAAAGCACTGAAAAAACAAAAAAAAATTAGAGAATTGATTTCTTCACAACTAATTGGCGACTAATTAGCGGCAAATTCTTATTCTATTACCATTATTCTACGAACGCTCTAAAGTCATTTTTCGAGGCGTGCTTTGCTAACTTTATATCAAGTTAGCAAAGCACCTAAAAAAAACAAAAAAAAATATTTAGAAAATTAATTTCTTCACAACTAATTTACGACTAATTAGCGGCAAATTCTTATTCTATTACCATTATTCTACGAACGCTCTAAAGTCATTTTTCGAGGCGTGCTTTGCTAACTTTATATCAAGTTAGCAAAGCAACTAAAAAAAAAAAACAAAAAAAAAATATTTAGAAAATTAATTTCTTCACAACTAATTTACGACTAATTAGCGGCAAATTTTTTTTCTATTACCATTATTCTACGAACGCTCTAAAGTCATTTTTCGAGGCGTGCTTTGCTAACTTTATATCAAGTTAGCAAAGCACCTAAAAAAAACAAAAAAAATATTTAGAAAATTAATTTCTTCACAACTAATTTACGACTAATTAGCGGCAAAAACTTATCCCATTCCCATTTTTCTACGAATGCTGTAAAGTCATTTTTTGGAGGCTTGCTTTGCTAACTTTATATCAAGTTAGCAAAGCACCTAAAAAAAACAAAAAACATATTTAGAAAATTAATTTCTTCACAACTAATTTACGACTAATTAGCGGCAAAAACTTATCCCATTCCCATTTTTCTACGAATGCTGTAAAGTCATTTTTTGGAGGCTTGCTTTGCTAACTTTATATCAAGTTAGCAAAGCACCCGAGAAAAACAAAAAAACAGAAAACGACAAAATCGGTATTTTCACAACTAATTCACGACTAATTAGCGGCAAATTATCCACCTACTCTCGAGTCGATTCGTGACAGGTGTTTAGCTAACTTGATGCTCATAATTACTTCACTTGTAGGCATAACCGGATTCTATTGTATTAAAAATAATCCTAAGACTCATAGTCAGCGTATACATAATTTTATTTTCTATTTTTTATTATTTTTCACTTTTTAAATTTGGACCACCGTGAAAATATATTTTTTGTTTTAAATACCGAGTAGCTGATTTCTTGGTTTACTTTTCAAAAGAAAATCCAACGTCTTTGTGTATGACACCGAAAAATCTCGCATACTTCTGATATTAGATTTAAAATATCGATAAAGAGAGTTATTATTTGTTCGAATAATGTTTTAAATATTTGTTATTTTCAAATGTATTTGCATGTTCTAGTTATCCTCAAGATAAGATTACTGAACCATAACATGCAGGGTTGGGCAAATTTGTAGAAAACTCTGATTTCTGACTACATTATACGTTATACTGAAAAATACAATTAAAGGACTGTGAGTATCTCTAGAACATTAATTTTTGAGATGTGACCTTTCAAATGTATCAAATCATATATTTTTGCATTTTCAGATAGTCACCCTTTGAACAATTTAAATAATATAGGATTTGGTGGGTGTGCGAATTGAGTTTCCTAAAATTTTTTTTAGGTACTCCTCTCATGTTATATTATATTCAATATTTGAGAAACTACAAGCTCGAAAACCACCAAAACCTTTATCGTATAATTTGTTGAAAAAGTCACTAAACCAGGGTGCAATAATATCAATGAGTCATAGTACGCCACGTTGGTAGTAGTTAAACTTTCGTAAAAGTACTTTTTACAATATAACAAATACCTACCTTTTCCAGGAATCAGGGGTTGTCGAACTCTACATATTTATAGATGATTGAAATCAAAACAAATATGGTTTTATGACAGTTTTCTTCAATTTAAATAGTTATGTATTATTTCTTAGATAGACAATGTACATTTGAGTTTACCATTGTTGTATTTAATTTCTTCCTGTAACTCACTTAATTTCTTGATAATACATAATGCGATGAAATACAGTCTGTCCATCAGTCTATTATGAGCACGGCAATAGATACAACGTCGATTAGACGGGAAAAAAGTTGAGCCATTTTATGATTACTGTCCACAGAAACTTTATAGCTATTTTGAATTTTCGAGAAAAACTGATTTTTTACATTTTTTTTTCTTTTTTTACGAAACGGCATGTCGAGTGATATGGTACTTAAAAGTATTTTCTAATATACGGTGCGCATTTATTTAGATCTATATGAAAAACAAAGTTGATGTTGGTTTCTAGAAAACGAATCCTCGTTTATTAATACTGCAAATGCCAGTTTGTTGTTGTGTTACAAAAGTTTCTGCGAAGACGTTTTTTCCGTTTCTTGGTAGGTCTTCTGCTAACTTCAGAAAAAAAAATTAAAGATTTTCTCTAAAATCTTGAAAAACAAAATAGCTATTAAATTTTTGTAAACATGATATAAGAGATCATCAAATCGCTCAATCTTTTCTCTATTTATCCAACGTGCTATCTATTACCGTTTCGAATAGTAATGCTCTCCCAAACTAATATTGGATACAGTGTATATCCCTTACATTTTGATAACCTTCTACGTCTACTCATAACACAATTTCATAAATATTTTTCTGAAATAAGCACGCGACAAAAACTCTAAATTAATAAATATTTTTTATAAATGTTGACGCTTTTTCCTTAATTGACATCAATAAGCGAGAATTTATACGCGAAAGAAATTGTTTGTTTGCACATCGTGCTTTGAACATAGAGTTTATTATACCAATAACAAGATATGATCCTCATAAATTTCACAGAAAAATAGAAATTTCCACAAAGCAGTACAAGGAAATAAAAAAAGTAGTCTACTCGAGTCTTTTAATTTTCAGGGAGCAAACAATATCCGATGACTTTTGCCAACACCGACGCAATACTTTCACGAGTAACAGAGAATCCTTGCGTCGTCGAATTGAAAAACGAGTGTCTCATTTCCCGTATTTGAGGTCGTTATAAAGTTTGAAATTTCAAATATTCAAATACTCACTCTTCTAACTTTAATATTTCTCATCATTCCTTTTTTGCAATACCTCTACCTACTACTGCTGCTCTGCTTCGCTTGGCGCGGAACTTTTTAATGGGGGGATGGAAATAAAGGACCCTGTCAAATATTAAAAACTTCCTAATTGATTCTCAGAGGGTGAAGTTTGTGAGTTTTATGTGTTATTATACGCTGGAAGAAATTCATTGTTACTTTATTTACCCGCCGATTTCTTATTGGACTTGTGAAAGTTTTTAAATTGAGAGTCAACTTTGAAGCTTGTTACTGATATATATCTCTTTTGGTCTTTTTAATGTCAAATAGTGAATAATTTACTACTTTGAAAGTATTTGAGGCAAGATATTTCTCAGATATGGTCATACCTACCAGCACCATATTCACTACACTGAAGTAGCTGAAGTTTAAGTAAAGGGTCCTAAGAATGTAATATTTTGTGTATGAAATATGTATAGCATTAAATATAAGAAAAATAGAAAGTGTGACTTTCCTCTTTTTCAAATGTTCTTTTAAACTAAGAAATTTATTGAAAAGATAATTTAAGACTAAATTATGATTCTGAAGCTTAAATATTTACCGAGATATCAAAATTCACCCTGCTCAGAATTGAGACACAAAGAAGAATAGAAATTGACTCAAAGTGGGTCAAAGCTCAAAATCTTTACACAAATGTTCCAGTGGATTAACGTCAAACCTGAATGTGCTCACAAAACCCGGTCCAACTACTGGGATCATAGCGCCCTTCATAAGGTGAGTTTATAAAGTAAATAAAATAAAATAAGAAACAAATTAAAATTGAAATAAGAATAACCCCAAAAAAGATTGGTTTATACAGATGACGAAAATAAAATAAGAAATAATAATGAACCAATCAAATCACAGCTTTTTTGACAAAAACTTTTGTGTTGTGTTCTCTGGTGGTTGATCATGCGTATTATCAGTTTCCAAACAAAATAAAATAAAGTAAGAAATAAAGATGAAAGTTGGCCATCTTTAGTTCTTATTCTTATTTCTTAATTTAGCTTATTTCGTGTATAAACGCTCTCATGGAAATGAGCATGTTCAACATTCTTATTTTATCTTAATTTGTTTCTTATTTTATTTTTATTTACTGTATAAACTCACCTTTATATACTCTTATCTACAAATCGATGTTAGCATTCGTTGGTATGCCCATTTTGGTGAAGATAAACGAAAAATATTAACCAAAAGCAACAAAAACTAATTGAGATATACTTCCATAAATGGTAATCATTGAGGAATACTAACTTATATATCGGTCACATGTCAGAAGCATCAAGAATGCACATAGCCTATATATACCAAATAGACTTCTTCGGCACTTCATCGTAAAACTCCAACTTAGGTAGGTATCATCTCATTCAACTATTTCTTGTGCAGCGCGCGCAGTTCGATTCAATTGAATTTTTATCCCAAGCGGACACGGCGATCTATTAGAAATAATATACCAGTTAGCGTTAGCTTGTTATGCCTTCTTGAGTGTCACCAGATAAGTCGTTTATATTAAATAGATATAAATTATATATATTCAAGTTGTCCGCTTTATCTCAATAGGCTATGTAGGTAATTTACTTACAAAAAAGGTAGTGCCCTATTGGATCGTTTGAGAGAGTCGTTTACGGTGTAGTAGATGTTCCGGATTTTAGACTATCCCATTATCTCATCAAAATTCTACAAGAAAATATCCATTTGCAAGATGTAGTTTGAAAATACTGGGAAACACGCTTTAATCGCAATATGAACTAACGAGAACATAATATTTTGTAAGGAAATATATTAATTTAATCTTTCCTCAGTTTGAGGTCAAATGATGGAAGTCTATATAAACTTATTACTCACACATTACTTCTAAACTTTCAATTTCCTGACCTATTTACACAAGGCATATTAGAAATTCAGAATGATAATTTCCTTCATTAGAAGAACCCAACTATCTATTAATTATATGAACTGAAATTTTCATGTTAAAACCACAAAATATGTACATCGTACATCGATTTCACTATTATCTAGCTAAGGAATACAGAGTATATATAGTAGATGTATTATTATTAACTACCTTGTAGGAAGCTATTGTAATGGGTATGATTTTAGAGAATTTCAATTCCCACGTCAAGTCGCTAAAGTAGAATAGATAGAATGATTTATAGGTATAAGAGAGAAATCTTGCATCAAATTCTGTAGAACTGCTATTTATTAATTCTAAAATGGACCAAAATAACCAATTTTTTTTATAAAAATCAGACGAATAAAGATCAAGATAGTCCCATCGGTAACCTTCGGGATCTAACAGAAAACTCTACAAGACTTAACTAATATATGAATGTATTGACTCGCAGCCTATTTTCTCTTATTCTTCATAACAGAGAAAGTTGAAATTTCGAGCTAATACTGAGTAAGGTGATCAAATTGCGAGAATTTTGAGGCATTATGTGACATACAAAGAGCGGTTCATTATGATCAACTCAAATATATTGTTTTCATTATTCTAAAATGAACGGTTAGAAGATATTGAAGACAATATACAAAAAATGACCGTCTTCACCCTTATCCTCGAAACTATAGAGCAAGGTTTGATGTAATACAGACCAAAGTTTACAATGAAACGTACGCGAAAATCCTATGAACGGAACCCTTTTTATGCGAGTCGCACCTGACAATTGTTTTAATGATTAATAAAATATCTAGGTACAATTTAATTTACCAGGATTAACACTAAGGGCACTTTCAACCCTGAACAAAGTTAATTTCCTGTGGGACTGTCAAAAAACGAATTACAAGTCTTATCCGATTTAAAGATTTGACTTTTGGAAGTATATATAAAAATCGATACAGATGTCGTTATTTAGATTTTCTGGACGTAATTTGTAAGGGATTCCACTGATAAAAAGTATAACAAGAATCATTATATAAAAATATATAAGTAACGGAAAATATTTTAGGACAGTGTATTACGAAATATCGAGTGGCCATTCTATAAATATATATTATTTCTAAGAATTTATATATAGAATCTATATCTAAACAGCTAAATGACAAAATAATTATACTATTGAACGCAATTTTCGACTGATGGCGCTCCCTAATGGTTTACGATTCTCAAAATGCAACAACCAACTATAATAACTATTCTACTCAGCTCATCATCTCCAATCTCGACCCACTTTCCTATAATTACGGCGTTTATGACCGTACTCACAATTTCCTGTCCTGTCGACGTCGGTGATAAAACCTCAAGGAAAAAAAGACCAACAACAATCAACGAATGCAGCACCGCAGCATTCACCTTCGACTTGGACGTTCACACAAGTAGGTACCTAGTAGTTTTGTTGGGGCCGTAAAAAGCGTGTAAGGAGGTGAACAAATTTCAGAAGGGGCCCTTTTGTACGATAGCTTTCAAATTATATAATTATATGGTTTTGAGAGGTCGTAAAAAACATAGGTACAGACAGAGTAAGACAGATAAGGTATTATAAAAGGAAATTACGACGTGGAATTTTGGTAGCTGTGGCGCTCAACGCGGACATAATTTTTATTTATATTAGATTAGTTTTGTTTAGCGTTTGAACTATTAATGAAATAGAGATGAGACCAATGTCCAAAATCTGAGAGAATATCACAAGAAATCAAAAACCTTCCACGGAAGTGTAATAGACAATGGACAAAATTCTATTGTTATAATAGGAAAAAACCCGAATTTTATACAAAAAAGGATAAGTCCAAATGAAGAAGTTTCGATAGCTCGTAGCCAGCGGAAAAGTAGGTAAATTTCACCGCTTTTAATCATTACTATTTTTTCTATCGCCTTTACGGAAAAATGTTTTAAATAAAAGTTTTACAGGCAGATCATCTCTACACTAACCGGTAAAAAAACCGGCCACCGAAAATTTATGAAAAATGCGATTGAACATATATTCCAAAGTAGAGGTCCAATTTGAATGATTATTTTTTGATTTAAAGGATAATCTATGAAGAATGCTGTAAAGTTATTCTTTTTTGCATTTATTTTGGTTATTGACCATATACGGGCTGTTGCAATTACATCGGAAAGTTTACGAAAACTTTGTAACACCCTGTACCAGTTGTAAGCAACAATAATAAAGAAATTTTGGAATAGAACTGAGGAATGATCTTTTCCTAACATTATATTTTTTGGTTTATGTCAATATCTTTATTTAGGTATAGGGAATTAACTAATAACATGTCATTCTAAACCTAAATTAATTTTTAAAATAATGCAATGGATTTATTTAAATAATTAATTGTTTGATTTAAAGGTTAACTCGTCAGTAATGCTGCTTCTATTAAATTTATGTTTTTATCATTATACAGGGTTTAACAGTTAGTAGATCTAAACAAACACTTTAAAGAATACTTTAAAGTGATTTTACCAATTTTATTAATGTTTATAAAATAAAGAAATTGTATTCAGTTTAAAAAAATCATTTAATGATGGTTCAATAACGAGTGTGTCCTCCTCGAGCTTGAATGACATTTTTCATACGTTGTGGCATTGAAATTATTAAAATTTCTATACGTATTTGAGGAATAGCTTCAAAATCTTCTTGAAGGGCTAATCTGAGCTCTTGAAGTTTTTCCGAAATGACAAGACGTTGACGAATTCGAAATTGTAATTAATCCCAAAGATGCTCGATTGGGTTCAGATCTGGGCTACAAGTAGGCCAATCTAATGTTTGAATCCGTACATCATTTAAATATTCCGTTACAATGCGAGCGACATTGCATTAACATGCATTAAGAGCATGGTAAAAAGACGACTGCTTCTTGAAGTACAACTCTAGCTACGTTTTCACTACTGAAGGGCATTTTAAACAGTCAAAATACTAAGGACAGGCTTAATTGATATAAGCTAAGTCGCATTTTATTCTGCATTTAAAGTAGACTTAGCATTGAAATAACACGTTATTATTTAATTCCCTATATCTTCTGTATAAATAGAGATATTGACAGAAACCAAAAAAGATAATGTTAAGAAAAGATCATTGCACAGTTCTATTTCAACATTTCCTTATTATTATTGCTAACAATCGGTACAGCTTGTTCCAAAGTTTTCGTAAAAATCCGATGTAATTGTAACACCCCGTATGTGGTCAATAACAAAAATAAATGCAATAAGCAATAACTCCATAGCATTCTTCATGAATTATCCTTTAAAACAAAGAAATAAACATATAAACTGGATCTCTACTTTTGAATATATGTTCAATCGCATTTTTCGTAAATTTTCGGATGCCGGTTTTTTGCCGGACAGTTTATAACAAAAACACATTTTTAATTAAATAAAATCAACGGATATTTTTGCAGATTTTTTTAAAGTTTCATTTTCGTAATATGCCATCTTGGGGATGCAGTCATGTATTCAATAAAATTCTTTGATTGAGCTTTTGAGACTGTTTATTTATTCTCTTCTTTAAGTTAGAAAGTATCTAGATTTAGTTGATAATACTGAATATTACTGAATGATCTTTATATGTTTGTAGCTATTTGAACAACGAGCACACTTAAATTAAAATTATTATTAAGGCAGATACAGGTTCGGTGTAAAAAATATTATTTAATTTAAGAATATTGCATAAATACATATACCCATACATAGACTAAATTATTTTTATTCTGGGCTTAAGCTGACAGTGAAAAGAAAAAGATATATAATATAATTTAAAATTTCTATTTAAGTGTAATCATATTCTCCCACAATACGACACACATATGTTAAACATGATTATTCTGGAAAGTGCATTGATACTTATTTACTCAAAACAGGCCGATTTCTCTCAGTAATCAACGTCTACATTCTTTTTATTTGAAACGTGGTTTCTTAGAAATGGTGAATATTAAGAAACATAATAACACTATGAATAAACGCTCATATATAAAAGGAATTAGTTTATTCTTATATTCTAAAATTATATAATGATAATTATAATAATTTTTCTCAAGATGTATCTCAAAATTAAAATATGTATAGATATTTATGCATAGTTTTGTATGTATATGTATATTTATAAATGGATTAATGTGTATGAGATATATGTACCTATATACAGATGAGGGACTGGTCTTAACGGATTTTATAGTAATAACTTTTTGAATCTTGGGTTTCCATAAACAATAGAAATATTTTGATCAACTTATTATTGAGAGAAATTTAGTTGATCAAAGAGAATTATTATCTTAAAATGATACACTTCATTATATGTTTATTTAAGAACGTATAATCTATTTATGAAAGACATAAGTGTAGTCTAGGATTTCAAAACATCTATTTCACCAAAAAATGTAGAGGTTAATTAGTGAGAGAAATCGGTCTTTTTGAGTGAATAAGTATGAATGCACTTTTCAGAATAATCATGTTTAACTTATGTGTGTCGTATTGTGAGAGAATATGATTACACTTAAATAGAAATTTTAAATTATATATCTTTTTCTTTTAACTGTCAGCCCAGAATAGAAATAATTTAGTCTATGTATGGGTATATGTATTTATGCAATATTCTTAAATTAAATATTATTTTTTTACACTGAACCTGTATCTGCCTTAATAAAAATTATAATTTAAGTGTGCTCCTTGTTCAAATAGCTACAAAAATATAAAGATCATTCAGTGATATATATATATATATATATATATATATATATATATAAAAAATAAATAGATGTTCTTGGGGATGCAGTCATATATTCAATAAAATTCTTTGACTGAAGCCGAGCTTTCGAGAATGTTTATTCTCTTCTTCAGGGCAAAAATCGTGAATTTAGAATAAATTAACCAAAAACAGGAAAGATTTCATATCCATCAATTACAAAAAATATAATTAAAGAAATCTATTAGTTCATTAATGAATGAGATATAAAATATATAAATAGGATGAAGCTCTAAATATTATATTTGTATAGTTGGATACAGCTTCCACTTATGTGGCGCTGATGAAAGCTAACAAGCTTGAAATCACGTGATCCGCTTCTAGTGGGTGGTTGTATCCGAGTAAATAAAAGCATAAAGGTGTAGAGCTTCATCCTATTTATATATTTTATATCTCATTCATTAATGAACTAATAGATTTCTTTAATTATTATACATACTTACGTTAAACGTAATTTTGCTCTCAATACCTAGGTGGGGCGAATTGTGTCCCACTGGTAGATAATGTCTCAAAGTTTTTGACTACTTCCAGTTGCTTTTGTATAGTTGGATACAGCTTCCACTTATGTGGCGCTGATGAAAGCTAACAAGCTTGAAATCACGTGATCCGCTTCTAGTGGGTGGTTGTATCCGACTAAATAAAAGCATAAAGGTGTAGAGCTTCATCCTATTTATACATATTTATACATATATATATATATATATATATATACATCTCGGTATCATTCTGGCGTCCTTTTGACATATATATATATATATATATATATATATATATATATATATATATATATATATATATATATATATATATATATGCATCTCGGTATCATTCTGGCGTCCTTTTGAAAAAACAGTAATGAAGCGTCCATGCCGTATATTTTTCACTGCGCCATCAATGTAGGCTCCGTACATTTTATAGCCTTTTGGGCGTTCAATGTATTTAATAATTTCAATATTACAAACAATAGAGCATCCATATGGTGTAGATTTATTTCATTTACAGTAAATACAGCGTCCAGCGCTATAGCCATATTGTGCAGTGGAATGGGATCATGAAATAGATTTCTAGTATTTTGCAACTACCAGCGGCTGTCTAGCATTTGTTGTTTCTCGGAATAATACTTCATCTGACTTTTTGTTCTTTAAACTTGATTATAATCACTCAATTGTCATATATTCTATAATCAAATTTTTGCAAAATGGAATTGTAGATGCTAATGATTTTAAAATGGAAACTCATTTTCATCTTTGTCTTTATTTCTGTCTCCAACATCAAATAGAAATATTTATTTCATGTAAACAATTACGCATATAAGCATTCGTCCTGGATAGTGATATAGATATCATAAAATAAAATAAAGTAAAATACGCTTCAGATGAAGACATAATAAACATTCAAGTGATAAAGTACATATAACTACATTTAAGACAAGGATTATGAACATGTTAAAAAAATTGAAAATAATAGTAATAAAAAAAGATAAAAAAGGATTACCTACTCACATACACAACATGTTCCAGATAATCATCTATGAAGTAAAAACAGTGTTGTGTTAAATATTGACGGATCTTAATTTTGAGTAATGCACAAGACCTATCGTTATCTTTGAATTGTTTTGGCAAAGCATTTTACAGTTTTATGCCCAGAAATCTATAGGAATTATGTGTCTTAAGTCTGAATAATGGAGGACAGATATAGTTTTTTTCTCTTGTATTATAAGAGTGAACATAATTGTGCTGGATTCTTTGACATAATTATGTTTTTTTTTATATGAAGCAGGCACTCCAAAATGCAGCAACGTGGTCATTGCAGAATGTTTAATTTTTTTAACAATGGCTGATAGTGATCATCATGTTTGCTGGATGTTATTATTCGAATGACTTTTTTTGCGCAATGTATATTTTGTGACTGTGATATGTGTTTCTCCAGATTATGAAGGCATACGTCATTATTATGCTATGGAACAGAGCAAAATATGCCATTATTAGATAGTCTTTATCCACATTCAGCTTCAGTTACCTGAGAGTATTTCTCTTTTTATAGATAGTAGTAGTAGTAGTATTTATTGGCCACATAACATACAAAGTACAATAGGCAGGTCAAAATTTCACAGACAAATCATTAAAGATTAAAATTAAGAATAATATAGTTACAGATAAAATGAGAATATAACAAGTTCATAATATTTAAAAGGTTAAGAAAGCAGTTGGAATTGACTACGTACAAATATAAATAATAGGCACAAAACAATCCTTAAAATTAAAACAATATAACTATAGCTAAAAAGAGAATGACAAACTCATAATACATAAATAGTTGAAAATATAGTTAAAATTGAGTGTAGGTTAAATTCAGTGCATTTGAAATTAGATACATACATATATAAATAGATAAAAAATTCAGTGCTTAAATATCAATGTTAAAAAATTCTTCTAGTGAATAAAAGCAATTGTCTAGGAGATACTTTTTTGTAGCACTTTTAAAGGTGTCATATCTGCTAATTTCCTTTAGAAAGGTTGGAAGATTATTATAAAGAGATATACAGTTGTAAAAAGTGGACTTTCTAAAAGTTGTTGTTTTATGAAGTGGTATGTCCAACATGCGACTTCTTGATGGGTAGTTATGATGACTTCCTAATACTTTGAAGTTAGAGAAGTTGCTTTTCACAAATGTTACACACTTTAAAATGTAAATAGAATGGAATGGTAAGATAGAGTGTTTTTTGAAGACAGCCCTACAAGATTCTTTGTAATCTAGATCGAATATTAATCTAATTATTCTTTTCTGAGATGTAAAGACTCTCTTATATTCAGTTGCCAACCCCCATGTAGCAATATTATTAGATATGTGGCTATATGCAAATGCATAATATAAGTTTACCAGCATATTTTTGTCTAAAATTGGTTTCATTTGAAGAATTGCATAGTATGCTTTGTTGAGCTGCTTATAAACAGCACTTATTTGGGACGAGAAGCTAAGGTCTGAGTTAAGCCATGTTCCAAGTAACTTAACGTCGTCACTAAATGTAAGGTTTTTACAGAAACTCTTTGGCACAGATTTTTTCAAATGGAAAATTATGTAGACTGTCTTATCGGCATTCAGAATAAGGCGATTTTTATGGCACCATTTTTTCATTTCATTGAGAGCTTTCTCAACATTTCTCTGCAACTCTTCAAGTGTTTCTCCACATACGGTAACTGTTGTATAATCAGCAAATATTGTTACTTGTCCTGCGGTTATATGATTGGGAATGTCATTCACAAAAAGAAGAAAGATTAATGGTCCCAAGACGGACCCTTGAGGAACACTGAGACAATTAGCGCATTCTTTGGAAAGTTGCTGATCTATCTTGGTGAAAATACTTCTTTGAGAAAGATAAGATTCAAACCACTTTAGAATGGTACCTCTTATGCCAAAACAGTTGAGTTTTCCTAATATGAAATTTATGTTTAGACAGTCAAAAGTTTTGGAAAAGTCAAACTTAAGTGAAACAACATATTTTCCTTGATCTAAGGAAGTGTAAACATAGTTCAGTAAATGGTACATGGCCGATTCCGTTGATTTGCTTTTCCTAAAACCATGCTGGGAAGGTGTTAGTAAATTAAAACGTTCTATAAAACTGATTACAATTTTGTATACGCAACGCTCAAGAATCTTCTAAAATTCAAATAAAAGAGATATTTGACGGTAATTATCTATTGTTTGTTTGTCACCTTTTTTGTGGAGAGGAAACACTAGTGAAGTTTTCTTTAAATTGGGAAATTCTCCTTCCACTAGAGATGAATTGATTAGGGTCGTTAAAGGGGTGTTAATATAGTCATGCATAATTTTTAGTAGCTTCGGTGAAATTTCATCCAATCCAGAGCATGTTTTACTTTTAAGTGATTTTATGATGCTCGATACCTCAGTTTCGGTTATATAAGGGACAAATATGCTATTTGGAGAATAGTCATATACAGTACACGCATGTGAAGAGTTTTCACCGAAAAGTTCATCTGTTTTGTTTTTACACATACTTGAGAAGTAGACTGCAAATTTATCAGCTACTTCCTTTTTATTTGTTATCAGAATTTCATCACATTTTAGATTTATTGTTTCGTTATTTTTATTATTTCTATTTAAATTTTCATTTATAATTTTCCAAGTTTCTTTGACTTTATTAGTAGCTGAACATATTATTACTACTATTACTTGTATGCTGACATTTTGCTTCAATTAGTCTTAGTCTATACTCACGTTTTTTTTGTAAATATACTTTTTTGTTTCATGACAGTTTAATACTGACATTAGCCAATGGAAGTAATGTAAATTATCTTTAATCTGTGCGAGCTCTGGCGTATACCATTTGTATTTGGAGCCTTTGAAAATTTTCGTCTTTTTTACTAGTGGGCAACTGACATCAAGGGACCATTTGATATTTGTGACAAATTCTATGTAAGCGTCATTTACATTTTGTTTCGAATAAAAAGTGTTCCAGTTAAGTCTACTTAGATAGGTGAGTAAGTTTTCTAAATTACCTGTTCTCAAATCACGGATCTCATAATTTGAATCAAATTATTTGTTTTTTGATTTGGATTGGCTGAGATTTATTAAAGAAAAAATATGTGCAAAATGATCACTTAGGTTAGGGTTAATAACATCGCAAAAGTAATACGAACTAGGTATATTTGTGATTACATAGTCAATGATGCTAGTGGATGTTATTCCATTTAGATTTGTAAAAATACGTGTACCTTGAGTTTGAAAGATTCCAGTATATCATTTAATATTCTCATCTCTTGAGTATTTTTATCAAAATGGATATTAAGATCACCAGTTAAAACTAGATAGTCAAATTTGTTTGTTACAGCGTTTAGGACTGAATGTAGGCGTTCCTCAAAAATAGGTGTAATCTTGAGGATATCTGTAAAAATACATACGAAGATTAAATAGATTCGCTAAAGAAATCACTACATTTTTATTTATCTGCGGCTGCCGAATTTTTCAGTTTATGAACAGTGTTCAATATTTCTGATTGACTTGTTGGATGGAAGTAAAAAGTCAAATGGTTTATTGGTATTTTTTGCATGAAAGAATCGAAGAGATTTACAACAAAGTTGGCAGAATTTTGTATTAAGTTGTATATGCAATCTTCAAAAGAATTGGCAAATTCCTCAGTGGATATATTGCTCTCATTCTTTAAGTTATTACTTTTACCTAAATTTGTATTTATTATTTCCCAGAATTGTATATTTCTTAATTGGGAGGTATAATAAATTAAAAACCATTAAAATCTCGATTTTAAACTGGAATTAGAAATCGATTACATAAAATTAAGTAGATAGGTAGGTAAACTATCCTAAGAAAATCTACCTAAAGGACTTTCAAGTTTCCCGTTGTACCTTTAAAGCTATAAATATCCCCACAATAGCAAAATTGTCATTTTTATTTGTCTTGAAAGAACGTTCTCTCTCAAAAAATTATTAGAGTAATCAATTTCGGAGCACAGTAGTTAATTAGCCCTACAAGCACTAAAACAAAAGTTCTCAAAAATGTTGATTTTCAAAGGTTGTCTGTTAGCTTTAGATCTAAAGCAGCCATTTTTAAAAACAATATCAGAGCAATCAATTTCAGAATACAGCAATTAATAACCATTTAATTAGCTCTACAAGCTCCGAATAAGATTTTCGCGAAAGAATTGATTTTTAAAAGCAAAGCATCCTTTTCCGAAAAACTATAAAAAAAAGAGTAAATAATTTCTGAATACAGCACTTAATTAGCACTTAATTAGCCCTAAAAGCATTATAAAAGAAGTTCGAAGAAAAAAGTAAATTTTCAAAGGTTGCTATGCCAGCTTTAGTCTAAAGCTAGCAAAGTAGCCATTTTCCAAAAAAACTATAAGAGCAATTAATTTTGGAATACAGCACTTAATTAGTAACAAATATGAATTTTTGCTGCTAATGCAGCAGTGAAACCTGAGAGAGATTTTTTTGACATTGGTCGATACATGATACTATTCTTAGGTTAGGTTATAATTTTAAGATAAAATTCCTCTATGGTCGGACAAGTGCGGCTCTATAACTTCAAGACCGAAAATGTTCATCTATCTATTCATCTAAATTTGCGAATAGATTATCTACTCTAGTTCGTCTAGATTTAGTTACCATGGTGTCAACAAAAACTTTTTCTAGCATATCATGTGATTAAAAAATTTTTTGCATTCAGTTAATTTATTGTCATTGGTTTTAAGTCTTAAAGTTATTATTGAAAGTCACCGACAGCCAGTACCTTATTATTGAAGTTTAATTTTTCTGATAATATTCTGTCCAGATAATTCTGAAAAATATTACTATCACCATCCGGTGATCTGTAGGCACAACAGAAACAAATTTTCATATTTTTAAGCTCAAACATTGCAAATTCTGCATCTATTTTCGCGCAAAGATCTTTTACAGATGTTATGGAAATCTAAATTGGTACATAGTATAAATAAGAAAAATGTCAAATATCTTGAGCGATTTTTTCTTCTATAGGTTAGTCTGGCACCAGGTTTATCCACATGATCACAAATGATTAATTTATAAGTGCTTCAAATGTATGTCAGAAGACCCTATATGGGTGGAAAAGTCGTTGAAATGAAATTCATGTGTTTTCTTGTTGCCAGATTGCCGGACGCCCAATACGCAATGGAATGAAAGTCAACGTATTCAAAATTAATATTTCAGCGCCGCGCTGCGCCAGATATATCGAACTAATTATATTCGAATATCAATCTAAAATCTCTTGGGACGTGCATGAAGCGTCCTTCCAAATTTTGTTCCATGGGTTAAGGTGGTCATCTTGACCGGAATTACACTGATGTGTAATAGAGCGTCCGTATTGAATTACCACGGACGCTCTATTAAATGCAACTTGTCAATGTAGGGACGCTCTATTGCTAAGGATATATATATATATATATATATATATATATATATATATATATATATATATATATATATATATATATATACAGGCTGATTCACGGTCGATGGTACCGTAGACGTTTAACTATTCGTAGGATCATTCTGAAAATTGTATTATGTAGATTATACCCAGGGATCTATCGACTGAAAATATTTTCAGCCTTGCGACGTTTCTACTTATATCAAAAAGTATTAACAACTTTGATTTTTTCAATGAGACACCCTATATATTATAAACTAATTAGATTCTCTATCACCTTCTGGTTATTCTTTAATAAGATTCCCATACCTATCTCTATCAGTTTCCAGTGAATTAATTAATTTTCTTTTGTTTTGTTCAAAACAGAGCTCCAATCAATAGCCCATTACTCTGAATTTTAGAATTAACAATGAAATTCCAGTAATAGCTTTAGAAAGACTTCTTTCTTAGTTATTATTGAAGATTTTCTTTTCATGTTATACAGGGTCGCTCAGATTTCTAAGAAGACACAAAAATGCGTTTTTTAAAACGGAACACCCTATATTTTATCATTTCTTCGGATAGAGAATCAAAATACCTTTGAATTGATATATCCTGTTCCTATGCCAAAATGGTCACGTTTTCAAAATATAAGCAACTATCCATTAAAGTGAATTATTTCTAGCATTTTTTTAGTAGATATTTGCTGGTTACCATGGTGATGGAAAGTTTGACAAGTAGTTATAGTGAGGAAGAATAAGTGTTTGTTGAGTGTGATCAAATTAGTGCAAAAAGATCCAGAAAGTTTAATGCAAGATACCCACAAAGTACAAAATAACAACAAAAATAAACCTATTCACAAAACAAATAAGTAATTTTATGATTCTTAGAATCTAATTCAAAATGTTGATTTACGAAACAGTACTTTGTACTGGTGTTTATACACTTTTTTCTTCAAATTTTTGCAGTTCAGATAAAATATTTTAAGGAATACCTCAAATCATGTTTGTTAAATAATATGCTAGAAATAATTCATTTTAATAGATAGTTGCTAATATTTTGAAAACCTGACCATTTAGGTATAGGAATATGATGTATTATTTCAAAGGTAATTTGAGTCTCTCTCTGAAGAAATAATAAAATATCGGGTGTTCCATTTGAAAAAACGCAATTTTGGTTCTTTATGTATCTGATGGAAAGATCAAGAGTTTTGAGCGAGCCTGTATAACATAAAAAGAAAATCTTCAATTATAACTAAGAAAGAAGTCTTTTTAAAGCTACAACTGGAATTTCATTGTTTCACAATTCAAAAATTCAGAGTAATGGGCTTCTGTTTTGAACAAAAGAAAATTAATTAATTCACTGGAAACTGTTAGAGATAGGTATGGGTATCTTATGAAAAAATAACTAGAAGGTGATAGAGCGTCTAATAAATTGATAATCTATAGGGTGTCTCATTTTAAAAACTTTAAAAAGTTGTTAATACTTTATGATATAAGTAGCAACGTCGCAAGGCTGAAAATATTTTCAGTCGATAGATCTCTAGGTATAATCTACATAATACAATTTTCAGAACGATCCTACGAATAGTTTTCTTTGAACGTCTAAGGTACCATCGTGAATTACCCTTTATATAAACCTAAAAAACAATTTTCGACTTTACTGATATATAACACCATGCCGTTGATTTTTTTAATTCAAAAGTGCGAACGATCGCAGGAGGTACATATCTATATACTATTCTTTGACAAAGGCATATTTATTAACGTAATTAGAATTACCGAATTGGTTTTTCCGCTTTTTTAAAGCTTTTCATTGGACATTTAGAAATGTGTGAAAACTAATATTTTTTTCCATAAGTGAATCACTGCCATTTTGGAAAGCAACACTTTGCTTTCTAATATCCAATCAAAAATTACATCATGATAACAACAAGGAATCAATAGGAAAATAAACCAATTAAGAAATGGTTTGAAAAAATTGCTCCCCTGATCATTTTTTGTATAATATCTGAGCTTGAAAATTCAATTATAAATTTCTTATAGAAATATGCCTCTTGCGATCATTCATACTTTCGAATTTCTTAAATTAAAATCATAGGGTTGGTGTTATATTCTAAGGGGCCATCTGGTAAATTTAATTAGAAATAGGATTCACAGATACATTTAAACGTAGTCTTACAAAGTTTTTAATTAGGTTATATAATTTTTTCATGAAATAAAAGTGCACATTAACCTAACCACAAAAAATCAAAATTAGCAGAACTAGTCTTGAATTGGTTTGGAAAAAAAAAATCTATATATTTTTTCATGGTAACTTTTTCACTTGCTACATTCAGTTGTAGTTATTCTTCATTTCTACAATGGTAGGTATTCTATTATTTGCGCAGCTCACACTGACTTCAAAGTTTAAATTTTTTGTCTGTCACTTGGAAATTAATAATACACAGATATCTTTGGGTCCATAATAACTGATGATAATTTGAAAAAAAAGGATTTATTTCCATAAACCGTTTTACCATTCACATAGTTATTGCCGCTGGTTTGTTAATTTCAACTGCTTGCAATTAACGAAAATTCCGCGAGGCACAAGTCACTATCATCCACATCTGGGGCCATACGCACTAATAAAAAAACGCCAACTACCTACGTCGATTTCTTTCTCCTTTTCGGAAATCGACAAAGTACAACATCTAGCCACAACTTGAATGTGAGATAATTGGGATGAATCCAGAATCATAAATATCGAACAGATAATATCTCAACATATTCTTTCGAGATGCTGAGATTTTGCGAAATCTCGAGATTCTTATTATCTTCCTAGTAGATCCATTTTAATAACATTCAGGATTTAAATATTCGTATTCGTATTCATGAAATAAACATTGAATTAAATTATTTAAATATTACAAATGATTTTACGATACTGACTGTTCAGTTATAAAATTACTCGTTGGGGTACTCCTTTTATTAATGGCTTTCAAGAGACTCGTAATTTTATGCTTGAAAACATAAGGATGAATAAGGCCCGCGTGAAAGGAGAATCCGTTGTAAAAATTCCATGTAAAGTAGAATAGGACAACCTAAAGATAATGTATTCAGAATACCCATGCTATGGAGCTAATAGACTGCAATGAGCCATCAGACTGGTCATTTGAAAGATAGAGATAATCGAAACTTACAACTGTTGAGGAAGCAGTGCGGCGATGAGAATCTGTTGAAATGTATAACAAGTGTTCGGTTGGGAAAAGAATTTCGAAACAATTTTTACTGTTAAGATGTCAACTGCTATTAGATAATATATAAATAGGAAAAAGTATCTCAAGGAATGGAACCGAGAATTCCTTCCAGTATAGAGGATCTGAGAGAGATGACTGTTCGAGATTAAATTCAATTTGGTAATTATTATTTGATTTATATCTCTTTGTGGAGAAAACACATACCTATTTAGTTCCACCATGACACGCGGTTTCATTTCACATGATGTTAGAAATTGCACTAAAATTACGTCTAAGGGCATTCAGAAATTCACCAGATTGAACTGTTACCCAATAAAATACTGATAATTGCGACAAACTATAAATTGTTTGTCTTATGTAACTCCGTCCCAGCGGTCATCAGATAGACAACTGAACTAAATTATAGTATTACCAATGACTATCTGTTTTATGAAAAGAGAAAAAGAACATTTCTTGCGAGATAATGAAAATATATTGAAATTTAACAATAAATGCATGCTTATTAGAGATTAGCTGAAGCGACATCGTGCGAGAAAAAGCACACGGGACAAATTGTAAAATAGGCCCATAAATTTCTGAAAAATATTTGTGGAATTTGAGAACCGGAACACGCGAATATCGGTCTTTCACGAATGCTTGTCACTTAATTCGTCAAGAAGATTGGTAATAACAAAACTCTCAATATAGTGATGGTAGGAGAAACACGCTTCGGATTGTAAAAGTAGACTATATTTTTCTTAGAAATTCCCTTCAAAATTGTTTCAGCTGGTTCGAAGATTAGCTCAGTTAAACAAACAGACAGACAATATTTTAAAAAATATATGTTTTTCTTGTTTTTTTTTGTAGAAGTTTAATTATCCTTATAAGCTCAAGAAAACGTCTCTATTTCGAAATAAAAAAGACACTTAATTTTTTTACATGTATAGATTTCAAGATAGTATATTTATTATCATTTCGACTATTCATTTGTTTGCCAGAATTAGCAGGGTCTACAGAATATAATATCAAGACCCGTCACTCGTCAAATTTTGCCGGTCTCGGTTATTCGCATTAGCCGTTTTTTCAAAGAAGCGGCTCGATGCAATGGGTCTTATTATTACCATTTAAAGCTGTTATATATAGAGTATTAGATCAATAAACTAAAAATGAGAATTAACTCTTCATCAAACCTTTCAAGCTACCATTATTTAAATATTCAACGCTATGTGCTCTAACGTGAAAATATAAGATATATTGTTGTTAAACATCATACAAGAAGATACTTATAGTATTTATTACCTCTTTCCCACATTACACAAGCGCGGATTCCATCAAGTTAATGGACGGGCAATGAGTCGAATCGCAAATTTATTGAGCACACAAACTATGTTCTTAACCATCATGCCGCGAAGTTTAACAAGTTGAAGTGTAACTGAAACTAAGTTTTATGTTCAATAAATCTATAGTCATTTATTTGAGTTGAGCGAGGTGAGTAAATCGTGCGAAAGCAAGTCATTTGCAAACCTCAAAGAAACTTATCGACCGGATCTAACTATTTTATTGTTTGAAAGCTCCATTATATCTACTGGACTAGAATGTTGAGTCAACTATTAAAAGTAATTTTCACTAATACCCAGTTATACTTTAAATTGATTTTTTCTTATCAAAATATAAAGAATATCTGGCTTAATGGAATATTGGTAATACATAATATAAGTACCCCCTGTCAGCTGTTCTAGGAGTATAAAACGCCACGGTGAGAGATATACTGGCTGGGTGGTACCGCTATGTGTAAAATGGGATTATTAGAATTATGGGCTATTTAGACAGTACACAAAGAGAAGTGTTTCACCTGAATCTAGCACAAAATCAATCATATACTTAGGCGCTTATTAGGAGCTTCAAGATGGCACAAAATTGGGTATTAATTGAATGAAATGTCCGCAACAGTATATTTGCGAAAGTAAAAATATCCAGAGAACAGAACAGAACTTAGATCGTGTTAATTAGGTACCTAACAGTTGACTTAGGTGATAAAACGCTGCCAAATATAGGTATTTAATATTTGGTATTGTAATACTAGCTTCACAGAAATGTTGTCTTAGCACCTAAAGTTTTTCGCCTCTAATTATAGTACTTGGAGTATTATGTTCTGGTTTCCCGAAAATTTTGATTTAGCCAATATGTATCTGGTTTTAGATCATTAATTGTCAGCACACAGCAAGCTTATCATCAACTTCAATTAATATAGAAGCAAATGGTTTTCTTACTTAGCATTTGGCTTATTATGTTTCTTAATAATATTGTGGTTAGCATCATGTGAAGCTAATACAACAATTTTTGTATAGCCATTATGCTTGTTGTTTTTTTCCACCTAATTTTTTAAATTGACAACTAATTACCACCTAAATAGCCCGTAATTTTGGTACAAACGAATATCAAATTCCACACTCGGTGGAGCTACTTCAGCTGAGAAATTGTTTTTAGTTTTTAGCAATGAGCTTTCGTAAAGAGCTTCAGTAATGATGCTTTTTGAGAATAAACTATAGGGTTTTATGGAAGGTTTTGTTTCGAAATCATATGTTACGATAAAATACATGAGAATATTAGATATGGTATTGAGTGTAAGAATTCAATTGGGTATTTGAGATTTAAAGAGTTTCTGATATTTTGTCATGTCAAGCAGACTTAAAAATTGGTTCTGGAATGAATATCAGCAACTTGAGTTGTGTTTTGACTTCATAGTCAAGTGCTAGAGAATTAAAAAAATCGTTTAGAAAAGTCGTTCGAATGATTATTGCTTCATGAAACTTTGTCCCGAAAGAAACGCATGGTTATCTTTTAATAACAATCATGTCTGAAATCAAGCTTAAGAATCCGTGTTTTGGTAAAAAATTCTATACTCAGTTTATTTTATGATGTAACCTGAGGCAAATGGTTTAAGGACAATAGTTCAATTCAATAGTAAATCAATTTTATTTGTTGAACTTTACATTATTTCACTAAAAATGATTTTGGCAGTTAAAGTAAATATGTTGATTTGAATAATTTATCAATAAATCCATTGTAATTCGTTCTAGAGGTATATGTTTGCTATAGGTAGTACATATTTCAACAAGAATCAATAAGACATAAAAATATATAAGAAATGTAAGAGTCATGGGATATTGGCCTATAACACTGATGATTTATTGGTTTGAATAAGTACATACCCGTATATAATATGGGTAAATGTTATAATTAAGACTTATTTTCTTCGAACCGTAAAGACGACCAACGAATTTCAAAATTTATAATTTAACTGACACGTAATATATCTTCTTGAGAGGTAGGGTGTTTATAGCAATCCAAGGAGTGTATGGGTAAAACAGAGTCTTACTACTCTGAGGCACTGAAGTCAACCTTCAAACATTGATTTAACACCATGTCTTAACCAGACATCTTCTGAGCCACGATGTAATTAACGTGAACCATAAAGGATAAAAGCAGAAGGCGCCAGGCGGGCTCCCATAACTTATTCAAGAGACCACGGGGACACACGCATGTGGCAGCTAACATGATCTTTTGTGACTTGTTGACGGAATTAAATTTAATAGCGGCTAGCGTGACCGGACCCCATCGAATCGACTACGTCTGCATAGGGTAGATATAGCAACTAGAAAGTGGAAATAAGCCGAGAGGGGAAGACGATAACGCACGATAGCAATTCACTTCTAATTCATTAATTATTATTGTGAGAATAGCGATTGATAGAATATTCACGTCGATTCATTGAATAGCTATAATCATTCTGATAGCTTAAAATGTTCTCTTCGAATTATTGATGATAGTAAAGTTCGTAGAAAATGGGTAGACATTTTACCAAGTAATGAAATATTTTGAAAGTGCTTTTCCTGTCGAATTATTTTTATGATGAGATCCAACTTCATCCAACCATTCAATAATAATTTTTATCTACAAAAATGTCGTCCAGAATTTGAAAGAGGAGGCTTGAGAAATGGTCCCATATTCATAAAAACGCAAATCCGTAATCTCCTTCCCTCCGAAAACCGCCCCCAAAGGGAGTGGAGGGGGTTAATTTTCTCGAAAATCGAAAATCTGAGCTGGTATAATTAATGATAGGACAATATCCGGAAACGTTTAAATGGATTATTTTTTCAAAAGAGTTACGGTTTTCAAGATAGAGGCATGTTAAATTCTCAAATATATGTATTTTTGCTACGTCTAGAGGGCGATTTCTTTTGAAAATTGAAAATCTGTTGATACCTACTACATGAAAGATATAATTATTTGTAGCAACATTTATACAGAACATTTTTTCTTTGGAGTTATGGTTTTCTACTTAAATCGGTGTTTCATTGGTATTAGTGAACATTCAACGATTTTCATGACTAACGTTACACTCAAAAGTGCGAAATAAATATTTTTCACAAAAAATTGGACCGACGTCATTAGTTGGTGCACTGAAAAGTATAAAACAATATTAATTCTATTGGTGCTGGTACTTGTGAAGTTGGTGCCAAAAGTTATCAATCTAGCTGGAACTGCACAACTTCAAAAGCACAGTATAATTATACCCAGTAGGCCAACTCAACGGCGGCCGCCTTAGATGATAGTTTCGGAGCATCATTTTTTGCGGTCGTTTGTTTGTCAAAGGCCACTGCGATTTCTTCAAAGGACACCACGATTTCGTGTCTCCCGTTTAAGATACGGGAGACACGGCGGCAAAAGCGGATCACATCAAGGAATGGCTTGAGTTGGACTACTGTGTTAATCTATACTGTGTTCAAAAGTAACAGCACCAATAAAATTAATATTATTTTATACTTTTCAGTGCACCAACTAATAACGTCGGTCCAATTTTTTGTAAGAAATATTTTATCTGTAATATTTCCATTCGTAATTTTGAAATTCATTGTTTGTTATTCTTGATGATTGAACATAAAAATAAGAGTATATACCCGTAAAGATCGATGTTCTACCTCTTGGTCGGTGGTAAAGGAGTAGCTGGGTTTTATAGGCGAACGACTGCTTCTACGATCATTTTATCGTAGAATGAAGTTTTTTTGCAGTCTTATCAACCGTGTCTCATCTTGCCTTTGATCCAAAAACATAAGGGGTGAGATTGTAGCGATGGTGTCAAGAATGTGTCCAAAGACGTGCTAAAAGGCGGAAAATATAATTTTGCTTATTGAGACAGCTTTTACTTAAGGGTGTAATTTCTGCCTGACCTAAAGCAGCAGTCACTACCACGTTTCTTCGTGACTCTCAAGTTACCAGTCTTCTCTTATCAGCTAGATTTCTTGATCTTTCATCCATTAAACATGTATGGGCATGATAGGTAAAAGATTGGGTCAACATAAAGGCTAAATAATGGATTTGCATTACTTAAGACATGATGTTAGATTCTTAGGACTCCAATCTACAAAAAAGTTATTTGAAGCAAGCGTCTGAATGTTGAGGAATGTAATAACTCAAAAGGGGCTCCGACTCATTGTTTTAAAACTTTAATCATTGTAACAACACAAGTCCTTTTATTTATCAAAAATGTAATGAATTATTTTGAATTTTTACTGTTGCATTTTCAATGTCACCCTATATTGCTATAACCATAAAATCCCTGCGTTAAAAAAGCAGATAAAAGCACTTTTTGTGTATGAAGTTGCATTCCATTAACTATGAAAAAATAATGATACATAATGTATATATTCTATTATCAATAACAGAAAGTTGTTTCAACAAATCAACAAGACATGATAATATAACAATTTCGACATTGAAGAAAGACTACCTACTAGCTACTAGCAGAACGTTTCCACCCAGTTTCTTATTTAACAAACGAATTTGTATGTATTCGCATCCCTTCCATGTAATAGACTGCTACTCTTTATATATAGAATAGCTATGGAAATCGAATATTGAGATGAATAGCTTTCTGGCTTCCGTAAACAAGCAGTTTCGCTAGGGTGGAAAAGTAATAAGAAGAGAACGAGAAAGGTAAAGAGGAGTTCGAACAACTTGGCTATATAATTCACAAGCTATCAAAGGGTCGTGATGTTTTCCAACAGGAAACATATATTTTTTTCTGGATACGCTTTAAAAAACGGTATATTTTAGTGTTTCGCAGGAATCAGAAAGAACACATTGTGAATGAAATGAAAAGTAAACAGTATAGAAATGCACGAGCAGAATGCGTTTTTAGAGTAGCCGTAATCTTTGATTGTCCCATGTTGTAATATTAGGATAAAAAGAACTTATTCCAAGAATAAAATCAGTAAGCTTGGGCTTACTTTTCAGATCTAACAGCAAAAAGTACCTATATTTATATTAAAAACTTTGACAAAGAGTAAATTTTCCATTATGGGCAGATTCTCTACTTAGTGATTCTAGTAAATTTTCTTGATTGTTAACATAAGATGCAAATGAGTTCCATGTTGAATATTCGTGTTGGTCCATATAACCTGTAATTAACGATGAAAGATATTCAAGATCGAATCAGCTCCTGGTTATGTTTCTACTTTTTTCAGTACTATATGGAGCTCTGTAATAAAACAACAAGCATCCTTTCGCCACTACTACTACATGACTGGGGCTAATGAATCTGATGGGGTATTCAATAAAAAATCATCAATAACAATGTCTGACTCATTAATTCCACTTACCGACCATTCGGTAAAATAAAGACCGGTCTGATTTGCATAACGAGGTTTAATATTTAGCGGTTCTTATTTTTAGTATTGCGCTCAGACATCTGTGCTTGGCGACTGATCAAATTGCTAATTACAAAATTTGTATGGGAGCTTAGCAATGCATCATATTACCTTATTGGGACACTGCAAAAAAGTTGACTTTATTAGTGAATGTGGGTATTTGAGCTATTGAATGCCTGATTGTTGATTTAAGGCACTCTTCTTTAAACGATAGTTATTCAATTCAATTTCGTTCTAGATATTCGGAATCCAAAGGTTCTCCATATCAGAGTAATAAGTCTGAAGGTAAGTGTTCCTTGAAAATAAGCAAGCTGATTCTATTTTAATATAATCTATTTTGCAAAAAATGGTTTTGCAATGATATTTTTAGTAATCGAACTGTATCTACTCGCCAGAAGACTGAGAATTACAAGGTTGCTTCACAACTATAGGAAGATGATGATACTTTAATAGTTATTTGTATCCTTCGAATTGTAGTAACGTTCTCGAGATTCAGGAAGATTATGGGTACAACGTACCTATATGTATGTATTGGAGTTGATCCGGGAATAAGAAAATAGAGACATTTCTCTCTTATATATTGACAATGAGTACTCAATATGCTATTATATTTACATTATTTTCAACGTTGTAATATCCTAATTGCCTTAGTACTACTATATTTCATTATAGCTACTTACTTATATACACAAGTAACAGGTACCTTATTTTGTCCCATGACGTTACCTTTATAAGTGTTGTAAACTTGGCTCAAAGGGATAAGTTCGTTTTGTAATTTCACTGGCCCAAAATACGCATTTTGGTTTGGTGGACTAGTACCAACAGAGAAAGGAACAACAACTAACAACATTTTGTGCTGGTCTTATATTGGAAAATTCAAATACTATATAAACAATAATTCTCAGAGTTTGATCAACAAGCTCATCTACAGTATGCTGGTTAAGCAAGTGGTTCGACGGGTCCAGCAAAATATAAATAAGACTCAGATTCGAGTCAATCACTGATAGTCGAGGTTACTTACATACAATATCAAGAGATGGTTTAGGATGTAATCCTTCCCAACACTTAGGTGCTTGTATTATTAAAAATAATAATAGAAGTTTCGCAGAATTTAAGACTGTTTTTTTTGTAATTTGAATAAATCTTTCTTTAAAAAATAAGTTGTATGTGACATATTCACCCCTAGCAGAAGCGTGACTATTATACAGATATATGTAGAATTCCAGTAATCTTCAATCTATATTTTTCTACAGTAATTATTACTATTGTTACTCACACAAAATTTTAATATATATTTCTTTCTTTCCATATCCCAACTTTAGTATAGTATAGAAGTTGTACTCTGTCTGCACTTTAAGACCCATTTAATGATATCTAGTTGTGTCACTATCTACCGTCTACCATAAGCCAGCATCTTTAGAAAAGCAATTAAACCATTTAAAAGAACATATAAGATATTTATCAAAGGTCATTTAGTTCCCTTAATTGGTAAGAATTGGATGTTATTTTATTATTGTAGATATTTTAACACCTCATATAATGGATAAAAAAACTCAGTCCATTCGATTCTACATTTTGGATTAAATGAGGACAATCAATCATAATATGAAATACAAATAAGCACAACTACTAAGGTAATGATCATAAGAAATGAAAATGTCTAGATAGAAACATTCTGATTTGACTTTCCATAAAACATCTTCAATAAAACTTGAGGCAGGAGAAAATATTTCCGTTTGTTTCCATAATAACTATTTTGCCGATCTATTACTATGGCGATTTCATGGAAGCTTCTTAATGCACGGCATAAGATTTATGTTCTTCTTGTGAAAGGTTGACGTAGAGACGAACAAGAAATTCTTTATGAATGCATATTGGTAAATGAACATGGTATACCATCGCCAAAACAATTATCACAACCGTTTTCCCGTAAACTGTTTGACTGCGCCAATTAACAAACAATACAGAAATTAATAAAAAGCCACACAAATTCGGGAAAATGTCGCTGCAACGACGTTGCGCGCCAACATTACATTTTACAATCAAACTTGATCGTGTTTCACTGTTTTGAAAATTAATGTTGGTATTTCGAATGCCAATAATTGAAAGCAATAAAGTTAACAGACGAATCCATTTCTGTAAATATGATTGCCGTTTGAATCGAAATTTATATTTTCTAGTTGGAATTGTCATATCGTTCAGCCTGAGCTTCAATTTAAATTTAATAATCGTTTCTCAAGCTTGGGCAACGAGCGTTTATCATATCTCAATTTTTTTTCTAATTACAACACATTTATCAGTATTTTTTTTATTTCTCTTAAAACATTACTTTTAAAATTCCTGGTCACTTTGTGTTACCATAAAAACACACTCGAAGCTGTATCTTTCTATGAATTTTCATTTTAAGTATATTCGGTTAGGTGGTTCTAAAAGAGAATAAACTCATTCGGTGCAATGAACAAAAGTGTTTCTTCAATAACGATAAGATTTTTTTTATTTGGTAGAAACTCTTGATATACTTTGTTTAATGTGTACAGATCAGCGAATCCTACTCAACTCTCAAGTATAATGCTCTCAAAACAAAGATTGGTTATGCGGCAAATGCCTTATCTTCCCCTCTGGTGGATACCAGAGAGTATAGATAGAAAGAATGAGAAGCAACCATAAGCGGCTAATAAACGTCAGATATCTCATGGTATTACCTCAAACGCATTAGATGTTCGGTTTGGGAAAATAACGTTGCGAGAAAAAAACGTTAATTCGTGCATTACGGAAGATTAATGCAGTACCAGACCACCCTGGTAGATGACAATCTCTGTTCGTGAAAGATTGCTAGGAATCCAGAAAAAACACTATTTGAGGAGCGACCTAGGCCGTAATCTGCTCATAAAAAAGACATTAGCGTACCGAGAATATAGCAGTGACAAGTTGAGGTATTTAACTTCTGCATCTTTTCCAGAGTATACATAATATATATATATATATATATATATATATATATATATATACAGATGCACTTATAAACCTATTAAATAGATGTATTAATCAGGCTAGAAATAAAAATAATAGAAAGATAAAAATTAGAACCCCATGGATTACAAAAGCTATTCTTGTCTCTAGTACTAAGAAAGAAGAATTATTCAAGTTATGGAAAAGTAATCCAAATAATATATGTAACAAAATTTTATATAAAAATTATGTTAAAATTTTTGATAGAGTTGTAAAAATGGCCAAATTTATGTATGAACGTAGGCAATTTGAAGCTAACAAAAACAACCCTAAGCGACTTTGGGAGATCATTGATCTCAAGCTCGGAAGAAAAAATAACAAAAACGAAGATATTAAGTATATAATAGATGACTATAGGAAAGTTAAAATCTCTGATCCGATTGAAATCTGTAACCACCTGAACCTTTATTTCAGTAATATAGGTCTTAGACTCAATGAAAAAATACAAAAACCAAATGATTCTAAAATAACTCTACCACCTATGAATCCAAAATCTATATTCATATTCCCAACAGATAATTATGAAATCGCTACTATTATAAAGCAGTTAAAATTAAAGAGTAGTGGAGTTGATAACATTAATACAAAAGTTCTTAAGAAACTGTCTTGTTATATTGTTGAACCCCTTAAATATTTGATAAACCTACGTATTACAAAGCATATTTGGCCTGACGCTCTTAAAAAAGCAGAAATAATACCAATATTTAAATCAAAAGATAAAAGCTCACCATCTAACTATAGGCTCTGATCTCAAATTTAGCAAAAATACTTGAAAAGGTAATCCACAAAAGACTTATGACTTTCGTAAATAGTTGCAATATACTATCCAATAAGCAATATGGTTTTCTTAAGAACTTAGGTACCAAGGACGCGCTTACTTTCTTAACCAACACGTTGTATAACAATATGGATAAGAGCCTACCGATTGCCATTACATTTCTTGATATTATGAAAGCATTTGATACCGTAGACCATCCAATTTTGCTTGATAAACTATCAAACTATGGTATCAGGGGCAATGCCCATAAGCTCTTCTCTAGCTATCTATCAAACAGACTACAGAGAGTTAAGGTTAATGGATGCTACAGTGAATACAGAGAAGTAAATACTGGTGTACCTCAGGGAACTGTCCTGGGTCCACTATTATTTACATTATACATCAATGATCTACTGAAAGATATGCCTGAGGGTTCAATCGTCTCTTTTGCTGATGACACTACTGTTATTTCATCAGACAAAACGGGGCAAATGGTTGAAAACAAAATGAACATCTATCTAAATCAAATAAGTAAATGGCTTATCCATAATAAATTGTCTCTTAACATTGAAAAAAAAAATCCCGATGGCCTGTAGTCAGCGGAAAGGTAAATTTTTCAAAATTCATTGAATTGAAATTTGAACAACCTTTTCATTGGTATACCTACATGTTATTACACAAAATTTACGTATGTGTCATAGCCTTGCGGTTAGAGGTTTTTGTTTTGGCTGTGGAATATAAAGCAGACAGGGTTCGAGTCCACTTCAAGGCAGATTTTTTTTTCCGCCTATTTCTTTTCAATAAATAAACTATATATTTTCTTAATCAGGGTCTACATTAACATCTCCAGAAAATGTACAATTACATCAAATTTATATTGAGTGTTCATGTTTTATCAATATTTGTTATTTTTCTTTATTAATTTTTATTTTTTTATCTGTGCATTTTATGAAAAATTGCTTTGAACAAAAGTTGTAGGTACTGATTATATCTATAACCTAAAATTATTTCTGATGATATTTACACTACGGCTCTTTTTTGATATTTTTTTTAAATGTTTGAATGGTCACCATTTTGAAACTACTTTCCCGATATTGCCCAATAACGAAATATATATATATATATATATATATATATATATATATATATATATATATATAACTTTTGAACCAAATGTTTTTTTGGACTAACTCATAGGCATACAACAACATGCCGTTGAAATTTTTTCGAAATTCAAAAGTGTGAACGATCGCAATAGGTACATTTCTATAAGAAATTTACCTAACAGTATTTATTACATTTGGGAACTATTCCAATAGTGTACCAGAAAACATTAACGTCAAGATCAATAATTACTCCGTGAAAAGACTTGATACTTGTAAATACCTAGGCATAATGTTTGATTATAGATTGAGTTGGAATAAGCATATTGACTATATATTAGGAAAAACCAAGTATCTAGTATTTATTCTCACTAAACTAGCAAGGATAATGCCGTTTGAAACATTGAAAATTCTATATTATTCTCTTTTCCATAGCATAATTAATTATGGAATCGTTGCATGGGGAGGAGCTTATTCAAATAATTTGATATTACTTGAAAGAAAGCAAAATAGAATCCTTAAAATTATCAATAGAAACCTATTAAATGCTCACATTATTCCTTGCAATCTTGACCAAATGTTTTTGCTGGAATCTTTATTACAACACTATGAAGAGTTAAAAACCAAGTTTATAATATCCAAAAATTTGCAACTGCCAGAAAGAAATAAAACTGTAAGCAGTAAAAGTAGTTATGTAAGATCAATTATTACCTTCAATCGTTTACCAAACACTCTCAAGACTTTAAATAATGAATACACAAGAAAAAAAAATTAAAAGAATGGATTTTGTCTAATACTTAGTACATTAAAAATTTACCAAAATTCTATGAGAACATAGAAAGCGAAAAAGTAAAGAGAATAATAATCTTTATGTTCTGTTATTTTTGATTGATTTTATAAAATAAAATTCATATAAATAATAAACAGTTGGCACTTGGAAAAAATAGTTAAGCAGTAGTATTAATACTTATGTTATATTAGTTTTAGTTTTAGTTTCAAGTAAATAATTATCTTTATGTTCTGTTATTTTTGATTGAGTTTATAAAATAAAATTCATATAAATAACAGACAGTTGGCACTTGGGAAAAATAGTTAAGCAAGAGTATCAATACTTATGTTATATTAGTTTTAGTTTAAGTTTATATAGGAACCTAGTTATATATTTTCTCACCAGTCCTACGCACAGGTATTAGTCTACCTCTGTAGGTATATATATATATATATATATATATATATATATATATATATATATATATATATATATATATATAGGGTGTATCATTAATAATGGGAAATAATTTAACTGGAGAATCTTTGGTCCAAAATAATAAGATTTAACCCAATTCACTTAGATAAAATGTGTCTCCTGACTGAGTTACAGGGTGTTTTATTTAATTATTTCAAAACTATTTTTCCCCATTACTTTTAAACCGTTTGACCAATCTTTATCATGTTTGGTAGGAAGTGTAGACACTGCAAACCTTAATGAATTATGCTAAAAACACGTTTCTAGCTACTACCAGAGGCGTACGACAGGGGTAAATAAAAGGTTAACCCTTCTTAAATTCTACGCCACTGGCGGAATTTCCATTTTGGTACAATTTTTCTATTCTCCAATACTTTCTGTGTAAATAACGTACTCTTCCTTCGTAGCGATAAAGTCATTATTTTTCGAGATATTTAATGTTGAAAATAACGATGCATAATTCTAATGTGTATTTATAATGACGGTGTTTTTGAGGCATAGGCTTACATTTATTACGAAAATGAAACTTTACCTTTGATTTTATAGGCTAAATAAGAAGACAATTTTACTAATACCTATGTAATTATCAAAAAGTCTTTTTCACATTTTTGCTACAATAAATAATACCAAAATTTAGAAATACTTAACAAATGTTCAATGTGAACCCCATTTACCTCAATAAGTTTATCTACTCTTTCATTAAACGATCTTCTAATTTTAAAAAATATGTTTGGTTGATTAGCAATAAAAATTAGCTGAATTCACAATTTGGTGCCATAGGTCTTGACGATTATTTATGTCTTGTGTGTATACTAATGTTTTCATATGCCCCCAGAAATAGAAATCTAAGGAATTTCCTTCAGGAGTTCTAGGCGGCCACGGGTATTCACTACCTCTGCCAATCCAATGATGAGGAAATTTCTGATCTAGATAGTTCCGTACACATGTCTCTTCTTCGGTCAAGTGGCAATCCCTCTAGATCGACGAAAAGTCTAGTTTGTAAAAACTCCAAATATGAGTTACCATTCAAATTTGCTGGTAATTCATTAGGACCCAACAAGCTATCTCCAAATATACCGCACCATACATTAATCTTAAATTCATATTGGAAATGTGATTGTCCAACTATTATGGCTATTTCTCCAATTGAAAACTCCTCGACGTGTAAAAGTGGCCTCGTCATTAAAAATAATGTTTTTAAGAAAATCAGGATTTTAATTTTTCCTGTTTAACATCCACTGAGCAAAATTTAATCTTAAAGGATAATCTGTATCTAATAAGTTTTGTACAGGTGTAAAGTGGTAAGGTCTCAGTTTTTCTTTTTTCAGTAAGCGAAAAACTGAAGAATGACTTACTCCTGTCATTGCTGCTATACGCCGAGTGCCGGGATTATCAGCAATTCGCACTAAAATGTCATCTTCCTCGTCAACAGTTAAATTTTTAGGTCGTCCCACATCGCTTTTGGGCTTGAATTGTCCAGTATCTCCTAATCTATTAAAAATATTACTGAAGGTTTTGCGACCAGGTTGAACTCTGTTTGGATACATTTCCCTATATCCTCGAGCAGCAGCAAGACACGATTAGTAAAATTGTTATGGCAGGGCATTTTTACTTGATGAGCTTTTTAAATTTTTTAACAATCAAAATTTTCTTGACATTGAAAATCAACAACTAACAACAATGACAGCCGCCTGCTACTAACGATTAATTCAGATCGGATGCAACTTCACAAAACCTGAACTTATTTTGAATATGTCATACACACTTCTAAAGATATTACCTGTTCTATCTAAATTATAAACAGAAATGATTCAAGTGCCATTTATTTCATTGCGATATTGTAAATAAAAAATCATTTTAGTTGTTAAGTATTTTGAAATTTTGTTCATATTATTTATTGTAGAAAAAATGTGAAAAATACTTTTTGATAATTACATATAAGTGAAATTGTGTGTTAGTCTTCTTATTTAACCTTAAAATCAACTGTAAAGTTTCATTTGCCTAATAAATGCAAACCTGTGACCCAAAAACACCGCCACGATAGATACACATTAAAATTGTGCAGCGTTATGTTCAATTTTAAATATCTCGAAAAATAATGAGTTTATCGCTACGAAGGAAGAGTACGTTATTTACACAGAAAGTATTGAAGAATAGAAAAATTGTACCAAAATGGAAATACCGCCAGTGGCGTAGAATTTAAGAAGGGTCAACCTTTCACTTACCCCTGTCGTACGCCTCTGGTAGTAGTTAGAAACGTGTTTTTAGCATAATTTAGTAAGGTTTGCAGTGTCTACACTTCCTACCAAACATGATAAAGATTGGTCAAACGGTTTAAAAGTAATGGGGAAAAATCATTTTGAAATAATTAAATAAAACACCCTGTAACTCAGACAGGAGACACATTTTATCTAAGTGAATTGGGTTAAATCTTAATATTTTGGACCAAAGATTCTCCAGTTAAATTATTTCCCATTATTAATGATACACCCTGAATATATATATATATATATAGGAATATTAAAGGCTTGGTGAATTTATCACAAACAACACATAATAAATACAATATACAAATTTGCTACAATCAAGGTTAAAATGAGTTTATGAGTTCAATATAAGAAACATAAACATTGAACATCCCTTTGACCTTTACCTGTTATGATTATTTAGTTTCGACAAACGATTTGTTTATGAAGAATTTCACGAAAGTGTCCCATTGTCATACCTAAGTGCTTCATCTAAACCAACTGTAAAATAATAACCTATGAAAAAATTTAGATAGACAATAAGCCCATAGAAATAAGAAACTCATGACAATATTAAAGTGGCTGGAACCACCAATGGCAAAAGATACTTTGATGAGTGCTTCGAAGAATATTCAACCCCATGATATTTAAAAAAAAACACCTAGCTATCACCATAAATAGAATTCGTGCCAACCATTGCAACTCATGGGTGCATAACTTGCAAGGATTGGATACATGAGTGAGTCTAACTGTTCGTGCAGTGAAAACCGTCAAGACATACTTAGATCACATTGTTTGGCAGTAAAGTGACTACTACTAATTTTTTATTGTAACCTCTTGTCAGCCAAAATAAAACTCACATCCAGTTTTTAGAAAGGCTTATTGAAAGAGGAAATTAGAAACACAATCAAAAATAAGTATTTTCAGATTATGTATCTCTTATAATTAAGTGATAATAGCTAATGACGAATCAGAGGTACCCAACTCTGTTAGGAGAACTGAATGAGAAATAAATCTTTGTATAGGAAACAACAGCAATGAAAACAGCTTGATCTTATAATTTGGCAATAAGACACAATTTACAATATATCTATGATACTACTGTAGAGTATGTTTTAACAGTATTAACATGCCCTCCAAAAATAAATTCCACGTATCGAACAGGACAGGACAAGAATGAAACAATTTTACAAGTGTGAGCATAATATATTTTAATAAAACTGGTAAAACTGGCATAAAATTCCTAAAATGAACTAGGCTGTTATATGCTCCTATAGATTCTGAGACATACTGGTATGGAGGGTAGTGAAATAGCAGACGTACTTGCAAAAACAGGCTGAATCATATTTCTGAGGCCTGAACCCTTTTGTGGAATAAGTAATAATTCAATAATTAATGAACTTGTGAAAGAAATATATAACAGAATATCCTAATACTGGTACTGGATAGAATCACAAGGAATGAGGCAGGCCAAGGGAAATTATAACAAGAAAAGATCGAAGGACTGCAACAGTAAGATAAAAAATAAGCTAATACTAACGGGAATTCCAAGAAGACACTGCTGGTTGACAGGGCACCTTAAGAAACTCAGGTTAGTAGAGGACGCTAGAATGCAAGATATTGAAGGAATTTAAAGGAAATAGGCCGAGATGTGAGATGCAACATTGTTTGTCGAAACCTATATGCTGCCTGCCTAAAATAACGTTGCGCTTTTTAGATTGGCATTCGCTTTTGAAAAACAAATTGCTCAATGTGAATACCTGAGCACACTTGATCGGGTCGCTCTTTTCCCGGCGCCGCTCCGGTTAAGATGATTAATGGCACGACCCTCACATGAAATGCCAGAAAGTCTCGGCTATTTCTGAGCTCCTTCTGTTTACTCAATCTGCTCATGTTGTTGAGGGTATCTGATATCAGGAGCTCGTTGAAACGACTCCCAACTGGGCTTCTCGTGTCCAGAACTCCCTTTACCTAGCTAGGAATAAATGAACTATCCGCAGAGGTCAATGAGAACAATGTGGTATTGCCTAGTTCCCCAAGATCAAATTTGAAGAGGTTTTATGGAGTTGATCAGAGAGTTTTTTATTGAAAAATCAGTGCCCATATTGATAATGGTCGATAATCCCATTTCTACTACATAGGTAACTAAACAATATCGAAATTAAAGATTCTATAATATTCTTGTGGTTTTAGAACCGTTCCAACGATAATTTGATTGAATATTCCATCACACAAACTATATCCTATATATTACGCACCTATCATTGTAACTACTTCCGATGATGTACTAGATTGACAACGTCATCAGTCATTCTCCATTTGCATGCATCAAAAGCAATTCCTGGTATGTAATAATGGTTTTTTATCTTTGTATTGCGTGTATCCAAAAGTCATAATGACTACTTGCAATTAAGAGAGCAATAGTACAGTGTGCTTGCTTTCCCATTATAACCCGATGTCATAACGACATCGCGGCTGATGAAGATTTGTGCACCGAGAATCGAGATCGAGAGTGCCACGACACGTGTTGCGACACACGACTCGCGCCTCAAACGGGAGGAGCATGTGTGTATGCACATCCCTGGAAATGCCATTAGAGTGAGCATACGCGTATAATAACCGTGATAACTCAATATATAACGAGATACAGAGACGACCAAGCATGCTGCTTTCTCCTCATCTTATTCTGTGCGTCCATTATTCGATGGGAGGAGATTAACTAAATTAAAAATTGAGCGTGTCGACTCTATAATACATATAGAGTGGTGGATGGTTATCCAATGGATCGACGAACTCGATAACAATGTTACAACACTAGGAAGATGATGTAGCTATAATGTTGGGTTTGTAGGGGAAAGTGGAAGCTCCAGACATTTGAGATTACTACCAAAAGAGAACAGAAATATAGGTTAGTTAAGTAAGATGAAGATTTGAATGTGCCCCTATATAGCCCAAAGGCGTTGGTTTGAAATGGAAAAAGTTTGCAAATGTGAGGATTCATGAGAAAATATGGCCACGAGAATTACATTGAATTTTTTTCAGCGTTTCTAGAAAAACAATAAGGTCATAATATTTTTTCGCAAGACAAACCGTTTAGCTGAAATATAAAAAAAGTACGAGCACAACTGATACGCCGAGAGTCCGCACATTTATATTTCAGTGAAGTAGTGAAACAAGTAAGCCTCAAGTATAGGTATGTTTTATTTTTACCATATATTTATTATATTTTCTCACATTATCATTATGATTATTCTTTTAGATTGATTGAAAAAAGTGAGAACCGTTATTTCGGAATATGTAGTATATCATTCAATTTATAAAGCTTTAAAATCTTTAGTACAATGCTTTATGTGATTCCGCTATCTTCGTGGTTTTTTTCAACTGCCTTTATTAGATCATTTCATTTTGCTGCAACCATCAACCATCAAACTATACCACACCAAATTTTGTCATAGTTTTACTTCTTGTCTATTTTCGGAAATTAGGGGGGAAATGGGAGTCATTAAGGGATATTTTTTCACGTTTTAATTACAAAACACCAACAAGAAAAAAATTTATATGATATGATAATTGGAGCATCATTTTTATTCATGCATTTTTCAATGGATTTGTTGATCACGGGTTTTTTAGACAAGTTCAATCCGAATTCTTATAATCGTTATTGACCTACGGTCTTCCGAAGCTATTTCAAACAAGGTGCACATTTTGTGTCAAAGGCTTGGGTAAAAAAAATATGCTGAACTAAAAAAAAACGATGAAGACAGTAAATGTAAGAAAATAAAAGATTGCCATTACATTGTAAAAACATGTTAGAGTTCAATCATTACAAAAAATATGTGACAGTAGTAAGCCTACTCGTATGATATACTTACAGTAGTCTTATAAATGGAAATTGGACCTGTGCCATCTTTAATTATCGATTCAATTACATGCTGCTTCGGTGCCTCCACATCTGGTTAATGTACAATTACATAGAGGAAACGCTTATCAGCTACCACAACATCTTCTCGCATATTATATTTGCCTTTTTGTGTAGTATTCATGTTTATGCATTCCAGAAGGTAGGTAGGCAGAGATAGCTATTTTGACAGTATCTCCGACAGTGCAGTCATTAGCCATGAATCAAGGCCCTAATTGACCGGCAGATACGTGGTCGGGCAATTTACTTGTCTCACTGCTACTCGCTCATTCTAGTGAGCCTTTCTTCTCGTGTGTTCCCGAAAGAATATGAGCATGCCGTCTTTATACAGGAGCAAACAACGGGATAAAAGATGTACAGACAGTAAAGTGCCTAAAATTCTGACAATAGCAAGAAATCGAATTAATATAGATATTACTTGATATCAACAAAATGCATGAGCAATTGCCAATGTTAAGCCATGGCCTATAACAAATTAGTTATGAAGCAATTAGAATTTATGTGCACAATCTAATTTCAGGAATATTTTCAAAACAAGCTATTCGATATAAGGTTGCGTTGCCGGGTTTCACCATCACCATAGTTAGTAAGTAGAGAAAGGAACCTGCAGTTTTCGCTAACCTACCGTATTTTTTAAGTGAAACTTTTACGGCTTGCCCTGGCATGAAAAATCTGGGAAGTGAATTGATGAAAACGATATCGATCGATACCTCGTCAGCCTAGCTCCCACGTGGTCTCCACTTGGATTCCCATATGATATGTTCATGTTCATGCAGCTTTGCAATAGATATTTGTGCACGCGGATATGTAGGTATGTATTTTTCGAATTTTTATTACAAAAATATATATATATATATTAACATCACATAATGTATAAATCATAAACAGAACAAAACTTTTGGGAGATATGATGAATTAACTTTAGGTGCATAGAAGACTGTTGGCACCAACTTCAACATCTTCTGATCCTTACAGAATATGTTTTCAATTCATACTACATAAAGCTTGGAATACTGTCGTAGCCTTAGATCGACAAAAGTAGTGGAACATTTCATGATAGTGAGATGCGATGGGAAGTATAGCGTGATGTACGTAGTTCTTGAATGATTCGTGATTTTGCCACGCTCGAAATTTGGTTTTCTAGTTAGTTTCTCTTATAATGGATGATGGATATCTCAGATATAATAGATAAAAAACGGTTAAATCGGAAAAGTTTTAGATAATTTGATGCTAGTTCATTGCCCTTTATAGAACACTTCTCACTTTCTGGGGTTTATTCAATATTTTAAATAAACTAAAATCATGCATATTTGTAGACACAACTCCTTCATACGTGAAAACAAATGAATTGGTTAAAACATTGTGGGAACAACTTTTTACGAAGAATATGTTTATGTACATAATTTTGAATTCTAACGTTTTATTTGTTTGGAACGTTTAGACGCCAAATTGGATTTGAACGGAAATGAAAAAAATATTTTGAAAAGCTATCACTGATATAATAACATAATAACAATCGGTGAAAAAATTGTTGTGAATGTTATAGAATAAGATAATATGATTTTGGTATAAATTTGGCGACGTGGTTTTTGTAGATACATTAACAATATTCAATTGGATTATTACCCTATAGGAGTTGAATTTATAAATATCCATATTCCTTTTATAAATCGTATAGAGAACCTGTGTGCAAAATTTTCAGCTTTCTGGGTCCAAAGGGTTACATTTCTAACACTAACCCAAGTAAGAAAAGTAGTGTAATGTGTAATGGAGTGAATGTTCGGTGTCTAGTTTTCACAGCAGCAGATGAACCGATTATGTTGCGTTTTTGTAGGGTACCAAGACCTCTTGCCTTTGGCAGAAGATGGTATCTTGTTCGCAACAGCTAATGTGCCAAAAAACTTTTTTGTTCAAGAATTTAGCTCCAACTGAAACGTGTCAAAAGTATTCATCTTCTATCTGATTAAGGAACATCTCTGAGAAAAAAATTGAAAAAAAAAATGTTCAAATTAAACTTCATATTTTCTACTTACTTCTTTATATTCCAGCTAAACCTTGCGGAAAAACGTAAAATGACCATTGGGTACACTTAGCGAAATGAACGGTTGGGCGTATTAATCCAAATCGGACGATCATATTCGATGAAATTTGCTTGAGAGCGAGTAGAAAAGGAGATGAGACTGGACACACATATATTTTTCTTCTTCATAACAGCTCGACTAAAAAACTCATTATGTATACTAAACCCATCTGCAGAATCGAATCAGAGCAAATATCCACATCGGATAAATGCCAATTGGCAGTCGACAACAACATCTCATCTCGAATTGATGTCTCAGCATAAGCAGTTGACATTTCGAACTCTCGATACTTCCAGTCAATTGAGCCGGCGTCAAAGAGCTGTGTTTGGGCCTCGGGGGCAGTGTCTTGCATAATTTATGCGACGGCATGGTCATCGGACCGGGGGACGTCCATTGTACGAGGAGTAGGTAGGACAACTCTTTGAGAAAAGTTTTCGTGAAAAACAAACAGACGTAGTCCGCATATCGAGACACAAAAGGGGAGGTGTTTGGGGGCTGTTGTGAGAGGCACTCATTTGGAAGCATTCTAGAAAGGTACTGGAATAGAGAATGAGCTCTGAAAGAGGTAATTACAGTTCTTATGGGTTCGTTATATAATGGGTTGGTAATATAACCCATTTCAATTAAGTGTAACGATAGAAAACACGTATGTAATTATACGATAATAGAATAAAATTTCATTTAGAGTATTTTAAAGAGATCATAATATTATGAAATAAATTCATTGAAAAACATATCAGTTTTTCACGAAATCATAAGTGGTGATAACAATAAGAATTGAAAACATGTTATTCTTATAGTCTAAAAAAATAAAGGATGGGAGAAAGTGGAGTGTGTTTAAGAAGAAATGTCTACTTACCATTTTGGTTTGGATAAAACGATTTCAGAGAACTTAGAGGCACCTTCGTATGAAAGTATCAAAACTTGTTTGTCTAACTCGAGATATGTTTAAAGGTGTGTTTTAGGTAAATTTCTTATAGAAATGTACCTATTGCGATCGTTCACAGTTTTGAATTTCGAAAAAAATTCAACGGCATGTCGTTATATGTCTATAAGTAAGTCTAAAAAAACTTTTTGTTACGAAATTTGTTAACACGATAGAGGTCGCAGTTTTGAAGGTATCAACTTCAAATTTGCAACAAAAATCAATCTCCTAAATATCTCAGCCGAGTTCGTTATTGGGCATTATCGGGTAAGTAGTTTCAAAATGGCGACCGTTCAAACATTTAAAAAAATATCAAAAAAGGGCGTAGTGTAAATATAATCAAAAATAATTTTGATTTATAGATATAATCAGTACCTACAACTTTTGTTCGAAATAATTTTTCATAAAATGCACAGAAGAAAGATAAAATTTAAAAAAGAAAAAATAAGAAATATTGGTAAAACATACTCAATATAAATTTGATGTAATTGTACATTTTCTGGAGATCTTAATATAGACCCTGATTAAAAAATATGTAGTATATTTATTGATAAGAAATAAGAAATAGGCGCCTTGAAGCGGAACGTGAACCCTATCTGCTTTATATTCAACAGCCAAAACAAAAACCTCTAACATTCTAACAGCAGGCTATGACACATGCGATTAAAAATGGGCAATTGGCATGTGATGACATGTAGATATACCAATGAAAAGATTGTTCATATTTCAATTCAATGAATTTTGAGAAATTTACCTTTCCGGTGGCTATAGGCCGTCGGATTTTTTTATTATTTTTATTATTTTCTTTCTTTATGTTGCTTTAACCTTTATATTTTCTCAACTTTTATATTTTTTATATATTTTTTTTCATTTGCTTAAGAATAACAACAGAGGTTGTGCTTTGTGTACTTTGTACATGATTCATGACCATCTGATCTTCGGCGTTTTCCCATGAATACGTCATATGTACCTACTTATAACTTATATTTTGTGTTTATACCTCTGTGACATCAATATCTTGGGAAATAAAGACTTATTAATATTTAGTTAATAGTTAAAGTTACAAAATATTATAATATTCTTGCAATATAAAATTTTTTCAGCACAAAGTTAGAGAGTCGAAAGTTATTTCCAGCGATTTCTATTGATTGTTTATGCCAACGATTTTTTCCCCAAAGTTGCACAATGAATAAATAATTCTAGGTTCATTAAGCTAGCACAACAAAAGTGGCACACATCAATAAAATCAGTGTATTAAATTCAAGTATATTTAGAGCTTATTTAGTACGTAAAATTAAAATTTATAACTCTTCAGTTTTTGAAATTACGGGCAATACTGCTAGCTTAATATTAAATGAGCACACTTAAACTGAATATGATCGAATTTGAGAAAATCTGCTTTAAGTAATTTAGTGCTAATTTAATGCACTTAAATTTTTTTTATAACTCTTCATTTTTTAAATGTATAGGCAAGTATGGTAATGGTATGGTAAATATGGAGAAAATCCAAAACTATTCGTTGGGACTCATTTAGTGCTGATTTAGAAATTATGAGCAAGTTTGTTTGCCATTTAGATACTCTGTTACATCTTGACATACACTATACACCGCCTGTGACCATTTCATTATGAAGTGGGAATTTCATAGCCAAGGAGGTTGCGTGAACAACATTTTAATTATGATAGAACATAGAAACTCTGTTTTGTGTTACTAAAACCAAATGAATTTTTAAGAAAAACAAAATGAAAGTGTGAAATTTTTTGCATTTCATTGTTATTACTGTTCAAAGGAATAAAAGTCTTCAAAGGAAAATTTATAGGGATTCATATAGAGAGGCCCTGAGCTTCTAGATTTTCTTAGTTTTATTCAATATGACAATATCAAACAGAAGCAACTTGCCACTCTCCACTCTTCTGGCAAAACAAATATTATTGTCACTATATGGCCTTCAAATATAGATTTTGTAGAGTATTTTTATATGTACCACACAGATGCTTATTTAATGTAAAAGTGCTTACTATGGTTTTGTCAACTTTTTTACATTTCATAGGTGATATTCTTAAACTATTGACACTCAGATACTGAATATATTTAAGAACCTATTTGATTTTTATTTAAATATCTGTAACTATTTAGCAAAAACTCTAATGTATCTCTATTACTACACTCAAGTGTTCTTATTATGACTTGTATTGACCCCCTATGTTATTAATTTAGCAATTAAAAAAAATAAACCTTATAAATAAAATTAGAAAATTTGAAAGCCATTTGTTCCGATTATTCCTGCCAAAGAAAAATTAAAATTTCTGAGCTGAGCTCCATATTTCATTGCAGTGTGTTAACTTAATATTAACACACTTGCCTATAAATTTAAAAAATGAAGAGTTATGATTTTTTTTAAGTGTATTAAATTAGCACTAAATTATTTAAAGCAGATTTTCTCAAATTCGATCATGTTCAGTTCAAGTGTGCTCACTCAATATTTAATATTAAGCTAGCAGTATAGCCCGTGATTCCAAAAATTGAAGAGTTATAAATTTTATTTTTGCGTATTAAATTAGCACTAAATATACTTGAATTTAGTACACTAATTTTATTGATGTGTGCCACTTTTGTTGTGCTAGCTTAATGGACCTAATAATTCCTGCCATATGCCGGCCGGCTGATCGGCTTATTGGTCCGCAATTTTGAGATACAATGAGTGATTTTAGCTACAGCAGCAAAATGATTGACCTATCGAACATTTTCGATAACTACTGTTGGACATAGGAAATCCCATTTGAACAATAAAATTTCTTGCTTATCCTGTTTTTAAATGTGGGTATTTGTTAGAAATACATAAGCTGAAATATATCCCTTACTTTACTTACTTTAACCTTGAATATAGAGAGTTCTCTCAAACTTCATACATTTTTTTTTGAGTTGATATTTTTTGTAAATACTGATAAAGTCAAAACTGTTTAGATTGTCAATTTCTTTATAAGTTTATTGAATTTGTATCTTTGTTCATTTATCTTTCTGGTAAATATTCCGAAATAGTGTATATGTGAATAGTTAACAATAATTAAGTTTTTAAACAAATATCGTATTAAAATGAAAAATTAGCAAGTACTTAATTGGGTCAATTGGGTAGTATTTGCAATCAACAAAGGTAACCTCATCCTATTAACTAGCACTGAACTCACACACACTGAAGCTTATTTCGAGTGACTCTAATTTTCCTTCTTTCCCATTTAACATGGCATCTGCAAATAGAAAATTGCACCATACCATACCCATTAACTTCCTAGCAACTGAAGGCACAAAAAAGTCCACAACCGAGAAACGAATAGACAAAACGCAATTCGCTGTGTATACAGCTTAAGATGTCTTCGGTAATGATCATGATGTTTTCGGTGCATTCCAGTCGGTAAAGTTTTTGCCCCTTTTCGCATTTATGAAATGTGTGGTGCAATGGTGTTGTGATGGAAGAGAGAGAGAGAGAGAACGCTGTGTATAGTAGTTTTGTATACGACAGTCTGTATGTAGTTGGAGTAATGGTTGCAGGAAAGAGCGACTGCTTTTGAACAGAACTGAATTGAAGATTTTGCACTAGAGAGTAGTTGACACGAGCGCAATAGAAGTGAATGTGTAGTATTTTTTGTTTTTTGGAAGATCTCTGTGAAAACCGAAGAGTAACGGAGATGACTCTCTCAAATACATTATTTTTTAAATCCGTATACAAAAAAATAATATAAAAGGGAAATATATTTTGTTTCTGTTATTATTTCATTGGAACAAACTATAAGAGAATTGACTTGTGCTTCACATATTTATTGTTTAGAGAAGCTGTTATTCGATTTTGAATTATTGTTTCTTTCAGCCAAAAATGAGCAAAATCAATCAGAAGTATGAGTGCAACCCTCGAGATTTAGGTCGGAATGATTAATCCTAGAGAATAATGAAGATTAATCTGATGATTCCATATGGATGCAAAGACATTGTAAATTTTTAAGAATGTAATAAGCTTTCTTGGATTATAGTAAAATAACAATAAAAAGAAGGCTACTGCGTGAAAAATAACTGCTAAAGTTTAACAAATAACTAACATGAATAACTGTGATATCCCACCCCTCGTCAAAGTTCAGATGTTTTTGTTTTGCATTTCATCTATACAAAATAATAGAACCACATTTTCTCTTTAAAATTTAAATTTGAACATTCAAGCGTTCTGACTGAAATTTTGTAGCACTACTATCCTACTATATTTTTGATAAACTTATTAGACAATCGGAAAATACTGCTATTATTTAAAAACAATCGATTAATAATATGCTCGTGGCTTATAGAAATGGGAATTAAATTAGGCTTGAGTCAATATTCTTAATATTTACTGAGATATTCGCAATGAAATAAAGGTATACACAAACATGTCCTGACAGTCTTCTAAGAACAGTTGTATTCATGAAACATATTAGAACTTTACATTTGAAATAAGGTACCAATTACAAGACTTCCTGTTTTTCACTTACTTCTAATAAAGGAGGCAGTACAATTCAACATTATTTCAAAGAGGACTGCTGAGAAATGTTCCCATACAAAAAAATCCAATACGTATTATTTCCCAAAAATCACTTCCGAAGGGGAGAGAGGCGATTTATTTTTGTAGAAAATCAAAAATTTGAGATAGCAACTGGAAGAAGAGACTAATTCCACAAAAAAATAAATCGAATATTCTTCAAAAGCTCCAACAGTTTCAGAGTTAGAGCTTTTAAAAGGGTGTTTGAAAAAAAATCTTTGTTCATATTTATTGAATGTTTAATGTGATTTTTTTGCCACTGAGAATTTTGAAATTGCTAACGTATAACAAAAACAACGACGGGTTTTATTCGATGAAACTGCCAATAATACAAAATAATATTTATTCTATTGGTAACTAATGGTACTTTTAAAGTAGGTGCCAAGAATATTCTATCTAATTACTAGTTCATCTCTTGGACTACATTAAAATTACGAGTACCAACAGAATAATACAATATATACAATAAACAGAATATTATATTATGCAATGCCTCATCTAATAAAGGCAGTCGCATTTTTTTAAATAAATATTTATGTGTGAAGAGTCGATAGGTATCAATGTTTAAAGAAACAGAAAACATGAAACGTTAAGCAAAAAAAAGGCCAAGTGTGAGTTGGTCTTGAGAGAAAAGGGTTCCATACTTACGATTTTCGTATAGGTTTTCCAATAGATTATGAGGCTATATTATTTTTTGTTTAATTCTACGATAAGTAGTTTCTGATATGTCACATGATGTACTTGAAGAAAAAATATCTTTTCATTTTTGACCGATGAACCCCGAACGGAGGAGGTATACAATTTGATGATTTTGGATTCATTTGAAAGAAGGGGATTGAGAAATGGTCCCATATTCATAAAAACGCAAATCCGAAATCTCCTTCCCTCTGAAAACCGTCCCCGAAGGGGTGGTGGGGGCGAATTTTCTCGAAAATCGAAAATCTGAGTTGGTATAATTAAAGATAGGACAATATCCGGAAACGTTCAAGTTGAACATTTTTTCAAAAGTGTTTTCCAGATAGACGCATGTTAAATAAATAAATATGTATTTTTGCTATGTGGAGAGGACAATTTCTTTCGAAAATTGAACATTTTTCGATACTACATGAAAGATATAATTATTTGTAGCAACATTTATAATGAACATGTTTTCCTTAGAGTTACGGTTTTCGAGTTAAATCGGTGTTAAAATGGTAACAACTAAAATATTCAAGCGTATTTCGGCAGCGATGTTCTGAGATCTCTATAATAACAACTACAAGCAAGGAATATACGTGGGTAATAGGATAAGTACTATCTTCATGGATATGGTACAGTGAACGTTCAACGATTTTCGGGACTAATGTTACACTCAAAAGTGTGAAATAAATATTTTTTACAAAAAATTGGACCGACGTTATTAGTTGGTGCACTGAAAAGTATAAAATAATATTAATTCTGTTGGTGGTGGTACTTGTGAAGTCGGTGCCAAAAGTTATGAATCTTACTGCAACTGATCAACTTCAAAAGTACCATCACCAATAGAATTAATATTATTTTATACTTTTCAGTGCATCAACTAATAACGTCGGTCCAATTTTTTGTAAAAAATATTTATGTATGTCCGTTTTGCGGTAACCTCACTTTGCATTTTTACAGAATATCAACTCTCTCCGTTTTGTTGATTCGAAAATTGATTGAGAAAATAGTCTGTGACAGAAAGACAGTTATCAGATTGATCATATAAAGTTTCCATTTCTTTTTCAGGTGTACAATATCCTATAAATGTTATTTCAATCCTTCTCATGTTATCAAAACACAAGAGAAAAGTAAGTTACAATTTGCCACAATTTTTAAATCGTAAAACTCTAGCATAACGGATCATATTTCTATTCTATATGTACCTACCCAACATATTAGACAAAACCTTGTTGGGATACTCCGGTTAAGTGATGATCTTGTGATTATTGGTTGCAATGACTTGACGATGGTCCCACACATACTTATGGCTGAGGTTTGGGGCTCTCCCAAAAATTTCATTGTCCACTGCAATAATTGTCCCACGAGAAATTGCTGCGTTGGTGTATGAATGGAACGAATCGGACATAATTGACTGCGGTTATTATGAGATGGGCTCGGTTATAAATAACGAGAAATTAATTGACAGTAAATTATAAGTATCCATATTATACGTGGTCTAAACGATAAAACGAGAACTTCACTCGCTAACGAGGATATTATAAATCCAATGAATATTTACTACTTCCTACAGTTTTATTCATACATGAGTAGTGCTTGTTTATTGTAACATTATTTGTATTCCAAATTGAATTAGTATTGATTTTGTTCTGTCAGTCTTTAAAATGTACGGCTTGGTTTCACAAGGTATGTATGTAAGTAAGAAATGATGGCAATAGGTAAATTTGAATTCATTAAGCTTCAACTGGCAAGTGAAACAATAAGTTTGTAAGGAAAAAATACTCTATTTTGACAGTCAGTTATCAATTAATCCCAGTGTTTTATTTAATATCTTACTTGAGCCGATGTCTATTTAAGGTTGACAAAGATTTGTTCTTTGTGGTAAAAAAATCATCTTAGATCTTCACAGGATGACAAACCTCAATTGAAAAAGCTTCCTAAAGATGTACAATTCCTAGAAAAGGTAAAGCAGTTGGATACCTGCGTAGAAATCATTGTAAAATAAATTATCTGTGAGGAAGGTTTCAGCTGAGTCCATCCAGTAGTTTTTCTTTATTCACTTCTTCACCATTTAACTAGATCTCATATTTAGATCATTAATATAGAAATATTTATTTATAAGTGACACTGTGTTCACTTTAGTTACAATATTTAGATAAATGCCCAAAAGTTTTTCCACAATATTGTTTCAAAAAAGATATTTATACTGGCAATGAAATGATTATTAGATCATATTTCACCTTGCATTACAAGAAGAGTAGATACACCCAGAAGGTTCATGATGGCAAAAGCCTGAAAGAATATCAGAGCAGGAAAAGTTACCAGGTGAACCTATTTTGAGAAGTTTTCCTGTAAGTTTTTGGAGTTCGAGTGAAAAAACCATATGTGACCTTGTCTTGCCAATTTCGTCAGTAAACATTATTTTGTTTGAATAACGAATAACAAACGGGGAGGGTGGATTTATGAATATCGAGAGTTAGATGTAGATGGAATGTAATTTTCAAAATGCGTGAAACTTTAGGGGAAAGTATGTTTAAACATCAACTTGCTCCCCCTACATACCTCATCCATTTTTTATAAATGTATGTTTTTTCTAAGATGTTTGTCAAACAAAATATCAGAGAAAAGTTACAACTGAATTATATCCACATAAATATGTACATTTCGAAGTTTATTATTTTTTTTTAGCTACCAACGTCAAGCATAACTAAAATGATAACGTTTTTCTTTGGTTGACATATTTATAATTCATCCACTATCAAGAAAATAGACAATATAAAATACATAAATAATAACCCGAGTTGACATTTTCACGAAGTAATCAGAAACGAATCATGTTTTTTTATCTTTCATAATCATTTTAATTTTAATAGACAGTAACAGCTCGCTTCCAAGAAGATAATCCTGTAAAATCAAACCTGGAGCAGCGTTCCAATTATTTTTAATTGTCGGTTCCAATCTCATATCAGAGCTGACTTCCTAGTTTTAATGTATATTTTGATTCCTTTCTCAACATATATTCTATAATTATTAGAAAACATATTCTAAAGGTGAAAAAAAAAATATTGACTACGTATTAGATATGTGAGGAGAGACAAACAGCCATTTTTATAATCAAAACTTAGTAGGTAACTACAAAACTAGCATCGTGTTAGTTACTATGCTAACATCAAACGTAACAGTTTTAGTATCGAACTAAATTAGTAGTAGTTGTCGTAGTTAGTATCCAGAAAAACAGATTTATGTATACTTATACATACTCAATTATTACAGCAGATTAATATGTGGTTCACTGAAAAGTATAAAATTAATTCGTTTGGTGCTAGTAACTTTAACGTGGTTCAGTTCTAATATCAATGTCGACTTCACAAGTATCAGTAACAATAGAATTAACTTTATTCTGTATATTCCAGTGCGTTCCATTTTTTTTTAATAATTATTTCACATTTTTGACTTTCATTCGTCATGAGAAATGCTGAACGTTCAGTCATGTTCATATAACAATCTTGCACGTTTCTAGTGCTGTAACTTGTTTTGAAAAGTGTACAATTCAAATTATTTTTTCAATCATACCAGATAAATATTTCATTAATAAAAAAAACTTCACTCTCATTGGGGGTATTTTTTGGGGAAGGTAAGAAAGGTTCCGTGCCATCGTTGAAGATCGAGAGAAAATAACAATTGAATTGTGACCTCAAGTAAATTTTATTTGCAGTACTAGTTTTTGCCCGCAAAAAATCAGATTTATACTATATGTAGGTATATCTTCCTCTTCCTATTTGGTATAGAGGTGACTAGGTATTTGTACGGAATTTTAACCAATACGGAAGGACACATAGCAGATGATACAAATAAAATAGATTAGAATATATAGGATACAGAAAGGAATATAAATAGTTACTGTGGGTTAAAATGACACCATCGCAGAATTTTCTCGGGGATTTTTGTAGAACAACAATTCTTTAGTACAACATTTTGTTGTATCTTGAAGGTATAGCCAACGTCATGTAAACGCTCGAAAACATATTTTTTGACGACTTGATTGAAACAATGAATTTCATCTACCATACAAAACCTTAATTGGAATGTATAAAAAACAGGCACTGTAGCACACCGCACTGAATGCCTTTCAAGGAAATTCCAGGACATTCACATTCTTCAGGAAGATGCTACCGACTGGCTAAAAGGACCAGACATGCACCCCTAGGTAACATGTTAATGACAGATGCATTTTTATAATTAATATGTACCTAACAGATGCTATATTCTGCGCAATACGAAATAAAAAATTAAGGTCGAGCTAAATCGCCGAAAAAAACAGGTTTTGCGTATTTTTATTTTATAATATTCTTATTATTTGCTGTTGTAGAGGCAATAATACATATTCTGTGGAAACTCCAAATGTCTAACTATTACGGGGTATGAGATACAGCCTGCTGACAGACTGGACCCTTTGGGTACGGAAACCTAAAAAGCAGAGATACTAATGAATTGTAGACATCCTACGTTTTTTTAAGTCGGTAACAAAAAATTAATTAAATCTCAATATGCACTATTCATAGAATGCAATTCTATTTTGCTAGCTTAATGCACTATAGAACATTTCCATATAGTTGGGATTATTATATATTATGGTCCTAAACAATACACGTGAAAAAATCATGTTTCTCATTTTTCAGAAAATAATTTTGGACCAACTAATCACTAACATCATGTTTTTCAGCTCTCCAATGATGTATAATAATTGGTAAATGGATTTTTTTTCTAATTGAACAGACGTTATTAGTTGATGCACTAAAAAATACAAAGAAATATTGATTCTATTGATGTTGGTACTTTTGAAGTTGTGCAGCTGCAGTTAGATTGAAAACTTTTGGATTGTAGATCGTAAAATACTTACCGTTAGTATTAAGGACTTAAAGATACACTTGAGTTTGCCCACAAAAAAGCATTGGAACTTCTTATTCTGGTAATGATGTAAAAATGATATGAATATTAAATAAAAAAGACCCTTACTTTTACACAATATTTGAGGTTAGAAACCGATAACGTATTGCTAACTAAAGAAAACACTATAGACACTTCAATAGTGGATGAATACTTAGTTGAAAAAACACATATCGCATTGTAAAAACTAGCCTAGATTTCTAGACCATCATCAATCTGTTAATGAACTTCGCATCAAAATCGGTCCACCCTTGTCGGATATTGAACCGAAAAAGCCGACAATTTTCTGAACTTTATACCTGTATTTAATTGGAATTATTTTACAATTCACGGAAGATCATTCAAATATACCAAAAATTTACTAAGTAATGCTGTTGTATTGAATTCCCTTATCTGCTGGCTCGCCAAGTCTGGAAAGCATTGAGATTCGACCTTTTAACACAAATTTCCTTACTCTAGTTGAGAAACCTTTTCAAAATTTTTATACCCAAGTGAAATCCTTAATGAAAATATATAATTTGAAAAAAAGATCATGCTGACATGTCTTTTAAATGTATAAAATTATTGATGGGAAATACCAGCCATCTTTAATTCAGATCTTATCAAAATACTTGCGGCAATAGCTGGCCTCTATATATTTACTTTAACTGTCACTCGGATACCCGTAAAGTTGTCTACAGTCTACATCATACTGTTTATTTTTCAAACATACTTTGAACGTAAGCAACTGCCTCTTTATGAGCTCTTGGTCTCAATAGCAATAATAAATATATTGAAGAGAGCGGTAGTTTTTTGATGCACCAGGAATTTCGTGGTGTAATCAAATTGGTTCCAGGTATGTGTGGTAAGATACATAACGTTGGGAAATATTGTACAATAAAGATGAAAAGAATAAGATGATTGCAAATCCCGGTAATGGTGAAAATTTATAGTGCTATATAATAGAAGTAGCAACTGTTGTCGAAATAATAATACAAAAATCAAAATCAAACAAACGTAAGAGACCAGAAAAGAAGATTTGTGTACTCAATTAAGTACCCTAACATAAGAAAAGGGATAGGAGAAAACTTCTCAAACAAGAGTTGGGTAATTTAATCTTTAATATATATATTATCTGTATATGATATTTCTGGATACGAATTCAATTGCTACCAAATCAAGATGATTATATAACATCAACCGTTTTCTAGTAAATAACTAGATTACGCTAGGACGTCTAACTGTGCCGGCAACAACTACTGCGAGAGCAAACACCCCTTCCGCCAGTGAATAACGTCAGCAATACCTACAGTTTCACATTGTCACAATATTATTAGATATTAGATAATATCACTATAAATATACCAATCAGATTGATTACAAGATAAGTCTAGGTGCAAGAAAGTTGTTGCAACGGGTTTGGTTTTAAACATGACCAGATCGATGATATGTCCAGACCTATACCTACTGTCTATTTAAGTGTGACCTATTTATTTTATAATATTAGTACTTAACATTTTTGTTAACTGTCCTTAGTATTCAAGTAGGCACTCATTCTCACATTTGAGAAAGTGGCACAGTATGTTCAAACAATATTAGTAGAAGTCTATACACAATACTGTCAATATTAATTTAGAGATTTAGTATCAAGTTTAATCCCTTTCACAAGTTGCATTAAGGAAATTTGTTCCAAAAAACACTCTAATATTGACTTCTTGTTTAATTTGAAAAGGTTTAAAGGTAATTCATGTACTACTGAATTTTTAACATGTGCGTGTTATGGTGTCTTCAAATTACTAATGATGGACAGTGATTCACTATTTGTCGTAAATAATCTTCAAAACAAAAATAGTAATGAGAAAAATATAACAGGAACTAGTTTGGAAACATTATTTATATATAAACCTAGTTCTAAGATATTCTAAAGGTATATATAAATAATGTTTCCAAACTAGTTCCTGTTAGATTTTTCTCATAACTATTTTTGTTTTGAAGATTATTTATGACAAATAGTGAATCACAGTGGTTTAGAATTATTATAATCTATCGAAACTATCGGTGCCAGTGAGGGTCCAATTCAATTTCGAAGTTCTCTCAAGAATTTCAGCTATATAAATGAGGCAATAAGATTCAATAATAAAATCGGCAATGCGGAATTTCTTGGCATGCAATACCTACTCATTTCTTATTACATTTTCTAGGTCCTACAACGAGAACAGTAAATAATGCTCAGACGGCATCTAATCTAATGCATCGTGATATATACGGTTACACGTAATGTACACACACATACACAATGTATTTGTTGTGTTCATTTATAAACGTCAGTCTTCCTTATGCAAGCGACGAGATGTTAACAAACTGAAACTCTAAACGCGTAAATACGTATCTGTGTTCTCCATATTATAATACGTATACCTACATAGTTCTCTGGGTGTGCCCGGAAGAGCTTGTTGAAGAAATTAATAAGTATTACATTTCTCTAGAGTTAACACCTTGACAACGGATATCGATATCATCTGGGTATATACAATTTTTTTCCAGCTTTTCGGCTGACATCTCAAGCCAGAGATATAATTCTATCACGTGTTTGTTTTTATAATCTATATTTTAGATATTTAACGTACTCCGACTTTGGTGATTCCATTTTTCAATCTAAAGAAGACTGCTGAGAAATCCAACAACCTTTTTTTCGCAAAGGAATCCTCCAGACGGAATGCAGGTTTTTTTCTCGAAAATCGAAAACGTGATATGGTAAAACCACAATAGAGATCACTTCTGGTAACCTCTGAGTTTAACATGTTTCAAATACCTCGAAAGATTCAAAGTTAGTTTTTACGAAAAGTGATTTTTTGAAAATCAAAATTTTATTCCTCATTCATCGGGATCAGTTAAAAATGTGAAATAAGTAATTTTAATAAAAATATGACGGACTTCATTACTCAATTCTCTAGAAAAGACAAAATAGAATTTATTACATTGGAAACAAAAAATATAGAAATAGTGCGTGAATTAAAGAAAGTGTATTTACCAGCAACTTGATAAAATATCCAAATCATTGTGAAATAAATATTGGTTGCTAGCACCGTTTTGATTCGCGCCAATTTCCGAATATTCCTATGTAAGAGTAGGTACCTATGTCATTCTAGTTCCAATGTAATAATAATAGTTTATGCTCACTGAAGACGAATTTGGCATACAGGTACCTAGAAGACAGAATTGTAAGTTTGGCTCCTTTGCTCACATGTAAGATACTTTTTTTTTGCGACACCTGCTTTGGAAGTTCAATTTGAAAGATAAAATTATTCATATTCATAGACATCTGAACACCTAGACGAAGCATTTCATTCATAACATGTATCCAAAGGCGATCTGTTATTGTTAGAGAATTATTTTGGTATTTTCTATGTGTAAGAGAGAGACAAAATTTTCCTATAGGAAATTTTGGCAACAGTGTACCTGTGTAGAAGCGTATAAATTTAGCAACACTCAAATTATGAATGGAACAACGAACAACAATATTCCGACTAGGGACGAAAGCTGACGAATTCATACGTACACCTAAATTATATTTTCCTATGTTGCCGCGCTTAACTCAATCGATCGAAATCGACTGATGATCCCCTTATTTCACAAATGACATTTTCTATTATGTGTTGTCAAATATAAATTTGGTACATAATTTAATCTACAGGTGTTTCTGAATAATCAGTAATAACTATTTCAACGACCACCTTTCAATTACGTCTGAATGTCTTTGATTATTACTCTATAAATCAGAAGTTGCCATGAAAAATAAGAAGTTTGGCAAATATGTTAATCGTATCAGGCGTACACGAACCATTATGGACCAGAAGAATAATGGTCTTGAGATGTTGGATCGCTCTGAAAGAGGCTATGCCTGGTCTAGGTGTTCAGATATATATGTTCATATTACTTGTTCTAAGAAAACAATATGATATTTGTTATTCCATGATCGATTGTTTATGGAAATGATGACGCAGAAACAGTTTTCAATTCATTGTACCTACTGACATTTGGCAATGTCATGCAGTTCACAGTCGCATATTGTAATAGAGTATGATATGTGATAATTATAAAACTTAATACCTACTACGAGTACCTACAATAATTTTTGTTGACCATCCAAATTATTGACATCCGTCCGTATGACTTGTTCGTTTTTGAATACTTTTGTAAAAATCTATATTTTGAGAACAAGTAATGACATAAAGTGTCTATATTGGTTCTATGTAAGACTGACACCTTAGTCATTGCTTGCGTAAAGTCATTTTATTTTAGAATTAGTGCGTAAACTAATCCACGGTCCACGGTACTGGAGATTTGCGCAACATTGTAATAAAATAGGAAGTTATCGTCAATGTTGGGGATATCAAGTACTTTTTCCACAACAATCAGTAGGCAATCGAAAGTTGAACGTTCAAGGCAGGTATTTTAAAAATATTATTTTTTTTACTTTTTAGTGAATTATCTAACGAAGTCGGTCTAATTTTATTTATAATAAGTAAATCTGAATGCTCTTGTGTTGAAAGATTGTATAATTTTTAATGAATGCAACAGAAAATGATACCTAATTGCTCTATCCAAATTGTGTATTTTGATAAGATTTGTGATTTTTCTCATAATCTTATCATTTTCCGTTTTGTGATGTTTATGTCATTATCATTGCTGCAAAGTACTTTCTGTTGTGTGATATTGTTCATAAGAGCGTGAATATGTAAGACGATGATTTAGATGAAATTTCAATTTGAATCTATTCATCTTTAAAACGTTGTCAATATTTCAAAAAACAACCGTCTGAAAGGCCAAATAATTACCTGCTTTGTGTAAAATTATTAGAAAATCAACCAATACTTTTTGCAGTCAACAGGGGAGGATTCAAAGTTACAAAAAATTTAAAATATATCTGCAGAAATTTATTTCTTTCTAGAAACTTTGAACATACTTATAGACATTCCAATTTTTTTTATGATCATTAGATTAGTTTTTGTAGGTTTGTGTATTTATTTCAATATTGATCAATAAAATCTTTCTGCTCAAAAAAGTGACAAATGATGTTTTAATAGAATATTATGCAATTTCATTAATTCAAATACCTTTTTTGGATCGCACGATATGATGAATATGACAGCTGATCTTACATTACATTTAATTATACCGCCTATAAACGGAGAAATATTTCAAGTTCTGAATCAATCGAATGTGACTATAATACAAACTAACTACTATGGTGACATTCGTTAGAATTTAGGATCTCACATCGATAATTTTATTGTAGGTACATATACTTCTTGACTTGGTCTGGAGGTTAGATTTGAGGTAGACCAAATTAGAATTAAATAGAAGTTTTGTAGTAGGACCTCTGATAGTAATCAATTAATCAAGAATGTTATTACAATTTCACTATTAATTTTAGACAACTTTAGTCGTACCTACGATAACTCCACTGATATATACCTGTTACAACAATTAATTGATGTAATATCTGTAATTTTATAAATATTTTCTGAGATAAAAGGAGGTGTCTGCAGACACGATCCTGTATTATTCTAGTGGTACTTACATTGCTTATGAATTATACAGGTTGGTTTATGAGTGGGTGGTAGGCAGATGATTTAGTACTTACCTAGAAAAGAAGATGAGAAAAACTTGTTAGAAAAATATTCAGTTATTGAAATGAATGTACATCATCATCAAGAACATAGGTAGGTATGTCATAAAGTAACAGCTCGTTTGTCAGGGAAATCATTTATATCAATTCATAATAATTGTGCTGACACTTATGATATAATATTTCAATTGATACTGAGCATACGAATAATTCTGAATGTCGTAAATATAGAGTGTGGAAACCACTTATGGAATAAATTATTTTAGAGAATTATAAAAAAAAACGATGGGTCACATCGACTTTTGAACACAATTGTACATTTTGAAAGTAAAAATTCAAGTTGTAATGTTTTTTCATTGGACCACACTATGTTATTTTATATTTAGAAAGCTCATTGTTTATATAATATTTATGATATATATGAGTTAATTATGTTAATTAGCATAAAAAAGATTTACCTAGTATGACTAACAAGCTGTGTGGGTGAATTTTCAAAATAGTATTTATTTTCTGTTCTGTTGAAAAAACAATTGGTATCTAGGTATACCGACTGGGCTCGACTAACATAAACCATCCTGTATAGTTATAGATATATTTGTTCAATGAATGCATGAAGGGTTCCAAAACCCAAAATTACTTGTCCTAGCGTTTTTCATATTTCTCTAAAATAAAGCCAAAAATTTTTATTTCAGAAGTGGTTTCCACAATGGATGTTGGGTGAATGTGATGGTAAAATTATTACATGATTCGAATATTCTTGTTCTATCACTCAAGTTGCCTGAAGAATCATACGAATACCATAAGAAATGATAATACCTATTATAATATAAAATTAAAATAAAAATACGTAGTTACAGTTATTCAATTTGAGGGTTATATTATAAATGTATATTCAGATCAAATAACAATGGATAATAAATCTCCAATACTTCAAAATTGATGATCTGTAGTGGCTTACAATATTGAAATTAGAATGATATTGGTCTGGACGCATTCTATCTATAAACTTGTTTCTTGATTCTGTAGCTCCAGTATCAATGGCTACAATGAAAGACCACCCAAAATAACCATTGTAAATATTAGGACAATGATAAAACTGAATCAAGATACAAACCGGGCTCTTAAATATATAACATGGGTGCCTCAGGATAAACATTTAAATACGAGTTCGTAGGTAAGCTTAATTCTGCAACCCGATTGAAATATTTGAGCACTAAATAGAAAATATATACCGTTTTTTTTTAATTTTTATTTCATGATCGATTGCCTGAAGAAATTTCTTCTGAAAAATAGACCAAATTTAACAGAATGGTTAAATATCATGTTCAACATAGAAAAAAAGTGTAATGCTCCTATCTTCAGTCAATCAAGTACATATTATTTAGTTTCTCTTTAATGCACACAAAACCATAAGATGTCATCAATACATTATCTACAAATACATATATAACTAATAAAGGTCGATGTCTGTAGCTTATAGATATTTAAGAAAAACTAAAATGGGGGTCTTCATTAGAGCAATAGAAGCCATAATAGCAGTTTTTAGAATTTTTGTCTGTATGTTTGTATGCGCATCACGCAAAAACTACTGCATGGTCTTGAATGCAGTTTTCACCGATATATTACTAGAGGTCTAATAAAATATAGGTTCCATTTTACCGCGTCTGCCTATCTATATGTTTTGTATACGCATCACGCAAAAACTACAGCATGGAATTAAATGCAGTTTTCGACGCGAACGAATTCGCGGGTAAAAGCTAGTAGGTAGTTATTTTGAAACTGTAGCATAAAAATAAATAGAATCATGTCTGATGACGATATGTCTACAAAATCCTATGAAACTATTGAATTGATATTGATAATGATTTATTAAATTTGTGAAAATTTACCCCCCCCCCCCTTAACAGGGAGCTCTAATTCTTTCCAAGAAGTTTCCAAATTATAGGTTGCTTGCTTTTAAAAGAATCATGAATATCTGAGGACGTTTGCAAAGTAAAAGGTGCACATGAACAAACATTTATATATAAAAAGGCATAATGTCAGACTGTATACCTCCTTCTGCTTATGTAATCGGTCAAAAAACAAACTGTTCTCTTAATTATCACACTTTAATATCATAGTTGTAGAATTGCACTGGACGTACATAGTACATTGACATTCCAATAAAAAGTCAATTTTATACCAGACAATAGTCTCGACATTGCCTCGAACGGCATAATTGAGTTGTGGGGTAGTGGCCGATAAATCAATTGAAAAAAAAATCCGAAAACTGCTAGACATTTAATGGGTGATAAGTATAATTTTCTGAGAACAAGCATGTAGGCGTTCTAACTTTGAATGTAAACACGCTATGTTATTAATGGGACTATGAAAAAGGTGGAGTTTCAAATTATACCTAATATGAATTACATATAAATATTGAGCTGTCACTTTTCTGGAAAGTTGTATAAATATGAAATTATTATAAAAGTATCACTAACCAGTTGTACGTTCCAAAAAACCATTTTAATCGAAATTCATAAGAACTGTTATTGAGATATTTGAATTTATAGGTAATATATAGAGACGAATTGCTCTTTTACTATAACAAGAAATATTACATGATATTGGCTACTGATTCAAGTGTTTGTTTATGTTTTCAAACAATATTTGTTTAGGTTGACGATGTTTTCTTTTTGTTATAATTTATTATTTGTCTCGATAACAACCCCGGACACAGTAGGTGCGTGATGTTATTTATCGTTTTGGTGGTGAGCTGAAAGGTTGGTAGTCAGGGCAGCATCCCTCAAGGAAACCAGAACAACCAGAGCACAGTATACAAACGTACACATTTATCGTGAAGTCGTGACTGTGCCCGAGACACATGTATTATACCTGTTAACATTTCCCCCGCGCCGCTTCGGTAACCACGCTTAAAACCCAATTGCTATTTACAATCCGTTTCGTGTTTTTCTTCTTCCACATAGGCGGCGAAGATCACATAACAGAAAGGGGAGGACCTCTATATGTTGTCGTAATTTACTTCAGTCAATATACCGAGTAGCATGTGATAGATAACTTTATAGAAAAGTGGTAAGTGAGTATTGCGATATGCTCATGGTAGGGTTCTCTGTTCTCTTAAATATAAATATACCTAGTCTCAAATACCTATGTTTAATAGATTTAAAAGAAGGTTCTGTGTTTGCCTCTCAAGAATATACGATCGAATTTTATGACAGCTGTTCACGCAGTGCGCGTGTTCGAAACTTTTGAATGGGTGTGAAACCTAGTATGTACCGACAAACCGGCCAACAAAATGTTGGTAACATATTGATACTGGTGTTGTCAACCAATAGATCCTAAACGAGATCCGATTATTGATGGTATGATAGCCGTAGAACAACAATCTCTTCCATATTTTATTAAAAATACAGTTTGGATTGGCCTTGCAAGTAATTTATTTTTTGAGTTACGCTCCACGAAAGTTTCATGATTTATGCTATTATATCTTGAATTTTCTATTTAATTACATAAATAAATAAAAATAGGTCTTCGAAAAAGTTGACCGATTTTCTAAGATGATGCACTAAAAATAAACAAATAATATTTATTAAATGGGACTATAATATCAATCACAGGAATTATCTCGGGTATCAACTAAAATGTATTCACAGGCAACGTATAAAAAAATAACTGGATAACATAGACCTACATTTTTATCCTGTAATTATTCTTTCTACGTTCAGGGTAGATTTTTGGGGTTATACAAAATACTTACTTATCGTTGATACGATGACAAAGGATCAAAAGATGACCATAACTTGAATATTACAGTGGAGATGTCTGTAGAAAAAGATTTATTTATAAACCAAACAAACAATGTTAGGCCTGTTAAAGAAACATATAAAATGATAAATACAACTTTTTATACATAGAGTTGATATTATCTATCTTGTGCTAGATAATATTCTATCCATATGTTGATAATATGTATGTACTTAGTATTTTGCGCAAATCAAAAATGATAAACCTAGATAAATTCACGAAATATTTTATTTTACCTCCTTACGGACATAAGAACGCTCACTAATTATTTATATTCTCTATTGGGGAAACCAACTTCATTTTCAGACATAGAGTCCATTGGAATTCATAACTACAAGTAGGCACTAGAAAACAAGCAGGTGAACTATATGGATTGAATATACAAAAAATACAGAATTTCGAAAATAATGCCAGAGACATGACGACTGTTCACAGCTCCGTTCCGTTAAGTGACGCTCTCATTTGACTCCGCTTTATCGTTTCATATCATCGCCAAAATCAATTTTCTCTTGACAATAACATACACCCTGCCGTGCATATCCAATTTTCTTCAAAAGAAACATTCAGCCCGTCACTCAACGAAAATAACTCGGTCACACGCTACTGACAAAAAAAACGAAAACGAATTTGAGCGCGTTGTTTTGACAAATGTTTTCAAAGCGCGACGTTTCACTTTTACGGGTGACATGTTTTTCGAGCATTAAAATGAGAAAAAAGATCGACAAACGATCGAGTTCCCAAATAAACTCGAACTTTTCAGATCAATGGAAATGCCTTAACACGTGCGTGAAAATCGAAATAAGGGAAAATATTCTTGAAGAGAGACTTGGGCAAATATCATGTTCGTAGAATCAATTCCTTTATAGGCATCTTTTTGAGTAATAACCCTTTTTACGGAGGTTTGATTTGAAAATCTAGAGTCTAATTCTCGTGTTCGTCACAACATTCTTACAACGAAATTCCACTGTAGCAGAACGCTTAGATTTTCGGATCTGAAAATAATTGGAAAAATGTAATTGGGTATATCATTTCGTAGACTAAAATGTTTTCAAGAAAAAAATTCCTTTAAAGTTTTAGACATTTTACGATAAATTAAAACCTTTTGTGTTTCTTATATTCAAAGTATGCTAAACTAGAAAAGACAATGCTACTGATAATATTACTGAATCTGCCTGCGTTTTCTACTACTTCATTAAAAGCTCGATGATGTTGAGCGAGCTTATTTTCCGTCCACATACTCCGTTCTACCTGAACGCATACTTGTACAAAAGTTTACTCAGGTAAGCGCATGCAAAACGGTTTATCCTGCAAGCTCAATATCTTTGATATGTTGAAGATTTTGACTATTCAGTCCTCGGTTGGCACAGTTTTGTTTAAGCGTATGGACGACCATTCAAGCCAGTAAAATGTCTGCACTCGAAACATTATATTTTTTTTAGGTATCATCTGTGATTCCCTGACTCATGTTAAGTACCTATCTTGTGTATTAATTATAGGTGTTACAAGGCGCGGTAACTAGTAGTTATATGCTGTTTCATTTAGCCCTAAATAACAATTCCATTATTCTGAGTCTTCTACATTCTACATTCAGCATATTTCTTCATAATGTCTAATATTTACTTCAGTTTATTCAGCGGCGATTTAGAAACGTTATCGTATTTATATAAGTGCAAAGATAAATATGCGATGGAATTTGTTAATGTTTACCCGCATACCCTTTGTTAAGGAATATAATAAACTAAAACAGCAGTTATTTCACAACGATGCCCTACAGTTTAACGTACTTCCATCGATATATCTCAACAGCCTTCCAGAGAAGAGAGAAGCGTACTAGGAAAATGTTATATCACTTTTATCTCCTTGCTGTGATAGGAGTATTATGCAAAGCGAAAGCTATAGCGATTTGAGCGCGCGCCCAGCTCATCACTGGTCACTGTCAATATGATTTAAATGAACTGAATTTCAGCTTAGTTAAATTTTGTTGTGAATTTATGCAACAAGTATCTTCATACTTAACTGGCAATACCTAAAACACATTATTAGTATAGGTTAGCAGTATATCCGATTGATTACGTCAACTGATGTTATCCCGGAATATAGTTAAAATATAAATTTTTATCTCGAATAATGAACATATCACAAGATGACTAGGTACTTTTAAACATTAAAATATTTATTTATTAACGTATTTGACCATAAATACATATTGCTCAGTTCAAACTTTGTATCATTTAACGTACAAATGTCATTTCATATTTATGTTAATTGGGGCTATAAACAAATGTCAACTTGAAAACTCGATGCGCGTCGACGTTCATTAGAATTTAACCTCAACGTTCTTTAGGTTGCTCTATGAAGTGTAGAGGTTAAGTTTTGTTAACCTTCACGCTTTATAGGGCAACAAATCACATCCACATCGGAGGTCAAGTGAATACCAAAATGATATTGGATGAAATTTCGAGTAACATCAGATGGCGTAATCACGTCAGGGATATTCTGAAGAGGCTTAAAACTAAGATAAAACTTTCAGTTTATGATGAACATAATTTAGTGTGTCTTTTTTCATCATATCCGATTCTTTGGAAATTTTAATCAATATTTTATATCTCATTAGATGTACCCAAGAGGTGATAAAGTGAAATAATAAACCAGAAATTGCATCAATAAACCTCGTATTAATAACGAAACATAAAATGCTATTATAAAAGAGACACATTAAAACGGCATATAGCACCGACGTGTATTTTTTTAACGAGTCAGTTTAATGATGGCGACCTGTTAACATATTCAAAATTGCATAAAGTCTAATAAATGACCGTAAAATGTGAAACACAGTTTATGCGGATTTTACTTCACGTCTTTTTTATTTTCCGGTTCATCGTCATTATGGTGCAAAACGTGGTGACAAACTGTATGCCACGAACACATATGTTATATATTATGAGCCATTCAGACGCCGATATGTCCTCTATGGGGGTTGCCGTTTTGACATTTATTTGGAGGCGGTCTCTATGATTATGTTCTGTAGCTGCTATTTTGAACGAATCAGAAATCAATATGGAAACCAAATTTAGAAATGTTGGATCAAAATCGAGAAGTAGATGAATTACAAATCCAAATAATGGAAAAATGTGTTTCCAGCTGTTATATTTATCAAACTCTCGATTTTTATACCCAAGAAGGGTTTTATAATCAACAATGCAATTTGTCGGCAACCTCCTATCAATATATTTTCTTTATAATTATATATAGATTATATATCAATATTTTTTAATGAAATACAGATAAATCAAAGAACTCTGGTCAAAGCACAAATTGGAGTTCTGTCCATATCATAGATATAATAAACCATTGTGTACTTTTGTTGTGTAAATTATAACTCGAGATATAACTACACTTGTTCATTTCAAATTTCTTAAAAAAAATTAAAATTTTCATCTGGGTGGCTATGAGTCTGAGGGATTAAATCAAACATATAAAATATTTTTTACAAAAAAATGGACCGACGTTATTAGTTGATGCACTGAAAAGTATAAAATAATATTAATTCTATTGGTGATGTTACTTTTGAAGTTGTGCAGTTGCAGTTAGATTGATAACTTTTGGCACCAACTTCACAAGTACCATCACCAATAGAATTAATATTATTTTATACTTTTCAGTGCATCAACTAATAACGTCGGTCCATTTTTTTTTTAAATATTTATTTCACACTTTTGAGTGTACCTAACATTAGTCACGAAAATAGTTGAACGTTCACTAATACCAATGAAGATAGTACTTATCCTATTACCCACGTATATTATTTGCTTGTAGTTGTTATTATTGAGATGTCAAAGCATCGCTGCGGAAATACACTTAATTATTTTATATGTTACCATTTTAACACCGATTTAACTCGAAAATGTTGCTACAAATAATTATGTCTTTCATGTAGTATCGAAAGATTTTCAATTTTCGAAAGAAATCGCCCTCTCCACACAGCAAAAAGAGATACATTTGAGAATTTAACATGCCTCCATCTCGAAAACTGTGTCTTTTAACAAAAATTAAACTTTTCCGGATATTGTCCTATCTTTAATTATGCCAACTCAGATTCTCGATTTTCGAGAAAATTTGCCCCTTCCACCCCTTTGGGGGCGGTTTTCGGAGGGAAGGAGATTTTGGATTTGCGTTTTTATGAATATGGGACCAAGCCTCCTCTTTCAAATGATTCAAAAATCCTCCCAATCGGAGCTCGTATACAATACAAAAGGCGCGCACGAACCAAAAAAAAATAAAGCAGACAGACGAATTGTATACCTCCTCCGTTCGGGGTTCGTCGGTCAAAAATGCAAATTTTAGAGAATGTACTCAAAAGTTGCGTGGTTTAGAACATTATCCTCAAAACAAATTACATCTTCAAAACTGTAGAAAATATAGCTTGTATAATTAATCTCACACACGGTATAATATAATAAATTTCATTACTTGGGATCTGAAACTTGAATTAAGTACATGCTTTATTTTTTAACAAAAAAATCATAATAGTAGTGCAATTGACAGACTGATAGGTGCTGAATATAAATTGTGGAACAAGTAACCTCACATAGAATATGAACTAATCTTGAAATCCTCAATAGTTAAGATATTTTTCATATTAGCAAAGTGATATCCCATTTTTCCCAAAACTTTTAATTAAATCACCTTCGGCCCTTTGTTATCGGGAAAGACAAATGATATTTGTCACCAAATAAATGGGAAACTGGTCCCATTTGCGACGCAAGCAGAATTGTTTTCAATAATAAGAATTCTGCGACTGTTTTTCATCAACTAATAACTTTCAGCAAACTTTTAGGCCATCTCTTCTAGATCTGCAAAAGTTTTCATTCATGCCAAATATAATTAATTATCAGGGGAAATGTGAAGGAAGTTCTGTGTGCGAAACCCAATAAAAATTAATTTTGACCGACTTTCTAGAAGAAGCAGGTATAGATATATAATTCAACTGATTCCTTTTTTAAAGAATTCAAAGAACGGAGGGGCTATACAATTATTTTGTGTGATTGCTTTATAATGTAGTTATGTACGCGCCTTTTGCATAGTGAAATTGTACCAATTTTGATGATTCTTTTTTACTTTGAAAGATATGGTACTACACAAAAAATGATAAATAATCTCATTCCTCATGAAAACCGACCTCCAAATGGGGTAGAGGGGACAATTTTTTATTGTGAGTATTGGAGAAAAGATCATTCAAGGCAAGTTTGAATTGGTCGTTTTTAAAAAATCAAGGTTTTCTGAATTACAGCACTAATAATGTGCAAGATTACCACCATATTTTTCCATACAAAGCAATGGTTGAAAATATGTTTTTTGTTGATAACCGGACACCGAAAATTAGCGGTAGGAAAGTACTTTTTACATAAACTGGGAACGACTTTATTAGTTTGTGCACTGAAAAATTGAAAAGGTTAATTCTCTAGGTGTAATTGTGAGTAAACATAATATTTATAGCATCAACTTTAAAAGTAGGTACTAGTAATGGTAGTGTTAACCTAACTTTGATTTTTTCTGATTGGGCATCCTGCTCGCCCTGCATGCTAGGCGACAGCTGTAAAACGTGTTTTGCTCAAAACTGTGCTGCGAAAACAGCCTTAACGATTCAGAAATTTGCTAAAAGTGTTCTTCTAGAGGTCTAATGAACTGTCAAATGTTCTATTTATTCATATTCTAGCAAAACGGCTCATCCCACACGACCTTATCAGATGATTTTAATATTCCATGGAATTTGTTGAGAGCGATAAGAAGCTCGTCTGAGTATACCACAGTATAAATATACCTTATACTGTGGAGGAGACCAACCAGAAATTTGTATGTTGATGAATGCTTTTTTAATTGGATAGAAGAGTGCTGAGAGATGGTCCCATATTGAACATTTCCAAATCCAATATGTTTTTTTTCAAAATTCTAAGGTTGTCGCTATATCTCCAAATCACTTCATATTAGTACGTTCAACGAGTTTGATGAATAATTAACCGATAAGAAGTGTGAAATGTATAACTTTTTACAAAAACCAACGGTCGACATTATTAGACGGTGCACTGAAAATAATACTAATTCTATTGATAGATACTTTTAATGTTGGTGCCAAGAGTCTTCGAACTACCTCTACCTGTACAATTTAAAATTTTCTTATAACCTAGTTTTTTGTGTAAATATATTTATTTACTAATTAGTTGCATTAATTTTATGAATGCTATGTTGAATATATGAGGAAGTTGCAACTCTTCTATTTATTCTGGTAATATTTTCTTTTACACGGAATTGGATTGGTTTACCCCCTCAATTTGCTTTATGCTCACAAGTAATTACAACTGATGAATTATTCAATTCTTGATGTAGGATAAGAAGAAAAATGAACTTACTCGTATGTCCATAGTTCTGCATTTTATCTACCTTTTAGTTTTAGACCATTATGTAAATTTTATAACTTTTATAAAAACATTTCTGTCTGAGGAAATTTATAGCACATGCACTTTGATATCATTTAGACAAGGAATTTTACGGCATACATTTTCAGGGAACTCGTTTTTTTCATATAGCGCAGATAAAGCGACAGCCGTTTAATGTAACATTGCGCGTTCAACGTTTTTTCATATTTTAAAGCGTAATCTACACCATATTTTCCATTCTAATTTGTAATGGTGACAAGTAACAAACATCCTGACAAAAAAAACAGCGTTCAACCGTATTGTATGGAAAACTTTCCTGATGTTCGAATAAGATACAATAGATATTTGCGATATGTGCCATGTGATATTTTCAAGATTAATTACATAATAAAAATAAGCAGAACTTAGATAATTCAGTGTAATGATATCTCGGAAGTATTTTTTGCTCAAAATTAGTGCTGGGAGAGCTTTGAAACAGATTTTGATATCTGATTCTCATGTCATGCGTAATCTGTAAATACATTTCATTCGGTTCAAGCGATAATTCAATAAACAATAGAAAAAAGTATTCTGTTTTCCATTTCGTTATATCCATAATCAAATGAATGAGCTCAAGAAGTTATTTAAGGAATCTATTTACCTACTATGTGAATATTGCCACTGTCTCAAAACTTTGTAATTCCACAAAAATAAATAATTCTTCTGGGGAGAGAATTTATCTCTGATTTATTAGGCGTCGTTTGCTCTGCATATATTATCTTTATTATAGGGGTCGAATGTAATAGCCGATTCTAGGACTCCAAGATTTTTCTTTATATGTTATTGCAGCCACTGAATGATGATGATAAAAATAACAAGATCTCATTTTTTATATTGTGGGAAATTGCAGAATCCATATAAAAAATATATGAAGATATGTACCTAAAATCGATTAAATAAGTTTTGTTTGCCCTCGTAGTAGTTTTGTTGGCACAGTTAGACGTCCTAGCGTAATCTAGTTATTTATCAGAAACGGTTGATGTTATAAAATATATAATCTTCTTGATTATGTAGCAATTCAATTCATATTCAGAAATATCATAATATGACTGGTACAGGATAATCCTGTATTAATCAATTTCACTTGCCTGGTGTTTATTTCCACCCACGATACATGTTCAATGCATCGCTCATATTGTTCTCCACCGCCAGTGGTACGCTGATTGGTACTAGTATGAGTTCCAAAATAAGCATTGATTATCTGACAGGGCGAGACCCTTTGCGGCAAAGTGAAGATTGGCAAAAACCTTGTAAAAATGATATTTGTCTGGGTGGCGGTGCTTTGTTTGGTAATAAATCTGATTGAACATTTATAAGTGGTATTATACAATATTGTGACAATGTGAAATTGTAGGTATTGCCCTAACAGTTGTTGAGATTATTCAATGGCGGATGGGGTGTTTGCCCTCGCCGTAATTGTTTTCGGCAAATATCAGACTATCAGACTGCTCACGTTTTTTCCCCTTCAACTGACTCCGTATCTGTTACTTGGACCCACTTTATATTATAAAAAAATATTATATTATTATAACTACGGGGAAGAAAATATTGTTAATCCTCGAGGGTCGTAACCATAACAACTTTATATTTCAATTTCAACAAGACACATACAAATAATTTTATATAATAACATATACTTATTATTTTTCTGACCTATATCCATATATAAACTATATGCTGAGATTCCCCAGAAAAACCTGTGTAGAATAAATAGAAATAATCTGACAATTGCAATCGTCTAAATGTATTTTCTCCATTTAAATCTCAGTATTCAAGACGTAAAAAAATATCTCCTCATAGACCACTCAACCATCTAATCCACTTTTCACGCATCCTTACCAATGTTTTTATATATTAAAATGGATTTTGAAAGACGCCCTCCATAAATTAGAAGCGCTTCCTGAATTTGAAATGAGGCGCGAAAGATGGCCGGGTCGCCGATGTAAAACGCATTGCCGGTAGAAGTCGACAAAAGGAATTGATTTCGACGGTTTTTGCGGAAGTTTTTGCAAATTGCCTTGGCACAGAAAAGTTTTTTACGAAGAAGTGGTCTGGCATTGGCTGCTAATGGAGCTATTTGTGTGACGCTTTGAGTATGGCTTGTGATGGATATACGAAAAAAGACAAGAGGAGGGTGATCGAGATCGCAGGCACAATTGCTTTTTTATGCGTTTGGATTATTTTTTCCTGGTAGAGGCGTAATAAGCATGGTTGATTTATCTTTAATGAGAAAAAACATTATTTTTGTGCATGTGCATGTTTATTATTCAATAATAAAATCATTTAATATACTATTCTATTGCGTTATGATTTTGTTTATGATAAAAAAATATAATCTTCGCATGACGCAAATAACGTATCTATAAGTTCATAGTTAATTTTCAAGCTTACGGAATTGCACTGGGGCTGGTCGTATAATGTTATGGATATATTTATGAATTTTGATATGAATGAATAATAGATAATAGTGATTGCCCAGTGGTCGAAATTCAACCATAATTCAATAAAGTTTAAATGTTATTCAGATTCTTCTGTAAAAAGTAGATTTACCTCTATAATTATTGGATATAATTTTCTGAAACTTGTTTAAAAAATATATCATAAATTCCTCGGCCAAGCATCGAACCCGGCCAGGTGTTAGAAAAGCAAGTACGCCAAGCACTTCACCAAAAGAGCTTTTTTCGACATATAACTACAAATGGTTGTTCGACGTAAAGTTACTTTATGCTCTCCTTCCCCATATAATCTGCAACTACACCAAATCAGAAATTCCTTCGTGAACGCAATATACTTTAAAAGAGGACCAAATGATTCCATTTACCTAATCCTGTATACAAATAATAAAACAATAGACCCCATGGGTCTTTTGTACCATGAATAAACCCAGGTGTGTTTGCTCGCGGTAAACTCCGAACTTACTCAAAGGATTCTAATTCTTTTCACGGATAGATATAGCTTGACTTGGAAAAAACGTTATCATACCTAATACAAAACTATTTTGAATATGTTTAAAAAATATTATTTTATTATAATTATTATTGAAATGCTTTTTCACATATGATAAGATTCATAACTCTGTCTACTTGGAACGGATCGTGAATATAATAAATAATATTATTTTTTAACGTTTGGTATATTTTATAAAATTGCGGGGCAAACGGGTATCTACAGATATTTTGGAACCATATTTGCTTACCGCAGAAGCGGATGGGCACGTCTTGTATATTTGTATGTGAAATGTGAAAGTCTGTATGTTTGAATATTTTTTACTCAAAGAAATGACTGAACGGTTTGCATGAAATTTGGCACACAAATAGGTATTACCAGGATTAACACATAGGATAATTTCATCCCCATAAACTCCGCTTGGAATTTATAAAGTAGAACGAGTTCGTCACAACGTTTTTCATTCATCCTATTCTGTAGCTCAAAATTATCAATAAATCAATCAGTTTTTTGAGTTACAATCGTAGTGGTCATAAGCAGTACCTTGAGGAACTAAAGGTGAGTTTATACAGTAAATAAAATAAAATAAGAAATATATAACTGTATTGGCAGATACTTGATGGAAATTCATGTTATAAAGTATAAAATGAAAAAATATATTTCCACTAATATTTTAACAAAAACACATGACAATTGTTTCGACACACTGTGTCTTTATCAAATATGAGCGACAAGTAAAATCTAAGATGACATGTACCTATATAAATACAACGGAGGATGGTCCTTAATAACTAATTTCTAAATAATTATATATTTAACAATGGACTAGACATTCAATGGATCTGGTCATTGAGGAGATCGCCTGAATGTTTTCGTTTATTAATCTCTAAGGACTCAAGAAGATTAAGTCTTAAAATAAGATGTGATGCATAATTTGAATTGGTCTTCTGGTTAATGTAAGAGCTTTTATGTTCATTGATACGGGTTTGAAAATTTCTACCAGTTTGACCTATGTAAACCTTCAAGCAATCTCCACAAATAAGTTCGTAAACACCAGATTTACAGTGATCGGGAATTTTTGATTTATTATTCTTAATGAATTTACCTAATGTATTAATACATTTAAAGGCTATTCTCGGATCATGTCTTTTCTTCAAATGTTTTGTCACTATTTCGGTAGGACGACCAATATAAGTAAATGTACAGAATTGGATCCATTTGGATCAAATGGAAGTGAAAGTGTAGGGTAAACCATATTGGCAGCTTTCTTATAGAAGATTTTAGATATAAGATGATCTACTAAATCCACTTTGGAACTGTTGTTGATGGCAATTTGTTTAATGATATTCAATTCCTATCCTATCCTAACTATTGAAGGCTGCTATTTTATGTTTGAATGGATGATTGGAACTATTGTGGATGACAGAATCAATGTGTGAGGGCTTATGGTATATAGAAAATTCATGTTTGTTATTTACTCTGGAGATAGTCAAATCAAGAAAATTAATTGAATGATTGTTTTCTACTTCCATGGTGAACTTAATAGTTGGATGAAGGGAATTAATGAAGTTCAAGAATCGGTTGAGGTTCCTATCTAAATAGGAGTGCTAATGAAGCATGCTAAAATATCATCAACATATCTATACCAATATATAAAAATAAGAGATAAAGATGAAAGTTTGCTATCTCTAGAATTTCTTAATTTAGCTTATTTCGTGTATAAACGCTCTCATGGAAATAAGCATGCTCAACTTTCTTATTTTATCTTAATTTGTTTCTTATTTTATTTTATTTATTTAGAAAACTGTGTGAAAGTTTCACATAAATATTGGCAAAAATTTTAAACAATTTAATATTCCTGAAAAATCGGTCTAGTTTTCTGAGAATTAATCAAATACAAATTTCAAAAAACCTTAAAAACAAACTAAGTACCGTATTATCAAAACTAAAGACACCATTTAAAACCGGAATATCTTTATGAAATCCATTCTATACTTTTGTCAATGTTTACTATTAGAAGTATTTTTCCTCAAAATTTATCATCGCTGATAATCTTTTGTACGAGTATACATAGTAAATATAACCAAATTTTAGAAAAGTGGTTCCCCTTTAATTATATTTTTCCCGTCGAAAAATAACAATCCAATCCAAAATAGTGATTCCCCTTTTATTATCATCTTTTCTCTTGAAACTAACAATACCTACCTAACAAATAGATAACCTTCACTTATCTGTTCTTCAGGCTCATAAGTATAAATATCCGAGAGAAAAGATTGCATTCATGTCGAATAGAACACAACGATAAGACTTGAAAAAATAAATGGAATCAAAAATACTTTTTCTGATGGTATTGTCCTTATTGGTGATAGCAATCGCTTTCATCGGTGAAGCCAATGCCGCTTGTTATGACAAGTTCCATTCCTGTAGTTTGGCCTACCAATGTTGTAGCGGACGATGTGATATGTCTGGCGGACATTTTGGGTATGTAATTATCATATTGTTTGCGATAAAAAAATATTATATGTGTATAAGTTATCATCATAATGATTAATTCATATTTGTTAGTTTTCAAATGAGTTTGTAAAATGATTTTCAGTAACTCCTATTTGACGCTAATGTGTTGTCGATATCCAATGTCATGGCGTTATCATTCAATGACACTTAAACGTCAGTAACTAATTATTTCCAACTATGATTCACTTTAGAGAACTAGTGTGAAATGTAATATTTTTACGCACGTTCTCAACTATCAGTCGGATATTAAAAAAAATATATTCTCTAAACCAGAGAATTCAAACATATTCTTCTACATCAAAATAATCAACATTAACACTGACGAGATTTTTTGAGATATTTTTCTAAAAATATTTTTTATTTTGAAAATCACTAGAATTAGTATTTTAAAAGAAGTAATTTTCCTTGATATTTTTCTTTTTGGCGTGAATACGAATACGGTGCATATAATTATGTAGGTATATGGCATAAGCACTGCCATGCCAAGGCCGTGCACGGAAAACGCGCCAGAGAAAGAGTACCTACTTGTGGACAGTAGATCTCCTTTTCTCTAACAACAAAACAAATTGCGTTCTTAGTACGATAATGGCACACCTTCCACAAAATAAAGAAAAAATAATGTATCGATTCTACTGAAACTGAAAATCGGGATTTTTCAACATTCGCTTTCAAATTCGTCCTCCAAATCGACTCTTACCAAATTCATCCTAGTGTGAATATAACAGAAATTAAATATCTAGGTTCATGGTGCAATATAATATAGTCTAATATTCATAGCTCATTAGTAGTGTAAACTAATTACTACTGATCAATTTCCATTTCAGATACTGCGAATGAAGAAGCCGAATGTGTTTTTCACAAGAGTCACAGACGACTTTAATGCTGACGATAATAAAATAACATGCCAACATATATTTTATTGCTATCAAATAATTTTTAATAACATGTCTTAACTGTAATAGACCTTTCTTTGTTATATTATTCAAATATGGGTCTGTTGCTAAAATTTAGGTTTTTATTGATGTTGTCTCATAATACTACCTCACTACCTCTACTGGTACAGGTCAAGACTCCCACACCTTGTCCAATAAATCTATATATACAAAACAAAGTGGTGTTAGTTACACCATCTATAACTCAAGATTGGCTGGACCGATTTTAAATATCTCTTCCTCTTCGCATAGATTAACAGAATGACAATTAAAATATCGGAAAATTAACTGAAAAAATTTACAGGTTATTAATTTTTATATAAATTAAGATTGGACATCCGCCATATTCCTTGCCAATATGTCAAACAGTATTCTACCCCAATACCATTTCGGATCGTGATGTTCATCTAATCCTCAAAAGGTAGCGCTACTAACAACAATATATACGTTAATAAATTAAGTTTAGCTAAAACTTAATATAGCACTCATTGACTCTTCGCCGGGTCAGCTTGTACTTTATAAATGTCAATCACGCGTTTTGGTTGAAAACCTAAGGCAATTTCCTTTTTTTTTTGGTTATTTTCCGAAATATTTTCCTACTATAATGCCTCTTCTCTAGAGCATTTTATATTCGTTAAAAAATTGCATTGCAAACAAAAGTCTTGACGTGATAAGATTAAACTGTTTTCTGAAACCGAATAACTAAAGAATATAGAGTATAAGATAGGACACCCAGCCATTTTGCGCTATTTACGTATGAATCTTACAAAAATGAGAAAAACCAGATACTAAGAACAATATATACGTTAATAAATTAAGTTTAGCTAAAAATTAATATAGCACACATTGACTATTGGGCGGTACAAAGTTCGCCGGGTTAGCTTGTACTTTATAAATGTCAATCATGCGTTTTGGTTGAAAACCTAAGACAATTTCATTTTTTCTGGTTATTTTCTGAAATATTTTCCTACTATATAGATATACAACAATATAATTATGTGATGTTTAATCGATTAGGTCCAATCTCCTAGCTGACGTACAAAAATACTTACGAAATCCAAATTATAATGGTAATCAAATGCCTCTTATCTAGAGCATTTTATATTCGTTAACAAATTTCATTGCAAACAAAACTCTTGACATGATAAGATTAAACTGTTTTCTGCAACCAAATAACTAAAGAATATAGAGTATAAGATAGGACACCCAGCTATTTTGCGCTATTTAAGTATGAATGTTACAGACATGAGAAAAACCGTAGGTACAATTGTATGTATCACGATACCTACCTATTGATTGTTTTTAGGTTTCTTTTTAGGATACATGTTATATACACTTTTTCAGTACGAATTACAGCTATAACATGTATTAAAAATTTCACGCATGTAAAAGTAAACTTCGATATGCCTATGACCGTGTCTGTTAAACCTTCATATTTTTCCATCCCTGCCTTTTGATATTGCTATGATTTTTTTGATACATGACCATCTTTCAGCATTCCACCATTGAAAATAAAGAAATCATCAAAATTCATCAATGCAAGAATGTTTAAAAAAATAAAGGAACGTCATTTTTTAAACTTGTTTGAAAAATAGTTATCAGTTAAAACAACTTGCTGGAATGATAGTGAGATGAGGATAAATATTATCTTGATTGCTGAGTTTATCTTAAAAAAATATTATATAGACGTTATGAACTATATTATTTCGATGAATTTCGATTGCAGTAGCAATCCTGCTTTTTTCTTGATTAAGCCAGCTTATATAAACCAATGGATGATTTCAAAATAGAACAGTTGAGACCAGGCAACTTGAAACAAAACATGATTCTGTTGTGGTTAATGTGTTTTTATTTAACGTGCATTTGGCCAATCGTCATAGCCGAAAGCGTATATGATGTGACTAAATATGGCGCCGACAACACGGGCAAGCAAAAGATCACTGCTGCTGTCAAGAAGGCCATCGATGCAGCCCATGACAACGGCGGTGGCACCGTCTACTTTCCCTCTGGCAAATACTACTCCGGCCCCATCAACCTAAGGTCCAACGTTCATTTGCAATTTGCCGACAATGTTGTCGTCATTTGGAGCTATGACAAGAACGACTACCCCCCGATGCAGGTGAGAACATCGAGCGGTGTACAGAAAGTGAATCACACACCACTCATCTACGCATTCAGCGAGAACAATATTGCCATCAAAGGTAAAGCTACATTGGATGGACAGGGAAGTCACTGGTGGTTCAAATCTGAGACTTCCTCCTCTGTCGGGAATTTCACACCCTATGAAGTGACTCTGAAACGGCCCCCATTCATGCATTTCTTCGACTCCAGCAACATAGTACTGGAAGGTTTCAAAGTGCAGAACAGTCCCTTTTGGAATGTTAATCCCGTCCAATGTCAGGACATCACCATCAATAGCATAACAATCAGCAATCCATACCACTCGCAAAACACTGACGGCATCAATTGTTATTCCTGCAAGAATCTGCACATAATTGGCGTCACCATCAGTACCGGCGATGACTGTATAGCTCTCGATTCCGGTAGAAGTCACCCGGCACAGAATATTGTCATCACCAACAGTCACATGAAGGAGGGTCACAGCGGAGTTGGCATTGGCAGCGCCATAACCGGCGGTCTGAGAAATATCACCGTCAGCAATTGTGTGTTCGATGGCACTGATCGCGGACTTTACATCAAATCGATGCGAGGTCGTGGCGGCGTAGTTGAGAACATCCAATACAATGACATCACCATGCAGAACATCAAAAAAGAGGGCATCGTTTTGTCGATGCTTTATGATGCCTCACACCAAGATATAGCTCTCCATAACCGAGATATCAAGAAAGCACCGTTCGGTCCTGGAACTCCAGTCTTTCGCAATATCCATTACAATGGAGTTAAAGGCACCACCAAGAAGAACCCCGTATTCTTCGTTGGTCTGCCAGAGTCTCCTATCGCCAACATTGACATGAAAAATATTGATATCAAATCGAAGCTACCATTGTTTTTGAATAACACGAAGAATGTGGTTATCAATGGCCAAAAGCAACCAGATCATCATTGATAAATTATCTAATCCTGCGTTGTATATTTTCAAAGTTTAAGATAAAGCTGAAGAATATTTACCAATTATACGGAATCCAATGTTCAATAAATACTTCTGAACTTCATTCCTTTCTCTGAATTCTTATTTTTCGCTTGAAATGAGATACCTATGTTCATATTGGAATTCTGAAAACTTTAAAACCAAATAGAGCCAGAACGCTCATAAATGTTTGAAAAGTTACATCACCCTTGGGCATATGTGTCATAGTCAATTTTAGTGTGAATCTAATGGATAAAAAAATGGTACATATTCAGGTTTTGAAATCAAGGGCATTTAGAGTACAGAAAAGAATTCAAGAAATTGAAATAATAAAAATATAGCATATTTACTATTTCAATTTCTTGAACTACAACGGCACAACTTCAAAATTACCAGCACCAATAGAATTAATATTATTTTGTATTTTTCAGTGCAGCAACTGATAAAGTCGGTCCAATTTTTTGTAAAAAATATTTATTTCACATTTTTGAGTGTAAAATTAGTCAGGAAAATTGTTTAACGTTCACTAATACCCAAAAAGTTATAGGTAGGTTTAGCTTGTACTTGTTATTATTTTTAAAAATGTCCAATTTAAACATTTCCAGATATGGAATTTTCATTAATTCTGTCGTCTGAGAAAAATTGCATCCTCCACACCCTTTGGGGACGGTTTTTGGAGGGAAGGAGATTTTGGATTTGATTTTTCTCAATATGGAACCGTTTCTCAACTCGCCTCTTTCGAATGAAACAAAAATCGTCTAAATCGAAGTATGTTTACTATGCAAAAGGCGCGAACAGCCATAAAATAAAAAAAGCAATTTTACAACCGAATTGTATATCTACCTTCCCTTTTTTTTGTCGGTCAAAAATATAGCATATCAATTCAAAGGGCTTGTTATAATTACCTAATACTGTTTTTTATAATTCAATAAACATAGCAGATTTTATAGAAAATAGACGAAAATTAACCATCCCCAACATAGGCTTCACTAATCTTCAACTGGAAAACTAAGTTCTTAGTAAGGAACCTTCCCAACGTGAACCTCCTTGGTCCTGATTATACCCAAAATTTATACGGCTTTCTGGATGAGACAGAATAAATTATGGATTCAAGAACATATTAATTAAAAAACACACTGCCTGATCTAATCTACTATCTCATCAAATGAATCAACTACTGTTATTATAGTTAGATATGTAACATTCCATGCCTATTATAGATAAAATCACACTTATGGAAGATTTTATATCGTTTTAGTCATTAATATACATTTATATTACCTATTACCTAAGACTCCGTTGTTCGTCCCACAGTCTATCAGCGGGCTCTATATTATGAACTGTAATAGGTACAGAGCTGACATTTTCAGGGAATGTGTATTTCTGTTGCTTGTACAATAACAGCAAATACTAAGTCCATCTATCCATTCGTCCGTTTGACTTGACCGCATTATTAGGCTTGAGATCCCCATATCCACTGTTGTTATTTACTTGATACTGAGAAAAAGTTTGATGAAGTTATCCAAATGAATCACATTTGCAGTACATTAAACCTATTCCACCGCTGTTTTGTTAAAGAATTGTATTTTACAGGCCAGTTGTGAAGTTATCTATTGGGTCATCAATTCAATTTTCTTTTTTAACATTTTCTGTGAACTTTAATCAAGAACAATTCCACGGAAAGCAGTTGGGCACCTAGAACTGTGGATATACCTGATGCTGGGTACAGTCAAGGACGTATAGATCGGAAAATCCGTGTATACCTATACCTAATCACAATATGGATGCTATCAGGTCCTTTTGACAGATTTGGTTTATACCTACGAATAACAGGTGGAGGTCGACATTGAAGAACATCAACCCATATCAACCACTATTTTTGAATACTCTTCTCAAAATTCACTTATGTACTATTTGAAAAGACAATAGGAAGTAAATTAACAGCAATAAATTCACATAAGTTTTCCTAGCTCATGCTCCGAAACTTCTGAAATATCACGGATGAGCCAAACCTCAATTTGGATCAAGAGATTTGTTTTCTGATAAGAGCAGAGTGGCTGAAAATGGACTTGCAGAGTTAAAGTTTTGGTTAATCAGGGAGGCTCCATAAAGGTTTTTCCTTAATAGGTTTCTACCAACCTCGCAATCTTCGAGAGACTGATTATAGTATCTTTGCATCTTAGGCTTCGCTGGTTTGCTCATAGTTAAATCTATTTAGACAGACCAATGCGGCCCATTTATGGAGGCATCGGACAGATGCAGAAACATCTATTTTTTGGGATGTGATGGACGTTCTCATTATCTACACATATACTTTATGGTTGAAAAGTCTGCAAACCTAAATTCTATCTATTTATGTATTTATAATATCAATATAGTTTAAGGAATTAAGTAATGGTCATAACAAATGCAAAAGGCTCATATAGTGTTGATATATTGTTCGAGCATATCACGTATCGAGTATTTTATATTATGATGCCACTGAAGCACAATTAAAGCATCTAAATCCTCTATTTTCATTAGTTACGTCTGGATGATAAAGCATGAAAAATGATATCACAGAATAAAATTTTCTCTCTTGAAACCGATCTGGACGAAGAGCATCTCTCGTGAATATCCGGATAAGAATTTGTCCGAAAACGGAACTACTGTGACCGAAGCCTTAGTGTTTTATTTGGAAAATGAAATTTTATTATTCTGCATTAAGAAATCCATGACCTTCTTCTTATGATCTAGTCAAAAATATGAAAATAACATCGAATATTTTGATTAAAAAAACAACTCTACAGGCAAGTATGTGTTAGTAAAAATTTCGCTGTTTCTAAGATATGTTGCTACAATTCGGGAATACAAGAGAGCAAGAGAGGCGAATAGTTTTGCCACAATTAAAAGCCCAGATTATTAGATGATGATTACAATACATAATGTGGGAATCATAAAGATTTTGAAATTGGAACCAAGAAATAATTATCAGCTGTAGGTATAGAGTCTTGAACCATCTTCAAAATTTTTGTGATTCTTATAATAAATAATTGTTATTTTATTAAGTTTAGTAGGTACTAGTTCTTTTTAAATTATTTATTTCACAATTTTTAGTGATCGTGGTAAATAACTCACACGCCACTTTGGCTGTGTAGAAACGACTTCTACTAGACAATAATTTTATCACATAAGAAAATGAATGCAACGAAAATTATACACAATGTCGTGAGTATTTATGTTGTTCATCTTCAATCATAACCAATAATCTCCATAATTCAAATAACAAATTATTCTACTATCTATCAAAACAAATCTTTTACAGAATGTTGTTATTAATTAATAAATAACATGAAAAACAGTACTGTGAGAATAACAGGCAGGAGGTTGCGATCGAACCTACATCATTACGAATACCACTTGTACACTAGAAGCTCAACACAACAGAGCCTATAATTAAAAAAAATAATTATTTACTTCAATACTAGGAAAAATATGACTCAATCATTGATAAAAGTGTCCTTAACTCAGAAATTTGATTATTAATGGGAAGTCATACGATTTACAGCTTTTTTGTGAATTAAAAACTTTATTATAAATATATATTTTGAATTATTAGCTGTTTCTGAGATGAGTGAAATACCAACATTTTCGACCTTCTCAGAGCCTTTACTGCAAACCCTTGGATTTATCGATATCAAATTGAAATGTTCTAAGAAATCATATGTTCTATAAGATCTAACAAAGAAAAATAAATGAAAATTTGAATATGGGACTATCTCCTAATCTTCCTGTTTCAAATGAAATATGAATAATCATCAAAATCAGTTCTCGTTTACTGTGCAAACCGGGGTTACATATATACAAACAAAAAGTTGTACGGAACAAATTTCGTTACGTCTTTTCTCTAATTCCGACTTTTATTTGATATGGAGATCTAGTTATAACTGTATTTGCTGATGCTTGATGGAAATCTATTGTAAATTAAAATTAAAATATAATAAATTTCCTCTAATATATTATTCAAACATTACGATTGTTTCTGCACACTGTGCCTTTCTCAAATGCGAGTTTTAACTAAATTCTAACAATTATTATATATACAGCAATATACATACATCGATCTGGTCATTAAAGTAATAAGGTTATAATAAGTCGTACCGGGAGAGCGTAACGCGTGACAATTTAGCTGTTAAATATTTATACCAAAGCTATCTTTCACTACTTTGTATCACTAGTTTTGATCATTCCAAAATTTAAAAATGAACTCTAGGAGGTATAGTGTATTTTCACTCTTGAATAATTGTTCTTCTGATGGATGAAAATCAGAAGTTCTTATGGCAGGAGAAGGACGGTAGTGAGACGCTCAGCAACTATTGAAATAGATTGTTGACAATGATTTTAAGAATTCTCATAGTAATTTGAATTTCAATCGGTTCAACTTATTTCACTTAATTTTTTTGTTTATGTAATAAATAGATTGCATTATATACACTTTGTCATTAGCAATTGAACAATTAATATCAACAATGATCTGTCTGTCTGATGACAAATAGTTTGTTTGAAAATCTCAAATTTATTGAATTTAACTCACTGATTTTCAGTTTACTTGTTTAATTGTAATGTATTATGTATGTCGTATTTCATTAAATTACACCTTCTTTCACAAATTCAAGATAACTTTTAACGGAATGACTCGTAGAATATTAACTGAAACCGACAATATACTGGAAGAATTCAATAATAATAAAAAAGATGTTACATCATCTCTAGCTATCAAGTATCATCTCATTTTAGACAGCTGAATTTTTCCATTAAAAATCTTAATAAGAGATTGCGTTGTCTTACAGGTGGTCTAGAGAAAATTGGAAATTTGATCCACTTTATGGTTTTTTATGAATATCTTGTCAACTACAAAGGTGTTATTTAACGATATTACTGGGTAGACAGAAATATCTTTGATAATCTGCATACTACAATACTTAGTTTGAATATCAGACTTGGAATATAGACAAAAAATCTTATATATAGAGGGTATCAGATTAAAATAAATAGCAAATCACAAAAAAATTAAGACCACACAAGCTCTCTTTGATGGTAACCAAAATTTACTGTATAGTTGCATAACATCGAAAGTAGTGAGTAGGTGTAAGAAACTCAAAGATATGATAAAATCATTGAATTACATTTATTTTCCATATCGAATAAGAGTTATTTTTTACGATAAAGCAGGATTTAGTTAAAATTGTATAAGCATTATTATTTAATAAGTTTTCCATGTTTGCAATTCTAGAAAGCAGTTGAGTATCTACAAAAAAGTTTAGAAAAAATATATTTCAAAGAATTATCTATATTTCAAAGGAATCGTAAAACAATTCTATGATATTAAAACTGCCCGTAGAAAACGCAAACTAAGTTTATAATTAAATCGCGTATTAGAATAAACTAAACAATGTCGGCTTGTGTTGACTTTACAAACAAAAGATAGCAGTATATTCCAGTGGAGTTTAATAATATCTTAATCCAGTATGCGAATGAGGCAAAATATCTCGAGATGACGCTAGACGCGCGGTTGCGCAGGAAGTCATGTCAAGAAAAAACATGCAGTAATGATGCCTAAGCCTATGTTCTGGCTGGTGGGTCCGTACTGAATGCTATCCATAGAAAGTAAGCTTATGGTATATGAACATGTCATGAAACCTGTTTGGACTTCCGGCTGTGGGGTTGTATAGCAGTTAGCAATAGGAAAATTATACACACATTACAAAATCGTATCCTACAGATTCAGAAATACAAATAATCCTCTCAAATCATACCCACAGGCTAAAGGATCACATAAATGTGGAAGCTGCCAATGTTCTCGACATTAAAGTCTTCGTCAGACGACTTAAGGTAGTGAAAACTTCTAATTTAACTGAGACACCAGTCTAAGTCTGATTAAAAAAGACATGGCCAACAAGAATTTTAGTAGTTAACAAGATTTCACCAATAACCCTCACCATTGACTACCGGCATAACATGATGCTTGTGTTCCTAAATCGGATCCAGTACATATGATGTAAGATATTGTTTTCTACACATTTTTGGTACTGCTCAGGGCAATGCATCGTATTTAGGAACAAATGTCACATTTCTTTGAAATCTTTTACAATACATTGTATTCTATTGTATGTGTGAAAGAATGCGTATAGATTTTATATTTTCAAGTATTTTTAGATCAAAATACATTAATGCTGATAAACCTATCAATCAGTTGGATAATTACCAAATATAATAGACCTTAAAAAAGTGGTTCCCCTATTATTATCTGATTACTAAAAATTATAATCGGAAAAAATACCAACCTTTACTTATCTGTTCATACACTATGATAGGTATAAGTATAAATAAGCGTCAGAAAATAGATAAATTTAAGTCGAGTTGAATAGTTCGAGAAGACCTAAACAAAAAAACAAAATGGAATCGAAAACACTCTTCCTGATGGTGTTGTCATTGTTGGCAATGGCAATAGTTTTTTTTGGCGAAGCAAATGCCTCATGTTATGAGAAGTTCCGACCCTGTAGTTTAGCCTTCCAGTGCTGTAGCGGACGATGTGATATGTCCGGTATAAATTTTGGGTATGTATTTATTCTGTTGTGATCGGAATTTCGCTAATTCGCTGTTTTTATCTATCATTAGAATCATTGATTTATATTTCTCAAAGTGTCTATAATCACAGCCCATCTATACTTATACATCATTCTATCAGACTAGTTCGTAGAATAACTAATTCTTCTATGATTGATTCTACCACAGTAGTGGTTATGCTATTGTTAAATTTTGAACATAGAAAACAGTATCCACGGAATTGTCATTGATCATGGAGCATAGAAATTAACAGCTATTGGCTCACATGATAATAATATTATATTGTGGATTTAGAACAGATATCACGAACATCTATAACTTTTAAATTGAACTTTCAAATCAGTAGATTCAGAATATATCTTACCAATGAGAAACTAACGTAAGCGAGACTAACAAGCGTATAGTCGGTTCTAGATAAATTATGATTCGCTCTCCAACTATTGAAATATCTCATGTTCATATGTCATTATTCTCATATATTCACTATTTACCTTACTTCTACAAGAAACCATTATAAATCAATTTCAATTTCAGATATTGCGAATGAAGGAGAAGACTCTATTTTCTACAAGAGTTCCGGAGAACTTTAATGCTGACAAATATAAAACAACATGGCCAAATATATTTTCATTTTCTGAAATAAGTTTTAATAAAAATTCCTTAATTAAAATCAGAGTTTTTCTTTATTAAAGTTATATTTTTAAACTAGAAGATGTTCATGACTTCGTCCAGTTAATAGCGCTTGTCGCTTGTGTACGAATCTATTCTGTCTTGGCCTCAATTATCCATGTGAAGTTTATGTGTGTGTGTGTGTGAACTTATTGACAATTGATAGTGTGAACTCAAACTTAGCTGTACCATATTGTTTTGTTAACAATTACTATTATTTACTATTTAATTCGGGATTTTCAGTCGTATACAGAAACGATTATATTCTCCAGGATAAAGCTGCAACTTAGTATTTATATAGGCTATCACTATGGCAAGTTTCAACAAAATATAAAGATTATTGTTCACGAAGTACCTGAACATCTAAAAAATCAGATTTATTATATGTATATGTGTTATTTGCTGTCGCCAATTCTCGAAGCTTTGAGTCCTAGTTGAAAGGTCCTGTTTTTTTTCTGATATCCTTACTTAGAGCTAGAAAACAAGGTTTACCACTATAGAGCCAAGTTCAATAATTCAATGCGGTTCAGTCCACCCGGTTTTTCGAACCGAACCAATTATTGTCGATCTTCAGTTCAACATCGCATCTCCTTGGTCTCTGGTCTCCCATCACAAGATTAAGGTGTTTACTAAGGTCGACTGATCTCAGTCGAGGTACTTCTGCCAAGACTTCTATTTGCCTTGTCTGCATGATTACTCTGATTCAAAAGCCCATTGAAGAAAAAATGCGCTTAGCTATGGCTGCCCTTGACTTAAGTTTAGGAGAACGAACAAAACATGAACAAAATGTGAAGAAGAAGCTAGTTTTCGAAATAGAAAAATGATTAGCTGATGATTTTTGTAACACCATGAATGAATCGAAAGCTGCTTCAATATACATAATTTGAATATTACATAAAATGCATAAATAAACAATGTAAGAAATAAAATATAATATTAAAGAAATATGTGTGTATGGTTTCTTCCACCCAATCCTTGTAATTTGTTTTACAGTGATACAGATGTGTGTCACCCATGAGATTTTGAGATATGATTTCTAATGGTACTTGCCTTAACTTTTAACTGAAGAAAGTACAACTCGGCCAATTGAATAGTGAAACACAAGATTGACCGTTTCTTACAACAAGAATAATCGCTAGCTATTGGTACATTATATACAATTCTTAAATAACAAGAATTACCATCTACATTTACATAACACAAGAGAATTTATTTGGAGCCGTCTAAAAACTCAAACCAAAACAAATGGCACACCCTCAATCATCAAGAAAATAATTAAAATCCCCGCCACAAACTTAGGTAATAAACTCGGGAAGAGGGCCGAAACAAAAAGTTATGATGGATGTCGCCAGGACACGCGTCCTCCTGCTGGGCCGCCCTATTGTGTGGATGAAGTTATGCGGAAAATATGTTCAAATGTATTCGTTTAAAGGACGACGGAACAAGTGTACCGAGGCTCCTATACATGGGGCTGGTTGTCAAGGGCTGAATGTCGGGCATCTGCTAGGGGGCAGTGGGCTCAGAATTGGTTTTGCTGGGCGATTGATGGTTTTTACGTTAAATAAGGATTGTGTCATACGCCCAAATAATATGCAAAAAGAATTTATATTACGATACAGTAGAGAAGAAATACCAGCAATAATGTCTACAAGGAAAAAAAGATTTTTGAAGGCAGGTAATTATGTAATATTTAAAACGTTACTATTACATAATAAATTATTTGAAAAACAGAAAAAAGAATGATGGCACATATTATGATTAAAATTGAAATTTATAGATGGAAAATAAAGAAACTGAGGGTTGAGACAAATACTGTGCACAAAATATTGAGCTTAAGAGTTCAAATGTACTTATAAAGTACTCAAATTTAAATGCTGAAAATTGGTGTCCTCGATGTTTTCTTTGAAAAAACAAAATAGACAATTAAGATCTTCAAGAAAGTGAAATTAAATTGACTTAGATGGATAACTAAGCATGAAAACTGCATCCAGTGTTGTATTATTTGTGCTTCCGTCAAATGTATTAATAAAATATACAAGAACACATGTTCTTGAAAATATTTTCAGTTAAGTATAATAGCGATGTCTGTATGTCAGATACTAATTTCATGTGTGTTTAACATAGTTTTATATGTTTTTTAGTTATCCTGACCACTTATTTGATATACAGTATACAGAGAGATCGTAAAGTCTGAGAAATCCTCAGGAACTGTGAAAATTACTTTTTTGTGATACAAACCACGATAGTTCGGTTCTTAAATAGAAATTTCAGGGTTATAGAATTTACGACCTCTCTGAATAATATTGATAGGTTGATGATATTTTATCGTATTCCATTAACACCGACACGAACCTTAACTGATTTTTGAATAATCATAAACTTTTAATACATGTACCATGTAACCTTCACAAACTGATAGTGTTCCCTATATATAATTCCAATCACTCATTTAAACATAAAACAGCAGTCGTTAATAGTTATATCCATAGACTTGCTAATAACCCTATGAGTCTTAACAACTTCCAGAAAGAACTAAATGTCATAAAAATTTGCTATAATTTTTTTTTCCAAAGTTGAGATAGTAGATCATCTTCTATTCAAAATCCATTATAAGAACGCCCTCAGAATCTTTAACACACAGTTTTAGCTTCATTCGATCTAAATAACAAGTTATATACTTTTCCTTAAGATAGCCGTCCAACCGAAGTTGTGACAGATAATACACTAGGAAATCTATTAATAACAATAAATACAAATTTCCCGATAATTGCAAATCTGGTGTTTATGAACTAACTTGTAAAGATTGCTCGAAAATTTGCATTTTTTAAAATTTGTATAAAAGATCATAAGAGCTCATTCACATACCATAAGACCAATTCAAACAATGCATCACATGTCATTGACATTATTCACACATTTAATGATAATATAACATAATACATAACTAAAACAAAGGATTGAAATTAAATCTAATCGAGACATTAGAAATTCAGGTAATCTCCTCAATGACCAGATCCATGGCCTGCCAAGCCCATATTACTGAATACCTATAAAATTAGTAATTACTTAATAATAACCATTGAAAGTTATGTTTACCACCCTCCTTAGTATTGAAATAGGCACGTATCCTCTTAGAATTTAATTTAAACTCACATTTTATAAGGTTCCGCCTGCCGAAACAATTGTCATGACATAATGACATTTAATATAGTTTTTTTAAATTCTAATTACATGTAAACATACTTTTATTAATTCCTCTATTACTTTAGTTTGAAGTTTTAACACTGTAGGTCCCATCAAACCATGTTATCATAATATGTTAAAATTAGATAAAACGTGGCAACTTAAAGTTGAGAAACAACAAACAATATCGGTTTTTGCCTCTACCTTATTCAACATTTTTCATGATCGTATAGATCAATTCTACCAACTTAGTGCCCATTTATAATGGACGTAAGACGTAGGGCTACATAAGGCATAAGATTGACGTAACATTTTTCTATTCATAATGAACGTAAAAACTTAGTTGCTACGCATGCGTGAAATAATTTGACGGCTATATTTCATCTGGGGGTTTTCTCTGGTGTAGGTATACTAACTTTAACGCCATGGAGTTGGAAATGCAGTTATTGGTTTTGTTATTAGCAATGCGTAGAGTACAAGGAATATATTGTGTAAACAACCTAGGCGATGGAGTGTACGTCCAGTAAACAGGGATACTAGAACTAAAACTTCATGATGAAGAATGATTCTTTAAATATACAAGAATGCGAACCAATACTTACCAACCAACGAATAATTCAACCCAACAAATCCAAATCCCCTAAAAATGTTCCAAAATTTCCCATAAGCCGCACGTAAGTTTGAAGATTGTCCAACTTTATGTCCGCCTAACGTTCGGCCGTAAGATCTTACGGTCTAGCGTAACACATAAGTGTAACGTTCGCTTATTGTGAACGATCCCACTTATTTTCCAATGTTCAACTTTATCCATTACGCATATCTTACGCCTTACGTCCATTATAAATGAGCACTTATAACATATTTATCAATACAGAATAACAGTGTTCAACTAGGTATCACATAGCATTTTCGGCGCAACAATCTATCAAACTCTGACTCCCAGCAATTATGCTCAATAATCAGTAAGTATTGGCTCCCAACACACTGACCGACATCGGCCATCAAACGTCCAAATTCGCATTCGAAAGCGTCAGTGATTCCCCAACAAACATCCATTATGGAATTCCTCGGGCGAACCGTATGGTAGTTAGATTGTCGATATGTATTAACAACTGCGTTGTCAGCTCAACGGGTCTGAATGGTGGACAGTCATTCAATGGTCCCGAAGGACCATCGGGTCCGGACTGTCATCCTTCCTGCAAGCGTCTCCAGAGGACGATTTCCATGATTAAATCACACCGACAATGAGTTCCTCGAGATAACATAGTGTGTGTGAGTGCTGTTCGTCGTACAAAGACCCGATAAATACAGTTCGAGTGGGCGGATCTTCTTCCATTTGTCGAAAGACGGAAAAGAGGCACTCTAGTTCCGTTTTTCGTGTAGGCGTTTCAGTATCATCATCTACAATCTACCAGGAAAATATGAGAACAGTAATCAACACTTCACTATCTAGTTTATCGATTCGTAATAACTATTGCGCGTGTCGTTAAGGCCGCTGCTACACAACATATCAGTTTATTTATTGCATAAGAACTACATTTTTCTTACGCTTACGAGAGATAAAGAACCGACGCCCGTTCTTGCCTTGAACCATGATGTTGGAAAAAATCACATATCTTTTTACCAATTTCAAGTTTGCTGTAAAAATCGATCGTAAAAAATATATTGATTGAGTTCGTTAACGGGCATGATCGACTAGTAATTTGAAAATGGCTAACCTAAAAAAATCCCCAAAAGTAGCCATTGACTAAATAATCATCAAAATTATCAAAAATATGTTTGAGTTACAGATATGATCGATGATTCTTTGAAGCATTTGTCCTTTAAAGTGTAAGAAGAAATAATAAAATTTCTAATCGTGAAATTTACTTGTTCGCTGGCTAGGAGTAGTCGGATTATTTTCATATTCGTTCGCGAATTATATAATGAATGTGGTTCCGTTTTGGGGGATTTTTTTATTTGAAAGAGTGATGACAAATCGTGACAAATGGTCCCATAGTATAAACAAAATCCAACGGTTCCTTTCCCCATTGGAGATAATATTTTTCGATAATCGAAAATTTGAGACGTCAAAATTAAAGAGAATACCATATCCGGCAAAATTTAAATTGGACATTAAAGAAAACGGTTTCTAAATTAAAGCAATAATAAAAGTCTTTGTTTCCGATGTTTTGAAATTTCTGAATATAGTTAAAAGTTCACCGATTCTGATGACAAATAATGGAATGTGAAACATTTTTTTTTAATTAGGAATGGCTTTATTAGTAGAATTATATTATTTTGTATTTTTGAGTACCAAAAAATTGATTAATGGAATTAACAAAAATGCAATTGATTCGAACATCATCAAAAAAGACAAAATAATGTCAGTAACACAGGGTATAGGTCACAGGTATTTTTGCTATGAGTGGTAAAGCGTCAGTCCCGTTTATATTTAATTCAATCCTGATCCCGACCATTCAGAAACTTCGTTTAAAAAGGTTTTAGTTTCATTTCGGTTCATAGCAGAGGCCCCATTTAAAATTTAAATATTATATTAATAAAATTACATTCAAGCAAGAATCAAGAAAATGTAAGCGACTTGTAATTTTTTTTAGCTACTTACCTAATGCCATAAAGTAGATGAGGTTACTTACCTGCAAATAGAAATTAACAATAAGTATGATTCACAAATAATAAAATATTTTATTGCAGTATGACTGATTATATTACATTCGAACATATCTTATAAGCTATTTCTAAGTAGTGTCATTGTGTTGATTAACAATCAATAAAACTAGCAGAAAATTACAAAACATTTATGACAGAATATGATTTCAAATAGGATATTGTTTGATATTGTATTTATGGTTTTGAGGAAGTACAGTTCAATAAACTTGCTTTGATTGCATCATAAAAATGATGTGTTACCTAGCACAGTTTCATTGATATCTGAAAACGGTTACGGAGTACTCACTATATGGCAAATAAAAGAAGGATTGACTTTGTTATCAGTTGTGATATAGAGAGAAAATTTTTATTTAAAATCAATCCAAAAGCAACGCATCTACATCATCGTATCTTGGGAGTGTTCAGTGACTATTTTTCGGCCTTTTAAACCGTTGACTGCTGCCTAAACAACTGATCAATAAATATAATGAATATACCTACGACAACTATTGATTATAAGTAATCAGCTGATTCTAGTAAATTCCAATTCCACAACATGGCAACATTTGGCCCTTTCGGTCAAAACCAGTCAACTGCTTTTGGATAGAATTTATAAATAAATATTTTAAAAAATTGGACCGACTTTATTAGTTGCAGCGCTGAAAAATACGCAATAATATTAATTCTATTGGTACTGGTAATTTTCAGGATGATCAGTTGCAGTTAGTTGAAAACTTTTGGGATTAACTTCAAAAGTACCAGAACTAATAGAATTATTATTATTTTTCAGTACACACAAACATTTCAGACTTTACCATTGCTGAATTCAGAAACCAATATTTTTTTTAAATGTCCAATTTAAACGTGGCCGTTTCTCGTATTAAATTTACGATTTTCGAAAAAATGCCACCTCCACCTGCTTCGGGAGAACCAATTCTCAATAGTTTTCTAAAAATTAAAAAATGTAGACAAACAGTCGAATTGTATACCTCCTCCGTATGGTTCGTCGATCAATAAGTTTGCCTGTCGCATAAACTTTGGATGGCGAATGCAATTATGCATAATTTGTAAATAAAATAATTTTAAATCGAAACTGATATAAAAAAGTATCTCAATTCAGGCCATAAAATCTATAAAATAAAAATAAATACAGTAGGAAGATTCATAATTTGGGATAAAAAAGGATATCTGTCGCAAGCCAGATTTGACTAGAGAAACCTTATTTTTCTAGCTGGTGGTTAATTTTATTGCCGCTAGCCCAAGTAGCTACTTAGGTAAGAAAAATACCTATTTTAGAACTCCCTGAATCAAGAAACATATTTTCAGACATTTATTCATTTGATGGTGGTCTATCTGTCACTTTTTGTGCCAAGTTTATCTTACGAACGGATAGTCGATTTGTTGCTTTCTTTTGTGTTTTAGACGTACCGTGCTCGCTCACAGGCTGCAAAAGACAGGCTCCCATGCTCGCAAAAGCTGTTGTACAATAACCGATTAACGAGTTTTGAATGAAGCGCGAAGACGGTTGTTACGATTTTGGGGAAACTATCCTTTTATGATTATTAATAATATTTAACCATTGAGAAAGAAGAGAGTGAACACAGGAAAAATAGTTCAACTGAACTGAATTCGCTTCACGAAAAAATGAATGAGGCAGGACGCTGAAAGAAATGATTGTGCGCTATTGTCTACCGGATGATTTTCATATTTGCTGAAATTTTCTTGCAGTAGGAAAATCTTGTGTGTGGACACAGCGGAAATTTTTACTCCATAATCCCAGATTCACCTCTTGACTTTTCTTCGATTAAAGCGACTAATTTTCAATATCTCATGCTCTTACTCTCTTATATTTATTTATTTCTCCTTTAATTCCAACATACAGTTCCCCTTAACTGCTACATGTAGTAGTTGGTGCAAAGCGAAAACACATCAACTTCAATACATTAACGACCTGATGGATCACGCAGCATTTTTTATGGCCGCAACACTCATCCGTCGTCCTGAAATACAAAAGGCGAGAAATTACCTCCCGAACCAAGGGGACAACTTATCATTTATAATTCCTCCAGATTCGATACATTAAAATCCTGAGAAGGAATCGAATGAGTCACAACACAGCATCACATAGCGGCTCCTCCACTTATTCCCTCTGGAGCAGATATATTTCGTACATAACTTTACATATCACACCACCCCCATGGATATCTTCGTCTATTGTGTTGTAGTACACCCCAATTGGAGAACGCATTAAACATATGTGTCTTTCCCTTGTCGATCGCGCCTTGATGAATCATACGATGAAATTGGAGGTGCGAATTTGCTGAAAATGGAATTAATATCTCCCACACAATGTCCTATGTCATACGTAGTAATAGCAATGATGGATAGCCACAAGGGGATAAATAAGAAAATATTTCATTGAAGAATAACACTCATCAGTCAGTTTCTCTCAAGTAATGAAACATTTTTTGTACAGGTGCACGTTCTTATATGAACACTAGGTAGATACATATTATAATTCTCAAACGTAATGCGTGTATGTCCTCATATGGGAATTTTCTAAAGACCATTTAAGAACGACGTATAATAATTATCAAAATAGAGTTTTGAAATTTATCAGGTTGAAAAGTACATTTTTGCATAGGTTCGCAATCATTTCATCGTTTATATAAAATTGTCGGTTCGGTAACTAGGTTAGGTACAATAAAAAACAAAATATATTAGTGACTCATAATATTGCAATTTATAGTATTGATTATAAAAGATAAATGTAACATTGGATAAACAAACAACTAGAACAAATATTCAGCTGATTTTCATTGTTTCAAAAAAAGGTTCGGATAGCAAAATACTGATACTGATATCTGATATTTATCTCAAATGTTGACATAAGAAAATGAGTTGATTAAAGTAACTTAGAAGAGATGAGAAAGTAGATATTCATAGTAGAATGTTGAATATTATTTTATTGGTTGATTGACCGAATAGAAGTTGTCGCGGAAATTTTGTTTTTCTCAAATTACTAATATATATAAATTGCTCACTAAATACTCATTCTCAAACGGAAATTGCTCAAGCTGGAAAGTTAATAATCAATAAGATATTCTCAAATTAAATTTGTGTTTGTAATTTCACGATCATGTCGCTTCATAATTAGTATTTTCGGGATTAAGTTGTGCCAAAAAATTGCTCAGCATTGCTCAATCAGAATATATGAATAGTTCTATGTTTTTCGACTCATAATTGAATAATATTAATGATTAAGGGTGGAATTCATAGACGTCACTCAAACTCAATATCTACTACACTCAATTTGAGGAAAATTTGAGTGTATTTGAGAGCATTGACATATCTCTCTGTTCTTTGGTATGTGTAGATAACCATGAACTATAATTAATAATTACTCTGCCATTCTGTCATTGTCGGTTGCAAAAGTTTGAATTTGAATAAAAATAAGAACTTTATATCTGATAAGGGGCAAAACCAGAAAAAATGTATGTCAGTAAATGATAAATGCTTATTTAAAGAAGCTATCCGAACAAAAAATTAAGTAACTTTATTCTGTGGTTATAAATTGTAAAAGAACAGATGAGCCACTCTATCGGAAATCAGAAAAGGGAATAATATCTCCATCGAATCTATATCTTATAAAACGTTCACTATTACTAAATTTCTCATGAGGATTATTGTAATCTCTCAAAATTTGTCTAAAATTCTCATTGATGATTTCAAAATATATCTCACAAATATTGTCTTACCGTGGAATGGCTAAATAAACATTATCTTCCACATAATCAATGAAATCAATAGATTCGTTGAAGTTATTCATTTTTAATGAATGAATATACTAAACACATTTATTTATTTTAAATATATTAATTTTAATTAAACGCAATGAACAATACCAGAATATTTTACGAAATTATGACAAGCTCAAAAAGTGACGTTAAATTGAATTGAGTGCCAAAATTCGACACCTTAATTTATACTCAATATTGAGAATCAATTGAGGGGCCTTTTGAGGGTAGTTTCGTTCTTGAATCCCAAATTTGAGTGTAGGGTTGATTTGAGTGGAATTTGAGGGTGAGTTGAGATTGAATCCCAAATTTGAGTGTAGGGTTGATTTGAGTGGACTTTGAGGGTGAGTGGAGAAAGAGTGACGACTATGAATTTGGCCCTTAATTTCGTAAAATATTCTGGTTTTGTTCATTGCGTTTAATATTAATTTATATATTTAAAATGAATAAATGTGTATAGTATATTCATTCATTAAAAATGAATAACTTCAACGAATCTATTGATTTAACTGATTATGTGGAAGATAATGTTTATTTAGCTATTCCAAGGTAAGACAGTATTTGTGTTATATTTTGAAATCATCAATGAGAATAAGACAAATTTTGAGAGATTACAATAATCCTCTTGAGAAATTTAGTAATAGTGAACGTTTTATAAGATATAGATTCGATGGAAATATTATTCCCTTTTCTGATTTTTGATAGAGTGGATCATCTGTTTTTTTACAATTTATAACCACATAATAAAGTTACTTAATTTGTTCTAAACTGCTGAATAGCAGACACATAGCTCTCTTAAAAACCATTTCTCATTTACCGAAATAATTTTTTTCCGGTTTTGCCCCATATCAAATATAAAGTTCTTATTTTTATTCAAATTCAAACTTTTGCAACCGACAATGACAGAATGGCAGAGTAGTTAATTTGATTATAGTTCATGGTTATCTACACATACCAAAGAACAGAGAGATATGTCAATGCTCTGTGATGGATACACTCATTAAAAACAGGGTTGCCACATGATCCAACCCTTAATTTGAGTTAAGATTGAGGAACAACGATTTTCATATCTCTGAATCCCAATTTGAGGCTAGGTCTCCACTCAAACTCAAATTGAGTGAAGTAGATATTGAGTTTGAGTGGCTTCTATGAATTCCACCCTATAGTTTCTCAATACGGTTGTGAAGCTATGACGTCATCATGGTATATCTGAATAGTGGCAGAGATAACCAGTACTGTATCAAATTGGCAAATGTGCTTTATTATTGTTATTTCAAGCTGATGTATATTGGTTGTATTTAGGTCAAATTGTAATTGTATAGACTCATTCTTTATTATTTTTATTATTTAGGTAAATACCTCGCATTCGGAGAGCAAGTGAAGCCAAATGAGGGCTGAATCAATGGCCGCCAATGGACGTAACAACATATTGCCAAACCCTTAGAATTTCTATTTAATGAAAAATTAATAAACCATATATTCTTCACATCATCTGCGCAATTTAGGTCCCATGCTTTGCTCTCAAAAGTCAATAAGGAGACTATGGAGGGTATAGCCATAGATAAGTGATTGTTGTAAAATGTAAAATAGCGCAGATGACGTAAAGAATATGATAAACTAATTTTCAAGTCATTGCTTGTGTCCCACACACATATTAGATCTAGCTAAGAGAGCGCTGCAACATTTTTGACAGATTTTTGTATGCAATGCTTGTAACCTCAGAAATACTCCCGATAGTTATTTTTTGAAGTTCCTGCATAAACCAACTTAAGAGCGCAAGAGTCTAACAGCTAACAGCAAATTCTTTCAAAAATGTTGCAGCGCTTTTTTAAATAGATGTGTGTTGGACAAAAGGATTAAATGGAAATTCTAAGGGTTTGGCAATTAAGTTTGTAAAATTTGGCAATTTTAAATTTAGTTTTTGAATATTCAGAGTGATCCGATTCAAAGATATCATAACCCGAACTTTCACAAAAAATTTGGAAAATGCAATTAAAAGTACATCTATTGATATCAAAATTTTTTCTATATGCAAAAGTTCATCGGCTGGCGTAGTGCTGGTCAAGTTTAGTCTCTTTGTTTCCAGTCTTCTTGCCGTGTGTCATGAAGAAGCAAAGTTGACATTTACAAGCTACACTTGCACAAAAGCACGGAAGACAGAGACTATCAACCAGAAAACACTACCTCCAACTACCAACAGAGACAACACCAGCAATCAAGCATGACGACGTCATATCTTTACAACCGTATTGAAAAACTATTATTCATTAATTTTATTCAATTATTAATCGAAAAACATAGAACTATTCATATATTCTCATTGAGCAATTGCTGAGCAATTTTTTAACTCAACTCAATCCCGAGAATACTAATTATTAACCGACATGTTCGTGCAATTACAAACAAAAATTTAATGTGAGAATATCTTGTTAATTATTAACTTTCCAGCTTGAGCAATTTCAGTTTCAGAAAGAGCATTTAGTGAGCAATTTATGTGTATGAGTAATATTGAAAAAAATAAAATATCCGCGTCAACTTCTTTCCGCCGGTCGATTGTATAGAATTATTCATTTTCAGGGTTCTATACATCTGAAAAAATGGAAGCCTCAACTCTAGTGTCAGTTTGTTTGTTTACCCGGCACTTCCTGGGGCGAACACTTTGGTAGATTGTGGTACGAAAATATAAAGTCAAAAAAGTATTGAATATGGAACCCTTCTACCTAAGAGTCCCACTTGCACGTAGAACCATTCCGAACATCAACCCAGATCCATCCACAGACGTGCACCAAGAGAGAACAGAATGAGAATTTCTCCTACATATTATGTCATAGGGATTTTTCGGTATGGAACCCGCCACCTTTAAGCCCCAGTCGCACTGACAGACTCTCACAAAACAGTCCAGCGACCTACTACACACATATATAGCGAAAAAATCCCCAAAATTCAGCTATAGAGTTCAGATAAACTTCTTTGGGTATTACAGATATGGAACCCTCCATCTAAGAGGCCCAGTCACACTTACAGCCATGGGCACTGAAAGTATCACAGTATTTTTACTCAAGGTATGATAAACACGGGTGCAAAATTGGGATATCTCGAATAGTGTAAGAGCCAATACAGACAAAAGCAACCCTATAGAATTGCTTCTTCCGTCCGATCTGCCAACACACCTCCCCGCCTTAATCTTTAAAGAAAATTGAGGTGGTTAGGATAGAGAAAAAATAAAATTATCTCTAATAAAGGAAAGATTTCATAGCCATCAATTACAAATGTCATTATTTATATTTGTCAAATATAAATAATGACATTTGTAATTGATGGCTATGAAATCTTTCCTGTTTTTGGTTAATTTATTCTAAATTCACGATTTTTGCCCTGAAGAAGAGAATAAACATTCTCGAAAGCTCGGCTTCAATCAAAGAATTTTATTTAATATATGACTGCATCCCCAAGAACATCTTTTTATTTATATATATATATATATATATATATATATATATATATATATATATAACGTGTTTTTCAGCGTTCTATGCTCGGCACTATTAATTATTGTATCTTTTGAACCGTACCTAATAGATAGACAGATGCAGTTTTCAAAAAGTAAGTAAATAAAAAAGTTTAAAGTTAAAATCTATTGAAACGTAATAGATATACGACAGTTCATGTACAATGATCTGATTCATTTAAATACTTATTTCTAAATTACTTTCGCGTAAACAATTGGATATGTATACGGTTAGCATATTGAATCTATTAATCGTTACTTGTCAATAATATCTTGATGAATTATGAGGGAACATTAATATGGGTATATGGAATTCTAGCAAAATTGAATTAATAACTCCTATAGGAGGTGGATATCAGCTTCTATTGATTGATGGTTGATTGTGAGCTGACAATCAGGTAAACGAGGTGTCGGTTTGGGGGACTTCATCAACGATGAATTGTGAAAGTAATGCAATTGCCGATGCATTATTTATGTTTCAACATTGGATACGCTGTTTGTTGTGTAGCCTGGGAATATTAGCGAATGTTATTTTGCGAATATGACATGTGAGGTTTTGAAGAACTTCGCCACCACGAATATTTGGTAAAGGGCAATGACACTATAACTCCACCTCAAGAAATGGAACAGATATGCCCACGCAGAATTGTTAGGAAAAGTATATTCTGGATTGTAGGACAGAGAACAAGCGATTGTAGTATTCCCATCTTTGTTGAGACTTTAGTAGTAATTGGCATAAATTTCATATCAATAGTTATGATCGTCAACTTGCGCCAAGTCGCCTTTTTGGTTCAGACTGCCCTGTATATGATGATCTGCATGAGACTTGATAAACAATAGTAAGTATTTATACAGAAATTATTGGGTGAGGCGTGAGGGGGGAGCAGTTAAAATGCTCTAATTAGAGAAAACTGCAGCATTTACAAAAAAATATGCTTTGGATCATCCTTGAAGTTGTACAAAAGATTTCATTTGAAGTACAAATGTTTTTTTTATCTAATAACAATAAATTTATTAGCAAAAGTAGTTTTACTTTCCGAACTTTTCGAAAAAATATTTCTTTTGAGGACACATTCGATCAGAGAACACTACCTTTTGATTGTGTTTTGTTTGATCGGAGAACACTACCTCCAAAGAGTAAAGAGCAGAGCAGAGAACACTACGAGCAGAGAGAACATACAATTTGTGTGTAATGGTTGTCTCTGCCTCATCAAAATTGATTATTATGACAGCAGATTCGTTGATTCTTCCACAATCACTTGATAAAACCTCCAAAAGGCAACAACAATATTTGTATCCTCTGTGACCTACTTTAAAAAAATCACAGATAATAATCCCTGTAGTAAAAATTTGAAATCCATGGTACTATTAAGATTCAATGAGTTAGTAACTTTACAGCATTTTTGAAAACTGAATGTTTATTTACTCGTTTATTTATTATTATGAGCAACAACAGAGGAAGCTTTCTAGAATTTACAAAGACGGTCCTTAATATTTTAAATGCATTAAAACGTATTGAGAAAGTGCGTCAATTATGTCAATTCAAAAAATAAGGTTTGTGTTTTGTTAGTGAATTAGCGTTAGTATTGTTTTTGTTTCTTTCATGGAAAATTTACAAGTAATATTCCGTCAATTGGAACAATTTTTGTATGAAGAAACAATAGCCCACTATTAAAATTCAATGTTTTAGTGATTTTGGAGAATTTTTTAAAACATCATGTTCATATATTGTATATTCTATATATAAAAATAAGGAATTTAATGAAATAATAAAATACAGGGTGTTCCATTGAAAAATTATAAGTTTGAGTCGTATATCTATTATTATACCTTGAAAAAAATTGCGTTTGCCACTGGATTCTGCATAAAATTCTCTATAGGATAAGTTTTCAATTTGACATTATCGCTGAGAAACTTCGTAGATCTGTGGGGAATCCAAAAAGCGTGAATTTTCAAAAACGCCCTGTAACTTATGAACAAAAGGAGTTAGGCAAAATCTGTTCAGGCCATCTTGAGTTTCACAAAAAAGTGACATAGGAATGCGAAAACCGCAAGGTTCTATCTTCAACAGCAACCGAGATACCTGGCTGTCTCAACCAAAATGGGATGGACTGTACAGATGGAACAAGTAGGTGTTAAAATTTGACAATTTTTTTTAATATGGTAACTGCATCAAAATATATTTAATAAGTATCAATTGCTGAATCCAATTACCTCTTTTATAAAACAACACTCTCTCATCTGAAGCTGTTATTTTAAATATCAAATTATTAGAAATATATTGTTTATTATTATACTTATTTATTAAACTAAAATCGACAATTAAAAGTCCCCATCTTCTACGAAGGATGAAGCATGAACATTCAGATTTCAACAAAATGGATTGTACTCTTGTAAATCTATTTCATATATATATTTGATTCTGAATTCTTGACTGGTTTATTATTTGATAAAATAGATTTTTGTAGGGGACAATGTTTAAAATATTCTTACATGTTGATTTGTGAGAGAAATCAGCTTATCATATGGTATTATTATTATTAGCTTAATTGAATGAATGGATGCTTTTCAGAAAATTTCAAATTGTGTATCTATGGTATTGTGAGAGAATACGATGAAGATTATATATGTTAATATTTCTCTATTAGATATATCTGCTATTTTAATACATTTCTCAGGTTAATTTGTGAGAGAGATTGACTTGTTTTTTTTTTGTTTTTTTTTTGTTTTTTTTTTTGTTTTTTTTTTCTGTAATTGACGCTTTCCATTATTTCATTTTAAAGTTATGTATGTCGTATTGTGAGAGAATTTGATTATATATAATTAACAAATAATCTGAATACCTAACAAAAAAGTAAATAATATTATTGACATAATAAACTTTAATTTATACTGCAAGACCTACGAATTCAGATAGTCTAGTCTGTGTACGGGTATATATTTATTTATATTATGTGTTTCTAAGTCTGTTATAAATATATATTTTTTTTAATAATTGAATAATAACTTTTTCTTTTTATTAAACTTATATCTGCCTCAATATTTTCAAGTTTAATGTGTGACTTGTTAAAAAAGAGCTACAAACACAAAGATAACTCCTATATGATCTTTTCTAAGAAAACTTTAATCTAGACACTTTCAACTCTAGATAAGCCGTTACCATGACATTTATAAATAACTAATGAAATTTCTGATTGATGACTATGAAATCTTTCCTGTTTGTGGTTAATTTTATGTAAATTCACGAATGTAAGTACTTTAATTAATAATCTAATATGTGGTTAAGAAAATTTGTAACGATTTTTAGTTTGCCCCGACGAAGAGAATAAACATTCTCGAAAGCTTGGCATAATCCAAAGAATTTTATTTATTAAATGACTGCATCCCCTACAAAAATCTATTTATCAAATATATATATATATATATATATATATATATATATATATATATATATATATATATATATATATAATAAGAAGATGTTCTTGGGGATGCAGTCATGTATTCAATAAACTTCTCTGATTGAAGCCGAGCTTTCCAGAATGTTTATTCTCTTCTTCAGGGCAAAAATCGTGAATTTAGAATAAATTAGCTAAAAACAGGAAAGATTTCATAGCCATCAATTACAAATGTCATTATTTATATTTTTAAAAACATTAAAACGTATTGAGAAAGTGATCAAGTGATTTGACATTAAATTTAAATTCTCAACTTTGAAATAGAAGATTCATGAAATTATTTGAAATTTATAGTAAGGTAGGTATAAGTATATTATGTTGGTTTTGGTTAAAAAGAGATTTAAAGAATTATTTGTATGTAAAGAATGTAACTATAGAAACAATAATAATATTTTTTATTGCTTTTATTATTTAATAAAACTATTGGTTGAGTATGTACGGTTATCGACCAGTACGATTGCCACTACATTAAAAAAGGCATCTTCATTACTAAGGAAACTGGAAAATGATTTTTTTATAACTATATTCATTGTTTATACATGAGGCAAATTCAATAACCGAGAAATTATCGAATTTCTAATAAATTATTAATTACATGTTGGGATTGGGGTGGCTAGAAGAGGTGGAGGAGGCCACGATGTTGACATAAAACTCTGTTATATTCTAATCAAAATTGCTCAAAAATAGGTACCTACTCCTCTTTTTTTGATGAATCGCATAATATTTCAAAAAATTAAGACATTGTTTTGGTTTAATAATATAGATTATAACCCTTATAATTTATATACATAACAAAGAATATACCTATTCTATAAAAAATAGAATATATTTAAATTTACACCACAATAATTGATATACCACCAAAATCAACCTTTCTGAATGTCACCAATTTCAATTATTTATCCAAAATAACTATTTTGAAATGAAATGAATAATTCCTTTTGAACCAATTTTCAATGAATTTTAAAAAATATTTATTCCTCCTGGCCAATAAGCGTTATTATTATTATTATTATTATTATTTCCAAATATACCTACTGAATAAAATCACAGAAGTTTAATAATAATTGATACTTGTATGAGTTCAAAATAAAGATTTGATTATCACACAGTACTCGACTCTTGCGAAAAAATGTTACACGACCATTGTTTGTCTTGAGATGCTGAAAAAAATGAGTTTTTCTTCTGAATAAATATTTTTTTTAATTTATTGCAAATTGTTTCAAAACGAATTATTTCATTCATATTTATTTTTATGAAAATAGTTATTTTAAATAAATTGTAATTGGTTATAAAATGTTTCTTAAATTATCACACAAAGTGGTAATGGTTACTCATATTTGATTAATATCTTGGCATTTCATTTGATTAAAAAAATGTTTTTAATTCCAGAGTAATTTAAAACGTGTCACTACTTGGTGCAACATCCAGAAATGTCGGTTTTGGTGGTACAGAAATTTACCTATATACCTATAACTATAAAACAGCCGTTGGTTGAAGTTCATCAAAAATGATTCAGAGTTATAGATATGATCTGTTTGAAACCTTTTTTCCACTAAATTGACAGAAAAAGTAATAAAAATTAAAATCCGTAAAATGTACCTATCCGCAGGCTATGAGCCATCGAATTTCTTTTTTTGTTGATCGACGAACCCAAACGGAGGAACTACCTATACAATTCGACTGTGTGTTTTTTTTTCTTTGTTTTTTGATTTTTGATGATTTTTGATTCTTTTAAAAGAGGAGACTTGAGAAATTGTTCCATATTCGTAAAAACTCAAATCCGAAATCTCCTTTCCTCAAAACAGTCGTTATTGAAATTCCACTGATTTCCGCATGCGAAGTCGCGGACATTTGCTAGATATCTTATAACTGTGATAAGAATTAACCATAATAGAGTAAATAACCAAAGAAACACAGAATACAACTAAGGAACAAAGACCGATTTTTTTTGAAGTGTTTGAATAATTACATCAACAATAAAGCTGATGAGTAATTAGCAATAAAAAGAAATCGTTTAATTTAAAAAAAACAAATTATGTGGAGGTGGCATCAACCGCGACTTTAGCAAAACGGCAAGAGTAAGTAAATTGGTAATACAGCAAACAATCAGCAATAGAACTGCAAGGAATCTATGTCTGCTATTGTGTTGATGCTAGCTTTTCATATCCGTTCCATTTCTTTAGGCTGATTCCACTGATGATTACAAAAATTACTTAATACTGGGCGGAATTTAGTTAATTTTCAGGCAGCCATAACTAAACAATTTCAACTTGCGATGTTCAACTTTCCTAGTATATACTGAAAATCATTACATTGTTGCATAGGTATTCACAACAACCCAAGCTATGCCCATACCATCTGAGATGTTTAAGGGAAAACAAATGAAGCTCAATGCAACTTTCTGGCACACATCGTGAATCCGCTCCAGCCAAACCGAGACAATGCGATAAAAGAAAAAGTCGCTGGATCTCTATAAAAACCTCAGCAGGCATGACTAATGAAACGTGATGCAACGTAATGTTTATATTATTGCTAATGCGCGAATAAAAAGCGGTATTGTATTTTATTATCTGGGATCCAATCATCGTTTATGGCTCAGATGAAAAGTTATACAAGTAGTAAAACGGTTAAAAACATTATATATACAGGGAAATCCAACGTTAAGCAAGTACCAGGTGAAAGTTCACGTTTTACTAATTTGGACAAAAAGGAACGTTTAGTTTAGTTTAGTATTTTGATAGTGGACATCGATAGATTTCCACCAACAAGATTTTACATTAGCAATATGCCTGTCGCATGACACCCTAGTATCAATAATCACTCCAAGTTCACTCATTTCTGTCAATTTTTATACATCGTTATCAATCAGGTGTTTAAAATTCAGTGGATTTTAGGCAAAAAATATTTTAAATCGTACATTTATACTCCCATTGCTTTTTTATCACACCATTCACCGAAACCACTAAAATCACTTTGGAGTAGTTCACCATCAAATGTGGTGGTGGTCAAATTGGCTTTGTTTTCTTTCTATTCTTATTATTCTCAACATAATCTGCAGGATCACTACACCTCCTTGTAATATTCATTCATTTCGATGAAAGCGGTCTGAAACTGTGATGCTGTACTCATTTTCTCACCGAAATCGAGCAGCAATTTTGTCGGAGAAAATTCTCGGTGTCGTCGTTCCACAAGTCCAACATCGTCAGCACATTCAACGAAACTATCGCTTCGCTTCCAATCGGTATATCAGTTTTCGACCGAAAAAGGATTTCAGATCGCCAATTTATATCGAAAGCCGAGATCGCCTTCATCCTTCAGAAAATTCAAGCTTTTTATTTGATTTTTTTTCGTTCGTCCAACTAGTAAATAATACTCTCCTCCCAAATCGAGATGTGATATCCGCGATGGTAGTGAGAGTGTAAGAGGAACTCGAAAAGAATTGGGGAAAATGTGTCGCTCTAGGGGTGTTAGGGGACGCACTCTGCTCAAGTGAGGATTAAAGACAGTGGCGTAGCACTATAAATATTCCGCGATTTTTTTTACGGTTGTTTTTATTGAGACTGGAAAATTACCTGGAGCTGGTTGGAATATCCGTAAGATGAAGTTCCGTTATTCACTATCAATATAGCGTAAGCGACACACCAAACATGTTTACATCTTACCTATTATAATATCTGGGCGATCGAGCTTTGCTCGGGTAACACAGGATTTAGCGTGGGTCTATAAGAGTTAAGGATGGTCAATCTTAGTTCAAAAATGTGCATATTTCTAGTTAAAATGTATTGCGATCGGTAGATCGGTAAATATTCTATATCGTTCACATAGCTCATAATTTAAAGATTTCAAAATAAATATGAATGTGGAACATAAAGCTAGTGTGGACCTCGACGGTCACACCCATTAAAAAATAAAAGTATCGCCAATCGATTTCTCGGCTCTTAAAACCTCCTTTTGCAAATTTTATCCAAATCTGACGAACTATTCAAGAAAAAGCTTATGAACCTCGAGAGTGACTCCCTCGCGTTTTGTCAGGAAATCTACTTGCATAGATAATCATAAAAATCAGAACCTTGTATATTAAACAAATTTGATCAAAATCGTTATAGCACTTTCCGAGATAAAATTTATTTATATATATATATACAAAAATTGCTCTTAATAATATATTAGATATGAACAAATTTTCATAAAACAAATCCGATGAAGGTATTCGGACCTCATATTAACACCCATTATTTACAAAAAATGTTTTTTGTTGAAAAAAAAATCATAGTTGATCAGGATACGAACCGAGGAACTATACCATTCAGCAACTTATGCCTTATAGTGATATTAAGCTTATCGTTAGTTATGTATTTAAACATACTTTTTACAAATGTAGAAAATTCTATAGTCAAGAAAGGAAAGAATAAAGGAAAATTACATAAATATTGACTGAGTCAAAAGTAATTAGATTCATTGCAAAAGGATAATCATAATAGTTATCCTCTTCGGAGCCGCGTAAAACAGCTACCAGAACATATTAGATAAAGGTAATACAAATTAGCATAACAAACAAAGATTATAATTTATTTAAAATCGATAGATATAGGTACTTATTCATCGTTTGATAGACATACAATGCTAATGAATGTAAAAGAGATCAAAAGTATTAGTGCAATACCCAAGAGCTAATCTAAAGAGTTTGACAGGCAATAATTTTATAAGAAACATTATTGAACAATGAATACATCTCTTTTTATACCAAGAAGTCTCTTTATTTATTTATAATTTGAAAAGAAGGATACCACCACTGTTACCGACAGAAATAATCTCATTAGTATCTAAAGAAAGTATTCTGAAACACCACTGACCTCCTAAGACTTCGCGTCGTGCGCGTTTAAGTGAGTTTGAAAGTTTTCAAATGCCCGGAATGCACGCAAAGAATTTCGTATTAAAAGTGCATTATACCCTTGGGGAATGTAGGGCATGTCTTATCGCGCACATAAAATTGATATCACCATAATCCCAGAAATGATGGGCAAGAAACTGCAGGAGTATGTACGAGTCATGTAGGTACATCAGAAGGATTAACGTGTTGTAATTTCAAGGATTATTTTTTATTTTATTAATGACATCGTTTCTAGTATTGTTTGCTGTTATTAAAAAAATATGAAATAATAGTTTTTTTTTAATTTTTAACTTCTAAACCATAAGTTTGAGATTGATTACAGATATCTCTTGTATTAGGTACAAATAAAGGAGGATAGAGCAAATCAAACACAATTTACTTATTTACAAACAATAATTAAAATACAAATCATAAACATTTTGGAGTTGTACAAAAGAAGCGGAAAGAAATAATTTCAAAATCTTCATGATTGGTTGTGTATTTCACGAGTAGCTTACATATTTTTGTCCTGGACGAAAGATCCTTTTCCCCTAATTTCAACAATATATAATGCCTGTGTTCCTAAATTCAATCCAGCATACTGTGCTGGTGTTGCTGTGTTACATCCAGATATCCCAAAAACAAGTTTCAGGGTTTGATTAACAAGCTCCTGTTCAATTAGTTGGTTTTATTTAGGAAAGAAATAATATTATATTGATCGTTGATGACGCCACTGACCACTGACCAGTATACTGGATCAAATTTAGAAATACAGGCAATATATCATGTTTTAAAACATTTGTTTTTGAAATATTTCGTATGGGATCCATCAAAAAGCTTCAAAATCAAGAAAAATATAGGTACAGAAAATATAACCTTACTCTTCACTTTATATTAAAAGTGTTTAGTTTTTTTTATGTAGCTAAGCACTTATGACATAAAATACATAGGCCTTTCTCTTATCCTTTCGGGTGATATCCAGCGCAAGTTTTTTAATGTTGCCATAACACAATTATTGATTTTTGAAAAAACCTCTCTAACCCTTTTATACCTACTAAAGGTGGTGAAAAATAAATGATGGATTTTGAAAATTGTCAATGGGAACATTTCTTTCTAGTCCTCTTTGAACTGAGCAAATAACCAGAGCACAATGACTTTGCACAACACGGAAATATACATACATTAAAATCTGGTGTGTCCACTCACACGACTTTCCTACCGCTCGCAGGCAAATTCCAGTGAATGAAAAATTTTACACTATTACATTACTCTTCTTACATAGCGACGATAATAGCGGTAGTAAAGTAAAAATTCTCTGGTCAAATCGTGCTACCACTCATTTTTTTCAGCATGACAAGACAAACAACAATGGTCATATAACATTTTTTCGCAAGATGAAACGTTTAGCCAGAATCTGAAGAAACATCTGGAAAATATGGAATTTTATTCAAGCATAACTTTTTTTGTGCTTTTTTCAGAGATGGCGCTGTATGTGGGTGGTAAAGGGCTCTCAGAAAAATACTTTAGGCAAGTTTTATCGAAATCCATAGAGCCGTTTTCGCGCTATAGTCTTGAGCAAATCACGTTTTTTTGACTATAGCTCAACACCCAGTATATACAGGATTCTCATTCAGTGCCACCGGCGAGTGATATTGGTACCAAATAAAATAAAAAAGAAATTAACAAAGAATACCGATCCGTTCCTGAGATAATCTGTCACAGACAGACAGACAGACGGACGGACAGACATACAGACTAATGGCTGAAAATATGTTTATAATACTTAGAAAACTCTGAAACGTCAAAATTTGTAAAAATCTCGATATCAAAAATTTCACACGTTTGCAATACTTTCCTTATACAGCTACTATAGTAGCGTAGGAAAGTAAAAAGCAAACAGGATAGAATTGTTTAACTTATCCTTCTTATTATGAAGTCGGTTGGAAACTGATTTTTTTTTCTTTTATAGTTTTTGGGTTTTCTATAAGTTTTTGAAAAATATTCATTTGAAATATTTTTGGAAACTACCTATGTTTTTATTTAATCCAGATAGATAAAAAATCCCCTCCACCTCCATGGGTGTATTTTTGGGGGAGAGTGTAACAATGGATTTTGACAAAAAATATGGGATCATTAATCAACACTCCTGCATTCAACGAAAAAAAAAACGGTTCACGTTTATTATGCAAAACTCGCGAACATACATAAAAACAAATCATAGGTACTGATGAATTGTAGGTATATTTTCCTCGTTTTTTGAGATCAGTTAAAAAGACATTGAAAAAAACATTTTATCTGTAGGGAATTTTAATTAAAAAATTAGAGAGATGTCTAAAATCTTCATTTAGATTAACTTAAGAAGTTAATAGTTCTTTATTCATAATAACTCGTAAAATGAAGCATGATAGGCTAGATCTTAACGATTTCAGTCTGAATTTCAATATTAAATCACATGATCATAAAACGGAGCATGTATGGTGTCACTTATTTTATAAAATCAATTTTAGACACAAATGACAAAATGAAATACCAACCTTCAAATTGGCCATAAAGATTTTATTACACATTCAAACACATTTTACGAGACAATAACAGATTTTTCCAAGTACTCAAATTATTAATTAAGTATAAGAGTTATAACTTGTGAGAAAATATACGCGCTCAAATATATCAGACATTTAATGGTGGCGTGCCTTTTTTACTACACTTAGCAGAAAATAAATCTTTTAGAAAATTGAAGCAATTATTTTGAGGTGCGTAAGTTCAACAGACTTCTCAATTCTAAGCTATTTTGGCATTCAGGTTGCACAAATAAGAGTACACAGATGATCTTTGTTTTGACTGGACAGCAATAATAATTTCATATCGCAGAGCTTGAACATCTTAAAGATAACTCATTATAAATCCACTTCTTGTGAAGCGATAAATTCCGCAGGATAAGCTATTGAGCTAGAAATAAATTAGCTCTGGTTTATTTTGAAAATATTATTCTTAAATATGACGAAAGAGTGATGACACTACAAAATAGATAATTTAACATATCTGTGCCCCCACATTTCGAGCACAGCCGTACTTATATATCCTTTTTCTCTGTAACTTAGTTGAGACTCAGAAAGTTCAAATTTGGAATTTAGTTATTTTTAAATAGTTTTTATTACTTTCGGTTCTTGTATCAATGGACTCCGCAGCGATTTCTCAGGCCCCATACGGTCTAGAGACTTGAAATTTCGAATTCGTAATTAGATCGCAGACATCTCGCCGCCTGTTAAGCTCCAAGTGTGATCCAATATTGGTAATTATAATTATCTCATTCAAACAAAATCGTTATTTTTTCGACATGGAACGACAATGTCGAACAATGGGATCCGTCACTGGAATTACGCACGAGCATAGAGCGTATATATACGTCTCTGTTCTCTGGTATATAGGTACTCTCTGGAAGATCGTCTATGGTTATGGCGCAATTGTCAGACGTCAGACGTTGTTGTTAATTTAAAGTTTAATTTTGTGTTGTGGTCTTGTCGTAGACAAACAGTAATTTGTTATGGAATTGCTGTTGCTGGCAAACACATATACATAAGTATAGTTCAAATCGAGAAAAGAATAGCAATAGTAGGTACTCATTAGTACGGTTTAAATCTTAAATGCCTAATAAAAACTATTTTCAATTTTTTTTTTAATTTCACTTGTTTTACGTATAATGAGAGGAAAAACTCAAACATTCCTAAATTTCAGTTTCGTTTTCATAATGATAGAAATGATTATGATTACGTTCAAATACCGCTCAGAGTTCGTGCGACTTCTAACGCTGGCATTGGAGTACTGAGTACTGACCACTGACCAGTACTGATCCACGGACAGAGACAGAATATGCGTGCGCAGCGCGTAGCCAAAGAGCAGGGATGCGAATTTGCCAGTTATTACTGGCATTTGCTAGTATTTTAAGCGCTTTACCAGTAAAACAGTAAATATACCGATTATATTGCTATATTCTGGTTGAATTATTGGAAAACGTTTATTAATAGCCATGCACCTAGACTATGAGAAGAAACAAAGGAGAATTACATACAAAAAGAAATGAGATCCATTAAAAAACATAAAATGTAAGAAAATGCAAGTCTTACAACACAGTCCTTCCAATGCAAAAAGTTGTGAAATCATTTGTAAAACCAAGTCATTTAGCTTAGCTCCTATCTATGGAAGTACCTATTCAACAGCATTTTCATAAATTCGATGTTATTTACCCACCATCATTTATAGTCACCGAATAATTATTAGACATCTTTATTTCTACCTGATATTTTAATATACCTACATACACCCTACATGTATACTGTTTTAAAACCTAAGTTTGTAACGTTATATATATATATATATATATATATATATATATATATAAAGATGTACAAATGTCATTATTTATAGTTGTCATGGTAACACAATAAGTAAGAAAGTATCTATATTTAGTTGATAGAAATGAATATTACTGAATGATCTTTATATGTTTGTAGCTATTTGAACAAGGAGCACAATTAAATTAAAATTATTGTTAAGTCAGATACAGGTTCAGTTTTAAAAAAAATGTAATTTAAGAATATTGCATAAATACATACATTTATACTCATACATAGACTAAATTACTTTTATTCTGGACTTGAACTGATAGTTAAAAGAAAAAGATATATAATATTATATAAAATTTCTATATACTTAAGTATAATCATATTCTCTCACAATACGAAACATATAAACATGATTATTCTGAAAAGTGTACTGATACTTATTCACTCAAAAATGAATGATTTTCCAAATGTTTCATTCTCATGTCGTATTGAGAAACCATGACCGACTTCATTAAATGATGCTCTAGAAATAATAATATATAAATAAATACATAATGTGCGAAACATAAAGATTTTGAATAATAGAAAACTCTTGGCACCCACTTAAAAATATTAATGATTCCTACATTATGAATGGGCCGCCCTGAATTCGCCCCCGAGCATGTAGTACTTAATTTCTACAACCATAATTCGTCCCCATACTAATTACGGTCCTTTAATCTCCTACCAGAATTCGTCCCCGGACAAGAGATTGAGAGATTTAATACTTTCTTGGAAATATAAATAGGTAGTTGCCTATTAAATACAAATTCTACCAAAACTGTAAATGACTCTTCATTCATATTAGAGGGTTATTTAATTCTGAAATGATATTCCCGCCTAAAAAAGTAAATTTTATTTAGGTGTGAGAAAATAAGGAATGCTTTGTCGGTTTGAGTGAACGTGGAAATTATGTGCTAATTGTAGTCTGTGTAAAATTTAGGAGTTTTTCTTTTTTTATAAATATATGAAAAAATATTTTATGAAAAGAGATAATCTATAGATTTTAATAAGTAGCTATATTGGTGATTCATAATCCGATAACTTCGGGGACAAATTCAAGTATCTATTTTTGAGGACCTACTCTTCTTGGGGACGATTTAGGGATTTCTTTTTTAGGTAGGAGATTAACTAATTACTTCATTTTATTAATGGAGAGTTTTGGTACCATTATGAATAAGTATTTCATTCTTTTTAGTTCATCATTGCAATAGTTCCTTAGTGTAAAGAAAAATCCTTAAACAAAAGGGTCGTTATCTCATAAATGTATGCACTGTTGTGAAAGCAATTACCTACTTCAGATTTATAGATTTTTAATGATACACAATATTACTATGCCAATATTTAAATTTATAGCCACGTGTTTCCTAAATATGTATGACAATTGGTTATTTTACATTCAAAGAGCCCTTACAGCATAACTGTGAGATTTATCAAGAAACTTTTAAGTAGAAATGTTTCAAGAAATTATGTGATCCGTGAGATGAGTAGGTATAGGAAAATTTCCATTTTTGTAAAATCTTTGCTTTCTCGCATTTCGAAGAGCTTTTACATTGAATATCGAACCATCTCTCAATCGTCCCCTTTCAAAGGAAAAAAGAATTATCAAAGTAGTGCTCGTTTCTTTAATATGCCAACCGATGCCACATATATAAATAAAAACAAACATACAGTCGAATTGTATACTATTGTATGTAGAAGACGTAAACGAGTATTATTTATCTTATCTTCATCTTATCATATTAATCAGCTAGGGGCTTTTTATTGACTTTTTTATTGACCTTCCAACATTAATTATGACATATATTTTGAGCGTCAAATGTTGCAAATGATTATCATAACCTTTTAAATAGGTAATTAGCTGATTCTAATCAGAGTCAATTTTACCATTTAAAGAAAGATGGAAGATTACTAATTTCCTACTTCACAGGGCATGAATTATATGCCGTAACAAAGTGCCAAAAGGACTTTGAATGGCTCTACCCTCTTGTTAAATAATAAGAAATAAAATACAGAAAATCCTGTGCCTCCTCGTGTAAAATACTAAATTGCCTACATCACTTGTATTCTCGTCCTTATTGAATTTCATAAGAACTTATTCACATTTACATAGTTATGACATGACCACAAAAATGCTGTGGCTTGAAATTAAACACAAGTGCTTGTCTTGTCAGAAATAAGCAGCACGATTGTTTCCAGTCCTGAAGGGAAGATTTTTTTCTTCACCTAAAACATAATTTTATCGTTTCAGTCTTCAATGAACTTGTTTTGACAGTCGCACCGCAAAATTGTCAGCTTCAACGCAGTTAATATGAGAAAAATTTATTACATTTTACACACAACAAATTCAATTAGCATGTTAAGCTGCCACAAGAAAATACTGCTTGCTCTCTGACCCAAAAAAAGATTTAACATGGCATTTAAAACGATCAACACACACAACAATGTGGGCGTACCTTTGGTAAATAAATCAAGAGAACTTTTGAACTTCAGGATTTAAATTCGTTACGAGCCTGACAAAATCTGAGCGACTTATTTACGGCTGCCCGAAACGTAATTGTACCCATTAAATGTCATGTAATTGCACGCAACGCTGCCAACCACAATTTTTTCGCCGGTCCCAAAACACGACGTTCTTCTTTATTCTGTGGCACGGTAACGATAAAATGAAAAGTTGGAACATTCGTATTCGATGTTTTATCTACATCATACTAATACCCAAGATGTATTTAATTTTTGCTAAAACGTCACCTAACAGAAAATCGACTCCATTCGACCATGCACAGAAAATTTAACAAAACAATAGGTAAATATTTTTATTCCTCTGGAACTGGAATTACACACTTTGAAGATTATATGGATTTTGAAGTTGCTATAAATACCTTATTAATGATCGAATTTTTGAATTAAGGGTCCAGGTGTATCATATAATCATATTATATAACTTTATAACCTATAGGCAAAGGGTGTCTAATCTTTGCTATAGGTACGTGGTGGAATTAGAAAAGCTGATGTTCGGGTGACAGGGACTCCCTGTTCTAGTCTCACGTCCACGGGATTACTTTTTTCTTATTATAGAATTGCTATTCACAAGATTAGTTTTATTTTTGGTTGTAGGTAATTAAATTATTCAGAAAATAGCAATTTGGTTTTTGTGGCTGAGTTCAAGTCGTTTCCTCAACGCCCGAGAGATAGAATTCAAGACGCGTTTTTACTATTATCAAACGAATTGCGTCTTTGTGAATTTTTAAGTAAAAAAAAACTTGCCCCGACTTCATTAGAGGCACTCAAAAGTATAGACTATCATATTAAATAAGCTCTATATGTTTGTGGATATTCACAGTTTCATTTTTCAACCAGCTATTATATTATAATACGAAAGACTCATTGTGAAAACAACACAACGTAATCTCGAAAACTGTGTAGGTGTCACTAACTTCATAAACTGATAGAGCCGGTTCTCATGCTCACAAGTGTATATATTTCCGCCTAGAATACCTCTGATTAACACATTTACAGTAATGATACCCTAAAATGGGGTTTCGAGGCTTGTGGTCATCTAAGTTCTAACGCTTTCCCATATGCTCGGCTTCATTACCAGCCAGCAACTTTAAATCCTCCTCTCTGGTCCGACTGTTGGACTTCAAAATTTATTCAGTCGTATCCTTGTTGAAGAGGATTTCGCACGGCTTCGAAAATAATGAATGATACAAATTCGGTACCGTTTATATTGTTGAGTATATTTCTATTTTATCATCAATCAATAGGTTTGAGGAAGTTCACAAGAATAATAATAATATTTTTCTATAAATTTCAATCTTCATCGAAAGAAGCCCATTTGTAAATCAGAATAAATTAAATCCCCAGAAAAAGTTACAGAGGGAATAAATCTGAGTGCGCTTTCGCTTTCGCTTTGCATACACTCCCTCCTCTAGCAAGGTTACGAGAAACCAGCGAATGTATATTTACAGTACAACTTCCCTGAAAGGGAATATCTTAAAACATATCGGTGGTTCGGAATCCACATCAAACTGTAGGTCATTTTGTGTGTACCAACACTTTCAAGGCAGATAAGTTACCTACGCTCGGGTATGGCACGTAAATCAGAGGAAGAATCCTTAGTTTGATTTTAGAGGTGACGATTTGTTAATAATCACTCGTCAGTAGCTGTTTTATTGATATTGAAAAAGCCTATGAAATGGTAGAGAGTAAATGGTCTTTTTTAAATTCATAGCAATCTTCCTTAGAGACAGACTCGTTAGAGTAAGAATAGACGGAAAGTATGAGTAAAAAAATATCAATAATTGAAAAATGAGTTCCTCAAAGTTTCAAGAACTCTATTATTGTTACAAATACCAAAGATATTTATAGACGGTTTCAGAAGTGAAGGAAGAATTGGATGAGCAGTTAATATGGATAATATACAAAAATACTACCAATAAAGTGCTGCTGAATCTTCTCATGCCTAGCCTAAGCCATAGAAAAGTAATTGAATTAATATTCATTGAAAATAAAATATATCTACCCTAATTCTTTATCCCTCAGAGTTCTCAAAGCAATTCAGAATTCCCTGCAAACAAACCAAACCAATCAACAAAAAAGAAGAAGACTATTAGAAGCAGATCAAAAAAAGGAAATCACTCTAACATAGATACTATCACATTCAGGTGCCTATGTCAGGAAAAAAATAGCCAAGAAAGGAGCTGATTGCATCATAGAAAAGGAAATGGCAGCATAAGGTTCCAAAAAAATTGAAAAATTATCAGATCATTCAGTGAAATGCAAAGTCATACAAATTTGACTTAGATGTACCTTATACAAACTACCTCATATTTATACAGTGTGTGGAACCGGTATATTTCCATATTTCTAACAGTGGAGCATATAATCGTCATAGAATATCTGGTACCAGGTGAAAATATTGGCACTTCAATTAGAGAATGCTTAGACAGACCTGAACCTGCTTATGGTATGTGTTGAGCTCTCTGAAGGATGTAATGATTAAATATAATTCAAACTATAGTTATAATAAATTATAATTTATAAACAAATTCTTCATGTAACCACTTCATTACATTATTGGATAATTAATAATGTATTCTTATTTTCGCTCATGACCGAGACGTTGCAGATGCATTAATTAAAGTTAAAAAGGAAAAACAAAAATGTTTTTCAATAAATACCTAGGTACTTAATTCCTCATATTATCTGATAGATAGCTATATTTAAAACTTCTCTAATTGCAGCAGGGACTATAGTTCTTTAATTTTATTTGAGTGCAATTTACGAGGAGGTAGATATTGAGATCATTGTTGCTTTGATACAACGACTGATCTCGTCGCAATCTTGTTCAAATAATACCCTCAACAACACAAAGGAGCAAATCCTTGGGAGACATTAGAGCTTGCGAATTCTCCCAAACATTTCCGACATTATCAATTTAGGTAGTAATATAGTTCATTCCTCCGGGACGGGAGCAACAGGCGCAAACTTCATCGATGCGGAGCAAATTTCAATTTCCAATTGTCGAATCCCGTGTAGTTACCTACTGAACTTTTTCGACTTCATTTTCTACACAGCCATTTGACAGGCGACAAAGGCACAGAGGCGAATAGAGGGAAGTGGAACGTTTCGTTTGATTAACACAAGGCACGGCAAGACATGCTTAATAGAAATATTAGTCACGCTCCCAGGATGACTTGAGAATAACTTGGTATGCTGGGAAACATGATTATTTTTCCGAGTCAATGTTGAATGGAGTCAAGAAAGAGAGATAAAGTTTAACGAAAATCGTGCATTTTGCAGTGCGGGAATTATTGTTGCTTGTAATATCTAGTAGAGAGACACAACTGTAAACATCGTGTGGGTAATGTGGAAGTAATGTTGCGATGTGTCAGAAGATGACTTCTACATCCCGTCGCATTCAATTAAGATGGAAGCGTTGCTGAAAATATATGTTATTCTATTCTATTCCATTTCAGTTGTTGGGAATACAACTATTTTTATGGTTGCTCATTTTGATAATTCATTGAGTATAAAGTTCCATACGTATGATTATCAAGAAAGAAATCATTTTTTTAGGAATATAAGAAACATTTTTCAATAATCGACGGTAAAACACCTCCAATAATATATCTCACTTTATTGAAATCCCAACAAGAACATGAGGCTTTTTACAAACATTCCGCGCATCTTCAGAACAAAATATTTGAAATCAAATATACCTACCACAGGTAAAGAAGAGGAAACTATTATTCGTTGAAACATAGTAGAAGAAACATTCCTAAGCCAAGGGTCAACATTTTTGGATACTTCTATAGCATTGGTATTTTGATTTGATATATTTTAATGTGAAAGTGGGTGTAATTGGCACCAAACGGGTCGTGTTTGTGATAAGATTCCAATAAAGTTATATAATTTGGTTGATCTGCGATAAGTTATTTGAGATGAATATTTAACACACTGTTTTCCCGTTCCTTCTACTGTCCGACTCAAAACCTAGTATTTGTTGATTAGGTATAGAAAAAAAGCTACAATTTCATGACATCAAATCCAGAATCTGAAGTTTTGTATACTTCTCTAACTGTGTATTTTTCATTTAATTTATTTTATCCTGAATATGGACGTAGATCGCCCGAAATGCCTTGTGTTTTTATAAGGTTTGATAACATGTCGTTTAGGCCACGAATGCACTGATGGATAACTTGCTTAGCGCCTAGTGTCTAGTGAGCTACCTGGCGTCTATCAAAGTAAAACGAAAGTTCTAGAACTTATGTAACTGGCCGCACTGGCCACTTGCCACCGTCGCTAGTCGCCTGGTGTGTAGCGTCCAGCTTGCAGTACTAGGTTTCGCAAGCCCACTGGTCGCTAGTCTCTAGGCGCTAAGAAAGCCAGTTAGTACGTTCACGCTTGAGTTTTACATATAGTTCCATAATGAGCTATTAAATTGATATTTTTAGGTATAACAAGAATTTAGTACAAACTAGTTTTTGGTCAAACACTTCACAGGATATTAAAAACAGGAATTATTTTCCTATAATAACTACTAAGTACTCAAAAGGGCACCAATTTGATTAGCTAACAGGTGAAAACATATTTTTAAATAACACAACGCAAGAATCACTTGTATATAAATTTCTCTCAATATGTGTGACATTTTCTCGTTACAAGTAAAATGTATTTAGCATCAGAGCTTTAAAAGTTACAAGTGTAGGTAGGTACATTCGTACGCTAAAATAAAGTAAATTAAAACAAACTTATAAACTAAATATTTCCAAATGAATAAAACTTATTGTTGAATAAAATAACAGAATATAAAATTGATTGATTGATTGAACTTAAAGACGACAACATAGATACCCACTAATATTTACTGAAAATAAAAATGTTCTCACAATCCTTTTAAAATGGTTTGAATTATCACATTTTAGTATAACTATTGATACTTCTTTTTTACCGCACAACTTTGAAACTGCCATGTTTATTACGAAAAATTGGTCATAAATGTGAAAATTAGTACTCAATTTATAATTCAAAGGAGCATTCAGAACTCTAAATATAGTGAACAATTCACATAATTAGAATGAAATATTTATTTTTCATTTACCTAATTATGCGAGTAATTATGCAACGTCTAGCAGCTGAAATATATTTAGGTACGTATAGGTATATATTTTTGAATCTTTCAGTAAAGCAGTTTCTACGGGAAAGATTTCTTTTTGATCTCCATAAATTTGATAATAATATTCACCAAAGTTATTTGACGGCGAATTAATTTCAAACTCTGTATATCCATAAAAAACCATAAGAGAAAAATAAAGCGTCACGCTGAATTAGATGCAGGGATTACCGACAGCTTTGACTTTGACAAGATTGCATTAATACGGTGACATTTGTTAATATCAAGAAATCTTCCCTGATGAAATTCGGAAAAAACAAAAACCCATCACTTGGGTACATGATAATAATCGAACGTGTGTTGATCTCACGGCAAGACTTGCTCACGATTCAATTTAGCCTGTAGGTTAGACTTTATATCCAGTTCTGATCAGAATATAGTTCGAATCAAATTCAAAATTAGAATGGTATTTCAAGTCAGCCCCAAATTAGATTTTGTTTCTGATAATTCCGATGTGGACTAACTACTGTATGAATGCGGCACATACCTATATCAAATAATATTTGCCTATATATTTACGTTTGGTGCTTAAAACACAACCATTTTGAATTATGTATTAGAATGGTCAGTTTTAAGACAACAAATTCCTGTATCTCTGAAAATATTTTAAATGCTGTATCAGATATCGACTGGAACTGCAAGTAATAATATCCTTTCGGTAACCTTGTAATTAGAACAGATACGCTTAGTTCCTGGAAGAATGAAGGACCATATAGATGTAAATCGATCATGGCCTGTCAAAGGAAATCATGACAGAAACTTGATTTAATCGGACGCAAAGAATCGATAGAAGTATCGGATTACGTTGCTCCAGCTTTTCCCATGTTCTTTTGTGTGGCACGAGTATCAAGTTAGGACGACTTTGGGTGGTTTATTGAGATTTACATCTACAAAGTGGCCGAGACTGAGGAAATTTCTTTAGGGGATTTAGAAGGGGAACATCAAAGTTACCTCATGTAAGTGCTAGCAGAAGGAAATTTTCACCAGGCTGTAGCTTTCATGTGTATGGTGCTGTCAATACTAAGAATTTTATTGAGTTATATAAGAGTGTCGTGACAGACAGGCACTCTATTTTGACTAGAAAAAAAAAACATTGTACCTACCTAGGAATCTTTTCAAATGTAAATGGAGATAGTAAACAGAATGCTAAATAAATTCGACGGCCTCTAGGCAGAGGAAGAAGTGTTTTCACATTTAAATTGTATTAATTTACAAAATTGGTAAATGGTTACTAAATATTCTAAATAAAGTTTCCTGTCTCTTTTGAATGATTTAAAATTTGTGTTTTTGAAGAACTCAAATAAAAAAATCGCGAGATATTCTCGTTTTTGTAAGTACCTACAATATCAATTAATTAAAAAAAATCATAATCATTTGCAAATAATAATGTATCATATTAAAAAACCCCGACAAAAGAACAAGTTAAGAAAACTCTCTCAATAATCCCCACCTATTCGTATCCTGAGCAGAATTGATCCAGTTGGTCGAGAAACGCTTTATATCATCCATCCATCTGATTTGTGCTCAAAAGGCTTGCTCACAGGGTCGCCATTCCTTTATTCTTTTGGTCTATTTTTTATTTGACATTATTGCTTCATATCCTGCCCAGTTACATATTAAGCAAGCTATTCTCTCTACAGCATCAGTTACCTCGGTTCTCTGTATGATTATTTTATTTGGTTCTCTATCTGTTAAGGAAATTCCCAGCATAGATCGTTTAATGGCGCGTTGTGTAAGTCGCAATTATTTATCACCTTGCGTTCAAGGTATATATTATGTATTATACATTGAAATTTCCCATCCTTCGTTCGATTTTGCAGGTCTGAATATTTATATCAAATCTTAGCTCATGTCCCAAATATTTTTAGGACGTCATTTAAAGGATTTCCTGTCCCCGTAATAATATATTTAGGGACTAATTTGTCATTTATTTGATATTTTTTGAATTAATTTTCAGTCCAACTTTAAGCGAGACAGATGTAAGTTTTGCTTTGCTCTTGAATTTTTGGTGTAAGTCTCTCAATATATGACAAAATTCCGATTTTTCTTTCTGCCCTTTGAGTATGGTTCTCTTGTATCTCTGGTTCTAATGTTTGATTTGTCCGGCTAGTTGTGCTGAAAAGAAGTTTCCTGATCAACGCTGTAGGGTAGCTGTTTTCTTCTAATATCTTTCCTAATTTCCAGACGTTCCCATTTTCTTAAGTGTACAAGGCATACTCAGAAATGAAAATTTGCTATTCGGAACACGGAACATAAAAACTATTGGTAATATTTCAACTAGGATCAAAGATAGTATTCCAATGTAGTGTACTCAATTCCATGCAAAGATTCCGACAAAAAATACATAGGTCATAATGAACAGCTTCTAAAAAAACGGATCACTCAACATCGAAGCGATGAGAAGATAACAACAAAAAATATGCTCTGGCCATACATGTGAGACAAACCAAACACATGATGGATTATGATTATTCAAGGAAATGGTATGTATCAACAAAGAGAAAAAAATGATTCACAACGAATCGGACATAGACAACATGAATGCTGTATAGACCTATTTAATTACAAAAAATGGTATGAGATAATTTCAAGAACAATTATAGTACTAATAACTATACAGGCCACTCAAAATATCTGATAATTGTTTCCTTGTCAAATATGATATGTCAAATCAAGTCAAAGTCAATCAAAATTGTGACACGAAAAACAGAAGATAAACAAATAAGACACTTTTCTGTATAAAAGTAGAAATATTCGTAAATTATAATGTATTTGCTTACAAATTAAGCTCACTGTCTGTAAGTTCCGTGAAGCCAAAAATGTCATACAACATCTTTAGACAACCATTGTTTATTTTGTAGAGTCCTGAGGAAGAATTAAAATTAATTCGAAATACTGACCAGAAAAGAGAGTTTTCTTAACTAAATAGCCCAAAACTAGGTCTAAGAGGCCAATATCTCCTTCAGCTACATATGTATATATATATTATATGTTCTATCAGATAGATAGAAAAAAACTAATATTTTGAAAATTGTATTTAAATATGGGACAATCTATCAGCTGCCCTCGTTACAAAAAGTATCCTTAAAATACTGTCAAATTGTATACCTCCTTAATTTGATAAGTGGATCAAAAATTGGACCCATTATAAAAATATCCTATTGAGATAATAAGTGAAGTTTTTTATGATCGAAAAAACTTTCCATACATTCATTTACACAAAAAAGCGAATGATTTACAAATCAATGTCGCCCTCTCTAATTGCGCACAGCACACACATAGTCTGACTGCTCGTATTTCAATCTCGTTAAAACTCTAGCTGTGTTAATCAATGAAATGTGCTTGACCACTCCATATTGTTCATGCATTATTAATGCCACCTCGATCACCGTTCGCAGGCAACAGAGGCCCATTTTATCAATGGCAGCATCTGAAAAGTATGCTGCAAGAGACGGAGCAGCAGTGTTGAAGAGCAAGCACCCATTGAGATGGCAGGTGTCCGCTGGCCTTAAGAAACCAGTTACTTGCTTAAATTAAAGCTGAGACACGTCCGTACGTGTATCATTGATAAAAAATACTTTTAATAGTACAGGTTAGAGCTCAAAAAAGATTGATCGGTATTTATTCAAGTTGCATCGTTTTTGCTACGCCAGAAAAATGAGCTGCTTCAATGGGTATCAATTTCCAACCAGCTGCAATGGGAATGCGGATGGGGTTTTAAAAAAAGAGGCATTTGTGTGGGTTCCGTGTGGTTTGACCAAAATGCATTGATAAAACCACTATCGACTTGTGGCAATTTTTACACTACACTTTTATAATCAGTGTGTGTATAGTAACTTCTATTTCTATTTGGACCAGTTAGGTCATACGTAAATATACGAAAATGCCGGCAGGTATCATTCGATGTTGAACGGATTAGTCTATACGGCGCTCGTCGTAAAAATTATAATAGAAAAGTTGTGTATATTTATTTATTTTTTAATTCTCAGGAATATGAAATTGAAATCTCTCGAAATTGTTTATATTTATGTTAGTTAGATGGTCTAAAAAATAATAATAAACATGCCTCAATGTTTATTGATTGAACACGTATCAATGTTATAGGAGTACTTATCTATCGGCACAGCCAACTTAACATTCCTCACTATAATTTGTTCTATTATTCTCCTAAATTACTAAACCGGCAAGTGTTTCAAGAAGAACCTTGGCCTTAGACAACTTGGGTTCGACATTACTTATTACTGATATAGGTACTTTATTTGTTGCGCATTTATTCTATCATTTAAAATAGATTATGACACAAAAATGTTATTTACAGAAAATAAGCTCATAATATTGTGTGAAAGAATCGTTCAACAATATTTTGAATACTGAAACTCTAATTTTCTATAGTAAGAAAATAAATAGAAATAACAACATGAAAATTCCGTATAATTGTTAAAAATAGATATAGGTTTGAAGTGAAAGTGAAGATGCAAATTTGTAGGAACTAGAACAAAAAACAATCCATTAAATACGGATCGTATACTGAAACTATGGAACCTATTATGTATTCTAGTTGCAGAATACAATTCGATGTTTGACTTGAACATAAAGTGTTCATTAAGATTTGTGTCCCTCAGTACGCATCATAATGGTCGACGAAGGAGATACAGTTACAAATACATTAAATTAAATAATGTAAATTTACGTTGAACAGCCGTTTATATTTATGGATGTATAGGATCATGAAAATAAATGCTCTGGTGGTAACGTACTTGCTATTCGTACATTAGACCGTGGTTCGAACCTCAATATTGTTTACAATTAAATTTAATGAATTACTTTAGAATTTCAACTTCTGGGTAATCCCTTACAGAAAGGATATACCAGAATCAACGGTTAGCTTAGATTGGGAAGCGTAGGCAAATAGAATGCATTTTTTGACCGACTTCCCAAATGGAGGAGGTTATATTGTATAGAACAAAATTTTCGGTCAGTACCAATGATAAGGTGTAGATCCTATTTTCATTAATAGAAAAACGTGCTTCATATAAAGTACAAGCGAAAGATTGCCATCGATGTTTAAGTTATGAACCTAAGGAATAGGGAATATTGAAAATGTGCAGGCCATTTACTGATCACAAATAAGAAGAAACATTGATATCCACACAACTCAAGCGATTGAAACTCATCAAATATAACCATAACGACTGAAGCAACTCCTCGTGGGACTTCCATCTGCAAATATGGCAATATCCAAAAACAGAAGAGCCCATAAATATCAAACGCCTATGTTCTTCATATTCGCCAACCTCCACCATAATAATAAGACATCGTGTCCCTGAGAAGCTCCAATACAACAACAAACAGGCTTTCTTCTTATCGAAGTGCTCCGCGAGATGCGTGTACGGATAGCTTGGCATTGTTTTATTAGTAGGCGTGGGCGCTGGATATTATCCTCTTTTGTTTACGACACTTTTTGACTATAAAGTATTTCTAGTCATATTTTATGAGCTCTCTCTCCAGTAAATATATATGTAAGTACTCAGTATACCCGCACAGGTTGCGCTCCAAAATTAGGCCGTTAAGTGAGATGAGTTCAAAGAATGTTTGTTAGTATTTCAAACTACTACTAGATTATGCAATTTATTATAATTTATGGGGAACGTGACAGGCAGATAAAAATCACTTAATATTGGGAATTCAGTGCTGTTATAAGTAGTAGAATAGAAGGAAGATAACGTATATTTTTAAAGCGTTTCTTACAATCAGATATCAGAAAGAAACATCGATATAGAAAGGGAACTGATGGAAGATATATTTTGTTGATCTGGATAATCAAGTTGGATTACAATAGCGCCTGTCATTTTAGGAACGTCATTAAGTATTCATTCAACTCATATGTCAATGTACCAAAATGATAGTTTCAGAAAGATCACAAAATTCGTTGGAACTCCAGCAGAATAGCTTGTGAACGATAGCATTTTGATTGGAACACGATCTCTTTGCTACGCATGAGCGTGACCATTCTTAATCAATGGTTCGCATGTCGGATGAAACAAACCCATTATTAGAGCCTACGGTATGAAAATATAACGGATGACTTTTTGGGACTTAATATCACTAGATAATGCACCTTTGAGAATGGCCAGTTTTTCCCATATGATTGAGTAGGTATGACTGCACTTCTGGTTGTGTCAATAGTTTATTGGCAAGAAAATATCGGCACCCTAATTACAAGCGGTAAATTAAACTCTATAGTTAATTGAAAAAACAATGAAGAATATATTAAACATATTAAGAGAATATAAAAAACTGAGGTAGCCTGAGGATCACGTATCAATCAAATCTGGCGCCCCTATTTCTAAACCCTTATTCATGACTTTGTTTTGAGGTAAATCTTATTTTTGTATCCCATAACATAGGCCGTAAGTGACGTCATACTTGATCAATTTCAAAGAAAGCTACTCTAGACTTATGATGTAGGTGGTCTCTGATGTAGGATTCATTTCAGCGTTTTTGGTAACTATTTCACTGAAATATGTTGGAATTATCAGTGGCAGAACCAAATATAACTATCAACAATAAAAGTATATTCGAGGTAATTTATTGATATTAAGTATCAGAATTATCCTTTCAATATAAATATTATTTATAAGTTTCACTCACATCTAATATGGTATCAAATAGAGATTTTCTATGTTGTCACCTTAATAATGACAATTTTATTTGAAAATTAATTAGAATTCTAACGCACATCACAGAATGGCAAGGTTTACTAATAATTCCTATAATGTACCTTTTGGTTTGTAGTACAAACACACATTACATATCTATATCAGAGGGAGATAGGCTGCTATAACATTCATGAATTATTGCAGGTACATGCCAAAAACGATAAAATGAACATATTATTCAATCATACAGACATCCACAGTTATAGGCTTCAGATCTGTATTCACTATTTTCATTATTAATTATCCGTCAATTGTTGACATGTACACAGACACATAGATAGCTATAAACCAATAAATAGAAATCCACGCAACCGTTTTGACATTTATATACACCACAAACGATGCATACAATCGACAAACTCTGTGCGCCCCTATCAGATGGAGTTCCTGATAAGTTCATAAATAATGCGCGTTTGATGCGTTATACCTTTATGTTGATTGAAAAGCATTTGTCAATCTGTCCTCGAGAGGCCACGATTAGAGCATGACTAAAGGATTACCGCGTATACAATACATACTACGCATTGAAAACTTTTAGTCATGCACACGTGGTCATGTTTATAACGCGGAAAATTCAAGACATCAGAAATGTTCATTCGCTCTCAAGCCTCCCAATGGAAGATTATTTTAATTAAATAAATGATCGGTGGTAGAGACTACTACTAGGTGGATGGCACTCGAGGGATTAACGAGTTCTGTATAATATATAAGAGAGCTGAATCCATTTGATTATATTAATGGGAGATAGTGATTGATTACATTGCGTCGAGGATGAGCTATGGCGCAACGTACCACGATGAACTCATGTTTTGACAGATGAGAGGCAATTGAGAAAATAAATGAATCTGAAGACATATTTATCTCTGACACTTTCAATACACTTACTTCGAAGTCCTCAAGTAATTATGTCTTTTTCTATTATATGGATTACAATATACCCAGAACTCGGTTAATATCACGTGAAATAATATAAATATATGATGAAATATGCCATAACACGATGGAAATGAAAACGATGGTTAATTGCCAAATATTAAATCCTTATAGTACTCACCTCATCTGTTAATTAGACCACCAAGTGTAACTGTAATATTAAAAACATATGACCCAAAATCCAATTGGAAAATTTTCATAAATTAATTTTTATCAACGCCTATCTTCATTTGCTCGCTGGAAATTAATTTTTAACTAATTGACTAAATGATATCGATAATTGGATATTTCTATTTGGGTTGATTTCACAGCAGCGCTTACCTAGACAATACTGTTCAAGACTTAGAACTAGTTCACTGAACTGTGAACAATTTTGTGGTATAATACAAAGACTTAAACTCCATCTGCTTTGAAATTAGCATAATAATAATAAAATATAACAATCTTCATAGCGCAATATAGTTGGTTGTAACGGCTATGGTCGGATTATGGCCGAACTGGTTCAGAAAAATATATCTAGATGCACATTATTACCTAACAACCCCTACTTGTCTTTCAGCTGCCAGGTAATTTATGAATCACCTCCTCATTAGGATTTAATCAACTATTTTTTCTGTCTATTCAATTCCAGTTGCTTGACAAGGGGTCTGTTGTGCATTACATTTTTATATTCTGAATAGGTATTCATTAGACTAGGCTACTACATAGTTTGTTTTTCTAGTTCTTTCTCTGATGATGTATAGACAACCGAAAATTAGAATAGCTGCCAATATATCCATCAATAGTAGGCAAACGATAACTACAAACTGAAAATTATGACATGCTAAGGTCTAAAATGTCGCATTTTCGGTTATACCGGAAGTAGATGTAAAATTTTTCATTTTAATGGAATATCTTGTGTATTACCACGTTTTTAGATTTGTTGTACAATTTTGAAAACATTTTATGTATAATGTCCTAAGCCTAAGTCTAATCGTTTTTGATATATTTCAAATTTTGTATCAAAAATTAAATTTACAGTCCAAAATATCTACTTTATCAGTATTCTTATGATATTTTGATAATAATTTATACTGAATGATAAAAAATGAAGCTTGAAAACTAGATCCAAAAAATGTCATAAATATTTTCTTTCTCGAATGGAAACCCCCGTTTTTTATTATTTTATTTTTTTATTATTATATTGTATATTATCCTGCTGAGAAGACTTAATTATACAAATGAAAATTATTTGAATTTATTTATTATTTATGGAGAGTGTGATAAAGTTATTTCAAGAACATATAATACATTGCCAACGCTATGTCCACAGAAACACAAACCAACAAAATTCGTTAAGAAAATTTTAGAAGACTTCAAGAACTTTGGAACTAAAAAGCCTAAAGTACGTAGAAATAAACCAATTATTAACATTGAAAATATTGAAATCGCAATTTTGAGATATTTTTCCGCATTCCAATAATTTTTACAAGGCAAGTAGCATGCGAATGAGAAATATCTAGTTCTAAGGATTTTATGGAAACACGAGTTTCATATATATTCGTTTTCAGTAATTCAGCATATAAAAGAGTAAAGATACTCACGGCAAGATAATTACTAAAAATTTGCAAATAAAAAGTATTATGTTGACGCTTGTTCGAATTTTATTGACATTTGTTATTATTTTATAATGCATTCGCGGCACAACATTGAAGATGTGTAGCATTTTTACGTAGAAAAATTAAAAATTGCCAATTATAAAAACAAACTACTAGTTTTCGGTGTAGACAACCTTATACAAAGTTCCCCTTATTTTTGCTGCTCAATACAATAAAATAATAAAAAACGGGGGTTTCCATTTAATAAAATGACTTTTGACGTTCTTCTGGATCTAGTTTTCAATCCTCTTTTTTGATCACTATGTTCAAATTTTTATCAAAATATCAAAGAAATACTGATAAAGTAGATCTTCTTGTACAAGAAAATCTACCCAAAAAGGTTTACTTATAGGAAAGATTGGTTATTTTTTTTTACTGCAAACTTAATTTTGGATGCAAAATTTGAAATATGTCAAAAACAGTTAGACATAGGTATAGGACATTATGCCTAAAATATTTTTAAAATTATACAAGAAATCCAAAAATGCGGTAATATACAGGGTATTCCATTTAAAATAACAAATATGGCAGTTGGCATCTACTTCCGGTATAACGGGAAAAGCGAAAAACATGAAAATATTTTAGACGTATTTCCCCCTGAGACATCAATATGTCACCATATTTTCAGATTCTTTGTAATTATAGTTTGCCCACAATCGATCGATGTCTTTCCCGGAGAACCGCCCTTTATGCCTAGTTATATTTAGATAATTCCAAGCACACATTTCAAATTATGAATATTAGAAAAAGAAAATTAGGGTGGAAAAACTGAAACACCATAAGATATTTGGAAGACATTGTTTGAATTAGGACATAGGAGCGAGTTTGGATGACCACCTTTCTTAAATCACTCCCCAATTCAGACTTCTCGAAATGTGAACGGTAAAAAAGAAGTAGCTGAAATACGTACGATATAATATAGACGTGAACATCTCTCATCAAAATTTGCTTCACTTCTTTCAACCCACTGCCCTCAGCAGCTACCCTCTTAAAAATCTTAAATGGTAGGAGTGATAGAACGTGGACCGGCAAGATAATCTAGCTAGCGCGGCGCGTTCTGTCCAAAAACTTTTTAATAGACAATTGGTACCCTTACGAAGTTAGAACTGCAGAGAGAAAGTTTTTGCAAAAATGTTTTTTAAATCTTTTATACAATTAAAAAATCAAACGCCAAAAGGAATTAATTAAAAGTACCTTTCAAATACCTCTCACCATTTAAGATTATTAAGAGGGTAGCTCTAGATGGGAGGGGTTGAAGGGACGAAGCAAAATTGGGTTAAAAAGTATGTTCGAAACAGTAGAATATTTCCGGAGATAGCTAAAGAGAAACATTCAACAAGTATAACAATAAGCAATAATCTGTGCTGCATGTAAGTTATAGATATATCTCCTTATATATATATATATATATATATATATATATATATATATATATATATATATATTTATATATATATATATATAATATCAAGTTAATTTAAAATATTCATCATAGCAACGCCGTTTTTATGTTGACATAGACAATATTTTGATAAATAATCTTTACGCCAAAATGGTACCTTCAAGTGGAACCGCTCATAGTAAGGTTTTTATGATAGTAAAATGTGGGATAATATTGGACTAGTTATTCAAGATCATATCTAATTAATTTATTCTTTAATTTAATAATATGACAAATTTTAAAAACCCTTGAAATCCTTGAATTGAATTAAACTTTTTTGCTTCAGCTATTTTGATTTCGGAAATATAGAAACTGTTTCTACACATATCAGTAAATTAGAATATATCATAACGCGATTGTTGAATATAAAAGCTTCCACAGAGGGAAGTCTACCTTTCAACAAAAAGTTTATGGAGCATCTCTAAATTGGCAGAAAGTAATTTCATGGTCGCATTGACATTCATTAACGGTGGCAAAAATTGGCAGAAAGTTCGTACCTATGGAGTTTAGGCCTAAACTTAGCATCTTCCTCTCTCTCTCTCACTGTGTCCTCATATTCCAGATTACAGAGCTTAAAATCCTGATGGCTCAACAGAAGCGCTATTAAAATAGCACTACCTACCGTGTTCATATATATAACTGGTACAAGCAGTTAATACTCCTCTAAAACCCACTTTATTAATGCAGTATAGTTGTAGCGAAGGATATAGTAGTAGACTCAGGGCCATGCATTTTTCAAATTTGCTTGGCTCACGGCTCACCACGTTTTATCGTTGCCATACGAGGTCAAAATTGAGCGAATGAACTACGTAGAAGTACACTCATATATATAACTCGGTATGAAGTTCGAATATGGTCCAAGCCTTTGAAAATTTTATATTAGAAAATATAGTGGAAAATTGAATGCCTTAGGAGTTCTGGAGTGCTGGAACATGTTCCTTTACAGGTTGATTTGATGTAAATGTATGTAGTTAGAGTTAGTATTATCAATAACACTCTTAAGTAGCTAAACAAATTATTCAGGTAACGTATAAAGAAGTGTTAGAACAATGGAATCTGTAACAACCGTATTAATAAACAAAACTTCGATACTAGTCAGTTAGTTATTATGGTAATGATAACATCATACGTTACAATTATATTATCATACTAAACTAGTATTTACCAAACTAAGATTTGTTTATGAATACCGTCGTATAAGATTATTATTATTTAAAATTTGTTGATTACCAAGTGATTATAAAGAATGACAAATAAGTTCATGACAAGGAAATCATTGAAACTACCAAGAATGGGGCGTTCAAGGTATGGTCCAAGTCTGTAGTAAAAAATGGTATTAAAAATAACCGACTTGGCGTTGATTGAAATAAATTAGCTAATAATATAAGGACAATGGAAAACAACTGCCAATTTACGTTTAAAAGCGCCATCCTTATTAGCACTCAATACTCAGCTCACTTTTTTTATTTCTAGATATATATGCCTCTTCCTATACCCTCCATAGAAACCATAGGTTGGAGCACGAATTCTTGAGTTCTAAAAACCTCATATCCATGATTTCAAATACATTCAAATCTCTAAATATCTTGAATGGACACAGTGGTATGAGCTACTAGATCATTAAATAAAGAAGAGAAAGTGAAAAAGAATTATGCAGTCTTATCATGATGTTATTCAGATCTAAAGCATGACAGAAACATATTTCAAAAAGGAAAAAGAATACTAGAAAATAGTGGCGATTAGACGATCGATCTATGAGTGAATACTATTCAGCATATTCAATAATAGTTATTAATCAAGCTTTGTCGGAAAAATACAGTACTTTGTGAGTAATAATCAAGAAATGAGAACGGATGCTGAGGAAATGATTTCGCAATAGTGAAATCCTTAACTCACAATGTCAGTAATAATAAATTAAAATTGACTGGAACCTACTGAAAATAGAGAAGATATATTTCACTTTTCGGCAATTGCTACGAGGAAGCATAACATAAGAAACTACTTGTAGTTCGAGCTTTCCTCGTGTGTTATGATCAACAATCATTTCAAACGGATGTTCGAAACAATGAGCATTAATGGGTTGATTATACAAATACCAAAACTGGCCAATATAATCCTCATTCTGCGTGCCGTCGAATTCATTAACGGGATCATGGACGATGTCAAGTAAGACATTTCACATTTCTGCTATATAGTGAGGATCAAATGAAAGGAATAAAAATTCATTAAAAGTGTGGTAATAAGACCTAGACAATCACTCATTTTTCCTAAATTCAACGGTGATCTCCATAAAGTAATTAAGGTTTCTAAAGAAATTTTGAAGTTGTGAAATATCATTGGTAGTTAGAAGTTTATTACACTCCTGTTTTTCTCAAAAAGGTCAAGTATGGAAATTTTATCATTTTCAAAATTAACATCTGACATTTTCTCGGTCTAATACACGATTTGAATATTCGTTTAGGAATTCGTTATCTTCGGTTTTTTATCGATAAATTTAACAATTCCATAAATATTCATTAGTAATACCAGTACAGAAATATTTCATAAGAGTTTTTGTTGCGTAAAAACGAAAATACCTATCTATACTAAGAATCGAACTCACGCGATTGAAAATGCAATTTCATAAATATGACACGATACGGTCACATTTCAACAAACAAGCCACGATCATTCAAATATCTCTCGGCTAGTGTGGAAGCAAACACTTCAAATGTCTAGCTTTGAATTGATGATTTGATTGAACTTTATGAAAATATGTTGAATTATTTGAACCAGTTTCTGGGATGAGTACCTAAGTTAATTTCTGGACCTTTCGAAACTGCAAACCCGTTAGATATATCGACGAATATTCAAGTACAAAGGAATTCATATGGGTAGGTTCTAAAAGTCAGGTCTAAGAACATTACTGTTTTCTAAAAAAGGTTGCCTCAGCGATTTGAAAAAGGCGTTTTTAAAGAAATAGTCTTGTTCAATCATAGTAGATTTGAACATGTTGCCATCTGTTACAGCATTCTTTTGAAGAATCATCAAAACTAGTACATCTTTTCTAGATAAAACCAAGTAACATCCATGAAAAAATCCTTCTTATAAAATAGGTCAATTTTTTTTGTGCATAACCGGTCCACTTGCTTCTTTCTAAATATCTGCCTCTAGACGAGGGTCAAGGGCTTTCAACAAAATACTTCAGGCAATTTTCATCAAAATACTTAAAGCTGTTTTTGCGACAGTTTTCAGGAAAATAAGTTGTTTAGCTATTGCCCAGCAGCTATTGGGAACAATGTGTTTATCGAGTGCCCCACCATTACGAAATCGCTACCCCACGAAACAAAATTGGTGCATCTGTTTGCAAAATGCTCTTGATACAGACACACAGACAGACGAATAAGTGAGAATACCCTTTTTAGACTCACGGAATAATAATAGTTTCGTTGTCATCAATTTATTTAGAGGTTTCATTAAATTTTAGTTTGAATACAATTCATTTATACATTACATTAATTGGTTCCTAGTCATCATTGGACTCAATAGATTAATAGGTTAACTATTTTGTTTCTTTTTTAGAATTACTGGTGGTACCTATTTTTCTAATTCGTGACAGAAATTTAATTCCTTTTTTCGCTACTTATACACATTGAAAAATGGTTATAACAGTAATGAGTAAAAACAATAAGAAATTATAACAAAAAACACCGATTCTTAATAATCTTCTATAAGTACTTATCTCTAATTTTGCAAAAAAAATTACTTCATAATCAAATAATAAAATAACAAGATTGAACGGCGGTGGTACGACAATTTAATTTTTTCTCTCGATATGAGTGCTTTGCCTAGTCCCAAGAATGTTGAAACACCTTATTAATAATAAGCAAAGTGTAGGTATCTGGAAAGATACGATAAAACCAAAACCACTAGCCTGAATCACTACTCCTTCTTATCCACCTTCTCCTTGTATTAATAGCAAGTAGTATGAGTGGTATCGTTTAAAGTGACGACCCCATCCGGTGAACGGTAATTACTCCCATTGCATCGAGGCGAATGGGATGTGTATGTGTGAGTGTGCATAAAAAAGCTGATTAAAGCTGCTCATAAATGAGTGAATAAGAGAGAGAGAGATGGTAGGTTGGCGGCGGACCAGCGGTTCGCCGTCTCTTTAATTACTTCGGACGATGATGGCGCGGAAGAGATGAGCAACACAGCGAAGACGAAAATAGAAAGGATTGGAAATGAGAGTGAATAGTGATTAGTAAATTTGTTAATTAGAATAAGACGATTTTTTAAATAGAAAATACCAGATAATGTTCCTTCCACAGATAATAGAAATACAAACATACGAATATCGCGCGAATCTGTATGTGTATCCCATTTCTGATAAAATGTGTTAGTTTTTGCTACTGTAAATTAAAATATGTGCGCTAATTCATTAGATTCGTGATAAAATCTAGAACAAGCAAAAAAAATAAAAATAGTGTTAATGAGGCATTAATGTCTTTAAAAAAGACAATTAATTTGAACCATACCATATTTATCTTGGGAGACCTATGTTAGACAGATAACTGTAGATATATCAAACACGCACAAGTACAGAAACAAAAAATATTTGACATATTAGTTGACTTGATATAACGAATCAGCCGATCAGTCTTTATCGTGTGGATGGAGCGTAGAGGTTTAGGGGGTTCCATGCCCCTGTGTTATTCTTGTGATCGAACCTATAACTATTCTTCGTATAGAGGTAGATATATGAGTATCTATGGTTCCATGACTTAATAAAGATTTCTTCTATTGCTTTATGGATATATTAATTAATATTATCAATCCTTAGTAGATCAGTATTAAACTCGATCTAGATATGAATTTCAAATTTTTAGCCCGTATGTATAGGGCCTGAGAAGTAGCTGCAGACTCACCTTCACCTTTAATTACACGGATGTAATAAAACTATTTAAAAATATGCTAAAGTTTCAAACCCACACATAAACAAATGAAGATTCCAAAAACAGTTGTTTAGGTTTTTAAGAAATAACTCAAAAACTATTGCCGCTAGAGAAATTGAAAAAAAGGTTCTTAAATTGTTGTAGATTGTAAATTTAAGAGGTTTTCATTGCACTGCGACCTTGAGGTCTATTGTGCCCCCCATTCCAGAGTTCTAATGAAATCCAGAATCTGGGATGGCTTCTTGTCCAAAGCATTTTTTGCACTGGATACCAATGGCGAGGTATTCTGTCACCACGTAATCCGGAGTTTCCTCCTCCTCCCCACAGAATTTGCACTCGTCGTTCTCGGCTAAACCTCTCGTTAGGTGCTTCCTGAGGCGACAATGCCCAGTTAGGAATTCAGTGAGGAGGTGTAGCATATTCTTGTTAAGATCCAGAAACTTCTTTGATTTTGCACTATTAAATTTTATAAAAAACTTTTTGGAATGATCCAACTCAGGGAGATTCCATTAGAGTGTTTCTCTTCGGTTTTTTCTCCTGAAACTCTTTCTTGTAGGTACATTTACCTGTACGTACCACAGAAAGGTTCTGGGACAATGAAAGGATTTCGTGCTCCTTTTCTGGCAAGTGTGTTGGCTTTTTCATTCCTTATATTCCCGAGTGGCCAGGAATCTTCCCTTATTCGTTGAGCTTTCTTCGGCACTCCCATACCATCCTAGAATCGATGATATGAGAGCTGGGAATGTTAACTGATGACATGCTATCCGATTCCTAATTTCCTCATTGCCGGTACCTTCCATGACTAGTCTTAGAATGGCCTAATGGAGTAGTCTATCTAATAGTCTATCACAAGATAAGAGGTGTGAGATCTGTGATGATCTCCAATGCCCTAGTTGGGACGTTCTCTTAGCTCCGGTGATACAAACATAGGCCAACCTTTGTATCCTATCGAGGGTTTTCCTCGTAGTGTTCTGGCTTGCCTTGCCATGCCAGACTATTTCCCCATAAGTTATTATTGGTCTCACAATCATGACGTACATTTTATTCAATGTTAATTAGTAACTTTTTACAAATAAGGACAGGAAAATACACAGAAAAATAGAAAATAGGTTCACCTGAGTTTTTGAGTAGAACAGTTTAACGTACTGTTCACTACGCTATAATGAACACTGCAACGTTTGATGCCAATTAGAAATTTCTCCGTTTCAGAAATCCGTAGGATACCTTTCTTGGCCTTGATTATGACATTCTGACGTCAAAGTGAAATGACAAAATAATTTAAACCTGATCATTTCAATACCTTCTTTATGGTAAATGATCAAAATAAACAATGATTGACATCACAAAAATAATAATGCAGAAAAATATATTTAAAGTAAACTCTATTACCTTCTTTTATCGGCTCTGACTTCAGGGATGGATGAAATATAATTTACAATTGTTTAAGTAGATTTTTCTGTCATGTCACGGTAAAGGGCCCGGATAAATAATGATCTGACATCACAAAAAGTATTTATAATGCAGACAGATTTTGACGGAAATATAACCTACAGTTGTGATACCTATAATACAACATAAGTCGTAAAAATAATGTGACAAAAGATTTTGAGCAGTTAAATCCCATCACTTTGAATGCATATAAAAGAATATCGAGGCTACTAATGCCGTTAATATATTCCACCTCACGAACAAGTAGTGTATCCTCCTCCTATTCCGCAGTGTGAACATAGAAATAGGAGATTTTCAATGGTTACTTTAATGTGGCAATGCTTTCATGACTATATTTGAGCTTATATTTACCGGACGTGTACTTCATGTTATGAAGAATGATCGTAACTATTTCAAATCCTCATCATTACAAATCAGTTTTAAACAAATATATAACAAAATAGTTAAATATTAAAAATATATTATTTATTATTGTTCTGAACTGACATGCTATTATTTCAGATTGATTTTAAAATTGTTAACATTCAATTTAATTCAATGGCGATAGAGTTTCTCACAAAAAAGAAAATTATTGTTCTGCCCAAAGAGAAACCAAAGCTTGAATGTATGCAATATCTAAATAATGATAAAAAATGTACTTACAGTCTTTCAGTATCCAATGGGATGTTCCTAGGAATGGAGGTAAGTCCTCTTCGGGAACAATCTACAGCTGTTCCGATGCAGGTGCAGCTTCTTGGACATCTGGAGAAGTAATCTTGGGCAGTACCGATCTCAAACCCTACACCGATAAGCACCAATACGAACGGCAGAAATGACGCCCGCATGGTGACTGTATATTTTTGACTGTACAACCGCTTCTGGCACTTTAATCTTTTCTTCTTGTATATACGAAAAAGATTTTTGAACAGAAGAGAGTGACTGAAGCTCGATCAGTTCCTGCAACAGAAAATGTAAAGCTCTTATTGCAGTATGTACAATATGTATATTATGTAAATACAGCATTATGGAAGTAAAAAACTAGGGATGCTTGTCAACTCGAATGTGGATTAATTAATGCTTCATATAAAATCGTTATACATTAGTCGAGACATTAGTTAAACCAGAATTTTCACAAGGTATGATTGAAAACTATATTTCTATGGGATCAAATATAATGTTAACTAAATCAAACCAACAGAAAGTTAGACTAAAATTAACAATCTTTATTGGGCACCAAATTATTATACTTCGGAAAATGGAAAAGCGTGACCATAATAGCTATTTTGCTTATTTTTATATCGTAGCTACAAGCATTTTCAATCCTATTAACAATTTTGCTAAATATTCACCAAACGTGGACCTAATAAAAATAGTATATTTTTCTTTTTTTCAAAATCATATAAGGAGGATAACAAGAAATCTAAAACTACTTAAATATAGATTTAAAGCAGAACATCATATAAATATTTTATTAAAATATTGGACCGACGTTATTAGTTGGTGCAGTCAAAACTATAAAATAATATTAATTCGATTGGTGTCGGTACTTTTGAAGTTGAGCAGTTGTAGTTAGAAAGAAAACTTTTGACATCAAATTCACAAGTAGGGAAAGGTCGAGGGAAAGCTGTACCAGATAATCCCCTGGGGTAAGATGATCCTTTGCAATTACAACGAAACTATTAATGCCATCTAGTTGTTTTTCGTGGTAAAACGTTACTACCAATACCCCTTCGCATCAGTCAATTCGTAATGACGATATGAGTGGCGAGTGCATTTTTGTGGCAAAAAATTGAAATTGTGTGACTTTTATCTAAGGTAAGGTCGATTTTAAGCTTAGGTAACTTTTATTCTAGGCAATTTTTTGCAAAAATTGTAGTATGCGTGGCTTTCTGTAATGCTCTATTTAGTTGTTTGAATGCCAAAGTAACAGTAAAAAGTATAGAGGTTATGTCAGCGAAAAAATAGTAAAAAAGTTAAAGTTGGGGCAAGATGATTATTATTGTTTCTTGAGAAAATTTTTCAATAAATTTTCATTCACTAAGCACGAAATAGAAGTTGACTTAATTTATTTCATTATTGTGATCTTGATTTATAACAAAAAATACATTTTTTTTATTTTAGACAATGCCGCGTAATTACAACAGGAAAACGAAGCGTGGTGAGTGACCGGAAGACTCAATGATAAAAGCACTGGATGCAGTTAAAAATGGTATGCTATATAGATCGGCAAGTAACGAGTTTTCAGTGCCCATTATGCCATTGAAGAGACGGGCAAAAGGCAAAAATAAAGAAACTGTTGGCTCAATAAAGTATTTAGGTGAAAAGAAAACCGTTTTTACTGGAAATTGGAACACTACCTAATTTTTTTTCTTAATTTTTGATATTTTTATTGTTTTTTATGATTTTAGAAGATTATATTATGTTTTGTTATTAACTATATCTACTATAAATTTGATCTCATATGTAGTTAATGGTATTTATAATAGATTTTGAGACTGAATATTAAGAAGATTGACTCTCCTCCTCTGTTATGGTTTTTGTATAATAATGAAAAGTCCATAAATTAAACATTTTTAGTACAACAAAAGTTAGGCAGAAGAAATTGCTATATAGAAACTTTTTGGAATGATCCAATCCAGGGGTATCCCGCAAGAGTGTTTCTCTTACGGTTTTTTCCTTCTCCAGAAACTCCTTCTTGTACAACAGTTATAATAGATTTAGTTATCTTGTACATATTCTGAATCTATACCTTCTGTTTATGTTACTGTGGGTCTAATTTAACATATTGAAAGGCATGTTCAAACATAGTTATATAAAAACAAAAAATAAATAAAAAGATTATCCCCAAGAATGTACTCAGAGATCATGAGATTGAAAGTATGCAAATACTGTGAATAAGAAAGTCAGAACGCTGTGAGTGCTTTAAAAACCCAATTAAAGTTTAAAGCTTACTTATAGAAAAATCATTGACAGTTAATACGTAGAGGAAATTACATAAGGCGATCAGAGAAAGTATTGCCTTAAATAATTAACTAAGAGATTATCTATACTTGAATATCATAATGAGATGTGTTACTTCAAACCTTTCTTCTTACTTGTGAATACTGATCATCCTAGGTTTCATCTTAGAAGTTTGAAGTGACTATATTGAAAATTTAAATATACAGTGTGTCCAAGGTAATGTCGGGATTATCTCGAAAACACTAATAGATAAGGAGTCAGTTAAATGAGGAAAACAATTTTATAATGTTCGGCAACGTGCTTACAATAATTCGATAGCCATTTTGACTTTCGTAATTTTAAAGAGAAACTCATGTTCAATATTTTCAATTTATTTTTCAGCAGTTTGCTGAAAAACTAGCAAATGAATTAGCAATAATAAAACTTCTTCGCAGCAACTTTTTAAGCTCTACAAAATCGCTTTTATAATTTCATCATGCAACATTCCAATTTCTAGAAACCATCATCAACTACATTTTGTATGTATGTATGTATGTGCATGTGATTGATACCTACATTGTCGATTTGGTAATAAAAAGTGCTTTTAATAAGGGTGCGCTTTTGTTTTGTTTCATATAAAAATTATGGCAAGTATGAGTAGAACTCATACCACCAGGCTCCCGTATTATCTTGAGTTAATAATGAGTATATATAAGTAAATATACTTTCAAAGAAAAATTAATTAATCTAAGGAGTATGATATATATTGATCAATATATTTATTCTTATATTATCATTACCATTTATTTATAAAAAAAATACCCATTGAAAATTTTAAATGAGTCCCATACCTATACGTTCAAGCATCAAAATATGTGTACAATTGTTCAATCTGGATACTTATAAGACGAGAAGTCTAACAGAAAACCTACTCAATATATGTACCAGCTAGCAAACAGAAATAAATAAGCGGTTTTTACATTACCTAAGTTCTTAAATATATAATCTTATCCCACGAGAAATAAGGCAAATAACAAGTATAAAAAATTTCATACAACTATGTAAAACTAATAGTATTAATAATTACCTATAATAAATTCATAGAGCTTTTAGAATAATATCTACTAGGAATTGGTTTTATCCTTACGATTATTTCTATATATGAACAAATGTTATACGATTAGTGATTGGCTGGCACTTCTCACCTCTTGGGGCTTTCATGAATTATTATTGATTTTCGGGAATTGGAGCTTTTGCGATAATAATTATTGTTTTATTTATTAATGTGTTAGTTGATAAGTAGGCATTATTGTAATTGGGTATGTTTATTTTTGTTTGATATATTTTATAATAGTAAATTACGATTAATTTAGCCTATGTATGACACATAGAATTATGTAGTTACTTAGGGGCAATACATATTAGCTTCATACTAATTGTTGGGTTTCATAGTTAAATTAATTATAATTTTGTATTATTGTTATTCACATCTACTATTTCTGTTTTATTTAGTGTTTTATTTGTTTAGGTTTATGTGTATGCTTCGTATGTGGATATAACCAAGTGCTAAATAAAATAAATTCATAAATAAATATAAGGGAACGAATTCTCGACCTCTGGAGTAGAATATACCTGTTGTATCTGAATCGTATAATTGATAAATAAATGAATAATCATTACATTTAAGTATTATAAATATTTCCAAAATTGTATTTTCTATGCTTTTAATTCTGTTTTGTCCCTGGTGATGACATAATGATCGTTTTTGGCCAAGATGATATTTCGAAAAAGATGAATTTTTGAATTTAGATTCTTTACATCCCCGATCATTTTGTTTTCCTACCATTATTTTTCAGTGGCATTACTTTCCTATCTTCGAAGATTAGAGCGGTGGTGACTAAAACGAAAGTTGATGAGCTAGATTTTCAGTGAGTTTATGAAACAAAGTTAATATTTACTTATTTATGACTGTTTAATATTTACACCGATAGAAATAAATTCGGAGCTTTTTGACTTAAACTTTCAGCTTTCCCTTTCATTATCCATCTGTTCCATGTTCAATTTATATTTAGAATTCTTCATGATATTCACTATATTCTTACAACAAAAAATCCTACCAAGGCATTAACTATTGAGTTATAATAGTCCGCCATTTGATTCAACTTTCAACTAGGTAGCTATAAGTTCGTTGAGCAAATACAGTATTGTAGCAAAACACTGATCTCGTACGAAACACCGATTTTTTTCACGCATTTTACCCACATATGAGACTCTTGACTATTAAAAAATCTAACTGTCCTAATAGCCTAACATGCTGACTAACATGTTCTAATAAATAGAAATAACATACGCCCTTTCTTATTTTGGTCTTACTTTCAGATATGGTCTAGGCGCACTTAGACCTTTTACGGGCTAGTTCTTTTGTGGAATTACTCGTTCTAAAGTATATAAATAAAACATGTTTCCTATGTGTACGGAGTAATATCTTCAGTCCATTTATATACAGACTAGTCCATTTATTTACATGTTACACAAATGGTATATAGCATTTTTTCTTCTGGATTTGAATAACGTAACCAAATCGATTATATCATGATAAAAAATCGATGGAGGACGTCCATAACTCAATGTAAAACCCTCCCTGGGGCCGATTGTGGCTCTGATCATCAACTACTATTTGCAACGTTAAGGCAAAAATTTAAAGTATGTGTTAGATCCAGAATGAAGAAATTATCGAAGATATCAAATCTGGAACACTTCCAAGCCCTATGTGACCAAAAATTTAATCCTATCCTGTCACGTTTAGACTCATATGATTCAGAATCGACCTGGCTGTCTCTTAAAAGTGGTTTGATACAGGCCTTGTCTGATTCCCAGTGTGACACCAACAAAACCACCCCCAAGAGTGTATGGATGACGGAAAATACTCTTGCACTTGTTGAATGCCGAAGACAATTGAAACTCACCGGAATTAGCTCTCAAGCGAAACAGCTTGAATACCAACAAATTTCTAGGTCTATTCAGGCCGCTTGTAGACGGGACAAAAATCTGTATATCCAGAATATCTGCTCCGAAATCCAACAACACGCGGATACAAACAATAGTAAAGAACTATTCAAGAAAATAAGATTACTTACATGCAAATTCAGGCAGAAATGTTGGTCAGTTACTGATAATGAGGGAATCCTACAAACAGACTTGAACCAGGTTATGGAAGTCTGGAGGCAATATTGCCAGTCGCTATACGCGGACTCAGAACAGATCCCTACAGACCGTGGACTGAATGACTCCACGCTCTTAGCCTCACTGCCAGCTTCGGTGCAACCACCCACGTCTGACGGATCTGACATGCTTACAAATACAGATTTTGAACCAGAACCTGACATACTACTTTCTGAGGTTGAATTTGCCCTCAAGAGACTCAAGTTGGGTAAAGCAGCTGGATATGATGGTATCACCTCCGACATTCTAAAACATCTGTCGACATCTGGACTGAAGGTATTACATCACCTGTGTAACGAGATATGGAGGTCCGGCATATGGCCCCGAGATTGGAGGAAGTCCATCCTGATTCCCCTTCATAAGAAAGGTCCTACAAACAACTGTGACAACTATAGGATGCTAGCTCTCATCTCACATTCCAGCAAGGTACTCCTCTACATCCTACAGCGCCGCCTGGAAAATTTTATTACCTGGCAGATAGCGCCTGAGCAAGCGGGCTTTATGAAAGGCCGTGGTACCAGAGAACAAATCCTTAATGTCAGGAATATCATAGAAAAATCCCTAGAATATTACGTTCCTACGTACTTATGTTTTGTCGACTATACGAAGGCATTTGACAACGTCCGATGGGATTGTCTCTGGTACGTGTTAAAGAAAATGGGCGTTCCTCAACATCTCACACATCTTATCTGCCAATTATATACAAACAATTTGGCACACGTTCGTATAGACGGCTGTCTATCTGATGAGTGCACCACGCAAAAAGGAGTGCGACAGGGATGTGTTCTATCCCCTTTATTATTTAACATCTACGTGGAGTTCGTTATGAGAAAAGTGTTAGACGGATGGCAGGGTGGGGTAAACCTGGGTGGAATCAAGATGTCAAATCTACGCTTTGCAGATGACACAACGCTTTTGGCCGCCTCTCCAGACGAAATAACCACACTTCTTGGAAGACTGGAAAGAGCCAGTGCCGACTTCGGGCTAAAAATAAACTATGCAAAAACTAAAATTATGGTTATTGATCGAAACAAGCAGTTCCCGATAGCTCGAACCATTGCCGGCTGTGAGGTGGTCTCCTCCACGATATATCTTGGTGCCTTAGTCTGTGACACGGGTGGTTGTGAAGCAGAAATTCGGAGACGTTTACAACTGGGAAGGGCGGCAATGACCCAACTCACAAAGGTTTGGCGTGACGGACAAATCACAAGGGCGACAAAAATACGGCTGGTCTCGACGTTGGTGTTCTCCATATTTTACTATGCATGCGAGACCTGGACAGTGAAGGAGGCGGATAGAAAACGCATAGACGCCTTCGAGATGTGGACCTGGAGACGACTGCTCAGAACCCCTTGGACAGCACACCGAACGAATGTGTCCATACTAAATGAAATAAAGCCTAGACATCGGCTTTCTAGTATCGTTTACTCGAGGATTCTAAAGTTCTTTGGCCACATTCACCGCAGTGAACATAAAATGGAACGACTTGTAGTTCAGGGAAAACCCCAAGGACAACGACAGCGCGGTCGATCTCCACAGCGTTGGGCAGATATTACTAAGAAGATTCTCAATAAACGTTACACCGACGCTGCCCATATCACCGCTGACCGTGATAGATGGAGAAACATTGTAGATGAAGCAATCCGAACAGCTGAGGAGCATAGATGAACCACATCGCATCTGCCAAGATGCTTCTGACTAGATATATATTGGTCTCAAACAAATTTCATCGGATATAGTAATCGTCCTATCAAGACAAAAAACAGAGGAAAAACAATGGTCATATTCAATTTTGACGTAGGAAGAACTGTTTAGACATAATATAATGAATATCTAGAACATTTCATCTCCACATAACATGTTTTCCTGCTTTTTTCAGAGCGCCCTATGCCTATCGCAGATGGTTGAGGACTTCTAGGACTTTGGGCAAGTTTTATCGCCGTTTTCGCGCGAAGTTCTAGAGCAAAACTCGTTTTCTTAGATATTACGCATAGCTGTTGAAAACATGGTGCGTCAAAGGTCAGCGACATCAATACCCTGGAAAAAAAAATTAAGCAACAAAATCGGTCAATCCGTTTCCAAGATAAGTCTGACACCAACAGACAGACAGACCAATGATAGAAAATATGTTTTTTGGGGGTCAGGAAACCTTAAAACGTAAACATCTGTTGAAAACTGGACATCGCGAATTTTACATAATTAAAATACTTCTCACATGCAAATTCCTCCGAATACAAAAACTTCTTTCGAATATCTCATGAATTACTAATTCTAGAGAAAAATGTTATTACGGTTTTCGATAGAACTTGGAGTTCTAGCGACATTTGTGAACAGAACTATTTTGCTCATATTGACACGGTTTCACGATGTGAATATATTACTTTTGTTTTTTTTGAAAAATCAGTTATTTGGAATTTTGACCCACAAAAACCACTCCAATCGAAAATTGTTAAAATACCTAATGTTGTGCCTGAAATTATCTATCGTTTACAAAAAAAATAATCATGTCATTCCTGTTCGAAATATTCCCAATAAACATGAGTCTGTAGGTAAGCAAGCAAGCAAGAAAGTTAATCCGCACGATAACTCAAGAACGGAAACGAGTTTCGACATAGTGTTTTTCGCTGTTGGTTGGTATAGGCCCTATTGTTTTTGGTGAATTTTAGATACTCTGGTGTCGGGTTACGGCCCAAAAACCGTGTTTTAGACCATTTTCTAAGGAAAATCCTCGAAAATCTCAAATTACTTCACTTTTTTGGGCAAAAGTTGACTAAAGTCAAAATGTTATAATTTAGCTAAATATATCAAAATAAGACTGAATAAAAGATTGTTTCTACAAAGGGTATGCTAATCGGTGTGAATATGCTCATGAAGGCTTACTGTCTTCGTTACTAGTGTTTCCAAAAAAATCGAATTTATAAGTTTTAGATTTCTGGATTTTGTAAAAGTTTTCAGCAATTCGTTGAATCATAGAAAAACATGTCTAAATACTTGTTATTAGGGTTTTTGATAAAAATCTCAGAGTAGATACCTACTAAGTTTAAACAGAACCGTCGTGATTTTTTTTTTCAAAATTCATTGCATAAAAGAAGAAAACAGTTACCTAATAACAAATTAATTTTATTTGAATACCTTACGAATTATTAACGCGACAGAAAAAATGGACTTTCGATGGCAAACACTGAGTAAGTAAGAGAAAGGTTTTTGCAGGTTGATTTTATTTACTGAACTGCACATAGCGTTGGTTAGTTTTTTACAATCGATTTCTTTCAAGTCATTATTGTTCTTAATGATACCTATAATGTAATAAATACATACAAATTCTTAAAAATTGACGACAGCCACCATTTTTTGGGTCTATTTGGTCACATCAGTAGGTAAAAATAACCAAATTCAGAAATAAACCATTTTTAATTGACATACCTAGAGATGCTTTCTAGATTTTGGACAGCAAACAAAATTTTGGAAAATCGGACCCACTTTAGGTAATAAATTCCGACTGGAGATTTAAGTACATAAAATGTTAAAGAGTAGACATACAAGATACTGATAATAATCCATTCAAGATATTGATTGTACACTTAATACAAATTTTAAAGTAAGTAATAATGAAAATTATATTTAAGACGATGCTTTAGGAAAGCAATTTTTAGCACAATATTATTAAATAAGTACATATTCACAAATACCCACTTTATTAGATGATGACAAAGCGAAAACAATGTTTATTCTATCGGTAAGTTTAATGGTAATTTCCTCGGTAATTTCCAAGTTGTGCAAAAGATAAAGTACATCGAGAAGTATCAGTTTTAAGTTAATTGAAGACTTTTAGCTCCTACTTAAGAATTACCAGTACCTCGACCAGTAGGTACCGAACTAATAGAGTAAATATCTCGGTAAATATCATTTTGAATTATTCGGTACATCATCTGAAGTCGGCATCAGTTTCTATAAAAGCTAGACCTTCGAAGGGCTGTAACTCGTTGAAGTTTTTAATTTGAATTTTTAAGGTGCTCGAGAGATTGTTCTCCTTCCCTTTGGAGTATATTTTTCTGTTTTGTTGTGTAATGTAGCTACATAGTACAGAAGATGTCAATTGATTTTGTGATGAGACAGAATGGTTGATATCTCCTCATTAAAAAAAACTTTTTTCACACTTTTAGATGTACAAAGTCACCAATTTCTGATAAATTAGTATATCGAAAAGTGTTTGCCTAATTAAGAAATAGAGTAGTCTAAATATTTGGACTTGGTGAATAGTAGGTAAGAAGGGATTTCAACAGGATGAACTAAACTCTACAGGTTTTAATTTACAATTTATTTAAAAGGCGAAGTTTCTACTGAACTGTTTTTTGATGTTAAAAACTCGATATTTTTTTGTCCTCTTTTCATTTATCGGAAGGGAAAATATTCATACTCCATTTCGAAAAGAGAGAGAGAATAATAAATTATGATAATGAAGAGATTTCTATGGTATTATGAAGTTTATACGGCAGAATACCACAGAGATACCTTCATGATCATAATTTATTTATCTCTCTTTCTTTTTGAAATGAAGTATAGATCATAACTTTAGGTGCTTAATGTTAATGCTAATAAAATCGACTAGTCTAATTTTGATGATTTGATGTTATTTCCCTACTGAAGTAGCCTAGTAAGGGAAGTCCTGTAATCGCGTAAAATTTTCCGTTTCAGGTTTTCAATAGATGTTTAGGTATCAGAGGTCCAAAAAATATATTTATTTTCCGCAATATGTTTGTCTGCCTGTCTATGCCAAGATTATCTCGAGAACGGATGTACCAATTTTGTTACTTTCTTTTTTGTTTTGTATGGTATCGATACCGCTCGCCGGTGTAGACTGTAGACATCTTGCTCGCACTGGTTATTAGGCAAGAGAGGAATAACTTGGCTTCGCTCAAGACTGTGGCGCTAAAACGGCTCTAACAGTTTTAATGAATCTTGTCTAAAACAATCTGCTTAAAGCCTCCCTGCTATAACGTGTATCTCTGAGTAAATGCAAAAAATTTATGGTGAAAGGACCAGTCAAATTTTCTATCTTTTCATATTCTGGCTAAACGGTTCCTCCTAAGTCTAAATTGAATAGTATCTCTGAAGAAAAATTAATAATTATACGACCTGATCAGATGATTTTTATATGGTGGTAGGAAAGTGTTGTAAGTGGACAAACCAGATTTTTTTTCACGCGAACTAATAGCGCATTTCGTAAATAAGCTCCGATTTTGATGATTCTTTTTTTAATTTGAAAGGCGAACTGAGAGATATTCCCATATTAAAAAAATTATCTAATATTTATATCCTTAAAAGTATATCCTTAAAAGAGGGTTGAGTAGGCAATTTTTCTGAATCTGGAAGGATTAAAAATGAAATAATTTTCGGAAATACTTCAATCGGACATGTTTCAAAATATTTTACGGAATGTGCCTAAATTGTGAAAGATTTTTCTGTTATACTTATTCTATAGGTATATGGAATCTCTGAGTATAAATAAGTATTTTAATATTTCAGAAAAACTAAGACCAGCTTTGATACCTAATTGCTGCTGGAATATTTAGACTTAGTTTCCTCTTTTCTTTGGTTCTGCTGGTACTATTTGTTGTACCCTTACAGAACATCTTGTGGCATATTTGGAGTTGATCTTTTATCTATCTTTAACGGCACAACTTCAAAATTATCAATAAGTACCTATAGAATTAATATTATTTTGTATTTTTCGGTCGGTCTCGGTTTTGTGTTAGTTATCAAAAAAAATTCAAAAAGTTTTGTTTTGGACCAGCGAGTTTCAAATATTTACAAATCTGTTGTAATTTTTTTTAAAATTAAATACTTAAACAATTTTCATAACACCTTAACTTTTTACCGATAGACTTTGAAGCTTTCAGAAATAAGGCAATGCAAAATTAAAACATACTACTAAGATAACATCCAAAGCATCCTTTTCTTAAAAAATGTATTCAAACAAAAACGAACTTAACACAAAAACACAGAAAAACTTTAATCCTTTGACTGGAGATAACTTAAAAACAAAACACTAACCAAAACTCTTTTATCTCACGTATCATTTCCACTCATGACTGAAACTTTAAGCTGTCACGATATGCACAAAAAACTCTGCTACACAAGAAGACGTAAAAATATGAGGACGCGTAATGTCACCAACTAACCCGACGTTCACTCCACCTTCTATGGTTGGAATTCGACTGAAAGCGAAGCAAAGCTAAAGCTTTCTAGATGGAGCATATACCGTAGCGCAAGCTACACAACGATGCGAACTTGTTTCACGTGTGTCGGTGGTGGGAGGTGCGGTTCGGTCATAGCCGTCTTCGAGTCTGCCTCGGCATTCTGCGCGTCAAAAACGGGAATCACCATCGGAAGTGACATTGTTGAAAGAAATAAAATAAGTGAACAAAACTGATTTAAAACAATAAGTTAGGATATATTTTGTATTTATTTGAATTAGTATGCCTTTGACCATGTTGAACGCGCCTGTGGATTATGAGTTTGTTAAGTGTTTTATACTTTTATGTAACGGTTGGGAAGCTTGAGAGGTCTTTCTTTGTTTATATCATTAACTGTGTGATTTAGGACTCATTTTAAATCGGTTGGAATGAAGTGGTAGACATTATCAACATGCATAGGTGTAATGAACTACAAATAAAGAAGAGAGACGTGTTCTTTCTATTCTTAAACAAATTGTGTATATGTATATATAGAAAACAAAAAAAGGATAAGAAAATATTTTCCCTGTGTGTTATTACTTTAGAGGCTTTTAAGGGTAGAAGATATTTTCTATTTATAGATTCTGTAAGAAAAAGATTCCTGTATCATTAAAAGTATAATAAGAGTTCTCTTACAATTATTCTTGAAACTTGAGTAGGTATTACTGATCTAACAGAAAAAACTGTTGACTCGTTTAACAATTCATAATTATAAATATTATTCTTGGCCGATGGCGATTTGGTGTAGACAAAGATATTATTCTCAACATCTGAATCATTATTTGAAGAAACAATTGATCTTTTAATATATGTTAACCTTCGTAATTATGATATTTACATAGATGGTTGTATAGATCAGTCACGTTTTCTCTTCTTGAAATTAAATAATGAATGATTATGAATTATGTTGGCTAAATTTTACATTACATCAAGTTTTAAATAGGATGTGATTCGTATTAGAAAAAGAAAAATAGAGTATCCATGTGATTATTTAAAATGTTTATATGTAAACTGGATATTTAAACAGGAGAGGTGAGCTGTGGAAGAGGTCAGGAGGGGGGACATCTTCTTCGCGTAGTTTTAGTTTTTATTTTTGGTTACTGATTATTTCAAGTTAAATAAAATAATTATTATCATCATTAATTGAGATTTATAAGTCGAAATAATTAATAGGTATGTAGGTATAAAAAATATTTTTTTCAAGTCTAGGATTCAAAATCGCAAACAATATAAAAATCGTTTCAATTAAATAACAATAATTAGGTATTATTTTCTCTACTGCGCCCATGACCCCCGTTTATATGTCAATAAATTTTTTTCAAAATTCAAAATTAACAAAGTTTTAATTTGAACGAGCTATTTACCTATGAAAAGTTACTTCTGAGTTCGTAGATTCTATTTTATTGAACACTTTGCAACCTCTAGTTATTTTAAAATTTTTAAACCAAAGAAAATAATGGAATATCTTCAAAACCAACATCAAGTATTAATTAGTGGGGGAAAATACAGTTACGCGATGGGGAGTGGCCCAACCAGGGATGATAATAAACCAATTTATTGTATATAGTTCCGTCTATCTCTGTTTCTAGGTCATTGGAGATAATGCGTGACTAAGGAATAATTGTAGATAGTAAAATATTGTTTAATAATCATATCACGAATATTACTTCACGAGCTCTTAAGATGTTAGGTTTCATAATTAGATCATCGCACAGCTTCTCAATTTTTACTGTTAAAAACAATATTCTTCACTTGTAAGAAGCATTATGGAATATGGATCAAAGGTTTGGAACCCCAGCTACAGATTTTATGTGGACCGCATTGAGAAAGTTCAGAACAAATTTCTTGGGGTTATAGGCTACCTATAAGTGTGATTATTTAAGGGAACAATACACCTTCGAACAGTTAACAGCTTTACTAAAGAGAAAGTGGAAAGGAGGAGCTTTTGTGCTGATATATATTTTCTGCATAAGGTTGTCAATTCTAATATTTCTTGCCCTGAACTTTTATTTCTTGTTCCTTGTTAGTATGTTTCTAATAGGAGAGGTAGATATACTGAAACTTTTTATGCAGGATTTTATAATATACAATTTATGGGCAAAATAATCAATTGATAGAATTTTGAAATCGGCAAATAAAGTCCAAAATGCAGGTGATTTTTTAGTGGTTCCTTAAAACAAATTAAATATTCCTTAGTGAATGTAATGTTTAGTTTATTATTAGTCTTGTTGATTCTGTTTAATATTTAATGTTTTAATAGTTTTTGCAGTGTAATTATAGAAAACATATGTTTATAAATTTAGGTTCCCTAGGTATAAAATATTGTAAGATGGCTTTGCCGTGAATAAATCAATAAACGAATAAATACAAACCATTAGCCTGGCCAGGCCTAAATTATGTCCTCAGTCTATGTCATATTCCTATATTGAGTCCATATATCTGTCAATTTCTGACGTCCATTTTGACTCTGGCCAGGCTAATGGTTTGTATTTCGGAACAGGCTGAGGAAATATCTTTACCTATACCAAACAACTACAAAAGTTAATAGATTAAACTTTAAACAAGGCAACTCAGTGAGCCTTGTGCTGGCCGTAGAAGAGAGCCGGGCAGTAGTCACTAACTCAGTCCACTAGAGTTCTCAAAGCATTTCAAATCGAGAAACAGAAGAGAAAACGCTGAAAAGCTTCTCTTGAAGATAGGAACGCTCATAATCACAATGGGTGGTATAAATAAAAACGAAGTACTTGCTAATACTAAGAGTATTAGCATATTCTACATAGTAAATTCTTCAAAACTAAGAAGGAACAACGTTTTAATGTAAATACTTGTAATTTTTCCGGAAGTTACTATACCAAGTAGCACGTTCGTGGAATTGACAAAAGTATTATTTACTACACTTTGAAGCATCGACTTCTTAGAGCAGATACTACGATTTCATAACGAAAGTGTAGTATTTGCTTGATGTTAGCGAAGTTGGTCTTATAACAGCTTCACTGAGCATACTACGGTTACTTTTGCTGAAAAATGGATGGAATATGCAGAAGAAATATTTTTAATTTTATTTAATACTTGTTTACTATCTATGTCTTGTTTTGTATTCATGTTATAACTATCGGTTAATCCTTTGAGGGCTTTCTCTTTTGCAGACTTGATAACAGGTGTCAACATTATAACGAAAGCTAATTGTATGTCCTCCATTTGGGATTCTTCTTCAGGAGGCATTTCTTCATCTGAAGACATTTTTACACTAACCCCTTTAATACTCTAACAATTTAACTAGCACCAAATGATACTTACAAATATGCGTACCAACAACGAAAATCTAATAAACTTGTCATAACTTGCTCCCGATCATACGGAGTGGGATAGATGCTACACATGTTGAAGCATATACTACAGACTTAAAGTAGATACTACAAGCAGTCTAGTTCATACTTCGACGTTAAGCAAATACTACCGGAACCGCCCAGATGCTTCATGATGTCGCGGATACTTCGAAGTAAATACTTAAAGTTGTAGTATTAGCATGTACTTCGTTTTTATTCATACCACGGAATGGCTATTAGACTACGTCTATGCTCTATATCACCTCTGCGAATTCTTACTTTGCTGCGATCAGACTGTTAGACAAGCCCAATATTTGACTAGATACTTAACCTCAATAGATAAACTCGTTGCCAGAACTAATGACATTTCTGATTGATGGGTATGAAATCTTTCCTGTTTGAAGTTAATTTCATCTAAATTCACGAATTTTGCCCTTACGGAAAGAATAAACATTCTCGAAAGCTTGGCATAATCTAAAGAATTTTATTCAATAAATAACTATTACAACTATGATTAAGCTATGTCTTTAAAGATCTGAATTTTTCCAGCGGAAGTGACATAGAGGACACCAAAGTAGGGTCTACTGCTCTAATCATCATTTATGTTCATAAAGGGTGTTAATTTCATTTTCTTTGATTTAAGCTAATGCATTTTTTTAAAATGGAAAACCCTGTATATTATTTTGCTTTCGCCTTCTGCGATAAATTACCTATCTGAGGATATCAACGTGTTATAATTTATTCCTAGAGGTTGTTCGAATATTCGCGTTTTTCAAATTGTTTTTACAGAATTAAAGAAATATTTGCTTAATTTCCTAAATTGAAAATAAAACGAACGACAATAGTTACACTTATAATATATGTTCAAAATGTGTTCCACCCTGTTCAATACATTTTCTCAATCTCTCCACGAAGTTTGCTCCCACTCTGCTCAAATAAAAAGGCATAATTCTATGAAATGCCTCATGAGTCATTATTTTCATATCATCTTGTGTAGTAGTAGGTACGATGTTCCTCCGATTTTACTGTTTCCTAATGACAAAAATCGGAGTAGGTCCTTGTCGTCCTACCCACTTATCAGTGAACCTTACATCCAACTCCTCTTGTGCTTCTACCAAAAAGTATACTGGTGCACCATACAGCTATTTCATTTTTGATGTGATCAAGTAGGTGATTGATCAACCTAGGAAATTATTCTCTGAGAAATCGAAGAAACTCCTGTCCATTCAATTTTCTTTCGAAAAAATACGAACTGACAACATAATTATCCACAATACCGCTCCATACGTTAATGCTCCATTTATATTGGTAATTGTTAACATGAAGAATATGTGGATTATCGGTACCATAATAATGATAGTTGTGCCTATTAACGAATCCGTTTCTGTGGAAGGTACTTTTATCGGTGAACATAGTCGTCTTCAGAAATCTTGCATTTTCTATGATTATATTTTGAAGCTTCTGACACACCTGCACTCTTTTCAAAAAATCTATTTCTATCAGCTCCTGGTGCAATTGCACGTGGTAAGGGTGAAATTAGTTAGATTTTAAACTCCTGGCAACTGAAGATTTCGATATCTATATATCTCTGCTGATTTCCCTAATACTCAACTCAGGATTTTTTACCAAGACTAATAGCTAACTGGTTCTCGTGAGTTTAGTTTTAGCACGAATCTTTTTCTCGTATTGGACGTTATCTTGAATCGTTCCTTCAATATTTCAAAACTTTTCACTTGTGGATACCTTCTATCAGGATATTTTGCAGCATATATACGGGAAGCCAACAAACTATTTTCTTCACCAGCGTCCAAAGTATACACAATTCCAATAAACTCTTCCTTTGTATAATTCATAATAGATAAATACAGTTTTCAAGCAAATTTTACAACAAACTGTCAACAAGTGTCAAAATTTATTATTATTTCGTTTTTGGTGATATTTAAAATCATAAACAACCAATAAAATAATTCAGAAAAAAGCGGAAAATTAAAGATCTCTTACAGTTTATATCAGAAAATGTATTAAAAAGAGTAGAAGACATTTCAAAGAGATAATTTCGTCCTTTATTTCCATCTTGAAAAATCAAGTAAATATTTCTTTAATTTTTTAGAAACAAAATGAAAAACACGAATAATTGAAGAATTGTTAGGAATGACATAACATGCTGATATCATCAGATAGGTAATTTATGGTAGAATGCAAAAACAAAATAATATACATCCATTCTATTTAAAAAAATCTGGTGTGTACACTCACACTACTTTCCTACCGCTAGCAGGCAAATTCCAGTGAATTAGAAATTTTACACTATTACAATATTTTCCTTACATAGCGACGATAATAGCGGTAGTAAAGTACACCGATCCGTTGCCGAGATAATTCTGTCACAGACAGACAGACGGACAGACATACAGACGGACAGACCAATAGCAGAAAATATGTTTATTAGACTCAAGAAACTCTGAAACGTCAACATTTGTAAAAATCTCTATACCGAAAATTTCACACGATTACAATACTTTCCTTATACAGCTACTATTACTAGCGTAGGAAAGTAAAAATTGCATTAGCTTAAATCGAAGTTGACGAAAATGAAAGTAACATTTGAAGCACCCTGTATGAACATAAATTATGATCAGAGCAAAAACCCTACTTTGTTCAGATCTTTGAAGAAATAGGTAAATCACAGTTGTTTTATTCAGAGCCTGCATCTCTCCCAATTTTTTCGAAAAAATTAATAACTTCTTATCAGCATATTGTGGCGGAAAAAAATTGTGTTGATTAGGGAGTCGGGAAACCGCACAATGACGGAAAATTTAACTAGTTGTTCTATTTAAAAAAATATTTTCTTGCTATTAGTGAAAGATGCAAAACCCTGTGCTATTTTCTAATCTTATCCCACCATATAACTTTTATATAAGACTTTTTTGATACATAGCAGCATTATTGATATATCAAGCAAATACGCACTGTTGGGACACCCAGTATACAAGGTGTTAGGTAAACATGCGGCGAAAATTCAAGGGGTCATTCCTTGGCCTAGTCTAACAATATTTTGTCTTATGATGGTTTTTTCACAACCCCCTTTGTTTCGAAGATACAGGGTGAACAACATTTTTTAATAGCAACATACAGCGAAAGCTGGATTGGTCAAGGAGGGCCACACGCATCGTCTGCTTGATCCCCAGACTTAAATCACCTAGATTATTACATATGGGGATATCTGAAGACATTAGTATATGCTACTCCAGCGGAGAATTTGGACGTCTTGTGAAATCGAATAATTGCTGGGTATAACTCAATTAGAAACGATCCTGGTGTGTTTGAAAGTCAATGACGAGAAGATTGATTGCTTGTTTCGAACTTTTATTGTAGATTGAGTGACTTTAAATCTACTTTAGTAGGAAAGTATTGTAACAGAGTAAACTTTTTCATTCAATGGAATAGCGCGAAAACGGCTCTAACGATTTTGATTAAACTTGCCTAAAGTATTCCTCTGAGAGCCCTTTACCACCCACATATAGCGCCATCTCTGAGAAAAAGCTCAAAAAAAGTTATGCTTGAATAAAATTACGTATTTTTCACATGTTTCTTCAGATTCTGGATAAACGTTTCATCTTGCGAAAAAATGTTACATGACCATTGTTGTTTGTCTTGACATGCTGAAAAAATCGAGTGGTAGCACGATTTGACCAGAGGATTTTTACTTTACTACCGCTATTATCGTCGCTATGTAACGTAAGTATTGCAATAGTGTAAAATAGTTCATCCAATGGAATTTGCCTGCGAGCGGTAGGAAAGTCGTGTGAGTGGACACACCAGATTTTTTTGATACTGTGTTTAGATCGATGATGTAGAAATCTATTGGATACAGAAAGTTTTCTTTAGGTACCAGTCCAAATGCAATAGGTAGGTTATTGATTCTATGCACTCTGGTAACTAGTAAAGGTACTGAAATGTTGGAGTCTTCTTTGTCTACTGTAAATTTACGTTTTTCTGTTATTGAGATAACACGGGGTTCAGTTTAGATCCCATGGCACATCCGAAGATTAGAATGTAGTATTTATCTTTGTATGAGAAATAATTGTTTTTTAGAACGAAAGATATCATCTCTATAAACAGTTTCCTAGTTATGTCACATAGATTACCTACTGGATAACCTCACGCACTGGCATGTAATAATTTTAATTATTCATAAGTTTTATGTTAATATTCTTTTCAGTTTCCCTGATAATGAAACAAAAATAAAGTTTCGAAGTTTCGAATGCAAAATTGTGACAATGTGAAATTGTAGGTATTGCCCTAACAGTTGTTGACGTTATTCAATGGCGGTAGGGGTGTTTGCAATCGCAGTAGTTGTTGCGGGACAGTTAGACGTCCTAGCGTAATCTAGTTAGTTACCAGAAATGGCTGATGTTATATAAGTAATCATCTTGATTATGTATCAACTGAATTCATATTCAGAAACATCATAGTAGGACTGGTACAGGATAATCTTGAGTTAATCAGTTCCACTTACCGGGTGCTTATATCTACCCACTATACGTGTTCATTGCATCGCTCATATTCATCTCCACCTTCAGCGGCACGCTGAAGATTGATACTAATATGAGTTGAAAATAAGGATTGATTATCATTATCAGACACGGCTCGATGCTCTGCGGCAAACTGAAGATAGGCAACAACCTTGAAATCATGATATTTGTCTGGGTTGCGATGCTTTGTTTGGTAATCAATTTGATTGAACATTTATAGTGGTATTATGCAATATTGTGACAATGTGAAATTGTAGGCATTGCCTTCACAGTTGTTCACGTTATTTAATGGCGGTAGGGGTGTTTGCCCTCGCAGTTGTTGTTGTCGGCACTGTTAGACGTCCTAGCGTAATCTAGTTATTTACCAGAAACGGCTTATGTTATATGATCATATTGATTACGTATCAATTAAATTCATTTCCAGAAATATCATATATATAATGTTAGTGGGTATGTTAGTCAATTATCTTGCGAAACGATGGTTACAATTGGCTGCTTTCGTTAAATATTCCAAGCTTTCGGAAACCACTTGTTTCCTTTTTCAAGGTTCTGCAAATGATGGAAAAAATGTTTTTGTTGACAAAAAAGGAAGCCATTTTAAATAAAATGAAGAAGCAATATGATGTGTATTCAGTACTTACTTAACAATGCGATCTGAATGAAAATTGGATAAATACTAGCTGGTAGGTAACCAGTTGCATCACCGTAGACTCGAACATTCCTCAACACTTAATAGTGATAGATTATTTTAAGATGGGTAGGAAAACATAAATTCAAAATTACAAACAAGAACGAAAATACATAAATAAAAATAGATGAGTAAATGCTCTAAGTACTGAAGGTACTCGGAAGCTCATAGTAAGCCTTTAAAATCATTAGAATGTACAATTCCATATTGCATAAATTTAATTGTAGAATATATTGAGGGATTATAATAAAGTTTAAGGAACAAAAAGTAAGATGAAATACTATTCCGAGAAACAACCAATGCTAGGCTGCCGCTGGTAGTTGCTTTCCATCATCCCTTTCCAATGCACAATATGGCAATAGCGCTGGACGCTGTATTTACTGTAAATAAAATAAATATACACCATATGGCCGCTCTATTGTTTGTAAGATTGAAATTATTATACACATTGGACGCCCAAAACGCTATAGAATATACAGAGCCCACATTGATGGTGCGGTGAAAAATATATGGCAAGGACGGTTCAATACTGTTTTTTGAAAGGACGCCAGAATGATACTGAAATGTATATATATATATATATATATATATATATATATATATATATATATATATATATATATATATATATATATAAGATATATAAGATGTTCTGGGGATATAGACCTTTAATGAATAAAGTATTCTTTGTGTTAAGCCGAGCTTTCGAGAATGTTTATTCATTTCTTCAGGGCAAAAGTCATGAATTTAGATTAAATTAGCTAAGAACAGGAAAGATTTCATTGCCATCAATTAAAAATGTCATTATTTATATTTATAATTGATGGCTATGACATATTTTTGTATCGGTTTTTAAGTGTGGTCCAATTAAAAGAATTAATAATAAATATATTCACAAAAAAATGGACCGGCGTTATTAGTTGGTGCACTGAAAAGTATAAAATAATATTAATTCTATTGGTGCTGTTACTTTTGAAGTTGTGCAGTTGCAGGTAGATTGATAACTTTTGGCACAAACTTCCCAAGTACCAGCACCAATAGAATTAATATTATTTTATACTTTTCAGTGCACCAACTAATAACGTCGGTCCAATTTTTTGTAAGAAATATTTACTTCACACTTTTGAGTGTAACATTAGTCACGAAAATCGTTGAACGTTCACTATACCATACCAATGAAGATAGTACTTATCCTATTACCCACGTATATTCCTTGCTTGTAGTTATTATTGAGATCTCAGAACATCGCTGCGGAAATACGCCTGACTATTTTAGTTGTTACCATTTTAACACCGAGTTTACTCGAAAAGGGAAAAATGTTCATTATAAATGTTGCTACAAATAATTATGTCCTTCATGTACTGCCCACAGATTTTCAATTTTCGACAGAAATCGCCCTCTCCACATTGCATATTTGAGAATTTAACATGCGTCTATCTCGCAAACCGTTACTTTTTTGAAAAAATGTTCAATTTAAACGTCTCCGGATATTGTCCTATCTTTAATTATACCACCTCAGATATTCAATTTTCCGGAAAGTTTGACCCGTCCACCCCCTTTGGGGGCGGTTTTCGGAAGGAAGAAGAAGTCGAATTCCCGTTTTTATGAATATGTGACCATTTCTCAAGCCTGTTCTTTCAAATGAATCAAAAATCATCAAAATCGGAGTACGATTACTATATAAAAGGCGCACACAAACCAAAAATAGGTGATCTGTGAGTTTAACCGTTACGATCTTTTCAGCATTACCAGACACAATTGATTGTAACACCATATATAGAAAGTTTATAATAAATACGTTACTTATGCTTAAAATTAATAAGGTAATGCTAATTCGTCTATATTGATTGAACTTTTGCAGTTACCATCCTGCTAAAAAATCATAATCTGACATTAATATCAATTAAAATCTTTGCTCATACTTCATTTGGACTGTCGCGCCTCATTTCAAGCATGTGTAGAACAATCCATCTTGTCAATAATAATATTCTATATAATATACCGTCAATTTTTCTCTTTTCCGTCGAGAGTTTTAGTTCCCCCATCAATTATGGGGACGTATCGAGTTGAAAGCTTACACGAAGTCCTTTGAAGATGCGTCTGGGATGGTAATTATGGCTCAAGAAAATCAGAAACGGGCGCTGACTAATAAACACAATATAATTTCGTATGTGTCTCTGTGTGTGTTGACAAGGCGACAAATTGGTTGAGCCCGAGAAGCATGAGAAAGCAATGATTTCTAATTCATCAAAGAATATGTATATTATACGTCCTGATGAGAACGTTTGATCAAATCTTACACAATATTACCCACTGTGAGTTGTTCTTTAGTTTTTTCAGTAGAAGTATCCTTAGCTGTGATAGATATTATGAAGAATTTTATACAATTTCAAATGAAATAGTCCAATATTGTTTTAGACGGGGCTAGTAACTCGACCGAGTGACTAAGTTTTCCACCTTACCCATAATTTATGGAAACAAATAGAATATAGATACTGCAGTGAACTAAATCGTAAAGATGTAAATATTAAAGATTTTGCCACTGCTGGAGATAGAAATAGAATTAAAAATGCGATCTACATATGTAGGTACCTACAAGATCTGAAGTTTATGAAAATATTCTGATATTAGAACAAACTATGAAATAAACTTGAAATTAATGTAAAGTAAAAACCATTTTTAGAAAAAAGCTTTTATTCAAATGCTCTCAAAAGAAGAAAATCAAATCAGACCCATCAGTTCATTACATTATTCAATTTACGTGATATTTACCTGTGTACATTTATTTTATAAAATACATACCTATTTTATTTTTCTCTGAATTATATGCTTGTTTATTTATACTGGTAAATCTCGAGACAAGATTTTAAATGACAAAAATTGTAATAATTTATTGGTTTGATCTGATTGAAAGTTTATTTTCTTCTTTTTATATATAAAGGTAAAAGTCTAGTATAGCGGCTTTTGCTATAAAGGCCCTAAGAAATCAAATATTTTCAAAAATTGATGTATGTTAGCATGACTTTTTATAAAATTCTGTCGAAAGACGCTATTTTTATTAATTTCTTAATAAAAAAAGGAAAAATGGTGTTCTTGGGACTTATGACTTTTCGCTGAAATTTTCGATTTGGAAGGATCCTTTCAATCCCAAATAGTATATAATCATCTTTCCATTCTACTAACATTTTTTGAAGCATTAGATTATTTTATGAATTCTATTTCCTAGAATATTTGCTTATCTGCTTTCTCCGCCTCAATTTTATTAAAAGTTATGCTAACATTATAGTTTTTTAGGGCGTTTATAGCAAAAGCCGCTAAACTAGATTATTACCCATTTAAATAGAAACTTGTTTAAAATACCGTTTTTGATTAATATTTTTAGAGCGTATTCTTCTCAGCAAACTCTTTCATTTGATACCCATATCATGATGGTAGATACGAAAATCTTGTCCGCCATTTTTGAGGCGTTATATTGAATTTGAATTACTTATAAAAATCCATTTAAAAGATTTGACCTAAACAAACCATCATACATATTGTAACGTGGCTTGTTTGTCATGTAGTTACGGTTGTTGACAAGCATCTAGAACACTATTTACAATCGTCTAGAGTCTAGAATAATCATAGAACAATCTCCAACGATGTCATGTCAAATGCGACTATATAAAGCCGCGGCGATCACGGGACACAGTCGATCGATGAAATTAATTTATAAAAGTCACTCTATAAAAATTAATAATTAAAGTTAGTCGGTATGGACGGTGATAGTTTAGATTGTCAAAGTGACAAAATGTGACAAAACGTACCTCTACGGAAGGTAGTGTACAGTCCAGTTCTGTCCCAGGCATTTTGCGGAGAATATATGATGAAGACCAGATCGAAAGATTACGCCGAAATGGAAAATATTGCAGATGTGATAGAGTTCCTGAGAATTGAAAAAGAAGAACAAGCAAGAATTAGACAAAAAGATAAAGAAGAAAAAGAAAGAATTGGATGATAAAAAAAAAAGAATGGGTAAGAAAAGGACAAGAAGAAAAAGAAGAATGGAAAAGAAAAAGACAACAAAAAGAAGAATGGGCAAGAATTATACTTGACCGTAAGGAACATGGAAGATTATGCTAGAATATAAAGAAGAACGTACCAAAATTAGACAAGATAAAGAAGAATAGGAAATAATTAGATAAGAATATGAAGAAGAAGAGGCAAGAATTAGACAAGAATATTAAGAAGCACAGGCAAGAATTAGACAGGAATCTAAAGAAGAACTGTCAAAAATTAGACAAGAATATAAGAAAGAACACAGCTTCCAACAGAAATTTCATTATCGCTCCAACAAGGACTGCTCAAATAGCGAGCCTGGTGAATTCTCATGATTATTAGAGGCAAAATGATGACACCGATAGATTAATTTCGTACACACGCATCCAGCACTACCAGCAGTATGCGTGACCGAAGTCACGGGCGTCTCCAAGTGATAAATATCTATTGGCCCGAATTTACATTACATTGGTTGCGATAGTTCAAAATCTGAATTCAGAAATTAGTGTATTATTTTAATCAACGAAGCACTAGGTCCACTTGTAATCAAGAAAAACATCAGGACGATGATCATTTTGCATTAAATAAAATTAGTCCGTCGTCAACATTATTCTCTGGTCACGAGATAATTGATCAATTGAAAAATGTTAAAATAATATTTCTAATTCAATTATTCTAATTCCTTGACAACTTTTTCAGTTAAAATAAAGAAGAAATAAAATTTTCACTGGTAAATCTAAAATTTCTGAAAACACAGAAAACTAAAGAAAAATAAGCTTTTCAAAGTTTAAGCTCAATAATTTTTTTGGCAAAAAATAGAATCGACTTTATCATTTGCTACTCTGATAAATATAAAATAATATATATGAATTCTATTGGTATTAGTAGTTTTGAAGTTGTCCAGTTTATTTAGATAGTAGACTTGGGCACCAACTATCAATACAATCAATATTATTTTGTGTTTTTCAGTGCACTAACTAAGAGACTTGGTCCTATTTTTTGTAAAAAAATATTTCACACTTTTGAGCGTATCATTAGTCATTAAAATCCTTCAACGTTCACCAAAGAAGGTAATACTTTGCTTATTCAGAGATTTAAAACATTTCAGACATTACCACTGCTGTAACTCGGAAACCCATGATTTTTTTAAAATGTCCAGTTTCAACGTTGCCTGATATGGTCCCTTCTTTATTTTTTTTCTCAAATTTTCGATTTTGACAAAAAATACTCCCTCCACATCCTATTGGAGTTTTTGGGGGAAGGACACGTTGAATGTCGAAGTTTTCGATCGGAACAACTCTCAATAGTCCTATTTTGAATGAAAAAAGAATCATGAAAATCGGAGCACGTTTACTAATTAAAAGGCGCGAACAGACATAAAAAAATGCAGAAAACGGCCGAATTGTACTGGTTCTTCGTTTGGGAAGTCGGTTAAAAATGGGTTAAAATGAATGGAAATGGTCCCACTGTAACAATAAGCTCAGATAACTGAAATAATTTTTATGTTATGGATATTTTATGGATTACCATTTTATTAATACTGATAAGAAGAGTCGTTTACGTTTGTCCATGGAAATAAATGAAAAAAAACTTAAAATAATATTCAACTACTGAATTATGCCATCTAAAATCTTTGAAAGATGAAATCTGTTGGCAATTTTAAATCTTTTTATTAAAAATATATTTTGTCTGTAGTTAAGCATACGAACATTGTTTTGCCTAATGAATATTGCTCAAAATTTCTTAACAAGCTGATAGGTACACATTCAGTAGTTTCTCTTCGCTCTCCCGAACGACAGATCTGACACCTCCTGGCTTTTAACTTTGTTGGTGTACTGGTCTTATATGTCGGTACTAAATAATGTCCTGGATTTCACATTTAGACGGTGTTACATATACCTAGAGAATACTATTCATTTGTTTGAATATCTTATGTTTGTAAGGTTATAAATACCTACTGCTGTAAGTAATTATTGTGTTTGGAAATATTGGGATCATAGATGATGCAAAACATATCAAATTTTAGTGCATTTGTAAAAGCACCTCACTCCATGTTAAATAAAAGATATCAAATTATTTTATTTATTATTAGGCACCGTCTACCAAGAAAATGTGTGTACTTATTAAAAAAAGTAGGGCATTTTTAGCACAAATACATAAAATAGGCTTATCATGTGATACATATTGCTGATTTGTTAATGAAAAGCACTTTTTGGTTCATTTTAGAAACAAAGTTGATGTAATCACAAGCGGTGTCATTTATGGGGGTTTCATTGTCAAATTTGTTATAAAAATCGTGTCAAAATCTCAATAGTGTGTTGATGGACATAAGAGCATTAGTAGTTTCAAAATGACGAACATCAAAACAAATATTCTCACTAAATTTATTATCAACCCAGGGTAATTAAGGCTACTAGTGTTGACATATATTTTCAAAATTTCAATTGATTTAATTTATAAAAGTTTTATGATCTGTATTGGATGTTTGTAACGTTCAATAAAAGCTCTTTCTAGTAATTAGAAAGTACTACGTTAAAAAAACATGCAATGTATTAATAAAATTATTATACTACAAACAATTTATTATTAGGGCTTAATCCTAAGCCGACAATGATTTGCCAATAAACAATAATAATTATTATAGGTTAGATATTCTAAGAGAGAATAGCTTGATTATGTACGAAGATAGGTATGGTTAAGCTAGAGAGCTGTCACGGCTCACAACTGAAGCTAATTTAATATCAAACAAATTAGCCACAGATTAAAAGGTTGTTCTGCCACGAAGAGATCGTTTGTGTGCTGATTTTCAATGGATTATTATAAGCAGATTGGTTATTAATATTCAATTGGTATTATTGAACGAAGACAGCTGAATGCATAGCTTTTACATCTGTCGAAGATGTCAGACAGTACCTTTGTTAATATGCACGTCTTTGTCAACACTATGCAGACGACGTGCATTTCGACCATGTGAAAGTTGATAATATTCAATAATGTTATTCTTATCTGCTCATTTGACATTTTATGAGACGGTGAATTCAATGTCTTGTATGTTAATGTAGAAAATAATAAGTTGCTATTCATGTGCTTGGAAATAATGAAAAAACAAGAATAAAAGTATTTGACGATTGCTGTGCTTGTGTCCATCGTGCTGGCAAATTTTATTTATGTATTTCAAAATGTGTTAAGTTTAAACTACTTATAAATAAATAATAATAAAAGTAATTTTGTTCAAAATTAATCTCAATTATTTCAACTACATATATGGTTTTAATAAGTTTCCATAATCATACTTTTTCAAGAGATATACCTATAGCCGTGTTCATTATCCACAGCTAGAAAGATTCTAAATTCAATGCACACCTATAATTAATATCGTTCAGATGAGTTGACGGAAGATGTCAATAAATCATCAATGATATCTACCTGAAATCAATTTTAGATTCATGGAGTCATTTTCATCATAACCACATATTTCTTTGCTTGAGACATACGAGAATATTTTGTCGTTCTTTTAAAGTATCGTAATGATGCTAAAACATTAAAAGCGAGGGGTTCATCTTATCTATTTAAATGACGTTGCAGATGTTCCTACACTCAATCCAGAATACTGACCAGTACAGTATGACCTTATCTACTGACTCCATTCTGGCATCCAGTTCGAAATGAAACCAGTAAAGGGGAGAATAGTTTTATAATTAAACTCTGACAGTTGTTAGAGTATTTGGATATACCAGTGCAACATCATTACGGCATGGCAATGGTTGATGACGTCACTCTGTACTGGTCGATAAACTGGATTGAATTATTAAGTTAATTGGATTGAATTATTATGCTAATTTCAAATTTCCTCATAATGTGCCTAAGGTATTCAAGTTTTCTTCTCTTGATGGTGTTCATTATTTCTAAACTTTTATTCATTCGTTCTAGCACTGCCTTGTTGGTGACTCGGTCTACCCAAGAGATCCTCAATATTCTCCTGTAGAGCCACATTTCGAAGGCCTCAAGTCTTCTTTCTGTTGCCTCGGTTAGTGTCCATGATTCCATAGCATAATAAAGTATTGAGAAAATATAGCATCTGAGAAGTCTGATTTTAATATCCACGTTGAGGCTATGACTTTTAAAAAGTTTAGCCATTTGATTGAAGGCAGCTCTTGCTTTCTCTATTCTAAGCCTTATCTCCTGCGAATGATTCCAGTCCTCATTAATCATGGTTCCCAGGTAGGCGAACTGTGATACCCTCTCTATAGGTGCATTGTTGATCATTATGTCGTATCTTCCACCTATTTCTTTACTAATTACCATGAATTTAGTTTTCCTGATGTTGATTTCTAAGCCATATTGATTGCTGATGTCTGTTATCCTATTCATTAGCTCTGGTAAGCTGTTAATGCTATCAGTAAATATCACAGTATCATCTGCGTATCGGATGTTGTTCAACCGCTCCCCATTCAAAAGGATTCCTATGTTGGTATTCTCAAGGGCTTCCCTGAAGATTTCTTCGGAGTAGAGGTTGAATATGAGTGGCGAAAGAATGCAACCTTGTCTAACGCCTCGAAGAATGTTGACTGCGTCTGTTTTTTCCTCCATACTCAACTTAACAGTGGCTGACTGATTCCAGTATAGGTTCCTGATAATCCTGAGATCTTTATCATCCATTCCAGTGTTTTTCAAAACCTCCATCATCTTTTTATGCTTTATTTTGTCGAACGCTTTTCGGTAGTCGATAAAACATGCGAAGATATTACAATTCATATCCCTACATCTTTGGAATAATACTTGCAAACAGAACAGCGCATCTCTTGTACCCACACCCTTCATGAATCCAAATTGTGTATCTGTTACTCTCTCTTCGCATAACTTATAGATCCTCCGGTGGATAATTTTAAGAAAAAGCTTTAGCAAGTGACTCATGAGGCTAATAGTTCTGTAGTCATCACATGTTTTGGCTCCTTGTTTTTTGGGTAGTACTATAAAATCTGAGGTCAGCCATTCTTTTGGGATGTTTCCAGTATTGTAGATGTTATTAAAAATTCCAGTCAAGAATTTGATGGACTCGGACTCTGACAGTTGTATTTTCCACTTTCCCCAAATGGATATTGGGTCATACCCACTACCCACGATTTATACTCAATTGAATACATTATACCTATTAACTATAAATCAGGTACATAACTGTCTCCAAACTGTAGACATGATATTTCCTCGGAACAAGTCTAAAATAAGATCAAAATAATATAATTTTAGTGATGCATCACTGATACCTGTCTACCAAGAAGTAGTTCTAGATAATTCTAGAACAATGTTAAAATATTTTTTCATGTGAAGATTTAGAAGGTATTCAATAAGTCAATATCTAAGACAATATAAAAAATGATATGGAGCTTTCAATAAAAACTGTACGCATAGTGCACTCTCCTTGTGCTACTACCAAGCTAAGGGCCAATTTCATAATCAAATTAATCTTTATTTTTATTCCGTCAAGATAAAAGTTAAACAAATTGAAAAATTAACTAATCTCTCATTAGGGATTCATTATTTTAAATGCTCATTACATATAATACTCATAAACCTACCTACTAAATTCATAAATGCTCAATTAAGATGTCATAACTGTAACGATGTTATTACCGTCATTTTGGTAAATCCTAAGACAAACATAAAATCTGATTGATACAAAAAAGTTTATTTGATAGCAATAATCAAAAAATTAAATTTCATATTTATAACAAAGTTATCGCAAAATTTTCTACCCATCCACGACGCGCATCGAGTTTTCAAATTGACAGTTGCTCATAACCTCAATTATCAAACAAATATGCAATGACATTGGTACTTCAAATGATACAAATTTTGATCCAAAATATATTTATTTATGATCATCCACGTCAATAAACAAATATCTTCCAGTTTAAAAGTATTCTCATTACTCGAGATCAAAATCTATGTTTGAATTGAGATTATAAGTTAATGTTGTCTGAAGTTGGCCATTTTTCCCTATTATATGCTTATAATGAGTTTATAGTAGGGTCGAACCTTCTATAAGTTATAATATCTCTATCATCAATGCCACTGAACGTTTAAGAATAAATTATATCGAGTGTCGTGTTATAACGAGCTTATAAACCACCAATATGTTTTTATGAATAGCTACCTAAGACGGTTGATTTTGATTATGAATTAGGTTGAACGTTTTTTTTTATTTTGTTTTCTGGAATATAACAAAACTTATATTTGGTATATTCCGCTTAAGAAGTCAACGTATTTATTTGTAGGATTTATAGGTAGTTGAAAGTCATTTTGTCGCAGGATCTATTTCTATCGCTTAAAATGTTGGACTTAGTGACAAAATAATAAGATATTGGAGAGAATAGAATTGTCCTACAAATTAAGATCGTGAAATCGAAAACTGATACTTTTTTACTTATATAATTTTTAAAACTCTCCACTCCGAGGTCCTATTTCTGACATCTTAAAACTATTTTACGAAATACATATTTTTAATCTAGAGTCGGAAAGAAAATTGGATATTTAAGCATGTAAGCATTGATTGAAATTCTGAAGCTCGTTGGATTGCAACTAGTAAATGGTATATACAAAAAAATTACTTAAAAGGTGGACTGTTAAAATAATGGAGCAAATACCAATATGATCTACTGATAAAAATGCCAGTTCCTGGGAGCATAAATTTACAAAAGATTTTTTATCAGGATCATGAATAATGTTCGAAAAGAGTTCGCAATTACAGATTTATGAAATGAGTATCTGCTTCTAACGATTCTTCGCATATTTTCCCTTGTGACAAAAAGTGGTGTGCACACAGAGTATATTTTATCCCAAGGCGGCTCGTCATTGTGTTCGGGTTGGCGAAAACAAATGAATGAAATGCTGTCGCCCCTTTCAAGAACACCAACCACCATAAATTCTCTACCTTAATGACTTCAATGGAAGCATTACAAGAAAAACCAGGCCTACATTATCTTTTTCTCTTATACATCATTACACAGTAATGGCTACGTCGGCATTGTATGCATCAACCCGCCATTGACATTGTTAAGGAAATCAAAAGTGAGTTTTTCTTATTACTGAAGAGCACGTGCAAATGAAAGATGTTTTGGAATTGCATTTCAATATTAGCAAGACGTCTCCCATTTAGACCTACTTTACGTTATATATGTACAATGAACAGTAGCTGCTTTTTATTTACAAACTATTTAAATTCATTTTTGACCGACTTCTCACATGGAGGAGGTATACAATTCGACTGTTTCCTTTTATGTTTGTTCGGACCTTTTAAATAGTAAACGTGTTCTTTCATGATTCTTTTTTCATTTGAAAGAGGCCTATTGAGAGTTGGTCCCATTAAAAAAACGGTATTCAACATGTCCTTCTCCCAAAGGGAGCAATTTTTAAATTAGATAATTTTAAAAAAATCCAACATACAGCAGTTGTAAAGTCTTAAATATGTGTGTTTCCGCTATGTAGAGAGGACATTTTATTCGAAAATTGAAAATTGTGAGACGGCTAAACTAAAGAAGAGATTATATGTAGCAGCATTGTAATTGGATATTTTTCAAAGAATGTATTGATTCTGACTATAACTGCACAACTTCAAAATTATCAGCACCAGTAGAATTATTATTATTTTGTACTTTTCAGTGCACCAACTAAGTAATAAAGTCGTTTCTATAATTTGTAAAAAACCTTATATAGAGTCAACTGCATATCGTGAAGAGAAAATCTAATGCCATAGATGATAAGGACTGGGAAATGTTGATAAATGAATGAAATACTAAATCCGTGAACCAATACTTTTCTGAAGCAATATAGAGTGTGTTGTATTCAAATGAGTTTGCAGCTCTTCATATTAGCGAATGCGAATATTAAAGTAGCAACTGAAAACTGGATGTGTCTTGTCTGTTGAGGGAGCGCTTTCAGTGTATTCATGTCTGTCTTGGATATTTTGGCTTTTTTGTTCAATCACGGTGTTTAGTGCGGGTGAAGTGAAAATCAACAAGTGTATATTTTAATAGTTTCTGCGCAAAGGATTAAGAATATGGTCTTCTATTTTATTTTGGGGTGATATAATTTAGCTCTCCTAAAGCTTGGATCATACCAATTGAAGTATTGTCTCTCAAGGTAGGTATAAGGACATTTTCGTGAATTTGATTGGTTCTCGTTCTATCAATACTTTGAGTTAGCCTCCCTAACTTTATTCAATATGTAATAGATTTTTTGACGGAATGAATATAAATTATTTGTAATTCATCTTGTATCATTAGTTAAAAGACGTATTATGTAAGAGCTGACTGCAAAACCAGACAAATCGAGTAATATAATGAATTGCTTTGGAAATGTTATTTTTTACAGCGACCATAACAAAAATCATGAAATGCCTTTGCATAATGTGTCCTCATTTTTTTGTGACTTCTCTACAGAAATTTTTTTATTCGGCAAACAAACCAATAAAGCAACATCCTGAAATTGCTCTCAAGACATAGTATTTACTGAGCAGAAAATAAATATTTTGGGGACCGTTTCAATACCTTGACACCCTACTTTTTAAAATGTTTTTTTTGGTCCCCTACTGTACTTATCAAGTAACAGGTTCAAAGTATGACTTAATTAAAGTTTAAAAAACATATTAGAAAAAACAAGGGTGACACGTATCTGTTTTGTATATTTGTCACACTTTCTTAATGGGTATGTCTTGGAATACCGATTAAGATAGTTTGTGATATAAAATATTTCGTACCAGGGAGAGAGGTCATAAAAAATATTCTGAGCAAATTCCCCCGTGGCAACTCATGATTTTCCCTATCGTCGTTGTTAAACTTAACAGGTATTTTGCAATCAACACACTTTTTTGATAAACTCCTATGGGTTCTGGACATTCTTAAGCCCCCCATTTATGTTGGAACGTTGTTGGAAGCTAAGATTTTTAGATACATAGGTTGTATGGTAACTTTCGGACCAATCAGCGCCAGCTATTCAAACGCGGGAATTATGTCACCCGGGGTGCCCATTTGACTAAATAGCCTTTGAACTAGAAAGAAGCAGTATGGTTTGACGGTATTTCCGTTAGTTTATATGAGTATATCGAGGCCTATATCTTCCCAAATTGTCCTCAGTGAAATACATAGATTGAATTGGTATATACTTTAAGAAAACATGATTTATTTATATTTAAAATACCATGTAACAGTAAAGGTTAGTTAGATTTTGTGATAGATTAAAAAACTAATTGCATAAAGTATATATTCATTTATTTCATTTTGTTATACAGGTCGTGGCCAGATTTATTGAACCAAAAAAAAAACATGTGATCTAGATCAGCCTCCAAGTACCAGCCAGCTTCAGAGTTTTTATCTAGAAGCTAATATTTTGATTTCATACAAAATGGCAGTTAAACTTCACGTAGATACACCCTGCTCATATTTTAAACACCCTGTATGGGTATTTAAAAAAACACGTTTTACAACCCTTACAAGGAGAAATTTGTATTTCGTAGAAGATAAGTCCAAAAATTTTATATTTATTTAGAAAAAAATTACAACATGCTAAATACCAAGAAATCTTTCAAGTACCAACTTAATTATTATTAATAAAAGTTTACAGAATGTTAAAAGTACACTTATAATGATGCGATACTAATTAACAATGATGATCTTGGTGATGGTGATGATCTTATGTTGCTGTCTTGTAGTAGTTTTCCATCATTTGTCTCTCTCTCCTTCTTAAGCATACGTTGACTACGGTCACCAACTGGCTTTTTAATAGAGGATGGCAAAAACAGTGATGGAATTGCTGAAAAAAAATATTATTTACAGTTCATTTCACTTTCCCTGAATAATTTGTATATATTCTTCAGATCGTACATATTTCAATACCATTAGGTAGAACCGCAAATCTTAATTTGTGAACATGTTAATAAAAGTATGGTGTTTAGAACGAAGTTTGATAATAGGCAATGATGATGAGCAGATTGGTGATTGTACGTGGAATGTGAGTAGATATTGTCGAGTATGCTAGGTTCCTAGTTGGGTTCAACGAAAGTTCGTTGGGGAGTTTTTTGATTAAATACAGTGAGTTGTTGAAGTCTACCGAGAAACTTTTGAAGAGCTGAAAAATCTGAATTTACTCAAATTTACACTGAAAATGACGAATGAAACTAATTATATTTGATGTATGGAATATACAGTTTGTTTCACGAATCATGGCTATTGTGTGTAATCATACGTACATATCGCTATATGTCTCATCGCATCTCATTATCATGAAATTCTCTACTACGTTTGTCGATGTAAGCTACGACATCAGTATGTCAAGCTTATGACATTTTATACAATGATAGGGCGCTGTACGTATGTTCGAAGGTAACGCAATCTTTATTTCATAGGCGTCACAAAGTCATTGTGACATTTCAGATAATTCAGGTGCATAAATTTATATTTCATAACTCAAGCAATAAATTTGTATTTTGTGTGTCTGCATTATTGTTGATAATAAATATTATATTTGCTTGTTTAATCAATCGATATTTTTTCCTCTAATTATATGAACTTCCTTAAGTGCCATATCTTAGCTCAAAATCGTTTCGCCACTGATTTACTCCCGTCAGTGGGATTGATCCATTTTTCGTGTTTTCAAGGCAGACGCCAACATTCGTGAAACAAACTGTACAATTTCTCCCATGAAGGAAGGTATCTTTCTTGTTGATATCACTGCATCAACTTGAAGGCAATGTTTATGCAACATGTGATTGATTGTCTTCATCCGTTTTGAGTTGTAGGAACTAGGAAGTTATCAGAATCTTTGGAATATCGAGCGCTGGTGATTCTTCCTGTAGTCTATTGCTGAAAGAAGTTGTCAATTCCTAGGAATATTTAGGCACAATAGAAAAAAAGGATTATGGTAATCTCAGAAGACTTGATTTCGTTATTGACTTAATTTTTAGGTTTACGTACCAAATTGGTGAAAACGAGACCCTACTGAGTCTCCGCTGCCCAACCTTCTGTCAGCGGGTTTTATCTCATAAGCCCCGTAATATGTAGAAAGCTGAAATTTTCAAGAGCATGTGTATTTCTGTTGTCACTACAGTAACAAATACTAAGTCCGTCAATCTGTTTGTCCGTCAGCAAGCTGTATCTTAAGAACCGTAATGGGTAGACAGTTGAAATTATCACTAACTGTGTTTTTCTATTTTCGCTATAAAAATAAATACTAAATCCGTCGGTCCGTGCTTCCGTTCGTCTGTGCTCTATCTCATGTACCGTAATAGGTAGAGAGTTGAAAATTTCAGAAAATGTGTATCTGTTTTACCGTTAAAACAGCAAATACTAAGTCTATTTATCCATCCTGCTGTCTATGAACCTTCTGTATCTCATGAGCGTTCAGCTTGCAATTGGCAGCATTTTTGTACGTTTCAGCTATCAAACTAAATATGAAATTATTTATCCAGAAGCTGTAAAAACAGGTATTGCTTTTTACAATGATCTAAATACTATGTACGAACAAAAAATAAGAATACGAGCATAAAAAACAGACGGTTCATATTATCATTAGGTATAAGCTGATGTCATTCCAGATGATCTACCATTATTATTGTGGAGCTTACAATACCAAACCAATCTTATCAGCTCTATCTTGATTCATGCTGATTTCAAAAACCATGGTAACCTTCTTGGCGTTCTTCGTTGGCTCTCAGCGTCGTCGTATCTCTTTGTACGAGCGAATGTTTCCAAAAAACGAACGAGACAACTCATCTGTGTGTGTGTGTGTGTGTATGTGTGCTTTTATATCTATATATGTGTGAGTGTGTATTCTTCCGACACCATTTTGTTTTATCTTTTGTTTGTTATGAAAGTTTGCACGAAATGCCAATCAAGATATCGGATAAGACTGCTGCAGCAGTGTCCGTTGAACTGTTGGTGTTTATGGCAAACGTTCGATCGCTTGACATTTATTTATTTACATTGGATATTGGCGGCATCTGAAACAAGGAAATGTCGTGGCTAGTTTTTACGATTTTATGAATACATTTATAGTCGATTGAATTTGATATGGTTATCCCTGTAACTTTTATAACTTTCTCAAAAATATTTCTGGGCTTTTTTTATCGTTAAAAGAATTTCTAATAATATTATTTGGCTGACAAATATTTAGGCTATTCTTTGTACTGATTTTAATCCTCAAGACATATCTATACACTTCTGTCAATACAGGAGTTATGGGTATTAACCAGTTACTAGAAAGGAGTAAAATAAAATGGTTGACTTTCTTACTATGAAGGTCGTGAAACAGTTGTTATAATCTGTTGAATATTAAGTTATGTCATCAGTCACAGGTAAGATAGCATATCAATTTGGAAGGTGTGAGAATTTTAATTGATTTTGATACATAAGAAAGCTCTTGAACAATCAGGTTCTGACTTATTAATGGACTAAGAATTTCATTCGAGTGTAAAAATTACTTTTATCCAAATTTGCTTCATCATTCATCTAAATTAATGTCGGAAAAGAGGACGGAATCTGTTGATTCATAAAGTGCTCAATAGTTTCTTCTTTGAAAAGCTGCAGCCTAAGAGGTTAATTTTTTTTAAGGCCGATCCTTGAAAGTTGTGAAATAATAATAACAGCGCACAACTGTGAATAATATTGCAATTTAATTTCTACTATTGACATTTAGCTTGTTGGTATTGTTGTGAGATATCGTAAACACTGTTGATTTCTTTATAATATAACTATGATAATGGAGGAATGAACTAAAAAAGATAATATATCAATAGAATTGTGATAATAATGTGTCCGCATAGAATTGTTTGGAAGATTTGTTCTTTTAGTAAAAATCATGTTTATCTGATAATGAATAACGGAGTATGATAAAATACATGTTACAATATTTTTGGACATTAAAGATGTTAGAAAAGTTTTCTCATTGCCAGGCAAAAATAATTCTTCAAGTTGATCCAAGTTCATAATTGATGAATTGATTGTCTATTCTCCTTAGAAAAAACAACAGTTTCGTTGCAGTAGGCGTTCCTATGAACCTTATTGAAGTGTTTGATGAGATAGAGTAAAATAGATGAAGCTTCATTGATAGAGATATCATAGAAAACTGTCTATTGTTAGCAGTATTATAAAAATACAAGAATATAATTCTTCATAGAAAATAACAAAAATTTCAATGCATGAAGCGTTTCTGTGAAACTTATTCTAGTGTTTTATATAGAATAAAATTGACGAGAGACCATTCATATAACTTAAGAAACGGTCTACTGCTAGGTAGGTACTAAAAATATGTACGAATAATATTAGGTATGTAAAGCTAGCCAACAGCTTACTTGATGAGAACTGAGAAATTAAATCTATTAATCCCACTTCATCAGATGATGATACTTAAAGAAAATTACAAAATAACATTCGATTATATTCTATTGGCACTAGACACTAATGTGAAAGTCATAAAAGCATATTTCAATTTGTGCAAATATTGAAAATATGTTTTATTCTTATTTCAGTTTTAAAGAGCATTGTCAACTAATACAGCAGTTGAGAAAATGAGACCCTTGGCAATATTTGGAATATTCCTATTCCATTGAATCTATCTAGAAGCACAGTAGTCAATAGGAGGTTCAATAATCGCTTTAGATATTGTGACATATGTCTAAGTTGAAAAAAATATAGAAATGTAGTTTCCTATAGGTATTTTTTAAGTACAAATAAATAAAGTGATTGCCAAAAGTTATTAAATTATCTCTGAATGACGGGATATTTAAATACAAGCCACAATTTCAATATTCTCATTATTAATTTGTAGATTTTTTTACCTAAATTAAAAGTGTTATAGTTATATTTGGGTATATGCCGTTTCATCGTGGCCTGTTCATTTCGGGGTGCGGCGGTCAATTTTGTTGTCGGCTAGGCTTAATCCCTTCTATTATCTGGGTACAATAGTGTAGGTAATACTTAGATTTGGGTGCATACACTATAACTTAAGGGATTTGTTTCAAAATGCCGAAATGACCAACTCCCCATTTTCGGGACTTTTCATCGGCGGCCAATTCATCGTTCAAAGATAAGATAATAATAATAATAAACTAAAAAAGAAGGATAATTATGTCCTATTCTATACAAAGAAATATGCTAAACAAATAATTTCAATTGAAAAACAATCACTGATTTTTATTAAAGAATCAGCGAAATAAGATTATGGCTGCTCTTGGGATAATCGGGTCATTGAGTTATTGACATATTCACGTAAAACCTTGCCCCTTTTATAGTGGTAATTAGAGGTTAATATCAAATTCAGTGCTTGTAAGAGCTCAGCCAACTAAGAACAATTATCAGCCCATTTCGAGTTAAATTAGGAAAACTCCATTATGGATAATGGTTGATGAACGGATACCGCCATTATCAATTTTGAATGTAGTTTGACTTTTGATAACAATAATCAATAATTTCTGAAACTATTTCTTAGTAACAATAAAATAGTAGATTATACCACGAGCCAATAATGATATTTTCTTCCTCGCCGCTAACGCGTGAAACATAACCCATTATTGCGGGAAGTATATTGGTACTCTACTTTATTTACGACTAATATATAATTTTTGGAGGTGTAAGTACAACCAAAGACAATGGATCCATTATCTTTGGTACAACTAAGAGATTATTCATTTAATCCATCTCAATACAAATACACAAACACTGTTTGACGCTGACACTTTTGAGTTTTTTTATATTGTCTCCATGGTACATATTATTTAATTTGAGAAATTGTGGTAGGCGTGCAAGAGGTAATAATGATTATTAATTTCTCTTCATTATTTCCTAAGAAAATAATATATGGTCTTATACTGCTAAAACCACATGTAGGTATAATACTTACATTATAGTTGAGTCGTAAATTATTATAATTTATTCACCAAGAAGTTTATGAAAGTTGCATGAACAAAAAAAAACAAATATATCTACAATATTTCGGTTCGAACTGACTTTTTATATATCACTACAGGGAATCCATGAAAGTGGAAGTTTGAATTACATTATCAAAATACTTAGTTAACTACTCTTTGCAATACACTACAACGTTTTTCATACACCAGTGAACTAGTTCAGCGATGAGCTAGGACGGCGATGAAATGGGACGTAGATGAAATGGGATGAACTGGACCGGAAATAAAACGGCCCCGATGAACCAGCTACGATGAAACGTTCCTTTCTGTTTATATTTGATTATTATTATTATACTTTAAGTTTTCATGGTATTTAATTTCATTTAATTTACCTTCATAATTTTATTATCCTCCTTAATTGCAGCATTCATTTTCTCAATGGCTATATCTAGAGTTTCTTAGCATACCAAAAGTGTATCATCAGCAAATAAATTAATAAAATCTACATTAACAAACAACTTGATATTAATGTGATTTAAAAATCAGGGACCCCAGAACGCTGCCTTGTGGAACAACTATATTCATATATAATTCCAGTGAGATTTTATCTTTAACCCTAACATTCTGTTTTCTATCTAGCATATAGTCAGCTAACCATTGATAAAAAAATATTTTCAGATCGATAAATCGCTACTACGAATGTATTATCACATTGTCTTTTAATATAGACAAAAAAAATCTAGAAATTTTGGGAGAGCGAAGATATCGTGAATTTGGCAAAGTTGGACCATGTTTCATCAAAATCCAAATGGATGCATTTTTACTATATTGAAAGTGCGAGTATAAATAAAAGTAAATATGCAATCATTTCTACCTTATCCACTATGTAGTCAGTCAAAAATAAAGACTTCCTGAAAGATATACATTATGACATCTTCATACTTACTCATAATAAGCGATGTGTAGTTGAGACAACAAAATAATTAACCTTTCATCAATAATCCATGATAGCATATAGCGATAAGACAATGACAAACATTCTGAAATTCCACATATTAATAACAGTCTAATAGGCAGGCGAATGTTAAAAAGACAACTATGTAATTAATTTTTCCATAAATCTTCACAGAGCAAGAGCTTCGCTAGTGGGTACAACACTTTTATACAGTACTAATTAGAGATGTTATCGGTGCAAGGAAATTAGCATTTTGAGAAGGTTTGCTTAACACGTTCCTACTGCATTTAGTGCTTTTATCTCTATGCAAATTTTTATCTAACTACAGGGAAATTAACAACTCAATTATTTTCTATATACCATTGGCAATGGGGGAAGGAATTTTTCCTACCGGGTGAATTGGTAGTTTAATTAACATTATCTTATTTATATTTTCTCCTTGAGGTGGTATATTTTTTTTCGTACACCATGAAGCCCCCAGATAAGCAATCATCAGTTAACGGTGTATGTATGGTACATAGAAACGTACTATAGATCGTGTTCGTATGTTTTTTTCTTGATATTACTGTGAAATGTGAAAATAAATATTGCCTAATAAGATGAAAACAAGAATTACTCTGAGAAATAAAATGAAAGTGCATCTCGATTATTATTTTAATAAAGAAAAACAAACTGCTATTATTTATTTTTATTAAACTTTTTTCAAAAAATATCAAGAAGAGTTTGTCGCTATAGAGGGGTAAAATAATGGCAGTAAATACGTGGAATTCATGATCGGTCATTAAATGAAGGTCGTGGCAATATAAAGGTGGTCGCTAACAGAGGTATCATTGTATTTAAAATTCTAAATATCAAGGATGTACATTTATTATAGTTTGGTTATGTACAAAGCTAAGCCACAGCTTACAAATAAAAAAATACATTGATTTATCATTTTACAAAAATTCGATCAAAGCAACCCGCATTTATCCGGTGTCTATTTTAAAATATTTACTTATATATTTAACAAATGAACATTGTCTAATGTGATATAATAAAGATTTATTATAAAATGACATAGAAACTACTTTTTAAAATAAATTACATTTCATTGGAGGAATACTTGCATTTATTAACCTTATATTATTTTATTCCCATTTAGTGACCAGATAAACACATTATAGATGAAGACACTCGGTTAAATATCCCGACAAAGTTTAAAATATGCTTATATTTGTATAATGCGAATGACATACATATATATTTCAAAAACCTGCTATAAATAAATCCTATATGATTAGAGGATAGCGCTGTTGTATTGCATTTTCCTCTTCCAGCAAGGTAACGGGAAACCAGTGATAGCATATTTCTCCAGTACAGCTTTTCTGGAAGGGTGTATCTTAAGACAAACCGGTGTTTCGAAATCAACCTAGAGGTCACCTTGTCTGTGGTCATACTTGCAAGGAAGAGAAGTTGCCTACACTAGAATAAGTGTAAGGCACTTAAAGAAGATTTAAAATGGCCAATTTTGTATATGATAAAGTATGACGTTAGTTCCGATTCATGACATGTGAGAAAAATAAAATTTACATCAAAACGAAGGATTTTATGCACTGAATAAGAGTAGGTATAAATGGGTAACAGGTCTAATTAACCTATGATTCCAGGGCTACATCGATGTTTGTTTTCATTATGTTATCTTAAGTCTAAAGTATTGTTTATTGTTTTTTTCATTATTGTTTGAGTTTTTTTTGGACCAAGAAAATGAATTTAACCATATTTTATTGTCAGTAATCTTTTGACATTACCCAAAGTGACATCATACTTTATCATCGGGCACAATTGAACGTTTGCAAAAGGTATCGTCCTGTAGGACTATGATAAAACTATTCACTTCCACAAAATCATCTATGTTTCTTGTTCATAAGATTTACCTAAAGTGCTCTTGGACTAATACCTTTTCTACAAAATGAGACTTTGAGTGAATCATTAGTGCAGTTTTCATTTATATATTGAACGTCTCTTAGAATTCAAATAGGAACATAAGTGGTTGCGGTGACACACTATAACACTAAACACATTGAAGAGCTTTAGAACGCACGCCCGTTAATTCAAGATCCTTTTTCTATAGTTCAAGAGGTCCTTGGACATCATTAGACCATCCTTTCCACCATGAACAAAAAAATCAGATTCGGTACTTATACAGATGTAGATGTATAGTGTAAATAAACAAATAAAATACAGAAAATGACCTATTCTCACGCGGCATCGAGCGAAGGGGCGCGGCGCGAAACGAAGCGCAGGGAACTATTTTCACCTAATAGCGGCATATGGTAGCAGCTGAAACGAAACAGATGAACTTTTTTGTTTTTTTTTACAGAAGCAACAATAATTACTTTTCTTTATTATATTTCTATGAATAACACGCAAACTATTGTGAGCGTCATTCTGACGCGCCGCGCCGCTTCGCTTGTTGCCGCTTAGATGAGAATAGGCCTTAACCCGAACTTTACTGGAAAACCTATGTAAGAATCCTGAACTATCTAAAAGCGAGCTCGACTCTCACCTGGACTTCTTTAAATTAAAATGACCATAAAAAAGTATTAAGCGCATTGATAGAAAGTGATAATGTCGATTCATTATACCTATCCTGGAATTTAAATTATATTTGTATGCTACTATCCTAATATATCTACACAATGAAACTAAGTATTACGCAGTTGATAATGAAACGGTTAAGTATGGAATTCAAAGTACCGTACCAATAAACATAAATCGTATCCCACTGCAATCTAAATCTCGAAACTAGGTATAACTGAGACTCGGTCCGGTCCTTAACGGTAGATATTTTTGCTAATTCTGCATAAAAAAAGACGGACACGACCAGGCATTTCAGGAACACCACCGCATGTGCCGCAGCAACACCACTGAATTTTACCGTGTTGCAATCCAAAATTGATTAATCTAATTTGAGGCATTTCTCAGCGTTTCTGAACAGCAATTTCCAAGTTGCATTGGAGAGAGTGCGGCGGCATGCATTGCAGGTGGCAGGTTGAATGGTGCACATGACATTTTAAAATTCCTACCATGTCTGTGCTTCTGTTCCACCGTCACATACAAATCTTTTTTATTCTTCTATATTGATCCCGATGTAGAATTGTTCCACTATAATGTGATCCAGGTAAAAGTATTGAATAGTAAATTAGTGACGTGATGGATACGTACTGGTGCTTGTTTTTCTGAAAGTAACAACCTTATTCAAACAAAATTAATAAAAGAAAGTTAATTAATTGATTGAAGTCTCATATTATCTTTTTTAAGTATAGGAGATAAGGATGGGTAACGGTCTGTTCCCGTCAATTTTATTCTAGATTTTGTAGGCTACATGTTTGATTTGATATCTCATATGAAGCAACTGAAATCGTTTTTTCTTAATTTCCTAACAATCTCTATCCCCAGTATTTGAGCTCGTATATTTAAGCTGTGCGACCGTGATGAAGTCTACTAACTATAAATAGGTACTAAATTCGATCATTTTTATGTTGATTCGGATTAAGTATGCTGAAATAGACGGGAAGACAGACACAATAGTTTTTTTCAGGTTCATATTCCAGAACGTAATTATAATAAAATCTAAGTGTTATATCTTCCTAGATAATGGGAATAAGCCATTTCAGCCTGTCTGTAAATCGCTATTCGACGTCCAAGAGATTCATTTTTATCGTGGAGTATTTTTAGCTCACTTTTTGAAATGGGTTTTGCGAATTGTGATATGGTACAAACAGCAGGTCTATCAACACCTACGATAGTCAGTTTCCATTTAAATCTACCAAATTTAATGGAAATATTCAATATAAGTAACTACTATACAGTAACTAACTCCAGTGGTTTAGATAAATGTAGGGTATCATAAAAATGCTACTGCGTACATAAAAATACCTTGTTGAAATTTTGACTTTTTGGGGATATTTTCGATAAAATAATTATGACAATCATAAGACAGAACGTGAATTTCAAATTGTTTTTTTTATATATGGATGTTTCGGGCAACAAACGTGTTCCGATTTTGATTATACATTTTTCATTGAAAAAATATGTGCTGAAAAAGAGTCTCATTAAAAAGAGTAAGATATTCAATATGTATTTCTCTCCGAAAATCGGGTAAATTTAAAGAAGAGACCAATTCCGGAAGTCTCTACATTTTCAAACACTTCAACGGTTTCCGAGTTTAAGCCCATGGAACTTTTGAAGTATAGATGCCAAGAATCTTCTGTCTACCTATGATATTTCTACTTTTGCTCTTGCACAACTTCAGAAGTACCAGGAAGCATCAGCATTTTTTCTGAAATTACTAGGCTGACTATGCCTATAATTTTGAAGAGGTCGAAATATTGGCTCACAAAACCTCAATGAAATCTCAATTTGTTTCTATGGTGATTAAGTGGTCCATCCGATTTATAATCATTTAGCGATAATTATATAAAGTTGAATTACTTTGAGTAGCAATGACATATCATCAAAATTAGGGAGTTGCCAGGCTTCCAAGTAATGTGCAATGTTCAAGACATCATAATTTATTTTCTCTTAGTTTAGACGAAAAAGTAGGCACATGAAAATATCACATTGCTATAATTCAAGAGTTCTTAGACTTGCCCATCCAATATTGTTATGGCTATTGTTGCCAATGTGCTTGATCGTACGTTAAATTTCGATGGATAACCTCGATCAGCGGGAGCGATCCGGCATTTTAGATAGAGATCTAGTGATGTTGTTTCAGATAGCAATCACGACAGACCGTCGTTGGCAGGAATGATTTCAGACGACCATTTTCATTTTTTATTTATTTTATAGTCTATAGTATTTATATGAGAATGGTATGTTTGTTTTATACTATGCTCACGCCATTCTAGTTTTACTTCGGGTAAAACGTAAATCAACTGGCCTTGTAATGTTGCGGCTAACGATATGATCTCGTGGCAAGAACCTTTCCATTATCTTGCTGAATAAATAATATTAACCGTTGCTTAAGAACAAATTGAAAGGAAGTGCTGACGGAAAACTAATTTTGAAAACGGATATATCACTCCAAGATAACACCTGTGTAGTCAAAAACATCCACATGTACATCGTGGGGTTTCAGATATTTCGTGAACAAGAATCATTTGCAACTCGGCAGTTTCTTCTATTGGTGGGTACTTGAAACGTAACTTTTTGTAAAAAAATACTTCAGAGTTCATCGGGTGAAATTCAAATAACAATATATGTACTTCTCGAAAATGAGACCAATCATCATATTGAGAATAAGTACATTAAAAATGAGAGTCAGTTCGGCGGCCAGATAACAATTTCAAAATAAGGAAAATTAAATTAAATTTGAGAATAACCGTAATCAAATGATATAATTAATCCCATTTTGAAGTGGAAAAGGTTTAGTGTGTCCACTCAAGCCACTTGTCTACTACTTTCATTCAACTTCCATTCGAGTTACTCATTTTCTTTTGTAAACTGTTGAGCGATTATATTTCCCTAAGAAAGGCCAATAATTTTTTTCAGTGGGCCGAGATTAAAAACAATGGTTAATTCAAGTCAACGCTCTCGACAGACTAGGAATATTTATAGATATAGATATTCATTTGAACATTAGGTTTTTTGCTTTTTCCCAGAAATGCGCCTTAAGAGGATGGTTAAAGATTTCAGGCAATAATCAAGACAATAGCTGAGAACACTTTTTTGTGCTTAAGGAGCCCTGTAACGTAAAGATCTGATGAAAACTGAAATGTTACTGAATATTTTAAATAATAAAGATATAATAATAATAATAATTTTAAATGATCATCATACTTTCCTTACATAGATAGCAGCTTCAGATAGCAGCAGAAAACATTCCAAAGTATTTTTTTTACAATTTTGATACCTACGTAGGTAGGTACTAGAATCACAAACATATCGTGTTAATTGAAAAAAATGTCGGTATTTATAGAAAAAACACAATATCAAAATAAGATTTAGCTCATTTCATAAATTGTTTGATGATAGATAAATAGACTGTTTGTGACAGTTTTTTTATTTAATACTGTTTGGGTGCTATAAACTCTTGGTGCGAATAACCCTTTTTGTTAACAACTATCTACCAACTAGAAAAGAGCTGAAGACTGAATCAGCATTCTTCGAGGATTTTCTTCACTTGGAACGAAATACGTAACAATATATTGAAAATCGAGATAGTTTATCTTGCTTTCAAAACATCTCGGCGCTTCCATATATTACATCCGAAAGCAATTTACCTTGAAATATTACACTATTTATCGTTTTACTTCAGAGAGTATTGGAATTAGAGCTCTTATAAATTGTTGTAGTTATTTCTCAGCATTATTTACAAAGTTTCCAACTGAATAACGTACGGATACTTTCGATTTCTTTAGAGAGAGATTATTGAACTTGGCTAGGTTTAGCTCTCCTTGGAATCCATTTTGTTTTTTTATTTGTCAACTTTGCAATTTCATACGGTGTTCTGTGTTGAATAATATTGCGTCTGTTTTATCGTACAGGCGAAAAATTCTCTAATTTTTTTTATGTTCATATGGTGTTTTAATTATTTTATTTTCATTGGCTTATATTCTATTTCAATTAAAAACTAATTAGAAATCAGTTTAGAATCATGGTAATTTTTCAAATAATTCATTGTCAAAACATGATTCTACTAAGAAAGGAAATTTGATAAATTGTCAAATTTGATATCAAGGTTTAATTCAGCTGGTTGAATGGAGTGGGTTGGTTACAAAAGGTAAATAAAATCTAGTGAACTGTTTTATGAAAGAGAATGAAGGCTTAAATATACAGGGCGATTTTGCGCAACGCCCCGAAATGACATACGATAACCCGTTTTTTGTGCTACTCCTACTATTCGTGTTAAGCGTGCTCTCTATATTTGTTCATGCATTGAATATAGAGGCTACCATGGTACAAGTTTATTTGTACCATGGAGGCTATAAGTAATATTGAGAACAACAAAATATCCGCGTCAACTTCTTTCCGCTATAGAGTATATAAAAGACTAAACACATAGCATGGGCTGGAGAGGGTCGATGCATGTAAAGCATACAGGGTTCATTCATTTTATGGTTTGTGGTACATTTTACGTAAGAGCAAATTCGTTATGTTTTTTTTTAAGTTTACTTTTATTGTATGCCATCAACATGTGAAATTGAATCTTACAAATATTATAACCGCGGATAGTATTGACCGACGAACCCCGAACGGAGAAGGTATACAATTCGACTGTTTTTTTGTTCACGCCTTGTGTATACTAAACCTTCTTCGATTTTGATGATTTTTGATTCATTTGAAAAAAGAGACTTGAGAAATGGTATATTCGTAAAAACTCAAATCTTAAATCTCTTTTCCTCCGAAAATCGCCCCCGAAGGAGGTGGAGGGGGTAAATTTTCTCGAAAATCGGAAATTCGAGATGCCAAGACTAATGATAGGACAATATCCGTAAATGTTTCAATTGAACATTTCTTAGAGAGTTACGGTTTTCGAGTTGCATTCATGTTGAATTCTCACAATGTGTATCTTCGCTATGTGGACGGATTTCTTTCGAAAACTGAAAATCTAAATACTTATGAGTATTTCCGTAGCGATATTCTGAGATCTCTACATAAAACAAGTACAAGAAAAGAATATTCATGGGTAATAGGATAAGTACTATCTTATATGGTATTATTGAACGTTCAACTATTTTCGTGACCAATGTTACTACACTCAAAAGTGTGAAATAAATATTTTTTTACAAAAAATTGGACCGACATTATTAGTTGATGCACTGAATAATACAAAATAATATTAATTCTATTGGTGCTGTTTCTTTTGATGTTGTGCAGTTGTAGTTAGATTGAAAACTTTTAGCACCAACTTCACAAGTACCTACCAGCACTAATAGAATTAATATTATTTTGTGTTTTTCAGTGCATTTTCTAATAACGACGGTCCAATTGTTTGTAAAAAAATATTTACTTCACTTTACACTTTTGAGTGTAACATCGTTGAACATTGGCTAATACCAATGAAGATAGTACTTATCCTATTACCCACGTATATTCTTTGCTTGTTGTTGTTATTATTGAGATCTGAAAACATTGCTGCGGAAAAATACGCATAAATATTTTAGATTTTACCATTTTACCAATGCTCTAACTCGAAAATCGTAATTCTAAATATTCAATATAAATGTTACTACAAATAATCTGGTCTTTCATGTGGTTGCCTCAGATTTTCGGAATAAATTGTCCCGTCCACATAGCGAAAAAAAAAAACATTTATTTGAGATTCTAACATCGCTTAAGTCGAAAACCGTAACTTTTTCGAAAAAATGTTCAATTTGAACGTTCAATTCTGCTGCTTCAGATTTTCGAATTTCGAGAAAACATGCCCTATTCACAAAAATCATCAAAGTTGGAGTACGTTTACTATATAAAGCGCATGCAGGAACCAAACAAGCAGACAGTTGAATTGTATACCTACCTCCTCCGTTTGGGTTCTTCAGTCAAAAATGGTCTGATAACATTTTCGGCTGAAAAAACTAACCGGATTGTAGTATCTTAATTTTTACCGCTTATATTTTATTTTGATATGGATATTGAAGTACTCATAAAAAAATCATATTTTGCAATATTTGAATAAAATACTAGACTTAACTTCTATAAAAGTCGAGTATTTTGATATGAGTCCAGTGCTTTTTAATTTTTTTAGAATGAACGTGCGTGAAATTGGCGATATTTGCATTGCATAATTAAAATTATAAAATGGAAGATTAATTATATATCTCCTAAACAAATAGTCGAAAATATCTTGAATTTTTATGCAAAATAGGATTGAATTAGATTCACGGCAAGGGCGCCACGTATGCAATTGAAATAATTTTTGAATAAATCCCCTCCGCTTTCTTTTCTTTTGAGCGTTAAAGACAGCAGCCAACACAAACATTCGCAAGTCTAAATCAGTTATGACGTCATTTACTTCATTAAAACTCGAAAATATGAACAAAAATCGACGCATTCAAGAGTTTTTTGCTTATACTCCAGTTCTAATTTTTATTTTATTTATCCGCTAATTTACGAATTTACTGTGAGTATAGATTAATAGCTTTCTATATAATAAGATATTTCATATAATCCAACAAATCCATAATCATGAAACTAATACTGAACAAAGCCCCTGAGATTTTCCCAGAAATTTTCTCAACTTGGACTTGTGCAATTAGACAACAAAATCCTTCGAAATTGTTTCCATCTTGAGTGAATAGATGCCGCAAAATGAAATACATAGAGGTAGAGGGAGGAGAATCAGCTATAGTGAGAGGCAATAGCTTTATGTAATACATATACCAACTAATCTGTTCGGGTGGATAATCATGTAATTCCAGAACATAATGGCGTAAGTATACCTCGGGGCTACAGCACCGTAAGGCCCGTTCTCTGCGCGGCATTGTACATGGAAACTGCATATATCCGGAAGTGTTTCCTCCTATTTTGCGCAAATTTATATTGTTTTTGTGATGTGAACAACGATTGTGTTGAACGTGCGAAGAACACAAGATTATACTTAATCGGGTGGTTAGATATTGTATTGCCATGTTATATGTAAAGTAATTGTTTAGTTGTTGTTCATTATAAATATGTATATATTACTCCCAGCTTAAACATGCTTTTAATTTTATCAGGTATAGGATATATAGCCGTAGCACCAATGTTGTTCCTATACATAGTTGAAGAACACGGCAAACGTTGTACTGCAGCGCCATCTAGTGGTAACAACAATGTGGATAGCGTTAAAATATTTTCATTCGTAGAAAACCTACGTTTATCATTTTTTATGTAAACCGACTAAACGGAGTAGAAAATATTGCACTGTAACGCCATCAAGTGACGAGTTATGTCACAGTGAATAGCATATGAAAAATTACACACTTTTAACGATTTTTATGGTGATCGTTGTAAGGGTGTGGCATTTCGTTGATTGTCCATGTTATAATATTTGCCATCCTTGTTCACCCCATTAAGAGTGAAATTTCAAAGAATTCTTCTTACTGGGTCACTAGCCAGAAACAGAAAATATTTTCCAAATTTCATGTACCTATCTAGTTCCAGTATTTTTGGCTGTGTATTTATGAGTCAGTCGATCAGGTCCTATATGCAAAGTGAAAACTAACAGATAAATTTCGTTAAATTTACTTTACTGATTTGACGTCATGCTACTTCCTTGTCATCTAGTTTCGTCTTTTATTTTTAAAGTTATGACGTCATCCTTATATATTTTAAATGAAAACCTATATTTCGAAATATTGATGTTAATAGTAATTTTAATTATCTTTTCAAATGAAAAAGTTCTTGTTATTCCACATTTCAAATAAGGCTCTAAATTTCAAATATTGATAATGTGTTTAATTCGTAGAATATTGTAACGAACTTTTGATATACATGAAATTAAATAAGGCCCCGCGCACTGCTTCGGACTCGGCACGTTCGACTCGACACGGCAACAACAGAGATTGCTCGGAGAGGCAAAAATGCCGATTGCTCTGACGGCCATCGACGATTTTTGTGTGGAATTAGTGGAATTGCGTTTGGGTTTGTGACGGTGAATATAATTAATTTTTGTTGATATCGTGGTGTCAGACGAACTTTTAGTTGAATGTGTTAGAGAATACGTTATATTTTAGGATCCCCAGAGCAGATATTACCACGATAATGTAGGGAAGGAAAATGCTTGTACAGATATTTTGAAAAAGATGGGACAATTTGGTAAATAAAATAATGCATCTTATAAATCATTTATTGTCTGTATTTTTACATATTTTTGGTATGTACGTACAAGGTGCAAATTCCTCAAAATATGGCTGACCACCCTATATTTAAATATCGATGTAATTCCTCTACTCTATACTCGACGCGAACGACTGCCGGCAATGCTTAATCAGTGCGCGGCTGATGTTGATATTCCGAGTCGACCGGTCCGAGTCGACCGATCTGAGTCGATTCAGTGCGCGTCCAGTTTTAGGCATATTGCTGTTGGCCAACGATACATGTCAAGGTCAAGACTACATCCCGAATCCTCTAGTGAGTTCTCGCTAGTGGTGGAATGTTGTGGTGTTAGAAGTTGTTGGTTGAAGATTCGAGAACGAGGGGCTTGCCTATATATTGGAGAGGATTCTCGTTTCCAATAAAATTGTAAACAAACAGTGATATTGATATATCATGGGCGAAGGCATAAAAAATAAAGCATCAACATTTTTTTCACTAGTACACCATGTCTTATTGCATAAAATTTGCAGTACTCTTACAAGCACAATAAAAATCATTAAATAAGACATTCCTTAGGGACATGAAAATATAGAATAAGTATACCAAACATTTTTTTCTTAATGACGAATCGTTTATGATACGTCACTGGTAACCTAAGACGCAATATTCAAGAACCATCACGGTCAACTGTCAAAATGCATTATCCTCCTTCCTTCCTATTCTTTATTCATTTGGTAGAACACAGGTGGAAAAATGATGACGGTGTTACTTCGCATAGGAAGTACGAAACATTGGCAATAAATCTGATAATTTGATGATTATTCCGATAGGGGGCTCTGGGACTTCGTGTCGAATTTAGCCTTTTCTGATAATCAAAATTCATAAAATTATATCCAATAATTACAAAGGAATACAATGTGACAGAGGCACCTCGAGCTTAAACAGAATGAATGACCAATTTAGACTACTGGACAATCTCGTTTTAGTAAAATTGGGTTACGATAAAATTTCATAACTATGAGGACAATAATTACATCAGGTCACCTAATTTTATTTCTAATATCCTAACAACTGGATCTACCGTATAACACAATTTCCATTTAAAATTGCCATTTCATAAGAAACGGTGAATCAATAATACCATTTATACTACAATATCAATGAAAATGCTCCAAATGGATGGAAGAAACTGAAATTCGCATTTGCTGTTGAATATTCATTACTATAATAAGAATCGCTTTTAATTTGTTTTCGAAGTGAGCAAAAACTCAATCCCGCAACAAGCTATTTTTATTTTTCTTTGATTGATTTTGATAACAACAGATCTGCGAGTATGTAGACCACACAACGCGTATATAGTACCACAAGCTGTTCAGTTAATAAATTTCTTTTATTCAAGCTTCCTGTTTTTGCATATTAAGCTCCTATTTGGAATTTTAATACTGCCATTATCGCGTTGTAGACGGAAAAACGTAGCAATGGACGTGAACTCAAGATTACCTAATGTAAACATATAGCGCAGCACTAACTCTTTAAGCTTTGTGGAAGTTCAAAGTGAGCACTCAGTGAATATATTTGACTTTAAGCTTGAATTAGTGGATAAAGAAACAACACTTTGAGTATTCACAGTGTTGAGTTGAACTTTTTCTGATTTAAAATGGGAACAATATTAACAGACATATTGATATTCAAAACTAAGTAGCTAACAATGAACTATATATTAATATACGGAATAGGTACTACCATTCCAAGCTCATGAACGGTAAACGGGCCAGAGACAGAGTACCTACTTGTGGAGAGTTTGTCTTTCTTATGCAGAAAATCGCATGGCTTAAGCATCATCTCTAGAGGGCTTACTTATTTATACCACAATGACACACTCTCCACAAATTTCTATCTCTCCAGGCTTACTTTTCATCGCTCAGTGGCTGTTCCATATAAAATAGGTATTTATATTCTACGTACAGATGATAAATCTGTTGGAATTCTTTTCGATATGCGGTAGCATATATCCTTAATTGTAGTTTAGAATAAGTTTTGTCCTGGAGAAGAGCATCGTTCTTACAGTGGGCATTTATATATTTTCGACACCCTGTATTATTAGTATTTATTGAGAGAAGATGTTATTAAAAAAAAGGAAATAAGAAATAAAAATTCAAAATGTGTGTCATAGAGTTAATATTTTCTTGATAAAAGTCTTATTAAACGTAAGAATATGACCTCAACATGGTAGTAGAGCGTGGTTGGGTTCAGAAATTAAGATTTTATAACTTCAAATAAAGAAAATAAAGAAAGCAGTCGTCAAAAGTTAGTAAAGTCCTTCAGAAAAGTCATCCTTAAAACCAGCAAAAAGCATTTTTTATGAATCTAATGGACGCCAGCAAAGTGCAGATTGGCTTATTAGAAGCAAAAGCAAACTAGGTTACTTGGAAATACAAGCTGTGTATTTTATTACGAGGTATCAAAGGTGGAATGGATGAACTCGAAGGTAAATTGGTCGCACCTGTACCTGTAGCAGAAAATGCATCAACAGAAAAAAAAAAACAGGTACGACAAGAGTTTGTCAGAGTTTAATTAGGCTGATAGTAGTGTTTCACTAATTATGACTGTTATTATGACACGAGAAACTTTAGAAAAAGTTATGCGTTTTTCAACTTCGCGAAAACTTTGGCTAGAACTACACAGATTATACGATGGCAATGTCGAGGATAAGACGTATGATATATGTATGCAATTTTTATGTAACATAAGACAAGAAGATGAAGATACTGCTACACACACTTCAACGCTGAAAAATCTATGGAATAATCTCCAAAAATAAATCCTCAAATACAATCACTTAAAGAGAATTACACTTGGGAAATGAAGAATTTACCTCAAGGAAAGAAGGCAATTCCATGCAAGTGGATTTACAAACTAAAGACCAATCCAAATGGAACCATTGACAAGTATAAAGCTAGACTAGTCATCAAGGGGTATTTGCAAAGAAAAGTTGATGATTATGATCAGACATATAGTGCAGTAGCTAAAGGTGGAACGATAAGGTCGCTATTAAGTATAGCTGCCAGTAAAAAAATGACACTCAAACAATTTGACTTTTGTACCGCTTTTCTCTATGGAAAATTAAGCAAGTAGAAGGGTACGAGAATGGAAGTGACATGGTGTGTTTTCATGGATTGAAACAAGCACCAAAATGCTGGAACCAAAGATTTAGCGACTACATAGAAAACTTTGGTTTCAAAAGGTCAGATGCAGACCCCTGTCTTTTCATAAAGAAAGTTGAAGAAGATGTACTTCTGTTGGCCCTTTACATCGATGACGGTCTTCTTGCGTCTACAAATGACGCCGTGAAAGAGTGATTTCTAGAGAATTTTCAAAAAGAATTTAAAATTACTATTAAACCGGCTTTTTTTTAGGTCTAGAAATAAAAATAACAGGAGATAATATAGTACATGTCTGTCAATCAGCTTACACAAGAAAAATACTAGAATGTTTTTGTATGCAAGACAGAGAGTTGGTACTGAATGGTACCATTCAAGTCGAAAATGAGACATCAGAGCATCAACTTGCAGACCTCATGACAAAGCTGTTGTCTTAGCCCAGATTTGACATCTTACGGGATAAAATGGGATTGTCCAAAATTTGCCAATGAGGGAAGGTGTTGAATTTAACCATTTATACATTTTGGACACACTGTATTATTATTATTTATAGATAGAAGTTGTTAGTAAACAAAAAAGATAAGTTGATATAAAAATTCAAAACTTGTGTCATATAGAGTTAATATTTTCTTGATAAAAGTCTTATTAGACCTAAGTATATGACCTCAACAAATAGTACTGGTTATGACATCTGCTGCTGAATGGTTAATACACAAGTTTATGAAATAATATGCCCAGTTAAGTTTAGGATCACACCTTGAATTATTATATTGAGACGATGAAATTGATAAAATGATAAAATGTTATCGATAACATAGTAGCTAGTTAGTTTTGATTACGAATTCGACTATATATTTTATTGATAATCCTACAAGGATCTACAATGGATTTATTGATATCTATGCCATGCCAGTATAGGGTAGAGGGAGGAGAGAGTTGGACCGGTCGGAGAGACGGACCGTTAGCGAAATTTTTCAAACGTGGCAACACTTGGAAAAATTCAACGGCTACCCTGATTTAACCGTTTCAAAACAATTATCCGTGATCATCGATTTCGCGAGGTCTTGAATTTTTTAATGTCTGGTAAGTTTAATATTTATTTATATTTTTGTAGATTGCATGTTCTGCTGTGCCTCTAACCTCAATTACTTCCGTTGTAACCTTAGACTAGGAAAAACATAGGACAATTATCTAACAATAGGACTACCACTTCGTACAAATAAAATGGCCACCGTTTTTTACATTCCTAGACAAGAATTGAAGGCTTAGAAGCATGACAGATATTAGGATGAATCTTGTCTTTTATTGTAATTTATTATCAATATTCGTTCAAAACACAAGAAATAACAATCACCACCGATGCTTTAGACTCAAATAAAATGATCATGCTTTTCTTATCTAAGGTTTTAACCTTTCGCTTTAACACATCGTAGTGGCTCGTCTGTCCTCAGATAATGCCGAATACCTGAGATTCACTGCAATCAGCAATAGAGACTGTTATTACAGGTACTATGGGCGTAAATGAAGCAGCGAAATCGACATTGAAACGCAGATTAAAAATCAATAACGCAAACAAAATTCTAAGCTGGGTCCAGACTCAACAGCTGGAGAACAAGCTGAAGAGAAACTAGCTAATAACATCAGAAAACTTCAAAACTTTGTTTTTTTCCTAAAAGAAGAAGTAAGGAAAATTGCGTTCAAACTGGCTGTCAGGTTGGGTATTCGACATAGATTTAATAAAGATGAAGGTAAATAGATTCGTAGATATCTAGAACTAGTCACTAATTCTCCATGGTATGTTTCAGCATGACAAGTAAAAAATGGTTGGTTTCGTTTTTGTAGAGACGACCCGATTTTGTAGTACGGAAAGCTGAAAATATTGCTACGGCCATTGGAATGTCGAGAGAGGTTGGCAATAGTATTTTAATGAACTAGACAACATTTTATTGGAAAACTCGTTGTTTGATAAACACATTGATAAACATAAATTTGCGTATGTCAATTCAGACATATTTCTTGACTTGCTGAAGACCCACTTTTTCGTTGAGAAGCGAACTGGAAAATTTCTTCAATTTTAGATGGTTATTCCTCTCACACTACAAATCTCGAAACCCTCCAATTCACCGAAGAACACAAAATAATACTTTTGCCTCCTCACACAACCGATTTTCTAGAGCCTCTAGATCGATGTATTTTCAAATCTTTAAGGGAATATTATTATGACGCCTGTAGAAGCTTCATAAAGAATCGAGCAGATCGGACTACTTCCGAAATATATTAAATTTTGGAAAGTTATTAGGTGATGCATGGGGTAAAACTGCAAACGTCCAAAATGCTATATCAGATTTTCGATCTACTGACCATGCATTTTTGGTGCAATTTCGAAGTAGGCATTGAACAACAACGGCCACAATCACCGCAACCAGGCCATAGTGGCATTCAAAATATTCATAATAAGACACCTGAAAGTCTGCCTTTGTGGACAACATAACAACAGGGAAAGCTTTGGATTTAGATTCTCCGGTTCCTGTTACAACCCCTGCGATAAAGAAAGTTTGTCGTCAAATAACGGGGGTGATTTCTCCAGCGAGCTGTAGCGTGAAGAGGACTAAAGAAAGGAAAATCAAGAAACTATTAAAAGACAGCGTAAAAGTTTCTCCTCATCAGAATCTGAAGAAGTCGATATAAACGAGTCTGCAGACGAGGAAGAAAGATTAAGCGATTATGAGAACGAGTGCGTTGGTTGTGGCGAGAATTATCGCAAAACTAAGAAAACAACTGATCGGATTCAAAGTGTAACCTGTAAACATTGCCTCCACGAAACTTGTACGAGCTATGAAGTGGCATATCAGACCTGTGGAGGCATTATCTCGAAGAACAAATAGAAATTTCTTGGCAGTCCTTTTCTTCTACCTACCCACGGCGGTCCAACTCTACTCTACAAGGGAGGATAGTTGTACCAGTTAAATAGTCTGTAATTTTTGTTTCCTAATAAGAACTTTTTTAGTTTTGGTACCAAATGTTATGATTAGTTTTGTAAAGATACTACTGTATAATATGTTATTTTTTTATAAAGAATATATTTTGAGTTTTTCAAAAGGTGGTTGAACTCTCTTTCCTTTACCCTATATAAGAAAGTTGATATTACTTTGAAAACTTCAGAAGAATTGAAGATTCTTGAGACCTTTTGACATATAGTTTAGTACTGTGACATGTGTTTCAATGTCACCAAAATCGGAATCTTTTGTCTAAGACGACTGTAAAAATGAAAAGTGTCGTATTTTTTTCAATACTTTTGGTCATTCATATGGCGGAATAGCTCCTAAAGTCTATTTTTGAACAATTGCCATAACGAGAGGCGTAAGACAATTCGATTGCCCTGTTCGCCAGTTTTGCATCGATTTTGATAATTCTTGTTTCATTTCAAAGTACTGACATATCAAATTTCTCAAAATCCAACATGTCTTCATCTACCTTTAGAAAAAGAGGATTTTTTAATATTCAATAATAATCGATCATTTTTTATGTTGGAGTTTTCGAATTAGAATATTTGGAATATTAGACGTTATATTTTGTAGTCTATACATATAATAAAAAAGTAGAACCTGCCGGTGTGTTTGTATATATATATATATATATATATATATATCAATCAACCAATCAATTTATTACCATATAATATATAAAAGTACAATTTCTTTTTCTAGTATTAATCGGGTTAATAAATACAGACTTCCCAAAAAAAGGTTTCTCTTGGGCATGGGCGTAAGGGCGTAAGCATTTACATTATTTTAAATTACTATACATAAGAGTACAAATAAAAGTTAAAAATACATTGATAATACAAAAAATAATTAACATATAAATACGCATATACACATACATAACACATAAATTTCTAAGTTTAAGCACTTATGTCTAAGAACACACATATAGGTAAGACATATTGACTGTATGTATCTCAAGTTTTTCCTATCATTTGCTCGATTTATTCCTTCTCTAGGGTACGTATGCAGCCAGTGTTTAAGCCTTTTGCTTATCAAGCCGAGCGAATTAATTTTTCGTAGGTCATCAGGTATATCAGCATATAAGACGGGGCAGAGCTAATTGAATGATCATTGGCATTTTTAACCGACGAACCCCGAACGGCGGTGGTATAAAATTCGACTGTGAGCTTTTTTTTGGTTCGTGCGCGCCTTTCATATAGTAAACGAGCTCCGATTTTGATGATTTTTGATTCATTTGAAAGAGGAGGCTTGAGAAATGGTCCCATATTCATAAAAACGCAAATCTGGAATCTCCTTCCCTCCTAAAACCGCCCCCGAAGGGGTGGAGGTCAAATTTTCTCGAAAATCGAAAATCCGAGGTGGTATAATTAAAGATAGGACAATATCCGGAAAAGTTTAAATTGAACATTTTTTCAAATGAGTTACGGTTTTCAAAATAGAGGCATGTTAAATTTGTTACGTCCAGATTCTGTGGAGGTTTTCGAGCCTTCTTAATTTTCTAAAATAAAAGAGATATTAATGAGGAAGGGTGATTGTTATTTGATCCGTTACTTCTTGTTTGTTTACCTTGTCAAAGTCAGACGGGTGAACGCAGTGGCAGTCGACAGTTGGGGCTCCGTCATATTAATTCTTCTTCTGTAGTTGGAGTTGAGAGATTAGCACTGCTAATTTCCACAATACTCGGAAAAGTAAGTTCCCTGAGAGGTCGTGTCTTGGAGGGGAGAGAATGATGATTATCTAGAAGTCGAGAGGAAGGTTGGCTTCTTTTCGATTTGATGGTGACGAGAGTCAGACGCACAGCGGATTTATAAATCGAAAGCGACAGTCATCTTACCTATTTTGATTGAAAAGAGTTTTTCATACACTCTGTGGATTTATATAGATAGATAAAAACTGACCGGTTCTAGTGATCTTCGTCAAAAGATAAATTCTTCCAGGCCACTCAAGAACTAAGGTAGGTTAGGTCAATGCCTCTCCACGTGCTATACAACTTGCTTCTTTTCCAGGCCTTTCTATTTGGGGTTACTTTTCTTTTATGGTGGTTCTAACTCTTTTACGCCTCCGTCTTCCTGTTTCCAGCCTAGGCTACTCGATACCTCTCTATCTACTTGGCTGCTGTCTGGAACTACTACACTACCTCAATACTTCTGCACGCTTGCTGGCGGTACTCCACATTCTTCATTTGCTGCACGAAGTACACGACGGGATACTTCCCTAGAGAGAGCATTATCATCTCCGTAGAGCTAGAAGACATCCGAGTGAGATCGATCATGTTGTGTCGTCCAATAACTCTAGAAATTTTTATAGATTAGATATTGAGATAAAATCTACAATTCTCTATACGTATTTAAGGTTCATCTAGGCTTAATCTCGCAATATATACTTATTGAGTTACATGAAACTTACCTTGATAATTCTCAGTAGATTGAACAGTCACGTAATTTCAAATAGAATAAATAACTTATACAGAAAAATGTGTACACCCAGATATATATATATATATATATATATATATATATATATATATATATATATATATATACGACCGGTAATTCCTGAATTTGTCACTTTTAAATTGCATTGCACTAATTACCATATATATCCAGTAAATTGCTCAGCGAATAAAGCCAGGGAATCTTAAGTCGTTGTGTTTGATTTATCTGCATGGGACAACATTTGGAAACCCTAAAAACCCGAGCCTTCTGCACTACGCTACTAAACTGGTAACGGTCAATTGTCAGAAGCCAAATCGTTGTTGTGGTCAGCTGAGTGCTGGTCTCTCTTTCATATATTTGTTTACCTTAGCCAATTCCGGGGAACAAGGTAACAAATACTCAAATATACAGGGTCTCCCAGTGGTGCGAGGAAGTAGGATTACTCCAAAGAGGCATCCAAAAAGTGACTCATAAAATATACGTTTTTTTGAAATAAACACTCCATATTTGATATCATAAATTGAAAGCCCTTCAAATTCCCAACAAAATGGTATAGCATAGTATGGGTCTGTTTTGGGTCGTTCAGGAGTTATGGGCACTTTTATACGGAAAAAGTGTGTATTTGGACGATCGTGGTGGTGTTACTGTGTAAGATATTGAAGACATTTTATCCAAGGATTTTTTCTGTGTCTTGTAGTTTGCGAATTTATGAATAACTATTTTTTTCAAATAGAACGCCCTGTATATAAATACATCATTGAATTCCGAAAATGTCAACATTTATTAGGAAAAGTCAATGACTACGAAGTTGTTACCTAAAAACTTCAAAAATTATTAAGTCACCTTATTTATTGTTGGATTTCGATTGTTGCCATGGAAACCTCGTATTTATTTATTTAGTTAGTCTTGTCATTACTTACTTATAAGAACATAATGTTTTTTTCCAATGAAGAAACGATTAACATGATCTTCGTCTTAGGTGAAGCTGAGCGGAATCCTCTTTTAGCTACAAGAATATATAAGGCACGATATCCAAATGCAAGACAACCGAGACGAGGACAATGCAAAAATAGTTGGAGCGGTTTGGAAATTCTGGAAGTGTATCCTATTCAAAGAAGCAGCTACTTGGTCAACGGCTCTCTGAAAATTTGGAACTGAACATTTTGTTAAAAGTTGAAGAAAACCCTCAAATCAGTGCCGGGGAAATAGCTTCAGAACTTGATACATCCAAGTCTAGTGTCTAGTGTGTATTGCTGAAGCATCGTTTTCACCCCCATTACTTAGAGTTACATCAAGAACTTCACTCCAATGACTTCCAGAAAAGAGTAAAATTTTTTAATAATATGAATATTATGATGGCGGACGATCCTTCAATAACTCGCAGGATTCTATTCTCTGACGAAGCTACCTTTATTATGCAACTGGGAATCCGCACTGGATGCGTTTGATTGATGATCAAAATCAGTTGTCTCTAAGTGTGGGAGGGATAATTGATGGTCACGTTATTGGCCCCTTCTTTTTCAATGAAATACTCACTGGGGTAATCTACTTATCTTTCCTCAGAAATGAACTCCCTATTTTACTGGAAAATGTAGACCTCCAGACGAGACGGGGCATGTGGCTTCAGCAGGATGGCTGTCCAATACATTTTCAAAGGTGTGCGAAAGAATATCTGAGCCGCTGGTTGCCCAGAAAATGGATTGAAAGAGGAGGGGTTATTAGTTGGCCGCCGAGATCCCCAAATTTAACTCCAATGGACATTTTTCTATGGGGACATGTCAAATATATAATCTATCGGAACAAACCTACAACCCGTGAGGACATGAAAGAAAGGATGACAGACATTTCAGTCTATAACGCCCAATGTTCTGAAAGACGTCCGATGCTCTTTCATGTGAATGTTGTATGCGCTCGTGTTTGTGTTTGTTTTTATGATGGTGGACATCTAGAGACAGAAAGTATAGTTGTCGGGTATCTAGAGCTTCTGCTTCCGTGAATAACGTTGTTGTTTGGAATCTATATTTTTTACTGTGTATGATTTTCACAAACTTTTTTTGTGTCTATAATGGTTTTAAATAGAAATCTGTGATGCCGCCCCACGCCTTTATTATAAAAAATTGTCATATATCTCACGTCAAATGTTTCTTTGTAGATTTTGAACCTGCAAGCCATGCTCTTTAATTTTTCTAATATATAATCTGAATGGCAGTTCCATCTTACGTTAGGTTACGTTAGGCCTATTATAATTTAAATATTTAATGTGAGAGACTGAATGGATTCTAATGAGGCCTTTATTAAATTCCATTTGACTGTATGCTGTATATTGGAAGGGTACCACTGTAACAAGTAAAAGGTAGAAAGGTAGGTTTTTTGAAAATTTATAGTGAGTAGTCGGTTTTGAAAGAAGTTCATGACGCTTGTGAAGTATTATTCAACTTTATTTTTTAGGGTATATATCAATAAATATTTTCGACCAAAAATACGGCCGACTTTATTAGTTGGTATAATGAAAAATTCAAAATAATATTAATTCTACTGTTCATAATATTGAAGTTGTGCAGTTCAGGTAAATATAAGACTTTTGGCACTTTAAAAGTACCAGTACCAGTAGAATTAATATTATTTTGAATTCTTCAGTGCTCCAACTAATATAGTTTGGTTCTAAATAAAAAATAGTCATCCATTTATGGATATTAAAATGAAACTAAATTCCACATGGACAAAGACGCGGGTAACAGCTGGTATTTAATAAGATAACGAATGAACAGTGATGCAGTGAACCAAATGATTTTCTTTATATTTCTCACAACATTTTGAGTTGTTTCCTCCATCAAATTTGACCACAATACCCGTCTGTGGTGGGTGGAACAAGATAATCATCTGACATATTGTTTGGCCAAAGATTGGTTTGGTCATAACGTACATGAAGTTGTGGTGATTGTGTTACAAGATCTAATCTTCAAATTTACTTTATTTTGTATCTTAAGTGAGAACAACAGGACCATTGAATATAATTTGAAAAAGTTGTAGATGTATACATTTAGATAATCAAAGAAAAATGAAATATCCTCGGTATTAACTTTATTATATAGGTAATCGTTGGTGCGTGTGTGTTATATGTTGGATGTTGTAATTTGGAACTACAAAGAGTTAGCTTACCGTATAACGGATGTATATCGTAACCGATTTCATATTGAAGGGGATAATTTAGTGAACCCAATTATAAAAAAGGGACAAGTGCGAATTGAACTTGGGTGAAGCGAGTTTCGTAGGATGTTATCTATCATGTTTTTTGGTACGCACAATATTGAGTGATTTTCTATGTTGATGTTCTCTGAGGTGGACGAATATATCATTTTAAACGCATATATTCACTTTTAAACACCCATAGAGAAACCTAAAATAATTAAATCGTATAAAAATTATACGATTTTCAACCAACAAAATAAAATGTATCTTTATAAGGCCATCAGGTGAGGCAGAAAAGTTCAGCTTGTCTGTTAAGTGAGCTGAACCAATTTATTATACCTTCCAGACACCAAAGAAAGACAACACAAGGGCGGAAAATAAAAGTTCCAATTGCATATAATAAAATCATAAATCACGCGATTGGAAGGGATCTACATGTCGGGAACAATAATAAAATAATTTTGACGCCAACGCGATTTTTTTTAATTTGGTTGTTTACCGTTTGCGTCTTTGAACAGAGATGCACATGAAATTTTTGATTTCGGAGACCATGATGAAATTTAAATTGGTGAAAAAATGCTTGAAACTCATTGTCGGAATAACAATGGCTTCAATAGAGAAAACTCTCTCGTTCTGGTACAAATATTTTTGTAGACAAAAATCAATATTTTTATGTCACTGTCTATAATATCTATTTGAGATCGATGACATAAATATTTTGCAATCAAGATACAAGTGATCTTTAAAATTATTTGTACATTAACAGGCTTTCCAATTAGGTTTTCATTTCACGACTTAACAACTTTTCAAAAACGCCAACTTTATATTTTTAATATTTTTTTGGAGTTTCGAAGATTACATGAGATCAGTCTGGTGTATGTCTGTCTGTTCGTATTTCGGAGCATATTTTCTCCGAAACTAAAAGAAAAAAGTGGTTGGCTGTATCATTGACACAGCCGAAAGGTGTTGGGCGTGACAGCGTCTATCCTGCTCTCATATTAAGGAGTTATACCCAAAAGCATAGACAAACTTAATTAAGTGCGGTGTTATAGCTACAAGAACACACAACTGATAGAATCTTCAATCCACGGAAGTAAATGAGGACTGTATTAGCTGCAATGTAACTAACCTAACCTTAAATTAGATTTATGACTCTTATGTCAGTGTTATGGTAGGATAGTGTATTGTTTTTTATTTTAAGCTAGTACTAGCTAGTACCGAACTAAGATTGGATTATGAATACGGCTGAGTGATTATATTATGTTGCTCAATATTACAAGGAATCTTGATAATTTTATGTTTTCAATGATATTATGACTTACTCACTGGTACTGACTTTACCCTCAATTAGAATTTATACTCATTAAAAGAACACAACACATTTAATTTATTGACCTACATTTAATGAATTCTCCTAATCACTCTGCAAACTCGGAAATCTCTGCCATTGCCAAAACCTATATAATTATTGAAGTCGTGGTTTATATGTCTGCAGTGGTGTCATGTTTCATGGTACTCTGACATTGAAAGTTGAAATTCCATAACTCAGTAACATGATGATTTATTTGTGTTTGTTCTGCCTCATCTTTTTTCAATAATACTTTATATTTGAGAAACATATTTACTTGCTGATAGACAGGTCAATTTGGTACCTATTATATTTTCTATCAAAGCTTTTAAATCAAATGTTTAGAAAAAGAGTAATTTTCACAATTCCCCCTATACGAAAATTTCAAATACGGAACTCTCTTCAAGTGAGCTCGACTCAATAAAAACTATTTCTTTTTCTCACTTTTAAATCAGTATTAATGTGAAAAGCAATAGTGAACTTTTCTAGTATCTTATCAAATCGAGAAGTTCGCGAGACAAAAATTCCAAAAAAGCCTCCTTGTATACTTTCAAATGGGGACAAAACGACTGATTGCTGTGAAATTTTCATTAAGTCAAAGAATAGGGGAGATGAAAAAAGCGGAAACAAAGACGCATCTAGAGAACGTTGCTCTTTTGTTTTGGGCCGACGTAGGGAGAATGAAAAAAGAACACCGGGACACTGCTGCCAACTTGAATAACTGCAAATAACTTAATAAAGAATTGTTCTAAGCAATTGTGCCGTTGTTATTGAGAAACGTACAAAGCGACTTCGATTGTTGCCATTCTCATTCATTAGTATTCTTTGCACTACAAGTTAGATGCTATATTCGTAAAAAGGCTTTTCCCTGATGTTGCAGTTAATTTGTTTAGAAGTATAGGGTAGTAGGCACTTCAACTATTCAATGTTCGTAGACCAATTTTGAAGGGGGAACGCATATTTTGTTTTTCTCATGTAAGTTCTGTGATTATGACAATAAATTTATTTGAAGCTGAAATCCTATGTACCCATATTTAATCATAAAACAGTCAAAAGCTAGTTCGGCTCGCATGAAGAGGGTTTTGTATTTAGGATTTTCATTTATAGATATACCAGTAAAATGAATGCAGCTAAAGTCTAATAATTGTTTTTTTTAAATTCTAGGTGAACGACGTACTCCCCAAGATAGGGAAAGGGTAAATTGTCTCATATTATCTTATAATTCTCAACTATACCTATAGGTATACATTGTAACTTACAAACTCAAAATCTAAATATATTCGCTTCATTCATGTCAAATCATTCCATTTGATAAATATGTTTCTTAGTTTATTTTATCCCGCAAAATCAACTTCTGTGATTCAGTCATTTAATTTTGTGTAGTACCAAATTTTAATTATTTCTGTTAATGTTATTCAGAAAAACAGTCTGTGTTAGATGTACTGACAGACAAATACAAACAATATTCGAGATTTTCAATGGATGTGGAAAGCCCTAAATAGTAGAGGTCAAACTCAAATAAAAACGGGCATAAAATGTATGTAGCTAAATTTGCAAATAATACATTTGTTTCAATATTTTGCATATGTCTGTTATATAACCATCTATGCTGACATTGCAAAATTCAAGATCATTAACCTATGATAGCTGCGATTCCCAGTAGCTAACCTAGCATTCGTTCCTAAGTATAACACAAGCTGACGAAGCATCACGTCACCAACGTTCCCAAGAATAATACAAGCTAATGTCAAACCGATGTTCTCAGGAATGATCTATGTGACAAAAATACCATAGTCAGCTCTATTTTTATATAAATATGAAATTTGTATTAGAATGAGTTACTTAGTAACTCACCCTTGTAAGGGCAAGGTGATGTCCAAATTTATAATGATTATTTTAATATGATTATTAAGAATTATTTTCAAAAAGTAAATATAAAAATTGGTGTCAGAAGTGGGATATCCTCTACACATTCAGAAAATGGAAATCCTAAGTGGAAGTGGTGATTCCCAAATCTTTTAGAGGATAACGTACAAAAGCCAATGCGGCCAGCCAACCAAACATCAAGCCAACGGAGCCAAACAACCAACCAGCCAACGAACCATTTGTAGAAGGTCTCTCCAACGCCAGAAATACGTGCAAAGTTGACTGTATTTAATTTTTTGCAACCAGAACATTAAAAGGAAATGAAATCCTTTTTAGGTTTAGTAGGGTACTATCGAAGGTTTTACTAAAGAAAGATAGACATTTTGACTTTGACTTAGACTGCTAGGAATCTTTTGGTAACTTGAAAACAGCATTAATTTCCACTCCACTTCTTATTTACCCTAATTTTGAAGAAATCTTTATATCACCGATGCGAGTAACTTCTATTACAAGGATCAATCGGTAAAGATCCACCGATAGCATACACTTCCAGGATATTTTGTAACGAGAATTTTTCGCGATTGTTTGGGCCGTGAATCACTTCTGACCTTATCTTTTCTTCTTATTATAGACCATCATGCGCTATCATGGCTCTTTTCAGTTAAAAATACCGGCAACCGCTTAGCTCGCTGGAGATTGAAACTAGAAGAGTACGACTACGAGATTCAATATAAAACGGGAACATATTATAAGAATGCAGATGTTATTTCCAGAATAAAAATTAACGATGTAAAAGATATTTCAAAATTTCAAGCCAAAACACAATTAATCTTTAACCGAAATTTCATAACAACCGAAAAACACCACCGTCAACCGACGTTCTCAGGAATGGTCTAAGTGACTTAAAGACCATATTTAGCTCTATTTTTCTATAAATATGAAATTTGTATTAGAATAAGTTAGTTAATAACTCACCTTGGTAAGGACAAGACTATGTCCAAATTATCGGCACACCCTTCACTACTTCATGCTTATTTAGAGAAGCAGCTATATCTGCATCCTCAAAGGCAAAGCAGGCCATAGGTAGTACGCTTTCAATAATGGCAGCATCGAAAATTACATCTTGGGATTCCAGGATGGCCTTATTCAACTCACTGATTCAATCTCACCTATTATGATTTGCTCCTGTCTGGGGTTTAAGATATATTGACATCCTTGAAAGAGTCCAGGTAGGATTTATAAGACGGTTATTGCTGCTACCCTCCAATACTGCTGATCGTCTTGTCCGCATGGACGCAGGTCTGCTGAAAATCTCTTATCATATTTTCAAATCATCATTATCATGGCTTGCGAGATTATCAAATATGGATCAAAAACGTTATCCGAATCTTATATTTAAGCGTCAATGCGAGCTTATCGATTTTTCAGAATCTCAGTATAACTGGGCTGGTCAAATCAAGTCAATATTCGATAGCGTTGGATTTTCTGTGTCTTTTAAACAAATCACGGCTGCTCGCCTAAGATCAGTACAAAATGAAATTTTATTGGCACTGAAGAATAAGCTGCTTTTTGAGGATATGAACTTGATACTCAAATCAAATTATTTATTCAACAAAAACTTCTACAAAAACGGTATGGGAGCTTATCTGCATTTCAAGATCCGGATAAGATAAGATAAGGACTATTGCTCAAACTAGAAGCTGTAATTGCTATACCATTAGATTTACATATAAATGTAATATTTACAAAATTGTTCCTAATGAATTGTGCTCCATATGTAATTTACAGGTCAATGAAACTTTAGCACATATCCTTATTGTCCAATTTATTCCAATCTTCGAGGCAGACTTGATTACCTACAAAACGTCGATGATCTTGTTAGTGTTCTTCCGAATCCTACATTGTCGGTGGTCAAATCTGTCTCACAGGTATTATGGCAAATACTTCAACTAAGAGGATTTATCAATGCAAACTGTAGTTTGCAGAGGTGAGAGCGGTATCTCTCACTTCTGCCTACATTATTTACAGAAAAATGTTGGATTTTCAAGGACACGTAATGGTTTTTCCCGATTTATTCAAAAATATGCCTTGAAATTAACGAGATATTATATATAATACATTCCTACAATGATAAATAATCATTTGTGAAAGTTTCCATCTCGTAAAAGGCTGTAATATTTATATTATTAATGTATGTAAAACCAATTTATTTTATTCAAGACTCTACGGTGTTGGCGGTGTTAAAATTTTACCTCTTTATAAATATCTAAGTGATATAGATGTCGGATAAATATCTAAGTGAAACCAACAATTTATTAATGAACATGATCGTAAAATCATTTATTATTTAAGAAACATGCTAATAACTTCGCTTTTATTCGAAAGTGGTACATTTTTAACGCATTAATAATATTCGTCAAACGTATACTCCAACTAAATGGCAACACGGTAGCAGTATTTTTCTCCCAATTGACAAATGTCATAAGTCACAACAACTGAAAACCAAAAGAACGAGACGCCACTGGTGTCTATGTCTATGCGAAGAAAACGATTGCAGTGAGATGTGGTTTAGTTAAAACTGTTGTATCCCCCCTTCTGACCGCTTCCACAGCTCACCCTCCCTGGCCCACAAAGATGTTGTTAACAAACAAAACGTGTTTTATCAATGAAATGTTCTGTCTATCTCTGTTAATAGGTCATTGATCAGGATCATTCGCTTCATTATTTTTGCATCCTTGCTGTTAAAAACTCGGAGGATTAGACTACCCACATACCTATTAATAAGAAGAGACATGTGGATCGCCACGATCAAGATGGAAGATTCAACAGAATTGATTTTGAGAAATCAAAGAGTATGTAGCAGACATTTCATTACAGGTAAACAAAACTGCAAACAGGGTTCTACCTAGTTTAAAACACATTCTGTTGTTAATATAAACATATCCTATATTCTAACACTATTGTAGGAAAACCCAGCGCTTTGAACAAGCGCATCTGAAGTGAATGTCTTATGTGGAAGGAAAGTTGAGAGCGGACAAAAGAAGTAAATTAAGTACAGAGGATTGCGAACAAAGAGAACTCGTATGTAGCTAGGATCATTTTTTAAGAACTAGGGACTATATTTCATTTATTAAGTCATAACAGTGTTGGTAATTTATACTTAAATAAATAAAGTCAAAAGTAATGTTGCTTAGCATCAGTATATTAGCATAGCTCTACCACATTCTATAACTACTGAGAAAGTGGTAACTTCTAGTTAGCAAAACGTAGGTGCATAGTCGAAAATAAATATTAAAAGACAAAAAAAAGACAAAATTTGCTACAAGTGTCAGAATTTCTCCTGCAATTTATTTCTTCTGTGTCTATTATTTACCAGTTATAGCATAACTTAGCTGTAGTGAATTGTACAATTGAATAAACTTGCCTGCCGAGTATATTTGTAGTTGTTATTGTTAATTAAGATGAAGTTATGTATTTGTAAAATTTCCTATTTATAGTGTGACGAGGAATATGTTCTGGAAGACGGAGGGCAGCAACAAGGCAAGGAAGAGACGGGCTGTGCTTCACAGACTTATCAGATCAGAATGATCAGGAAAGTACTTTACCAACTGGTTCAAGTACAAATTCGAAGTTAATCTAAAATTACAGTAATGCAAATTATCAGACAAGTCAATAAAATATAGAAGGTTACGGATATAAATGTTACCATTATTGTATATATGTACAGGGTGTCCCACATAAGATCCTCTTCCCCTTATCTCGGAAGATATTCTATTTAGGAAAAAAAGTAAAATACAAATTATTATTGTTTTTAAGGGAACTCTTATAGTATATACTTTTCACGTATACAGGGTGCTCAGTTGTCCATGGCCTGGATTCATCTCTTGAAAATGAAATGGGACAACCTATATATTACTTTGGATTTGGATTCCTCATAAAAAATAAGAATGACTTTCAATAAGATATTATATAGCTATCTCTCGTGGTTTAGGATTTAATAGCAGTTTTATTTATTTTTTTGCTAAAAACGTATTTATTTAAGGTAGTCGAAAAAAATTTAAGTATATCATATTTGGTGAATATGCCATTTTCATGTTTAAGACAACATCCCAATACATAACTTTAACTATGACTACAAATTATACAGGGTCATCTCAGAAATTGATCCGATCTTGATATATAAAATCATCTATAAGTCGATAATTTTAAATGGAACAGCCTATATATCATGGCCGATTTAGATTGTTCACAAAAAATAAGATAACTTTGTATAAAATGCCCTATACCTATCTCTAGCCGTTTAGAATATATTCGCTATTAAACATTTTTTATGTAATAAACATACATTTCGTTTGAATTTAGTGAGGAAATACTTTACAAATATTTCTTAACGGGCTGACTGTAACAGCCTTTCAACAATATACAGTAGTTTAGAACTCCAACTAATATGTCTGTATTTTTTGAGAGAATAATTCACAAAAAATCACAAAATTAAACCAAATATTGCATGTAATCAAAATCAACTAACGCTGCAAAATCAAAACTGCCATGGAAAATAAATAAAGTGTTTTGGAAACCAACGTAAATAAGAACTGTCAAATAATAATTTTGGTTTATTGTGCGTTTAGTTTATCTTTAGCTTATAATGTCTTATAGTGGCGAAGAAAGGTTAAATTTATATCAGTGCTATCTCCAAAATAACAAAAGCATTGCACTGACTATAAGAGCATATCGTCAAAAGTATCCGGAAAGAAGAATACCGGAAAGATCCATATTTGGGCGAATTGAACGAGATCTCGAACAGCATGGTATTTTAAAGTATGGAAAAAGAAATAAACCTAAAAATATCTTTGATGATGAAACACAATTGAATATATGTATGTATATCGAAGGATTCACAGAAAATTCCATTAGAGATGCAGAAAAAGACTTAGAATATTGCTAGAACTGATATCCATAGAACACTGGGAATGAATAATTACAGGGCGTTTAAGTTCGCTAAATTACAACACATAGAACCTAATGATCATATTCTACGCTTGGAATATTGTAACTTCATGATGGATTGTCATTTTCGTTACCATAATTTTTTTAACAATACTTGTTGGTCGGACGAAGCGATATTTACTACCTCAGGGATATTTAATATAAAGAATGCTCACTATTTGTCTCAAGAAAACAAAAACAATATTAAAACTATACAACATTAAGGTCGCCATAGTGTTCACTGCTGGTGTGCGTTTTACGGGAATCAAATAATAGGTCCTCTATTTCTGGATACCCATTTAAATGGTGCGAGGTACCTGGAGCTACTGAGAGAGAGAGAGAGAGAAATGCTTTATTGTCGAAAAAATATAAATTTTGTAGACAAAGCAAAATAAAAATATCAAAATCAAACACTACAAAACAAAACAAAGGCAAAACTAAAAATTAAATTAAAATTAAATAAATTTATATAATATAAAACAAAAATATAAAAATATAAAGATGTAAAAATATAAGATAGTAAGTATTAGAATGAAACCTACAGCTGTATATTCGGTTAGAAAGTAAGTTAACATACAGCTGTAAATTCAGTCAGAAGGTAAACACTAACTAAATCACAAAACAAAAACAAATTTTGTACAAACAATAAACCAGTGCGAGAGCTGAGCAGAAACGTGCCTTAGTGAAAGAAGTCGTTAACTGCATAAAAGGCATTATCCTAGATAGTAGGTATTTAATTGAATCTGGGATAAGCCGTTATAGATTTAATTTTGTGTGACAGATGATTTTACATTACAAAAGACCCTTAGGATATCAAACATCAAATAATATTCACTAAACCAGTGGGTGTAAGAAGCTTAATATTAAGTATTAACAATTTTTAACAAAAAAATCGCTTACTGCATAAAAGGCTCTCTCCAGTAAGTATGATTTCAAAACCTTTCGAAATTCAGGAAAAGATCTTATGGATTTGATTTCAAATGGTAGATGATTGTGCATTTTTTTTTGCATTGTACAGTATAGAGCTTTTAACCAACTCTGAGCGAGGGGTTGGCAGATAAAGATCATGCTCCGTGTTTCTAAGCGGATAGTTGTGAGATGGCCTCTCTGGAATAGAAGATACGTGCTTGCGGATTAAGGATACAGATTCAAATATGAATAGGGACGGAAGAGTTAATATTTTAAATTTTTTAAAGTAATCCTGGCAGTGAGTCCTACTGGTAAGTCTCAGTGAATACCGAACAGCTCTCTTCTGCAGTTTAAAAATACGTTCAAATTGAGTTGCACAACACGTACCCCAGAATGGAAGGGCGTATCGGAGATGCGACTCAAAAATGGCATAATAGACTGTTCTAGAAGTAGACAAGTTGAGCTCCTTGGAAACTGATCTCAGCGCAAAGCAGGCAGAACTTAACCTTTTAGATAAAGCATCGATGTGCAAGTCCCATTTTAAGCGGTTGTCTACAATAAGCCCCAAGAATTTCACAGATTCAACGGCCTCAATAGTGGTGTTATTAAGTACAAAAGATTGCAATGTACTTTTATATGATAAAACTTTTGTTTTAGAAACATTGAGGCATAGGAGATTTGAATCGCACCAAGATTTAATCGTGACTATGTCTCTAGATACAGTCCTATGAAGTGTCGTAATATCCGGGTTGCTCCACGTGAAACTAGTATCATCCGCAAAGAGGCAGATTTCACCGCTAATGTTAAGACTAGCAATGTCGTTGATAAAAAGCAGAAACAAAATAGGGCCCAGTACTGAACCTTGAGGCACTCCATATTCAATTGGTTTGCAAGAAGACATCGACGTATCAACCCTCACAATCTGAGTCCTGCTGTTGAGATACGACTTAAACCATTCGAGGGACACTCCTCTGAAACCGTAGTACTCCAATTTATTAGTTAATATATTATGATCTACGCAATCAAAAGCCTTAGAGAAATCACAGAAAATTGTTGCTATAGAGTGATGGTTGATCAGGTTTGAGTATACATTATTAAAGAGGGAAAACATGGCATCATTTGTGCATTTGTTACTTAAAAATCCAAATTGATAGGTAGAGAGTATATTATATTTAAAAAGAAAAGATAGAAGCCTTTTTTTAACCAATCTTTCGATGATCTTTGATAATGTGGGAAGGAGTGCAATTGGGCGATAGTTCGAAGCTTGATCTTTATCTCCTCCTTTATGCAGAGGAACAATTATTGCCGTCTTAAGACAGTTTGGAAAAACTCCATTTTGGAATGATTTGTTAATTAAAGTAATAAAATGATTCAATGTGCATTCCGGCAGGTTCGAGCACATTTTCAGAGTAAGCCCATCAGCCCCAGATGAAGATTTGTTTTTAATGTCATTAATTGTACTGTTAAGCTCTGCTAATACTACGGGTGTAAAGAAGAAACTGAGTAAATTCATATTAGCCTTAGGGAGAAATGAGAGGGGGTCATCGGAAGGAGTTATGGTGTTCTTTAAATGTTTTGCTACATCTACAAAGTAATTATTTAGGTTCTCGGGTGAAATAGAGATTGTGTTAGATGGTGAGGTCTTATTTCTTAAGTCATTCACAATAGACCACATTTCTTTAGCAACATTACCGGAATTGGCCAGCCTCCTATTATAATAAATGTCCTTGGCAGCTTTTATAGTCTTATGATAGATTTTTCTGTAACGTTTTACGTAATCATGGTAGAAGACGCTGTCCGATGATTTTTTTATGTAGGATAGTGAGCGCATGTTCTTTGCAGATGTACGTAAGCCTTTAGTAGACCAGGGTTTATGTTGTTTGATTTTTAGAGGCCTAAGAGGAAAGGATTTGAATGCCAAGTTAGATAATGTTTTTATAAATCTCGGAAATTCGATATTGACATCGTCAGATAGGACAAACCAGTCTGTTGTTAGACATAGGTGCTTGAAATTACGAAAATTTTTATCAGAAAAAATACGGCATAATTTGCGCGAAGCATTTTTGCACTTATATTTAGCCGAAAATTTTGTTAGTATTGCTTCATGATCCGAGAAACCTGAATTAAGGACAGTACAGTCAACGAATTTTGGATCGAAGGATGATACGACATAGTCTATAGTACTAGAACTAGTTTTAGTTATTCTGGTTGGTGAGTTAACATGCATGATTATGCCAAAAGAGTCGAAAATGGACTGAAGAGATTCTTGAGCAGTACACACATTGGAAAAGTCAATATTAAGGTCTCCACATAAAATTAACTTGCTTTTTAAAGGCAGGGATTCAAGCAAGCTCAGTAATTTTTGACTGAATATATGCAAGTCAGCGTCAGGTGTTCTGTAAATACAAACTATATAAAGATTATAAGCATTATGATAGACAATGGAAAATTCAAATACTTTTTCAGACAATAGTTTATCGAATTTAGTTACAGCCGAAAAGTCGCTATTTGTAGACATTATCATAGTACCTCCATGAGATAAATTACTTCTATTAAATCTAGTTACTGTAGCTGACTGACAATATCAGACCGTTACTAGAGATGCATGGTAACATATTACAATATTATTTACCAAATTGATGGAGCACCTTGCCATAACACCATTCAAGTAAGAAATTATTTGAATGAAAACTATGCAGAGGTCAATGGGCCAAATGGAAATATTCCTTGGCATCCACGGAGTCCAGATTTGACTCCTCTGGACTATTTTCTATGGGGAACATTAAAGGATAGAGTTTATAAGAATCAGAAATATCGATGACCTAAGAAATCGAGTAAGGGAAGAAATTCGAAATATCAATGATGGTGCTGCAGTAAGAGAAGCCAAGAAGTCATCTACACAACTTGTATTGCTCAGAATGGAGGCCATGTAGCACATTTACTTTAATTTTCCGTTTTGTATTAGATATTTTTTTTATTGGTTCTTTCGTTGTATGTATTTGTTTTGTTTGTTTGACTATTTTTTCATCTTCTTGCTACTTAATAGTTCACAAAATCGTATTGTTAAAAATTAGAACATTTCTTTATTTGTTAGAGTATCGTTGAAATAGAAGATTTATTTTACCGGTTATTGGATGAATTATTTTCTCAGAAAATAGAGACCTGCTGGAATTATAAATTACTATATATTGTTGAAAGTCCGCTACAGTCAGAATGTTAAGAAGTATTTGTAACGTATTTCCTCTATAAATTCAAACGAAAGGTATTTTTATTGCATAAAAAATGTTTAATAGCAAATATTTTCAAAGCGGCTAGAGATCGGTATAGGGTATTTTTTACAAAGTTACGTTATTTTCTTGTAAACAATCTAAATCGGCCATGATATAAGGGGGTGTCTCATTTAAAATTATCGACATATAGATGATTTTATATATCAAGATCGGATCAATTTCTGAGATGACCCTGTATAATTTGTAGTCAAAGGAAACAGCTAAAATTATGTATTGGGATGTTGTCTTGAACATGAAAATGGCATATTCACCAAATATGATACACTTATATTTTTTTCTACTACCTTAAATAAATACATTTTTAGCAAAAAAATAAATAAACCTGCTTTTAAATCCTAATCCACGAGAGATAGATATATAATATCTTATTGAAAGTCATTCTTATTTTTTATGGGGAATCCCAATCCAAAGTAATATACAGGGTGTCCCATTTAATTTTCAAGAGTTGAGTCAAGACCATGGAAAATTGAGCACCCTGTATACGTGAAAGGTATATAATATAGAAGTTCCCTTGAAAGCAATAATAATTTGTATTTAACTTTTTTCCTAAATAGAATATCTTCCGAGATAAGGGGATAGAGGATCTTATGTGGGACACCCGGTACATAGTTTAAAACCTAATGTGACAGGTAAGTTAGACTTGGATGCCATGTATTAATTTATCAGGAGTTTAGGAACTCTTCTACGATGTAGAAGGCATTGCTTAGTAGGTAGTATTCTAAAAATGTTTTTTGCTTTGTTATATCATTTCATTCCAATGAACATTGGTGAGTTTTGACAGATGCTTAATCTAGAATATGGCAGATGTACCTCATGTCTACTTTTTGTTTCATAATTATGAATCTGGTTGTTTCTTATAAGTTCTGTTTCTTTGTTTTTGATAAGTATAAAAAGATGGAATATGTAGAGACATGGTAGACTGAGTATTCAATTTTTTTTTAAATAATGTGGAACAGCTTGTAAATTGTACCTATATTAGGTTCTATTATGTTGTGTTGAAGATTTTCTCTTTTGTATTGGTTATATTTATAAAGAAGTACTTGTGGTAGTAGGGGTAGTAAAAGTAAAAATAATAAATATTTATTTATTGATTGTGTTTAAAAAAACAGGACACTTGTATTGTATAAAACAATGAATGTTCAAGTATATGTAGGTATCTAATAAATAAAATGTATGACTTAAATTAACAATTGTTTCCTTCCACGTTATTGTCATACAAGGGCTATAATAACGATTCCAATAACTTTATCAAATAAGAACTCTGCATGTTCAATTACTACATTGACACTCAAGATTTATTTGAACTCCAAATAAACACCGACCTACTGTTTGCAAAAACGTCGAAAGGTAGAATAAAAACGAGAAAACTACGCGATACTGAGCAATAGAAAACTATAGGAACCTTGTTTGCCAACCAGACGCCATGTTTACAGTTGAAAAGTCACGTTGGATTGCCTAATTCGATTAAGAGAACTGATCCAAATGGACCAAAAAGGAGCAAGAACCATTAACTTTAAAGAGAGAGAGAAGACACAAACAACTAGGTATGGTTAAGTTCTTCTTGCTATATATAAGTATATATATATATATATATATATATATATATATATATATATATATATATATATTTTGATTTTGTATTCTTGACTGGATTTATAATAAATAAAAAGAAATATTTCGGGAAGGATTACATCTCATAAAAGTGATATTAGACTAAATAAAAAATCTTGTGCCTTGACAGAACATGCTATCAGTAAGAAACATAGTATTGATTTTGATAATACTATTGCACTATGTTCTGAGAAAAATTATTTTAAACGTGGTTTCTTAGAAATGGTGAATATTAAGAAACATAATAACACTATGAATAAACGCTCAGATATAAAGGGACTTAGTTCCATTTATTCTTATATTCTAAAATTATATAATGATAATTATAATAATTTTTCTCCAGATGTATCTCAAAATTAATATATATAAATATTTATGTATAGTTAGGTATGTAATATGTACCTATACTTGACATGTAATATTTATTTTTTGTTTATATATGTATTTATGTATGTATGTGTATATATGTATATTGGTTATAAATTGATTAATGTGTATCGGATATATGTACTTATATATAGACGAAGGACTGGTCTTAACTGATTTTATAGTAATTAACTTTAGAATCTTAGTTTTCAATAAACAATAGAAATATTTAGATCAACTTATTAGTGAGAGAAATTTAGTTGATCAAAGATAATTATTCTCTTAAAATTCATTATATGTTTATTTGAGATTAAATGTATAATCTATTTATGAAAGATTTTCATAACATTTAATGTTTTCGAAAATATGCATGCTGATTAGTGAGAGATATCAGCTTGTTTTCTGGAAAATTGAATGATTTTCAAAATGTTTCATTCTTATGTCGTATTGTGAGAGAATATGATTTTATATATTATTTTGAATATTTATGAATATTTGAAAGAACATTAAAAAGTGTTTTAGGATTTCAAAACATCTATTTCACCCAAAAATTTAGAGGTTGATTAGTGAGAGAAATCGGCCTTTTTTGAGTGAATAAGTATCAGTGCACTTTCAGAATAATCATGTTTATATGTTTCGTATTGTGAGAGAATATGATTACACTTATATAGAAGTTTTAAATAATATTATGTATCTTTTTCTTTTAACTGTCAGTTCAAGCCTAGATTAAACGTAATTTAGTCTATGTATGGGTATATATATATTCTTAAATTACATTTTTTTTTTTTTAACTGAACCTGTATCTGCCTTAATAATAATTTTAATTTAATTGTGCTCCTTGTTCAAATAGCCACAAACATATAAAGATCATTCAGTAATATTCATTTGTATCAACAAAATCTAGATACTTTTTTACTTATTGTGTTACCATGACAAATATAAATAATGACATTTGTAATTGATGAATATGAAATCTTTCCTGTTTTTGGTTAATTTATTATAAATTCACGATTGTAAGTATTTTTATAATACTATTAATTTGTTGTTGAAATAATTTTGTAACGATTTGTAGTTTGCCCTGAAGAAGAGAATAAACATTCTCGAAAGCTCGGCTTCAGTCAAAGAATTTTATTGAATATATGACTGCATCCCCAAGAACATCTTTTTATTTATATATATATATATATTTGTTTGTTCATAATAATTATAACATCACCTTAGTATTATTATTCAAGCCATACGTTACTCAAAAGTGCAATTCTGAGAACAGTTGTTTTGCTCGTAGTGTTTTCGATGTCTGACCGATTTCGCCAGACGGAGGGGGTTGTGTTTGCTTTTTTTATTATTAGGATATTTGTATACCTACACGTTCTTAAACATACTTATAGAAAATTAAAGTTAGTCCGTGACAGCTAACCGATTTCCAAAAAAATCCATATCCCCAAAAAACATTCCCAATGTAAAACGTTTGGAGGTGAGAGCTATATTATGAAAAATTTAACAAAAAATACTCAAATCTTTCGCATATGCTTCATAAGAGCTGAACCACACCGATCCAATTTTAGGTATGTTGTTTTGTATAAGAATTTTGCTTTTATGGTAGATTTTCATCAACTGATTATATCGCTTCTCACCGCCCCCAAAATTCCTTCCATGAAATTACAACTTGACGTATTATATTCATAACCCACATTTACAGTAAATCTGGACTCGAGCATTTCCAGTCACTCGCGGGCTTTTAATGATAAAATTGTCACTATCTTGCATATATACTTGAAATGAATGCACTATATTCAGATTAGAAAAGAAGAATTGAATCTTAATTAATATTCTATGTAAACATTCATTTGTTTTGCTAGTACTACATAGTTATATATACGACCTATATTGTAAGGTACTAAAGCTTCTTATGAGAGAAAAAAAAATTGTTAGTGATTTATAATATTTTTACACACGCCAAACATGCACAAGTACGATACGATCTATTTTTTAATATATACTTAACCCTAATGGAAATAATTGCTAACGCCGTATTAAGGAGAGTTAGAAAGGAGTGGAGTATCTATAAAACTTATTATGAGCTGAAAATAAAACAACTTATGTGTCAACGTCATACAATTGATTTTTATGTTTGTATTTTTACTATTGACCAGGGGCAAGAGGAGGAAGGTGGTGGTACTTCTGATCTAATGAAAAGTTTTACAATTGACGATGACGATCAAAATGCGTTTATATTGCGAATCATAAATGCAGGCTGGTGAGGAAATGGAAATGCTCGAGTCCAGATTTACTGTAAATGTGGGCTATGAATATAATATGTCAAGTTGTAATTTCATGGAAGGAATTTTGGGGGCGGTGAGAAGCGATATAAACACTTGATGAAAATCTACCATTAAAGCAAAATTCTTATACAAAACACCATACCAAAAATTGGATCGGTGTGGTTCAGCTCTTATTGAGCATATACGAAAGATTTGAGTTTTTTTTGTTAATTTTTTCAGAATATAGCTCTCACCTCCAAAAGTTTTACATTGGGAATGTTTTTTAAGGATTATAAATGAATGATAAATGTACCTACTATGCGCCAATTGTTTTCTTCAATATAATGCTGTATAAGTTTGATTTTTGTTCGTTTGCCTATGTGTATCTACCCTTACTTAATTAGTTTATTTTTTCTCAATTATTTGTTTATTATGTCTAATATACATATGTACATATGTCAATGCGTATGTATGGATATATATGTATTTATGTATGTTTATACATTTATTTAATGTTGTTGGTGGCAATAATAACTAAACATAATTACTTTATTTTTACATATACCTATACTGTCTACATACATTCCAGTTATTTCACATCTTGACAAGAAACTGTAAATGTTTAAAAGTCAATACACGATATTATTATATTATATTATTATCGCTATTAAAGATATTTGCGGCAAAGTTGGCTGGATTTATACCTGAAACTTATGTATTGTCCGATGTAATGAAGAATTATAAATAGTGATTTATTATCGTTCGTCACTTTTTGCACATATCCTGCGAGATGTCATAATTTATTTAAGACTGATTATTTTCGGTATAGACTTTCAAATTTTGTCTTAAATATCTTGAATAGCGCTATACCACACGCTGAGAGTCAACATTCAAATGTGCGCAAAATTAATTGTTCATTTATCCAAACTACTGCTTTGTTGATGGATTTTCAACCTCCAATATAAAAGCAGAAGCAAGAAGCAATAAATAAATTTTCACTAAAACTAAGACTTACGTTTCTAGATAAAATAATGTTCATTATTTTGATAATTGTAATTTTGAATTTGTCCAAAAGATTGAGTATTATAGCTGATACGTAGATAGATGAAATACAAAATAATAGATTTATGGCATTGTTCTTATAGTATTGAGTTTTGAACCAGTACAAGAGGGGCAGTTTTAGGTAGATAGAAGACTCTTGGGAGCAATGTTAAAAGTACCAGTCTTATAGAATAAAAATTATTTTCTTTTTTTAGTATTTTGTACGATAAAAGGCTCTAACCGTTGAAGTTTCCGCATAATGTTCAATTTAAGGCTTTCTATAAATAAACTCTTTTATTTTCCATACACATACGCAAAAAAGAAAACATATAATCGAATTGTATGGCGCATCTTTTTTAGTCTGCTAAAAATAATTAGAAATGCTTTATTTTGTAAAAGGGAAGATTGGATTGAAGGAGCAAGAAAATTATTGGTGGGTTAATGGAAATTCTCAATATTCTAGTACGCACTCATGCGAATTGATTGAAGTGAAGTCATTGGACCTGCATTGAAACCAAAAAAAAATACTAATTTGATAATTACTCTAGATTCAGAGTTCGAAGATTACGTTAAAAGATTCGGAAATTTAATTTGATTGCTTTAGAGTTGTTCGTTGACAGACAGTTAATTATAATTGAACGATGCCAGGGACTTGATTAATTAACGGTGACTTTGTTTTATAGAGAAATTACCTTGCTTCATCGATCTCTCTCTTCTCTCTCTCTCTATTTCTGTCTCATCGTCTCTTCCGGCCAGTAACATCGTCATCTAGTTCACTTGAATACACAATAATTGTTGCAACTTTAATTGCTGACTACGGGACGTCCTAGACCACAACATTAACGTTCCGCATTGATTCAATAAATTGTTTATATGTTATAGCCATAGCAACACCAGACTAAGAAATATAATAGTAAGTATATTCCATTTGCAAGACAGATTAACAGGTTTTTAATTCAATTCTACACAAACTAAGTTTGAGTATTTTTTTGGATTTAATGAAACTACCTAAATATAATATATATATATATATACAGGGTGTAACTGAATAAGTGTAAAACATTTAAGGAGGTGATTCCTCATCGAAAAAAAGATAGGATCTTTCATATAAAGAAACTTTATTGGAGCATCCCTTGTTAAGATACAGCCCCTTAAAGGGGGTACATAAAATTTGTATAACAATTTTTTTCACAAGCACTGAAAAAGTTACAATATTGAAATTAACCTGACGTTTTGTACTACCAAAAAGACACTTAGCCAGTAATTTATTTGGTTTACCCCATGGTTGTAAGGGGTGAAAAACGCAACCCCTAAAATTTATTTCCAATGTAACTTTTTGTCTTATTATTTGTTTACCATTTAAAAATTTATTTCCGATAGCCTGTTTCATTCTAAACAAAAAATGTCTCTTGGGTTTTTTGCCCAAAATAAACCAGTAAGCAGCAAAACATTTATTTTACGAACAACTACAGAGATACATCGTCATAAATGCGAAAATACGAAACTAATCTATCTAGTAGGTCGCTATTAGCGATAGTGACAATTAAATTGGTATGATGCTGTCAGTTTGGGAATTTTCGAAATTGAATTAATACTAATTGTGTGTTGTTGTTCTGTTCTTACTTTGTTACTTTAATAATTCACTTGTTAATAAAATGGCATACACAAATGAGGAAATGGCTGATATGCATTACAAAATAACAATAAATCCAGTTCGCATTTATGACGATGTATCTCTGTAGTTGTTCGTAAAATAAATATTTTGCTGCTTACTGGTTTATTTTGGGCAAAAAACCCAAGAGACATTTTTTGTTTAGAATGAAACAGGCTATCGGAAATAAATTTTTAAATGGTAAACAAATAATAAGACAAAAAGTTACATTGGAAATAAATTTTAGGGGTTGCGTTTTTCACCCCTTACAACCATGGGGTAAACCAAATAAATTACTGGCTAAGTGTCTTTTTGGTAGTACAAAACGTCAGGTTAATTTCAATATTGTAACTTTTTCAGTGCTTGTGAAAAAAATTGTTATACAAATTTTATGTACCCCCTTTAAGGGGCTGTATCTTAACAAGGGATGCTCCAATGAAGTTTCTTTATATGAAAGATCCTATCTTTTTTTCGATGAGGAATCACCTCCTTAAATGTTTTACACTTATTCAGTTACACCCTGTATATATATATATATATATATATATATATATATATATATATATACATATATAATTGCAGTTCATGGGTTTAAAGAGTTGTTACTTAGTTGACTTTTTAGTAGGAAAGTATAATGGGTCTGATTTAAGGAATTAAAGTTATGTCTTGTTATTGACGTAACAAAGTCCTTCCTACTCAAATGGTAGCTCGGTCATAAAGTCAAGCTAAAAATGACCTGTCTACAGAGACTTGCCTATCATCACCATGGAAACCATAATATATTCAATATTGTTACGTGGATGAATTTTCACGTACTTATGGTCACTGTTCAATTTAGTATCTATTTGTACTACTGTCATGTTTGCTATAGTTGTTGCTTCTGTATTTCATTAATTAGTTGTAGAATAAGTAGATCTATTCTCGAATCTTCCAGAAACTATATGTGATGTACATTTTAATCACAGCATTGTCAATTTGACAAGCGTCTAGAATAATCTCGAACGATGTCATGTCAAATTCACGGGTTACAGTCAGTCTCAGACAGTCACTTAAATGTCGAAAGTTGTTCTATTGGTGACAGGCGTTTGTCAAAGAGATAAGTGGTGACAAAAACTAATACTTACAGATGATGTCAGAATTCGGGAGCTTTCGCATTTAGCTGAGAATTTATGGTGACTACTAGATCAAAACATTATGAAGAAATGGTAAATATTGCAGACCTGGTGGAATGAGTATATGTAAAAGGAAAATGAAGAACAAAGGCAAATATTAGAAAAACTGGAAATAATTAAACTGTTCAATTTAGTATCTATTTGTACTACTGTCATGTTTACTATAGTTGTTACTTGTGTATTTCATTAATTAGTTGTACAATTAGTAGATCTATTCTCAAATCTTTCAGAAACTATATGTGATGTACATTTTAATCACAGCATTGTCAATTTGACAAGCGTCTAGATTAATCTCGAACGATGTCATGTCAAATTTACGGGTTCAGTCAGTCTCAGACAGTCACTCAAAAGTCGAAAGTTGTTCTATTGGTGACAGGCGTTTGTCAAAGTGACAAGTGGTGACAAAAACTAATACTTACAGTTGGTGTCAGAATTCGGGAGCCTTCGCATTTAGCTGATAATTTATAGTGAATACTAGATCAAAACATTATGAAGAAATGGTAAATATTGCAGCCCTGGTGAAGTGAGTATCTGTAAAAGGAAAATGAAGAGCAAAGACAAATATTAGAAAAACTGGAAATAATTAGACAACAAGAGAAAGAACACGAAGAAAGAATTAGACACCAAGAAAAAGAAGACCAAGGTAGAATCAGACAAAAAGAAAAAGAAAATAAGAATTAGACAATAGGAAAAAGAAGAATAAGAAAGAATTAGACAACAAGAAAAAGAAGAACAAGAATAAGACAAATTCTAGATGATCAAGAAAGAATAAGATAAGAAGAGCATACCAAAATAAGAGAAATCTTGGAAGAACAGGCAAGAATAAGACAAGTTAAGGAGGAACAAGAGAGAATTAGACAAGAAAACAAATGAAATTAAGACTAATCTTAGAATAATAGGGAAGAGTGAGACAACAAAATAAAGACGAAGTTAACCAGAAATAAGAGAAGGTTAAATAAGAAGTTGACCATTAATTATAGGAAGCTTAAGAATGTTTCGATCAAAAATTTCAATTAATAGATGTGAAGATATTGCAAATAAAGCCTGAAGTGCAGTCGAGAAAATCACCTAATGAAATTCAAAATAGTGTAGTTACTCCAGTTAAAATTGAGGCCCCAGAATTCGATGGTAAACAGTTTTGGTCTAGCGGTTGGTCAGATGAAGAAAGCCATGCATTAATCCTGACTCTACGTGGTGATGCCCTGGAAATCTTAAATATCCTAACTGATGCCGAACATTCTTATGAGAGTTTAGTGCAAAATCTTGAAAGGCGATACAGTGAACAAAATCTACAACAAGTTTACCAAGCATAGTTAAAGTATAGGCAACAACGGTAGGGCGAAACGTTGCATTAATATGAATTTGATATTGCTTCGTTCGACTGGCATACCCTACGACAACAGGAGACTTTATTGACCGGCTAAAAGTACAAGCATTCATTGATGGCATAAGAGATATTGAGATGCAACAGGCCCTATGGTTGAATGACCCCACAATTATTCAAGAAGCACTTGCGCGCGCACTTGAATATGAAGCTGCTGAACAGGCATCTAGAAATTATTTCTGCCTGCCACAGATACTACGAGTTAACCCAACCCAAGTGAAGTTGAACGGCAATAGTAGTTCCAATAAACAAATTATTGAAATGCAGCGAAAATTTGACGGGCAAATAGCCAAAAATAAAACTCAGAGGGTGTGTTGGAATTGTGGTCAAGAAGAACACATAAAGAAGATTTGTCTGCAACTTCAAACTGACGACGTGCAGGAGAACTTCGATATCTGAAAGAAAGAAAACAACATCCAACAGAAATATCATTATCACTCTACCATAGATAGCTCAGATATCAAGAATGAAGGTAAGAGGCAAATGTCACCACAACAGAAAGATGCATGCCCTAGGTCGAAGAGGTGCAAACTCTAGAAGGAGATCTACCAGTAGAAGAGTAAGTCCTTCTAGAAAGTGCAGTTTATCTAGATTTCAGAAAAGCATTAGGCAAGGAGTAGGCAGATAGGGTGTTCGGGCATAGCAAATCTCAGATGTCGCTTCTGAAACTAGCACTTGTAGTCATTCTTAAGGGTTTAGCGTGCATTCACATTCAAGACGCGATTTCACTATTATTCGTTCCTCACAATGACTCCTTGATTTGTCCAGAAATCCCTGTTAAATATATATATATATATATGGGATATTACGAAATTTGTTAGCACGATAGAGGTCGCAGTTTTGAAGGTATCAAGTTCAAATTTGCTACAAAAATCAATCTCTCAAATATCTCGGTCGAGTTCGTTATTGGGTAATATCGAGTAAGTTGTTTCAAAATGGCGACCGTTCAAACATTTAAAAAAATTATCAAAAAAGAGCCGTAGTGTAAATATTATCAAAAATAATTTTAGGTTATAGATATAATCAGTACCTACAACTTTTGTTCAATGCAATTTTTCATAAAATACACAGGTAAAAAAATAAAAATCAGTAAAGAAATATAACACATATTGATAAAACATGAACACTCAATATAAATTTGATGTAATTGTACATTTTCTGGAGATCTTAATATAGACCCTGATTAAAAAAATATATAGTATATTTATTGAAAAGAAATAGGCGAAAAAAACAATGCTGCCTTCAAGTGGAACTCGAACCCTGTCTGCTTTATATTCAACAGCCAAAACAAAAACCTCTAACCGCAAGGCTATGACACATACGACAATTTTATGTAATAACATGTAGGTATACCAATGAAAAGGTTGTTCAAATTTCACTTCAATGAATTTTGAAAAATTTACCTTTCCGCTGACTACAGGCCATCGGGATTTTTTGGTTTGTGTGCGCCTTTTATATAGTAATCGTACTCCGATTTTGAAAGAGGAGGCTTGAGAAATGGTCCCATATTCATAAAAATTTCAATCCGACATCTAGTTCCTTTCGGAAACCGACCCCGAAGGGGCTGGAGGGTCAAATTTTCTAGAAAACTGAATATCTGCGGTGGTATAATTAAAGATGGGACAATATCCTGAAACGTTTAAATTGAACATGTTTTCAAAAGAATAACGGTTTTCGTGATAGAGACATGTTAAATTCTCAAATATACCTATTTTCGCTATGTGGAGAGGGCGATTTCTGCCGAGAATTGAAAATCTGTTTGCAGTACATGAAAGACATAATTATTTGTAGCAACATTTATAATGAACATTTTATCCTTAGAGTTACGGTTTTCGAGTTAAATCGATGTTGAAATGGTAACAACTAAAATGCTTAAGCGTATTTCCCCAGCGATGTTTTGAGATCTCAATAATAACAACTACAAGCAAAGAATATACGTGGGTAATAGGATAAGTACTAACTTCATTGGTATTAGTAAACCTTCAAAGATTTTCGTGACTAATGTTACTCAGAAGTGTGAAATAAATATTTTCTACAAAAAATTGGACCGACGTTATCAGTTAGTGCATTGAAAAGTATAAAATAATATTAATTTTATTGGGGCTGGTACCTACTTGTGAAGTTGGTGCCAAAAGTTATCAATCTACCTGCAACTGCACAACTTCAAAAGTAACAGCCCCAATAGAAATAATATTATTTTATACTTTTCAGTGCACTAACTGATAACGTCGGTCCAATTTTTTGTAAAAAATATTTATATTATGAATTTTCAATTCCCTAAGATACGATAAGTATAATATGTATTCTTTATTTTTCAAGATGTTTGAATGTAAAATTAGAACACCCTCTAACTCGGAGCCATATTAGTTTTGGGTGATTTGGGTTAAATCTTCATATTTCCAAGATTTACCACTTAAAATATTTCCAATTAATAATGAATCATATAGAGGGTGTTCTATATATGAATTATGTCGAACAGACATTTCATGTTTTAAAATTATTTTCTGACATATCCTTTGGCAGCAGTTAGGGATCTCTTTTATATAATATATTTTTTCTCTATCGTATTTCCTTAATGCCGTATAACTGTGAAACATACTTGCTTTTAAAATCAAGTTTTTCATTACATTCAGAAGTTAATATAAAATATATCATTAAGCTAAGGTCTCTTCGTCTACATACTGAAGATATTGAATGTATCAGTTATAGTTTCCAAAAAAAGTTGATGATAGACAGGTCGTTTTTAGCTTGACTTTATGAACCCTTCGAAAAGGACGTTGTTTCCACAATAACAATATCAATAGATACAAACAAAAATGTTATTTGTATATAATAGCAGACCAAATACTGATATTACTTTTAGTTTATAGCGGCAATTTCGTGTTTACGCTTGCTCTGCTTGCTTCTATGGTTCTTGAGGGTCGCACCCATACTTTTAGTAAATCAATGTTAATTTTTTATTAGATTAAGGTCAGAGCAAGAGAAAGAAGACAAGATGGAGAGATATGAAGAGAATAGGATCAAGTTCAGTATTCCAATCACCCATACATTGGCATTGATCTTATATCTGCTTCTTGTTTTTTAACATACTAAATCTAAAATTTCCTTAGTGGGCTAGAGAATAAAGAGTCAGATCCTTGCTTAGCTTATGTAATAATTAATATATATTCTTTATACACCTCACGTAAAAGATGAGATTATTCTGAATAAATTTCAAAGAGCCATTGATTACTGAATAATACTTTCGGAAAACCTTGTACGTTGTCCTCGTTTTGATAAATTCTGAGATAGTATATTACTAATAACAAATATCTATAATTTAGTAGTTAAGTTATATGTTTGGTCAGCAATTATTTTTCAGAATTAAAAGTTTTGGAAGCTACGAAGGGTTAATACAAATAAGAGAGCATCTGCATTTATTGCTACTGCCAAACAAAAAATTAAAGAATTTCCAAGGAAATAAAAATACAATATTATATCAAAATTTGCATTTGCATCTTTACCAGTTTATCCAAACAAATTTACATTTGGAATAACAAAATATTGCCAAGAAATCATTATTATCATTGCAAAAGTTTTTGAAGGTATCTATTATGTTCGGGAGGTACGCCTGCCTAAAGTATTTAGCAGGGATTATTACATTTATTTGAGTTTATTCATTTTTTATTTATTACTGTATATTAAAAAAGCTCTGCTCATAAAAATTATGTTTCATTACTTCTCAATTTCAAAAGAATCAAGACATGATTTTTATATCCTAGCCCGCTGAGATACAGTTTTTTCTCGATACATTTACATACATGGTGAATATCTCCATATTTATCCATATTTTCAATCCGAATAAGCATTCTCAATATTTTCTTAAAACAAACTCATACTATTTAACGTTGGAAAAACGGTTCTTAAGTAGATATCCCGCAGAATATTAATATACAATCTCTGTCCGTGACACTATTATTAGAGCTTGAGAAAAAATTGAAATTCAACCAGTATATAAGAAGCGTGTCCGCACTTGCATGAGACCACGTAAAATATGTTCCATTATGCTGCACCATATTTTGAGTTTGGATATATGCGGAATTTTGTGTAAATACGGGGAAGTCTGACACGACTACAGATATATACTGTGAATAGTTCGTGTTGAAATCTAAAATATGTGTGCCAGCCAGCGCATACGAAGGCCCTTATTTTACACAATTTTGCTCGTGAAAAATATACTAGATGTATGCGAATCTGCAATGCTCATTTCGCGTCTAATTTTTGTAAATCATATTACCTACCAGATAACATATTGATAATGTTGTTAATCCATGAAGATACTACATGATAACTACTTATCCACATGAAACCCAGCAATGATAGAACTGATTCAATATTTATTAGCTATTAGCCTAAACATTGGTTCATCCATTTAAATTTGCATTGAATGATAGACAAACATGTTCATTCTTGAGCAATAACCAATAACCAGTACCTTCATAATCTTTTTTGGTGCAGAAGGATCATAGTGGCCTCTATTTCAAGACAGTTAAAATCATATCTAAGCTTCAAGCAATACTTTTTAAGAAGTATTCTACTCGTATGTTGTAGCTTTTTTTGACAATGATTAGTCCTACCAAAGATAATGGAACTCATTTGTATTTCTGAGAAAAAAAGCTATTAGCAGTCTAAAGATGTCTGTAGATGTACAAAAACAGTAGTATAGAAAAATTAACAAGTGGAATTTAAAAAAAAAAATAATTAAAAATAGTTTTTATTAGGCATCTAAGCCGTACCGATGAGTACTTACCATTGTTCTCCTTCTCTCGATTTGAACATAAGTATACTTATGTATATCTGTTTCCCAGCAACAGCAAACAGCAATTCCGTAATCCGTAACAAATTACTGTTTGTCTACCAGAACACACATAAGTCACATAACCATAGAGTAATATATACGATCTGCCAGAGAGTACCTATATACCAGAGAACAAAGACGTATACATACGATCCATGCTCGTGCGTATTTCCAGTGACGGATACCATTGTCCGACATCCGACATTGTTGTTCCATGTCGAAGAAAAAGTGATCTTGCTTGAATGAGATATTTATAATTAATAAATATTGGATCACACTTGGAGCTTAACAGGTGGCGAGATGTCTGCGATCTAAGTTCGAATTCAAAATTTCAAGTCTCTAGACCGTATGTGGCCTGAGAAATCGCTGATACAAGAACCGAAAGTAATAAAAACTATTTAACTATTTAAAAATACTTGGCAAAACAGTATAAAATTCTTTGAATTCAATTTCATTGTTTAAAATATCTGGTACCTATCTAGGTAACGGTAAATATAGAGGTAGTTAAAAAAACTTTTCTTGAAATGTTAGTTCCTAGGGTTCCCTGGAAGAGTACAAACGGAACCCTCATAGACTCGCGTTCTTACGTCCCCCTTAATCTCAGAAAATAGCGAATTAGTAGCTCTGAAAAAAAGTTGTGGTTGGTATAGTTTCAAGTGGAAAAATAAAGTTATAACTCCAATAGATGTAGGTGAAATGACAGAATTTATTTTGTTAAATATGTTATCCCTGCGTAAAAATGACCATTAGGTATGTCATCAGCTACAAACAAAAGAGAATCACAAAGCACGGAACAAAATATCATAAAGCTTCATAAGTGAAATGTTGTACATTATTTATTTACACATGTATTCTCATGGGCAGCTTGGCTCAATAATAAAGTTGATGCCCGGTTATCATTAGGTCGTGAGTTCAAGGTGTTTTTATATACATATTATGACGTTGTTTTCATTAAAAACAAGTCAAATGATAATATGAGAGGATAAATTAATTGTATATAATGAATAAAACAAATTCCTAAAATTGACGTTTTTAGTTATAAAAATCAATTAATCTATTTTTTATACCTCACAACTTCTATAAAGTTTATTATGCATACCTTAATACAACTTCATATAAGGAACCCTATGAGTTCTACTCGTACCAACGACATTTATTGGCCATAGACTAGTTTTGTTTTAAGGGGACATTATTCTTTTTTATTTTTATAGAATATTAATATCACTTTATTTTAGTTGTGTGCTTCATTCCAATTAATTCAATGATTTTATATAACCTTCTATGAGAATGCAATTTTAAGTTGTTTACCAGTTCATAGATTGTCAGTTTATGGGACTGTTGTCAGTTCGTAGAGCATCCCAAATCCACCACCTGCAGTCAATGAAATAATTCACATACAATTCTCTACTTCAGTTTATCGGTGATACATCGTGAGGAAAAACGATTATCAATCATCAAAATTGGTAGCGGCTTAGAAGGCGGCCATAACGGTGCCCGGTACCTCGCAGCATTGTACTCTCGCATCCCTGTGCAAAGCAAATATTACTTCTGCTTCGTCTTCTGGTGCAACTCATAGCCAAGAGAGGATATCATCATGGCTAATATGACTTTTTTGGCTACTCTTCTAAACAATTCACTGAAACTGTAGTCACACTGCTCTCTTCATCGATCTTATTATTTTTTTATATTTTCTTCTCTTGATGGTAATTACTGCCTGTGTTTCTAAATTCGATTCAATATGCTGGCCAGTATGACGTGACGTTTCTTTCTTGACAATAGTCATTGTACTGGATTGAATTTATGAACACAGGCATCAATTCACAATCTCTATTTGCCTTTAATTAGTTGTAATTTCTATTCTATTTCTTAATTTCTTCCTTTGATCAGCAAAGTAAGTTATCCAAGTATCCAGATATTTATAATACGGAAACTGTTCTCTCGCTGTATTATTAATTAATAAGTCTCCTTCATTGTTGGGTATTTTAATTATCTGGGCCCAAGCAAATATAGTACTTCGCTATTGATAACACTAGGCTTTGGTCAAATCCTCAAATAATTTTTGGCAGATTGCTTCATCATAGAGGGGTGTTGTTGTATTTTATCCGATGGCTTATATAGGTCTATAAGCGTGAGCCATTCCTCTGGAACTGTTCCTGTCGTATATAAAGAGCTGATTTAGACGATTTTTGTTTCATTTGAAAGAGTAGAGTTGAGAATTGGTCCCACATTTAGAAAAACTCGACTCCGAAATCTGCTTCCCTCTAAAAACCGCCCGAAAAGGGGGTGGAGGGGGCAATTTTTCTCGAAAATTGAAAGTCCTAGACGGCAAAATTAAGGAAAATACCATATCCGGAAAGGTTTAAACTGGGCATTTTTAAAAATAATCATAGGTTACCGCGTTACAGTCTGAAATATGTGTTTCAGCTATGTGGAAGGGGCAAATTTTTCCGAGAATAGAAATTTCCAGATCGAAAAATTAAAACGGGGACCATATTCGGAAACGTTTATATATACTTATATATTTTTAAAAACAGTTACGGTTTTTGAGTTACAGCAATGGTAAAGTCTGAAATATGCGATATGTGTATTTGCGCTATGTGGAAGGGCAATTTGTTTCGAAAATTGAACATATGAGACAGCCAAATTAAACAAGATTATCTGTAGCAACATTTAAATTGGACAATTTTTGAAAAGACTTATGGTTGTAATAGCAGTAAAGTCCAATATATATGTATATATTGTTTGATTCTTGACTGGTTTAATATTTGATAAAATAGATTTTTGTTGGGGATGCAGTCATTTTATAAATAAAATTCTTTGTATTATATATAATATCTTGGTGACCGAGCTTTGCTCGGTTATAACAGGATTTAAGATGGGTCTATAAGAGTTACTAAGGATATTTAAACTTATTAAAAAAACTGCTTTTATTGTTCACATATTCGTAAGTTATACATTTCAAAATAAATATGAATGTGTAATATGAATGATAAATATACTGAAACTCAGCTGTATCACCAATCGACTTCTCAACCCCCAAACACAATACATACTGATACTTTTATCTGCAGAGCCATTCTTGAAATAGCTAGTGTGAAACTCTAGGCTCACATCGATTAAATATGAAAGTATCGTCAATCGATTTCTCGACTCCGAAAACCCCTTTTTGCTAATTTTTACCACAATCTGCTAACCCTTCCTTGAAATAGCTAATGTGTACCTTAAGGGTCGCAATATATTAGATATGTACAAATTTTCATTGAACATTTCAGATTAAATTCTAAGGAACACATATTAACATCTTTTATTTAAGAAAATGGATTTTCTTAAAAAAAAACTCAAAGGTGTACAGAATTCGAACCGAGGATCTCTAGATTTATACCCGGTAGCTTAACCATAGGACTATTTTTCCCTATGATGTTTTCGGTTTCATATTGCTATCTCATGTATAATATAATATAGAACTCGTAAAATGAGAATATTAGGGTGGAATTCATAGACGTCACTCAAAATCAATTACTACACTCAACTTGAGGACAATTTGAGTGTGAGTGGAGACCTGGCCTTAAATTGGGATGCACAGATATGAAAATCGTTGTTCCTCAATCATAACTCAATTTTAGGGTTGGAACATGTGGCAACCCTGTTTTTAATGAGTGTATACATCACAGAGCATTGACGTATCTCTCTGTTCTTTGGTATGTGTAAATACCCTGCCATTGTCAGTTGCAAAAGTTTGAATTTGAATATTAATAAGTACTTGATATTTGATATGGCGCAAAATCAGAAAAAATATATGGCAGCAAATGAGAAATGTTTCTTTAAAGGAGCTATGCGTCCGCTGTTCAGTAGTTATAGCACAAATTAAATATTTTTATTCTATGGTTATAAATTGTAAAAAACAGATGAGCCACTCTCTTAAAAAAGGAATAATATTTCCATCGAATCTATATCTCATATAAATTTCACTATTATTAAATTTCTCAAGAGAATTGCTGTAATTTCTCAAAATTTGTCTAAAATTCTCATTGATGATTTCAAAATATAACTCACAAATAATTTCTTACCTTGGAATAGCTAAATAAACATTATCTTCCACATAAATTAATGAAATCAATAAATTCGTTGAAGTTATCCATTTTTCATAAATGAGTATACTTTACATAATTATTTATTTTAACTATATAAATTAATATTAAATGCAGTGAACAAAACCAGAATATTTAAAAAAATTATGACAAGCTCAAAAAGTGACGTTAAATTGAATTGAGTGCCAAAATTTGAAACCTTAATTTATACTCAATATTGAGAATCAATCGAGGGGCCTTTTGAGTGTAGTTTCGTTCTTGAATCAGAAATTTGAGTGTAGGGTTAATTTGAGTGGAATTTGAGGGTGAGTGGAGAAAGAGTGACGACTATGAATGTGGCTGTTAATTGCTGAAAACGATTTTTCTTGTGAATGTGAATACAACCAATCTATTCAATACACTCTAGAACCCATATATATGAGTTTTCAACGAAATTGGTAGACCAGATTCCGAAATAAAATTTGCATATATATACAAGCATTGCTCGTTTAATATAATTAGATACCTATATATAAGTACAAGCTAAAAGTACCGACGTTATTAGTTGGTGCACTGGATAATACAAAATAATAATAATGCTATTGGTTCTGGTACTTGTGGAGTTGTTGCCTACAACAACAATCTACAACAGCACAACTTCCAAAGTACCAGCACCAATAAAATAAATATTATTTTGTATTTTCCAGTCCACCAAATAATAAAGTCGGTCCAATTTTTTGTAAGAAATATTTATATTCTATTTGCTCTCGTTATTTCTTTCTATAATTCACTTTAAAGTTATTTACATCTTAGTGCTGTTTAAGCTTTCTTGTCATTTTGAATTTCATGCTGAAGCAAGCTTCCACGGGGTTGAAGCCCGAACCAATATCCTCTCCTGGATAAGTTTTAGCCTAAAGTATCGCATTATGAAATCTTTGTTTAATTAGAATAAAATCTATTTGATTACGGACAATGTTGTCTTGTCCATCAAAGGCGGGCATAATGACGCACCGCCCCCCGCCTGTGGAAAGAATGTCTTACATGAGTCGGTATCTCATTCGAAAATCGAGCTTAGTAATTTTCCACCCTCACCTCTAGCATCTTATATGTGATCTGCAAATGGACAAAACATTTTAATATAATAAGAAAAATAATGACAGTTCTCCCATGAAATATTTATTTTGTTTGTCTATATTTGTTCGCAATTACTTGAAGAAACGACGATTGTCTCTTCTTAGGTAATTATAAAGATGCTGAAATTCACTTCTCTTTTTATTTATTTATGCGATGTGCAGCTTTTTTCTTCTGTTTTTAGAAGAAGAAGATCAAGAAAATTATATTTAAAATGATTATTTTATAGTGATTATAATCAAACTACCGTAGAATGCTAGGTTCGGTGACTCAGTAAGGACACGGCGATACCATAGCTTACCATTTTGGTAAGCTGTAGCTATACTATGTACAAGGTCAAACGCAGTACGAAGTGTGGTGCTCCGTTAGGATCATACCCTTATTTAGACGTGAAAGGTAAAAGTTAGACAGACCGATATTGTAACGTTTAATAAATTCAAATTATCAGTATGGATGTAAGAGGAGTTTGAATGTTGATGGTGACTATAGAGAAGTGATTTTGAAAGCCTTTTTGATAGCGGGAATTCCTAGACAAAAATGTTTGTTTATTATTCTTATGCACGTGAAGATGTTTGTTGTGCTTCCTTGATATGACAGAGCAAACCAATTCTTGGTTAAATTCTGCTTTGGAGTGGTAGTCAAACTAATTATTGGAACCATTTTGAAAATGCTTATACAAACCTGATTATTAAATTTCTGGGCTAAATCAATTAAGAAATTTATTGAATCATACTGTTGTTTTCTAAACCATGTTTAGGTTTTAGGTTTCCAGCAGAGCTACATACGAATATCTATTCTATGAATTATGTCTTTATGATTATTTTATTTCACCTCTTTGCATTGACTGTGTATTATTCGAATAAAAACCTGTTCTTGTAAGAAGCGAAGATTCACTGCCATCATTCAACACTGATCAACACCCAGAATATGGAATGATTTTAGACTTGTATGTGTGACTAGCCATCTCTCGATTTACTAAACTCTGCTCATCATAAATAATTTTACTTAACCTCTTAATAATCTCACTGAGCATGTTTTCTTCATCGAGTAGGTAAGTAAATGATATAGAACTTTTCTTGGGGTATTCATAAAAATTAATATTGATAGAAATTACCCCTATTTCTCCTATTATTACGTATATCAGCTTTTTACTCCAATATTATTCTGATATTTTCGCGATTCTAAGGCAACATTTCCCAAACTAAAAATATAGATGCTTCAATATGTGAGACGAGGCGTCGCGAGCGTCGAGGGTGGAGTTTAGTTTTAGAGGTTGTTAAGTTTATTATTATTTCTGTAGCTCATGAGACGGTTCAATTAACTAAATGGAATTGATAATGACCATCAAGCTTTCGAGTTTAATTGGTTGATTAAATTAGCAAATTAAACACTGAGACGTACTGAGATTGGAATTTGTATAAATATGGACGGAAAATGTGATCAGTATTTAGAAAGTTTATTTGAATGATTCAATATTTTCCCTACGTTGTTATTAAAATCGTATTTGTAGTTGACTATTTCATACATCAGGATTCATGATATTTAGAAATTTATTTGATATATTACCAAACAGAGTTCTGATTTCAAACCGTTCTGGTGTCTCGATTATCTTAGTATTAATTTATTGATATCTTGAAATGAGATCAGTAGTTACGAAATGATACGTTGTATTAAAAATGTGATGTAAACTAATCATTTTACAATGCATGCTGATGAGAAAACAAAAGAGATTTGAACGAGCACACCTCATATGGAAGAAAATCAGGTCCTGTCTCAGGCAAATTTCGTCGCTTAGGTTTAAATATTTTATCTTAACATTCTTATGTTTGTTAATTAATAATAATAAACAACGAGATTTAAAGTTACAGAAGAATATATTACAGGTAAATTTAAACAACGGCAAAACATTTGTTAATAAGAGAAACATCAGAGCGAGAATGACACTTCTCCAACCCTTGTATTTGTTTGTGGCTCAGTGCCCTGATAAGATTATTCACAATATTCCACTATAAAATTCATTGAATGATCTTTCTTGGTCGACTTCAAATGGAGGAGTTAGGTATACTGTGTGCTTTTAAATGTTCGAATGCGTATTTAACAACGATGCTTATTCTAACGTGCTCCGATTTCGATGAGTGTTGAAAAATAGCCCATTAGTAAAAGATAAAAGCGTTTTCCCCCACAAAAAAACAAAGGGGATGAAGCGGACAATTTTTATCAAAAAGTAAAAATTGCCATATCCTGCAACATTTAAAATGAATTAAAAAAATCCCGATGGCTTGTAGTTAGCGAAAAGGTGAATTTTTCAAAATTCATTGAATTGAAATTTGAACAACCTTTTCATTGGTATACCTACATGTTATTACATAAAATTGTCGTATGTGTCATAGCCTTGCGGTTAGATGTTTATGTTTTGGCTGTCAGGGTCCGAGTTCCACTTCAAGGCAGAATTTTTTTTTTCGCCTATTTCTTTTCAATAAATATACTATATATTTTTGCAACTTTGTTGATAATGAAAATATCAAAAAACTAATTAGTGGGGAATTTGTCGCTTTATGCCTTTCACTAGTTGTGGAAGAAACAATTTTGCGGCTCTTTTTTCTACTGGAAAAATTAAAATCAATTTAACGTTCATAATAAAATTTGGAATAGAATACAGTTCTTGTTCATTATTTTCTATCAAATGTTATTTTTAATACTTTGAAAGAATAAGAGAGTTATAGGTACTGGGTTGCCCATTAATAAAGGACGCCGGCTATATCTCAGGACCCGTTAATCGGAGGATCAGGAGAAATTTTTTTCAGAGGTAAATCGTCCAAAAGAAAAGGCCGGTTAATATTTATTAGCTGCTAAGTCTACCTCTAGAGGGCGTAACTCACACCACGAATTAAAAAATACTGTTTTATTCAAAATTATCCCAAGTTAACCTATATTGAAAATATTTTATTTATAACTTACTGAAGATAAGACAACTTTTTTGTATTGAAGTGTTTTCTATTGTCAAATAACAGGTGGGGGAGGGGCAAATGTTGGTTTTAAAAAAACTGGATAATTTCTTTTTGGTATGACCTATTTTGAATAACTTTGTTTCATTTTAAAACACTTCTTTGAGCGCTTCTACTGGAATAATAACATTTTGAGTTTACTGGTGAAAACCTCAAATCGATACTATTATTCCTTATAGACTTATTTAAAAATATATTTAAACCTTCATTTTTACGTAACAAAATTAGTGAACTCTCTGAGTATCAGAAATGTTTATTAAATTTATCTATATTTTATATAAAGAGAAACTCATAAATATCTACGACTTTGACATAAAGTCTCAGCTACCCACTCGGAAGATAAGCAATCTCGAAATGTTATTACTCCAGTAGAAGTGCCCAAAAAAATATTCAATATAGGTCATACCAAAAAAGTTATCCAGTTTTTTTCAAACCAACATTTGCCCCTTCTTATTTGACAAGATAGAGAAAAAAAATTAATACAAGAAAGTTTTCTTATTTTCAGTAGTTTACAAAAAAAATATTTTCAATATAAATTAACTTGGGATATTTTGAATAAAACAGTGTTTTTTAATTCTCGGTGTGAGTTACGCCCACTAGCAGTAGACTTAGCAACTTATAAATATTGTCCAGCATTTTTTTTTTGGTCGATTTACCTCAAAATGTTTTTTACCCGGGTCGTCCGGCTAACGGATCCTAAGATATAGCCGGCGTCCTTTATTAATGGGCCACCTTGTACATTGCGAAATAAGCTGTGGTAATACGTCATGATAATCATGGGAAGAACTTCCTTTTTGAGTGAAACATTCTATTTATGATTTTATTATTTGTGGTTTAATTCACTTTTGATTGGAAAAATCAGCAAATATTTTTAAAAAAGCTGTTATTAATAAGTAGGTACAAATATAAAGTATAGGTAAATTATTTTATATAATAACTATTATTGGCCCTTGTATATTTTCAGGCAATTGAAATTATGTCAACAACTAACAAAATAAGTTTACATTTCTTAATATATAAAAGGTAAAAATAGAGACTGAATTTTATAATTGAAAAACAGTACAGCAAAATTATTTCTTCCATATTTAATGAACGGCAAAAAGCGGCAAACTCACCACTAATTAGTTTTTGGAGATTCTCATTATTAATAAAGTTGCTTCACTAAGTTGACATCAAGTTAGCGAGACTGCTATTTTCTAGTAGAAAATAAAGAGTGCAAAACATATTTTTTTCACAACCGATTAACGGCAAAAAGCGGCAAATTCCCCAAGAATTAGTTTTTTTGATATTTTCCTTATTAACAAAGTTGCTTAACTTCAAATTACCGAAACGGGCGCACTCGAATTGCGTTACGGGCCCAGGTCAAAATAAACAGGTAAAAACTCTTAATCTCTTCCTGAACTGCGTTACCACCGTGTGCTGTCGAATATAAAGATTATATAAACACTAATTCCGAATTCCAAAGTAGGTAGGTATAATATGGCTACACCACATATTTGGCCTGGTGTTTTTACCCCGCACGATATTGGAGATGCATTTGTGGAAGATTTTATGTCGATTTTACCGCCTGATGGCAGGTTGGAAGAATTCGCAAATTATTTCATAGATAACTATATCAGTGAGGAATCCTTATTTCTACCAAAAATTGCAGAGTGCACAGCACGAACAACAAATACGTGCGATTCATCATTCCACACCGCATTTCGAGGATATTGTGAAACAGCTCATCCCAATTTAATATTTAATTTTAAGTTTGTCAAAGCTCTTACTGCAAACCGACAAATACATTAAAATAAACAGTTCCAAATCCAATGAGACGCCGTCTACGCGCAAAAATGTTATAAGAAGAACAAACTTTAGGTATAGCTGAAAAGATTCGACTGTATAATAATAAGCAGATCTTAAGGATATATTTCATCAAATGTTTATGCTACGAGTATAATAAATTTTAACTATTGACTGTAGATTTTTCAAATAGTTTTTATTACCTACTTTCGTTTCTGTATCGATGGACTCCGCAGCGATTTCTCAGGCTTGAAATTTTGAATTCGTACTTAGATCGCAGACATCTCGGCGCCTGTTACGTTCCAAGTGTAATCCAATATTGATTAATTATATTATCTCATTCAAGCAAATCAAACTATCTCTTCAACATGGAACGACAATGTCGGACAATGAGATCCGTTACTAGATTTACGCACGAGCATGGTCGTATATATACGTCTCTGATCTCTGGTATATAAGTACTCTGGCAGATCGTCGTAGGTATATATTACTCTATATGGTTATGTCGCGCTGTTCACTCTCAGCTGTCGCAATTGTCAGACGTCAGACGTTGATAACACATTTGGTAGACATAGTAATTTGTTATGGATTTGCTGTTGCTGGTAAACAAATATACATATTCAAATCAAGAAAAGGAGATATAGCAATAGTACTCATCGGTACGGTTCAAATCTTAAATGCCTAATAAAAACTATTTTTAATTTTTTTGAAATTCCACTTGTTAATTATATTTCATTACAATCTATTTGAAAATATTAAAAATATATTGCTGTTACAGTGTACATACATATATAAAGTATTTGTCTCGTATGAATAAAACTGTCTGTTATAAAACTCTTTTAATTTTATGGCTTGCTGCTGTCAGAAACCATAACGCAATTCAGGAGAAGATTAGTGGGGCTCAAGTAGTCAAGTAGTCATAGAAAATGGTAACGCAGTTCAGACTTCGAATGCTGGTAACAACCCTTCCGTAACGCAATTCGGGTGCACCGACCGAAACATTATTTTTTCCACAACTAATTAACGGCAAAAACCAGCAAATTCCTGACTAGGATTTCACAAGACTATCGAAATTCGAAATTTCTCGTCTCGTCTCGATTTCATGACGAGACTAATTTTTTTAGACGAGATCAAGCATTATACTTCGAGATTTCGCGATCTCTAAAAAATGCAGGTGGTACAATAGCCTCACAGCTCTTGTTAGGTCAGAAAAGCGAAAACAGAAAACTTATTGTATTTTCCAAAAATGCTAGTTCAAGTTAATTTTTGCATGGATAAAAGAATCAATTAAAAGATAAAGAATTCGTGCAATTTTCACTCTTTGGAACCATTATTTTTCAGGACAATAGTGCGTTTTTTATGTTATACGTGGCATTTAGTTCATAGCATATAGCTCTTTATTTTTGACCGACGAACCCCGAACGGAGGAGGTATACAATTCGACTGTTTGTTTTTTTTTGGTTCGTGCGCGCCTTTTATATAGTAAACGAGCACCGATTTTGATGGTTTTGGTTTCATTTGAAAGGGGAGGCTTAAGAAATGGTCCCATATTCATAAAAACGCAAATCCGAAATCTCCTTTCCTCCGAAAAGCGCCCCCGAAGGGGTAGTTGGGGCGAATTTTCTCGAAAATCGAAAATATAAGTTGGTATAATTAAAGATAGGACAATATCCGGAAACGTTTAAATTGAACATTTTTTCAAAAGTGTTACGGTTTTCGAGATAGACGCATGTTAAATACCTATGTATTTTTGCTATGTGGAGAGGGCAATTTCTTTCGAAAATTTGAAAATTTTTCGATACTACATGAAAGATATAATTATTTGTAGCAACATTTATAATGAATATTTTTTCCTTAGAGTTACGATTTTCGAGTTAAATCGGTGTTAAAATGATAACATATAAAATACTCAAGCGTATATCCGCTGCGATGCGTTGAGATCTCAATAATAACAACTACAAGCAAAGAATATACAAGGGTAATAGGATAAGTACTATCTTCATTGGTATTAGGAACGTTCAACGATTTTGGTGACTAATGTTATGTACACTCAAAAGTGTGAAATAAATATTTTTTATTTTTTTACTTGTGAAGTTGGTGCCAAAAGTTATCAATCTAACTGCAACTGCACAACTTCAAAAGTACCATCACCAATAGAATTAATATTATTTAATACTTTTCAGTGCATCAACTAATAACGTCGGTCCAATTTTCTGTAAAAAATATCAATAACATAAGTTTTTTAATAGAATAAAGTAACCCTATCGTTTGGTGCAGACTTTTTTTTAAGAACATTTAGAATTTGTTTGACTTGAAATTTTGAGAATCTCAAATCAAGATCGAGAAATTGACTTCAAGAAAACCATCAAGAAGAGAGTTAGTCAATTTCGTCATCTCGTCTCGATCATCGAGATGAGATGAGAAATTTCCTTCAAGACGAGATTTCTCATCTCGATGAAACCGTATTCGTCACCTAATGGCATTGGAATTTTCCAAAGTTGTTTCCTTAAGTTGATGTACATCATTTTCAATTACCTTACAGTTTAGTTGGTATGACTTAAACAAATAAACGTTGTGAAGTTGTAAGGTTCTCATTGATTTTAATCAGTTGATTATCATAGTTTAATAATAAACTTTCTTATTTTTTTACCAAAATCTAACCTATAAAAAAGAATTTCAAATTACTATATTTTTTTTTCACTTATTCCCGATAAAAATCAATTTAGCTTCTATGTCATAATACTTTATGTATATTTAGCCTTACGAGATATATAGATATACTATAATTCTTTGAGGGCATTTTAGAGCCTCCTCTAGATAAGTAACATTCCAATATCCAGCCCCTTCGAGCTGTAATTTCCGCACCATGGGAAGACGATGCCCTGAGGTTCTTTTCTGTGCCCCCTTCACCAACCGGCTGTACCCCTCGGTGGTTGTGTCGCAATCACTACATTACTCAGCATCATTTCCATTGACGGATGTTGCATGTAGGAATCGTTGTGATTGTCTCTGTGCGATTTAATCTTGGGTAACATGTTAACGCCTGATGGGTGGAGGAAAGAATTCGCACTTATACATTAGATCATGTGGGTAGAGATCTCTTCGAGGGTTAGGGTTACAATTAATTAGTTTTTTAATGGGATTCATCAGAGCAAGTGCTGCATGAGGATGAGGGCCTCGTCAGATCGAGGTGGTTGTTGTTATACGCGGAGTATGAGGGTGATTAGTTAGAATATCATGGAGGAGGCTTATGCAACAATGTCAGAACTCTAAATGTTGAGTTGCGCAATGATATTCATAAAATAACAGTTATAATGTTTTAAGAGCTCTTATATTTTCCTTCACCAACTGTCATATCAGAGTTGTTACACACAGTGTGAAGGAATTTTTCTGAGAGATCTTTTGAGATATGTCGGTAATAGACTCAAAATTCTACGACGTTGGTCAGATATTAGGCTATTAAACCATTGTAAAATATACCCTAAGAATCGAAGACCTCGTCATCAGTCTATTGCTAATATATATTTTGTGGTTTAATAATAATAATAATATCGTTTATTGACTTTTAAACATTTACAGCTTCTTGTCAAGATGTCATATAACAGGATGATCAACACCATAGAAACTCATAGGTTTAGGGATTTTAGGCGGGTATGGAGCCGAGAAGAATATTTCCCACTGGCCAATGGAAATTGGAGAGGTTTTGAAACTTCAACGATATAATCTAATGGTTTGCCAAAATGTACTGGAGTTTTCTGGGTCAGAACGTTTGCTTATGATATTTTCTTGATGTATTTTCTTACTTTTAACTAATTTTCTATAATCTTGTTTCCTGCACAAATACTGATTTTACAGTTACATCCAAACATTTTTTTCTGGCTAGTTTAAGATCTCGATTAAGCTGCTTTTTAAATAGATAACACTCGTTCTCAAACCATAGATTTGATTTAACTTTCGGCCGTTTTCGGTCTGAGATATTTGATATAAGACCAGCGTTTTCCGCTGACTCATCAATAGCTTGTTTAAAGTTTTCAAATGAATTCTCAATATTTGGATGGAATAGACATCTTTCGGAAGATTGCATAAATTGCCTGTAAGTACTTGCAGAATTTTCATACCATTTAAGGAATCGTCTAGGAATTTCAACGGTATAAGAGCACTCATTCGGATTTGATCTATACTAATTGCTGTATTAAGACACCGATATCGGAAAGTGGTCAGACATTATGAGAGTGTTAAGGGCTTCGAAGTCATTAATTTTATATAAATATATACTATTTACCCAAACAAAGTCGATAACACTGTTATCCTGAGTCTGAGTGTGTGCGTCCATTTAACGGTATAAAAGAATTAAGATCTATAAATTCTAGCAATTTTCTACCACTTTTATTAACGAATGAATCAAAGCTAAGGCGAAATTCGTTAAGGTTATTGTTTACAAAGTTAGGTACCTTGTGGAAATTCGCAAAGGCTTCCTATTCGATAGTTGAAATCTCCCCCAATAATAACCACAGCATAAGGATAATCCTCCATTATATTACTTAAGAAATTGAAAAATATCAAGTACAAATTTAAGTTCTAGTGATGGTTTGAAATAAATTGAAAATATAATTATAACATCAGCATTTAAATCTACCGAGAAGAAAATCCAATGCAGTTGTAAATTTAGATGATTCTTTTAAAAAATCGCAAGGCCATGTAATTTTTCCTTGGTATCAAGTGCATTCGTAACCGAATAGTCGACCAAGAAATCAGGAACACGAGTTAAAACTTCTGTCAGCCACGTTTCACTCACACAAAGAATTTCGAATGAATCAAAAGCATCAGGATATACCGCTTAAGTTATTAAAGCCTTGGCAGTTCCTGAAAATAATATTGGAAAATTGCTACATGGGAACATTATTCCTAAAATTTGTTTTTTTGCCCGCCGGTAAGGAATTAGGTGAGTGCTCATCTCTAGCTCTTTTTGATGAGTTATTAGAAGGAACCTCAACAATTTTTGGAACTTTATTGATTGAACTTAATTGTCATGCTTTTATTATGTTTTTGTAACTTCTTTCTTGAGTTCTTGAGATGAGACAACTGTCGTGGTGTCTTATCCGATTTGATTAGAATGTTGGGAGCGTCATTAGGGAGAGATCATTTATTTTTTAGTACTGAGAAAGCATAATGTTTATTATCAAATATTATTTTATAGGGTCGAGGCTTATTGTTTGTCAGAAATCTTCCCAATCGGATTCCTGATGTAATGCTCTCAACGGCACTACCTGATATATTTTTGACCAAATTTTTCTTTTACACCGATCAGCAGATTCCACTACAATATCCTCAGGATTCAAGGAAATATTTTCTCCCATTTTGTTTTCCAGGGTAAATATTCGACTTCGTAGCTCTGTGTTTCCTTCCCGCAAGGCTGTCAGATCCTTCATACATGTTTCTAAGACCTCGGCTTGTTTAAAAAAAGCTGACAGCTCCTCGATTTTGGAGTAACATAAGGTAACAGCTTGTGTAGGTGTGGCAAGCTGTTTCATAATCTCCAGAGACTGCTGGTTTTGGAGTGAAAAGCCGCATGATGTGGATTATAAGTTGCAATTATCGGTCCAATTTTCAATTCAATTCAATTGTGGGACGGTCGAATGCACCTTCTGTGTAAGAACCCATGACAGACAGCTTTGTGAAGTTGGCATCGAAAATAAGAAAATATTTTTTTTCAAATGGCAAATGATTGTACCCTATTAGTACCCTACTGTACCGCAATTATTTTTGTTTGTACCCTCAACCCCTCCACGAAAGGGCTGTAACAAAAATCGGGCTAAATCAACTTGTGAAGTTGGCATCGAAGTAGGGAAAATCCAAATTTTTCGCATGGCATGCGATTGTACCCGGGTAAGTAGTTCCAAAATGGCGACCATTCAATTATTTAAAAAAATTATCAAAAAGAGCCGTAGTGTAAATATTATCAAAAATAATCTTAGGTTATAGATATAATCAGCACCTACAACTTTTGTTCAATGCAATTTTTCATAAAATACACAGGTAAAAAATAAAAATCAGTAAAAAAATATAACAAATATTGACAAAACATGAACACTCAATATAAATTTGATGTAATTGTACATTTTCTGGAGATCTTAATATAGACCCAGATTAAAAAGATATATAGTATATTTATTGAAAAGAAATAGGCGAAAAAAAATTTCTGCCTTGAAGTGGAACTCAAACCTTGTCTGCTTTATATTCAACAGCCAAAACAAAAACCTCTAACCGCAAGGCTATGACACATACGACAATTTTATGTAATAACATGTAGGTATACCAATGAAAAGGTTGTTCAAATTTCAATTCAATGAATTTTGAAAAATTTACCTTTCCTCTGACTATAGGCCATCGGGATTTTTTTTGTTTGTACTCTCAAACTCTCCACGTAAGGGATGTAACAAAAATATTACAAATACCAAAAATCCACATAAGGGATGTAAAAAAAAGAGAAATAAACTCACTTAAGTTTTACTTCACCACAGTATAATTATTACTTGGATAATAGTAAATACTGCACTTTTCTTATTTTAACATATAAATCAACGTATACCACATATACAATCCATAGACTATCGCTGTTCGCTCTGAATACATTTTACAGTTATGAGAGAAATATTATCATTAAATAAATTGTTTCTTTTAATTTTTTTATTTGTCCCATGAAATCTGCCTCTAGTATGAGAATTCGATTATTTTCGGTATACGCCCGTGATGTAGTTGCCTAACTCTGTATAAATACTGAATTTGAACTCTATTTGTTCAGTAGATTCGGTGGGAATAGGCTAGACGGACAGATAGACAGACTCCAGAATGATTTAAGGGTTCCATTTTCTTATCAAATATATAGAACTCTAAAAAAAGCAAACAAAATTGAATTGATTAGAAGATGCACAAAGAGAACAAAGAAATTGGTGTGGCAATCTCAGGACTGGCTGATAAAACTGAAACTTCTCTATGAATTATATAGTTTTTTTATTATTATAAACAATATAACATCAATAACACAGCACACTCCGCAACTGGTTATAGATTATTATGAAAATGAAATGTCTCGTTTGCATAGCGTAGCTTGATTTTTGTTTGCATTACTCATTTAAATAGACCAGAGAGGCAGATCAGGATACGTCCTACAATTAATTTTGTGATAATCCCAACGGAACATCTTTCGAAAGTGTGTGCCAAATTTTATCCAAATCCGTTCGGCCCTTTTTGCGTGATTGAGTAATAAACATCCAAACATTTTCACATTCGTAATACTAGTACCTATGGATAAATTGTAAGATGCAGGTAATAAGTTTCTACTTCAATGTATTTATCCTCACTGCTCATATAATATCTTGTTTATGTACTGTTGAAGCTATCTACAGTCATTTTATTCCGCTTTATTATTCGAAATCCCTGAATGAGATATATATATATATATATATATATATATATATATATATATATATATATATATATATATATATAATCCATATACCCTTTCTACCATATGGTGTAGGGCTTACATGAGAGAACTTTTTTAAATTACTACTGCTAGGTAAACTGTAAGGTAGTAGGTTTGTATTGAGATCTTTGAAGCTTTCAACAGCTGTTTACGTTTCAGAGGTCCCTGAGTACAAAAATCTCATTTTCAGCCATCACATATTCATTTAATATGTGTGCTTATTATTGCTACCGTCGACCGTTCTCTGATTTAACTGGTCATTCAAGGAGGCTCATTGTTTTTTTTTTCGTAGAACATTTTCAACGAGTAACAATGAATTTAGTCCTATTTATGAAATTATGAAATAAAATCTACATGATTGCAGGTATTAAGGTTTTCCAATACGCCCCAAACGGGGAATTCATTCCGCGGAATGAGGCAACGAATTCTTATAGTCCCATTAGTCCAATTATGAAAAAATCGACATTCAACATATCCATTCCTACAATAAATATTTTTTACAAAAAATGGACCGACGTTATTAGTTGCTGCCCGGAAAAATACAAAATAATATTAATATTATTGGTGCTGGTACTTTCGAAGTTCTGCAGTTAAAGTTAGATTGAAAAATTTTGGCACGAACCTCACAATTATTAGCGTAGAAATAATATTATTTGATATTTTTCAGTGCACCAACTACTAACGTCGGTTCACTTTTTTGTAAAAAATATTTATCACACTTTTGAGTGTAACATTTGTCAGGAAAATCTTTGAACGTTCACTTATACCATTACCATTACACATTCTTTGCTTGTACTTGTTACAAGTATTATTTGGAGATTTCAAAACATTGGAGCGGATATACTTATGTACACATATTTTAGAAATAATTTGGTCTTTAATAAGCCATTCTCAGATTTTCAATATTCGAAAGAAATTTCCCCTTCCACATATCGAAAATACGCAAATATAAAATTTTACGATAAATGAAAATCAAAAACCGTAGGTAATACCATCAAAAGAGTTGAATATATTTTTAACCAAAATATATTACCGACTTTATTAGCTGGTGCACTGAAAAATACAAAATAATATTAATTCCTGTCGGTGCTGGTAACTGGGTCTAGTATCTACATTCAGCGGTTTTTTGGCTTCATCGGATACATCCTCGAGTCCTATGTGTATCTGAAGAGTTCTGAAAATAACAAAATATGCGCTCTTAGACTTGATTCAACTGTGATGTGTTCCAAATGAAATTAAAGCCATAACAGGTTAGGATAAAATAACGCAAATACTGCATCAGCTAACAATGATGTAATCCAATGCGGGCTGGAGTATTTCCTCATCGACTGTTATCATCATTGGTAGTCAGGTAGCTCAGTAATTTTAGACAACGAATTTTATCAAAATGTGCCTAGAAGCAATAGGTTACTGGTTACTGTAAAGTATATCTATACATATAAATTTATAACATATGTAATCACAAACAGTGAACAGAAAAAAACACTTTCTCAATAAATAGACCTTTAGAGTAGTAAAATCAACAACAAAAAAATTATTCAAAAAGCGTGGTTTTCACCGCAACTATCAATTTTGAAATATTACCTATTGTTAAAGACATAATTGCGATTATTCTGCATATAAGAAAACAAACTACAATATTTTTTAAATATTTTTCTCCACAAAACTGATATTATGAATATTTAACAGTAGGTACCCAGGGGTGAAATCCTGAAAAATTATAAACGGCCCTAGGACCTCGATGAAACAAGCGAAGAAAATCTCCAAAAATACCAAAAGCAATGCGACAGCCAGGGATTTGAACGCGAACCCGTATCACCGGTCTCTTTTCTGAGCCATTCGCCACGCAAAACGCAGCATAAGTTCGATGATTTAAGTCGGTCAGTATTAAACAGCAGTCATGCCAAGTAAGACAAAGATAGTTAAATAAATTAATTAAAAGTAAAATGGACAAGAAACATACACTCAACAATTTAACTAATCATTACCAAATATTGTATAAGAGGAGTTTTATCTGGTAGGTACTCGATTATCCACAGTCCTAAATAGGTCACAATTCAATCTTATCGATAAGCTCTATCTACGCCTTTGAATATCTCGAAAATGCGTCCTCTTTATCCATTAAGTTCAATTGCTAGGATTATTTCTATTGGCCTTCGAAATCCGGCCTCTTTGTAAGAGACGTATTGCCTGGCACCGCACTGATGGATTTCTAGACAAAAAGGTCTGCTAATTCGAATCGACTTGTTCCCATTTTTCATTTGAATGCGACTGGAAAAGCGAGAAAGGTTTCACTACGGAACTGCTAAAATAGATGTCTCTGCGATATAACTCAATTCCAGGTCCAATAAAGACTCAATTTAGTTAACACCTGTCAATAGGTGTTTGATTGAAAGCATTCCCGAGAGAAAAGTTGTGAGAGATTTTACTGGCCGATTTAGTTTCGTCTTCTGAGATCTAAGCGATGCATCAGAATTTTCTGTTATTTTGTACTCACTTATTTTTATAATAAATCCTGCTTGCTGTACTTAATATAGAAGTGATTTCTTTCAGTATTATCTTATATTAGTTAATAATCTTATACCTACGTCTATATATTCCAAATTGGAAATAGCAATATTCAGTGTAAAAATCGGTAAGTGTTTGAATTATTTTGGTCCATAGTTTTAATTGCATTATCAATTTGTTCGAAAGAAAATATAAAATAAGATTCGAAACGAAAAAAGATAATCAAGAAAAAAATACCTTCATATTTGTGTTCTTCAAAGACTCGATGTCTGCCATTCTTAAACCACCTGTTTAGTCATTAACGGTTTTGAATGGGATCTACACACGACTTACTTCAATCAAATTTGGTTACGATGTTATGTCTTAACTGGAATGCTCACATTATAGTTCTGAAAAGCAAACTTGCTTCTGCATTATCAGGAAACTAAAAAAAGTTACTAGTAACCCAATGCTTCTTTAGTGGAGTGTGTATGTGGAAAAACTCTATAGGTGCTTTATCTATACATTACAGTCTTATTCATAAAAATCCCTTAAAATAGGTTTTAAATGCTCATTATTTACAATGCTCATAAACCTACTATAACTTTCTCTATTCATAAATGCTCAATAAAGTTGTCATAACTGAAACTATGTTACTACCGTCATTTTGGTAAGTTCTAAGACAAACCGACAGAATCTGAGTGATCAGGCCACACAAAAAAAATCCCGATGGCCTGTAGTCAGCGGAAAGGTAAATTTTTCAAAATTCATTGAATTGAAATTTGAACAACCTTTTCATTGGTATACCAACATGTCATTACATATAAATTGCCGTATGTATCATAGCCTTGCGGTTAGAGGTTTTTATTTTGGCTGTTGTATATAAAGCAGACAGGGTTCGCGTTCCACTTCAAGGCTGAATTTTTTTTGTCTGTTTCTTATCAATAAATATACTATATATTTTTTTAATCAGGGTCTATATCAAGATCTCCAGAAAATGTACAATTACATCAAATTTATATTGAGTGTTCATATTTTATCAATATTTCTTATTTTTTCGTTATTAATTTCTATTTTTTTTCTGTGAATTTTATGGAAAATCGTTTCCAACAAAAGTTGTAGGTACTGAATATCTATAACCTAATATTATTTTTGATGATATTTACACTACGGCTCTTTTTGATATTTTTTTAAAATTTTTGAACAGTCGCCATTTTGATACTACTTACCCGATATTGCCCAATAACAAACTCGGCCGACATATTTAGGAGATTGATTTTTATAGCAAATTTGAAATTGATACCTCCAAAACTACGACCTCTATCGTGTTAACAAATTTCCTAATACCCCATATATATATAAACTTTTGAACCAAATGTTTTTTTGGACTAACTTATAGACATATAACAACATGCCGTTAAAATTTTTTTGAAATTCAAACGATCGCAATAGGTACATTTCTATAAGAAATTTACCTAATATATTTGACAAAAATAATCAAAATATGACATTTCATTTCTATAGCAACGTTCTCGCGGCATGTTCCAGCTTTTATTTTTCAGAATTTCTATCAGAAACTATCATATTTGTGACTTAAAATATAACCTCTTGATGAGCACTCAATCAAAAATCAGCTGAAGTCGGCCATTTTCATCCTATTAGATGGTTTTAATGGATTTATAGTAGGGTCGAACCTTCTATAAGTTATAATATCGATATAAGAGTGTATCAACGCAATTGAACGTTTATGAATACAGTTTTTCGATTATCGCGTTGTAACAAACTTATAAGCCTCCAATATTTTTTATGAATAAGACGGTTAGACTATAAAAAAGCTGCTCGACTGATTTCTGGGGTTGGATTCCGTGATCATTGCAGACCAATGTTCGACATATGCTTCTCAGTTGATGAGTATATTGATTGTTGCAGCTGCCCCATGAACGTGGTTTTCTAAGGTTCTTGTTCAATGTAATGTTTGTGGAAATGAACGTATTGTTAATGTGATGTGTTATATACCATATTATTGTTATTATTTTGATGAGCTATAATAATTGTATTTTTGTACAAAACATAGTGCAATAAAGAAATCTATCTATCTATATATATATATATATAGCGAAAAGTCACTCACTCACTCATCATGAAATCTCAGAAACTACAAGTGCTAGAAGACTCAAATTTTGCATGGGGGTTCCTTTTAGAACATAGGTGCTCACTAAGACGGAGTTTTGCAAAATTCTTCCCCTAAGGGAGTAAAAAGAGCGTGTCAATGTTTGTATCAAATTTATATAGCTTTAATAGTAGCGCTTTCAAATTAATAAAAAAAATATTTCTTATTTAAAGAAATTAAAATGTATGTGTAAGTTAGTGTATAATAAAATTGCAACATGCCGATGTCGGTACATTAAAGACATTTAAGAAAACATAATATGGGGGTCTTTTTTGCGCAACAGAAGCGAAAACAACAGTTTTTAGAATTGTTGTCTGTCTGTCTGTATGTTTGTACGCGCATCACACAAAAACTACTAATTGGAATTGAATGCAGTTTTCACCGATGTATTACTAGAAATCTTACTTAAAATATAGGCTACATTTTATCGCGTATGTCTGCCTTTCTGTATGTTTGTACAAGTATCACGCAAAGACTACTACATAGAATTGAATGAAATTTTCATCGATGTATTCCTAGAGGTCTAACTTAGAATATAGTTTCCATGTTTCCACGTATGTCTGTCTGTCTGTGTGTATGTTTGTACTCGCAAAAACCACCTCATGGAATTGAATGCAGTTTTCCACGAGCAAGAAGTCGCGGGCCATAGCTAGTCTATCTATATTACGAGAATTAATAACATTTGCATAATATTGTTTCCAACTAAATTATCTTATAACATGCCAGACACATGTTATTAATAATAATAGTAATAATGAAATATGCAACAGTCAGTCGCAAGTTGGCGATTCAGCAAGGTTCATCTTGAAAGGTTATGCGGCGGCATGGTTTTCAGTTTTCAGAGCACGGCATTGAGTGTAAAGGTTGATCTAATTTTCCAATTTCGATAGGATACTTTATACTCCATGACCTGATATGCTCGGCTTGATGCAATTTGAACTTCGATCACGAACCGACGTCTCCCTAATCATACCGTCGATTCTGCAGAGTAACTCAATTTTTCAGTCGCCAAGTTTGTTTTGGAACGAATTAGAGTTTCTATACGATTTTGATATGTTCATCGTATACACAACTTCCTTAGCGTACGATATTATTCCAAATTTGGTATTAAATGATATTCTTTTAAAACTTATTATTAGACGGCTTAAGGATATTTCACACCATAGATATAGGAATAATATGTATACGGTTCGGTGATACGAGTAGAATACATTTATGCCTAAATGAAGGTGTTTACATCTTTTGAAACCCTGGCCTTGTATCACACTTTCTTAAGGTGAAGTTATGCTTCTGCAGTCAAGACATCAGTGATCTGTGCAAGAACTCTGGCCTGCATATCTAGAAAAACTCACTCTATAAATAATAATAACTGGTGTTATTCAGAAATTTAGTTGAAAAAACAGGCAGTAAGAAATTCTTTATTGCTATGTTTGTTTGATGTATCTTATTATTCGTGTTACAGATATGCAAAGAACATATACAGGAATATACTTTTATTCCTACATATCTGCAAATGTCGAGAACACAAAAAATGTCTGCTTTTAATTTAAATTTTCTATAAATTTGTAGAGTTTTCGCATACATATCTAGGACTATAAAAAAAATATATCGGTTGTTCTTTTACACAACGATTTTTTCAAACACCCATTTCGAAAGTTCGTTTTTCGAGTAAAAAGTGTCGACACGAAAATGCGTAATATCTACAGCCTTAACGATGTATTTTCATTCTACTATACTAGTAGGTAAAATAGATAATTTTTTCGAACAATGAATTACTTCACCAGACTAGTGCTTAAGAAAGTGACTTCAAGCACGCACTGACTCAGGTGTCAGCCCGACATGGAACTGAAATAGGCACTTAACAAAATATTAAACTGTGACTATAAAAATGCCAAACATAAATCAATTGAAACTAATAAAAAAAAACTAGAAAGCAAACATACAACCGAATTGTATATCTCCGTCTTTTTTCAAGGTGGTAAAAAATGGCATTTATTGACTTAAAGGTGATAAAAACAGTTCTTCTCTCAAACTTACTTCCAAAGAAGATATCGCAAAAAATAATGTATCCCAGACGTGAAAAATGGATCTTACATTGGTGATCTCCAAATGTCAATTTCAGATATTCGTTATTATCTTACGATACAAGTAGATAAAAATTTTATATTCATTCACATACAAATGCTTTTTTGAGACTCATTACAAATTGTTGTAACGCAGTCAGTTATCGAATAGGCAACAAACATTAGCCATTACTCACAATTAGAAAATTAATTAGTTTGCAATTGCACGTTATCGTCTTCATATTTCCAAACAACGGGTAGGTATCAGTTTTAAGACTAGTTGACCTCCATAATGTTCTGAAAATTTTAGATTTGGTCCCTTTTTATTATGTACCAATGATTCATTTTTATATTCTATTTGATTGACTTGGTTATATTAAGAAGGTGATATGCTCATTTTTAAGGGCCGCGTTGATCTTCGACAAATTATTTTGTAAGAAACAGAAACGTTAAGGATTTGGGTCTTCGACATTTGAAAAACATATATAGTTGTTTCAGAATAAATGGTTGACTACGTTTTTTTACCTGGGACGTTATGCCAGAGGTCGGCCATAGACATGCAATAATTAATTGCCGGTTAGTTCCGGATCATAGTATAGCAGTATAATAATATTTAAATATCTTTTATTCTATGAAATAATTAACACGTATTCATGTCATTAATTATATTATATAAACATACAATGTGTTTACGATTACTTGTTTCCTAAATACCTCAATAATTTTAATTTTAATTAAATTACCTACCTATATTATATACGGACTTAAATATATAAGCCCGATCCTTTAGTGTATTTGCTTGTGGAATGTGTACATAATGGGAATATACCCAGTAGTTTTATTGCAGTCATAAAGACAATACCATTTATTGTGAAAAGCACTATACCAGGAATATAGGTACTATGAATATGCATCAAGAGACCGTGCCTGGGAATGTTGACAATCTGCAAGGACTACATATATCTGGAAACAAAATTAAATCACACATGTTTTCCTGATGTACCGAAAGATGAAGTTTAGTTATATTTGAAAAAGGTCAAAGAATCTGCTAGAGAAGAGCAGAAGATCATATCGACAAAGCTTGAATGCATACTTATACTTGATTTTTCCAACCGACGTATAGTAATTTTGTCCGACACTTTGAGTTTACTCACCAGTCTCCAAACTATCACTGTTGGAATTAAGACGAATCCACGTGTTTACGATCTTATCAACAAATACAACAGAGAGCCAAAAGCGATGTCCACATGTGAATGTATCCAATTTAATCGGATTCCAGCACACTCAGGAATTATTGGTAACGAGGAAGCAGAAGTTTTACCAAGGACTGTCACCAAATCAGCAGAGCCTGATTCCTTGCAACTACCACCGTATACTTCAAGAGAACTGAAGGACAAATACTCATCAAGACATTCTTTTAGAGCTGAAAGCTCAAGGACAAGTCAAAGGCAAAACCGAATACTGCCTAAGGGGCGGTCCAGAAACAACGATAAAACATTCATGCAAATTGTTCGATAAAAAGTACAAAAGATAGCGGGCGCACACGTTTCCAACTAATCCGTCAAATTTTAGTTTTGCGACGTTTTCGGTCATGGAAGAAGCACTTCTTTGGTCGCTCTATGCTATTTGCATTGCAATAAAGAGCAAAATAAACAAAAAATTCGAAGATTAAGATGGTCGAGGGAATGGTTGTTAGAAAGACATGAATTTTCTCATGTCAGATTATTACGTGAACTTGATCCAGAAGATTGGCGTAACCTGAGGATGAACATTGAAACTTACAACCATTTGTTAAAATCTGTTACTCCTTACATTAGAAGTGCAATACATACAACGAAAATTAAAATATTTTCCAATAAAAGGAAAGTTTGTCCTCACACTTCAATTTTTCGAATCAATTTCCATAAAATGATGTCTCGTGCTTCAAATTTTCGACTTATCGTACAACCTTCTTTCGATCATGCAAGACGTACCTACGTTTTGTGGTCTACACGCGCCATTTTACTTGATACTTGTCTGATTCGATAAGTCTTTTGATAAGACGTTGTGTCTGGACCGCCCTTAACGCCGTCCAGAAAACCTTGGTTCTCGAGGCAGAATATACTCCGAAAATTTGTTGTAACCACCACAACCTGTCTGCGTCGCTTAATAGGCTTATAATTGTAATAAATAGCTATAGATGCAAGTACGGTTTGACTGATAAGGATCAAAACTATGTATTATGGAGATGCCCACTGTATACCCCACATCAAGAGAACGTTCTACACGAATTAAGAACCGAATATTGCCGACCTCCTTTCTGCATAGAAATATTCATTGTTAGACCAGACCTGAGAAAATCTCAAGAAATATTTCTTCAATGTACATTTTAAAATGGAATCAGACGATTTCAGTTCTATTCTATTCTAGACTATGCACTGGACATATTTGTTCAATATATTTATTTATAAGTTGTATATATTGCTAATATAATGTTATCAGCAGTAATAAAACTAAGGATGAGGTTTCTTAGCATAATAAAAAACTATGGAGTTTTCAAACTTACATCTAAACATTTATTTACTACCTATAATTTGTTGGGCTCGCAACGTTGAAACCAATCAGAATAAACCTGCTAGCTTTTGTATCTTTGAGACTGAAAATTAAGTTTAGGATATGCTACATTTAATTTAGAAATTAATACATGATCAATATTTATTCGTATAATTTTGTAGAGAATATGAGGAAACTAGACATACAAACTTGGTTACAGTCGACAGTAGGTACTTATGCTCACGTAGTCTCGAGCACTGTTTAAATTATATTATTCTTTCCAGTTAACACAAACTATACACGAATTTATAGAGAGAATATTTGCCGTAACAAAAGAGAGGAACCGTCCAATTAGTTGAATGCGACTTTGAAGAGGAAGTGAGATGATCTTAATGATTTATGGTAATATGACTCTGCTTAAGGGCCCTAATAAGGTCGAACGGTAGCGAGAGAGAAAAAGGGCGAGCAAGACTCGCTCGAATGCTCACTTTAATGAACCTAGCCTTAGTTTGAGTTGTTTTATTCGCAATATCTTAATGAATAGTCCTATCTGTAATTTTCAGGTTTGAAGAGTACCTACAATTGACCTATTTATACTATTACAATTTCTGTCCCAATTTCATTAGAGTTGATTTATATAAATTGTCTCCACCCAAGGTAGGCGCAGCACAAATATCAAAAATATTCATTTCAAAAACTGTCTACAGATTTTCATTAGAACAAAATACATTGTGAAGTAGGTGCAGAATTTAATTCATATTAATATTTTTTGGAACATAATGATGACAGCGTCGATTAGAAATTAAAAAATTGTTATCACATACTTACATTTACGCTCAAAAATGTATGATTTATGTCCTTGAAGATTAGTGAGATACCCTGAAAAACAATAGCTCCTTATACCGGAGAAAAAATATCAGGCTCAGACATATTCCCTTGGTCTTAATATTTACAAACCAATCATTACGTGAGAGTCATAACAATTTTGAACTTGGTGCCAAGAACATTCAAGAGTAAAAGTAAAGTATATAATATTTTACCCCTTGCAGAAACTAAAAAACTCTTGGATACATTTTCCGTTTTTAACGTGAAGAGATTTCTTTGGGTCTTCGATAGGACATGGAATGGAGAAATGGAAAAACAGAGACAGACAGATCCGTCAATCATATGTGGGAGTGAGTCCGAGCAAAAATTGGATAGGGTAGCGTGATCATTATTCAGGTATAGTTTAGCTAAATAGCCCCCGCCAAATAGGTGCCCATACATCGACGGATTTTCTGAGGGATCTGGTACGCCACCAACTAAATCCGTTACTCATGTATGCGTTCATGTGATTTGGTCTTGAAAATGATCACAGAGTTACAATGAAATATATTAAAATAAAACTAAAAAATCTCAGAAATGCAAGTTCGATCCCTCAAAAAGTATCTCCATGTACGGGCATTTATTGCAATAAACTTTGAAACCCAACAGTAAATTTATTAAGCCAAAAAACTGACGTAATATCTATATTCTGACTTTCTTTGGGCCCTAATAATTAAATCAGAACCAACTATCCCCTTTCTCACGCCTAATCATCTACAGAAATAATTTGTTACGTCAGCAAAATGCAGTTTTTGCGACATAAAATCTTCACAGCCTACTGTTTTGGTTAACGTTTTATTGATTCCAAGGAAAATGTAGGATTTTCTATTTTTAATAACTGGAATACATATTCCCGAAAAAGGTATAGATATACCTGTGCACGGGTCCAGTACAAACAACAACAATGGCTCTGGCGGAACTCAAGCCCGCGCTCACCACTTGCTCTCGGAGACTATGAACGCATTTCCAGCGCCTTAACCCACTAAGCCTTCGGGACCCCGATGTATGCTATCTAAGTACTGAAAATGATAAGAATGTTTGGAATATTGTCTGTTATTAGTAAACCTTACTGTTCATGATGCTTAAGCCAGGCATTATTTTGAAGGAAAATGTAGGATTGTTCTGTCGGACGATATCCTTTCTCACAATCAAGAGCAGTAGGATGAGTAAATGACTCTTGTAGATTAATTTATTTACGTCCAATTCGTCAAACACCCCATTCACGATTCAACAATAATCCCATATCAAATGTAGGCCTGCAAGTAGTACTAGAAAGTGAAACGTGAATGCCTAGCTATATACTATTTTTTACCACCAAATATGTATATATCAGTCTTCTTGAATAATATATTATTGAAACCAATATCTTTGAATAAATATATTTAGATAGATTAGGCAAGTCCTATACAGCACTGTAGTAGCTATGAACCATGAATAAAAAGAGATTGAATATTCAAGTGCATCATGGGGCATATTATATAAAAATTATTTTGATGTGATGGTATTCTAACACTTTTAATGATCTTTAGTAGTTTATCATGTAATTTTGGACCTATTTTGAGAGTAATTCTTTTGATATAACTAATCTACTTGAAACCATAAGTACATTCAGAAATCATTTCTAGATCTAGTTGAATAGCTATGAAAAAAACATTTAAGTAAGGTAAGCAAACTTGAAATATAATTACATAGGGCACATTCGAAATTCTATGCTTGTTAAATGTTAAATAGTCTAAGTCTACAGGAATTTTGGAGGACACATAATACAAATCATATATCATATATTTTCTCCCGTCAAACAGTTTCAAACATGTTTCTGAATCTAGAAAGTCAACATCCACACGAGCTCATTTACTACCTATGTTAAAATGTAATGAATATTCGTGTCTCGGAAAACAATCGTCTGTTTTTTTATCTGACGTCGATCTGCCGTCACTAACAACTAAACAACCCTTGTAACCAAGCACACTGATTAATAAATATATTTGAGCTGACAGCCAGCCTCTGACCCGATGCTATGGGCCATGGGATACCTATATCATTTTTCATTTTTTCTACCTGATGACAGCCGTAAAAAATGGAATTTTATTAATGGCAGACGTTCTGCCTCATATATTTTTAATATCTAATATGGGAAGAGATGGAATTGAAATTCTATACAGATTTTGAGGGATTACGCTTTTAAAAGTAACATAGGAAAGATTTGACCCAAAAGTCTCGGTGAGTATTATAAAACAAGAAATATATCTCAAATTTGATGTATAGAATCATGTATTTGATATCTGTGTTCATTGGAGCAAAAAGAATAATTAATCAGAACTGCAATTTATTTAGAATGCTCCAAATCTGACCTGTGTTTATTAATATTTTTGTGAATATTTGAGCTACATATTAAGTAAAACTAGAGCAATGGATTAGAACACCCGAGGTAAACTCTGTCTAAGTTGACTATCTACAAGACCATTATTTATCCTGTCATGATGGCACGTACGTGTACGTATCAGAGTATCATGTAAAGGATGAACCATGATCTAGATGCACTGATTCACAAAGAAATTATTACCAGGCTTTGCAAGTCACAAAGATACCCATTTGATTATCCAGGAAGTGAATGGATTAGATACGACAGTGCAAAATGCGAGAAGATCGTTGAGGGTCCTAGATCCACAGGCACACGACGTAATTAATCGTTGGATAATGATTCCGCTTCAAAATATAATTTGTTGCCAATAGTTTAGTCTTTAGTTATGAAAGATGCATTTGTTTTCGCCTTAAATTTAACATAGGTTGTAACTTGAAATAAGTCATACGTTTTTCTTTAGCTTTATAAATATCGATAGATAGTACGAAGCAAACTACATTTCATTTTACAAAGCACTCTCACTGTGTGATTATTCGTGGACTTTGCGTATAGCTCTCAAATGATAGCATGTGTGGCAAAACGAAAAATGATGTTTCCACGTCTCTATTAATTTGCTGGAGATACCGCCAACTATCCTACAATCGTCAATAAATTCAGGAGGGTATCTCAGAAAAATTGATATTTTCTGAATATATATAAAATGCTAATCCAACTTCACTTATAAATATAAAATTTGGACACTTTTTTATTCCGTTATTTCGATCAATAAATACGGTTTAAGTTTTAAGCATTTGTCTGTTTCAACACAAAATAACATGAAAAGTAGGTTTGATTCATTTTTATATAACTACCTATAGATGCAATAGTTATCCTATTAACATTGGTGCCAAACTGCGAAAGCATTCAATCGCTTCTTCAGATCCGAAATATATGCCTACCATCCATCAAGCATCATTCACCATATAAGAAGCTAATAGTTGGGTCATTGAATACAAACATCAAGACCGCCAGGACATTCTGATGCAAGCCATGGGCGTGCTTCCTTGCTGAATATTGTTCCATTGGATAATAAAGTTTACTTTGTGTGAAAACAGTAATCATACTTCACAGGACACATACTTTGACAAGATCCCTACAAAATTCAAATTACTATAAAAAAAATGTTTGAATAATAAAATATCATTACCCATATTTTAAAATATTAGTAAATATTTCGACGTATTTAACAGAAGCCCGATGATAACCAACATTGTCATAAGAATAAAATTTTAATAGGTGAAATTATCACTATTCAGCTAACATTTGAGCTCAACTGTCTATTAGTTATAAATTTTAATTTGAAGCAATTTTATGAATCTAGTGCAGTGCATTTTTAGCAGCATGTTGTACCATCTTGCTGAAGCCACAGCTCTTACAAATGAATACCATTTAATTGAGGACACGTGAAGGCATTATTCCTGGAAGAAACAAGCTCTACTTGATGTCCACGCTGGCCAATCAATTCATTAAGATCTATTCGGTAGGTAAGGACTATCCGGCTTCTTCGAGGATGCAGATCCAACTGCAGTAAGCGGAATGCAAACTGGATTCATGGTTATAAAGATTACTTCTCCTGTGTGATTATATCATCTGTAGAAATGAATGGAGAGCTTGTGAAACTTCGCAAACTGAAACCGATTATCGCGATAAATATGGACAACTTTCAGGTGTTGTCCTGACTATATTTGTTATAAAATGTTAAATCAAATTAAAGACAAATCAACGGCCAGAGCTCGAATTGGCGGTAGCTGAATAAAATTTTACCATCAACCATCTAATGTAAAAACAAACTCCATGATGGACTTAAGAAAAGGTGTATATTTCACTGCATAACCTCCAAATAGATACCTGGTAAGTGATTCTAAATTTCTATTCCGATAGGTAAATCTCTAGCTATATTGCAATGAATTGAAGATGTAATTTTCCATTTGACAGACCTGCAATGAAAAATAGCTTAAACGTTTCAAGTACTACCGCGTAAACGTTCTTGATATTTATTTTACGTAAAGAATATTTTATTTATTGTTGCCATTTAACAATACTTTATATAAACATCCCTTACGTAAAAATGACGTTCAATGATAATTATGTGGCGCACGTCACTGGAAATGAACTTTCGAGGAAAAAGTCTGCCTTTAAGAGGGTTTATCGCCATAGACCTGAAGTTATGCAAATAGAGCCAACTCCAGAGAGCTAAGGTTATCCATCACATACAACCACGATCAGTGCGGCTGCAAGGGACAAGAATTGATGACCGGCCACAACTTTTTCTCTGCAAAGCGTCTTGAGAATTACCGTTACCATAGTCATTGACGTGTGTTTATGTGTAGTTGAAGAATTTTACGTTTGCGATAAATTTTCAATGTTTGGAAAATTCTACTCCCACCATTTTTTTAGGATGAGTGAAAACATGAACAAAATTACAATGACGCATCCATCAGAATTTTCAGGTGAATCCAAGATAATATTTCGATGGAATTTATTTGGGAACGTCTCAACCTTCCATGTATTATTAAAAATCCCATGCACGGAATTGCTTATGTTAACTTTGCAATCATATTTTGCATATGTCATACATGTTACGGGATTTGTAACAATTAAAACTTTTTTAAAAACTTTATTTATTTAAACTTGTTTCACAACTTGTAGTTCTGTTTGACTTTACAATATTTAATTTTGAAAATAACAATCTGACTTAAAAGGTAACTTCAAAAGTGATTGAAGTGGAGAAGGATCCAATATTTATACCTTCTGTGTTATGACGTCACTAATTACGTTTCAGAACCTTTATGGTAAACAAGTGCAGGTGCCTTTTTGATGATTTTACAAATAAAGGTTCTAGAAGTTTCTCTAGTAATAAAGTACCAAATATTGCGTCTTTGATGAATTTGCAAGTTTCAAGGAGAAACATTAAAACAATAGGAAACTTGATATGAGCGTCTGAGAGAAGAACGTAGAAGATTATTTTAGATAAGTAACAATTAAAATTAGTATGTGACGCAAATTAATCAAAGTATAATCAATATTATACAAAATGTGGTTAGCATATAACAACTCCCCTTTTACAAAAAAAGTTTTTGCTATGCGAAAACTTTTAAATGATAAAAATATAAAAATTAAATTGATTAAAATATTATAAATTTGCAATACAATAGGACAATATTTTAAACATAGTGTTTTAATTTAATTCGTATTCTTCATATTCTGGATGAACACTGGGTCTTCGTCTGGGTAGAAAGGATTTCCATCGACCAACGTTTTTATCTGGTGGTTGTGGTGGATCATGAGGTGCTACTGCGATGCTCATTCCTGTAGGTCTTCTTCGTTTACATTTACAAAATATATAGAGCATAATGAATGCAATTATTAATACTATTACTATATAAGTAAACCATGAGATGTTCTTTGTTATAAAAGGTTCATTTATAATTTTGTCTAAATTTTCGGAATATTCATTCAATTTCTGTTGAGCGATGTTTAGATCTTCAGTATCTAATGTGTTGAGTTTCAAAGGTTTTAATTTTGGTAAAAACCTTTTTTCTGGTAAATCTTTACAACATTCATATGGTATTATTACAGGATTGATTTTATAGGTAATATTTTTGTAAGATTCGATAATATATTTCGATCTTATTCTAGTACTTCCAATAAATGCATTACAATTTGGTTTCAATTTTAGTATAGAGTTTCCATTAATTACTCTAGTAACTGGTTCTTGATTATTACAAGTTATAGTTATAAATAATGGATCAGAAACGATGATATTCCATACATTTGTGGATATTTCTTTTACATTATAATCTTTAGCAAAAAGTAGCGACACTTCACAAATTTTTGGAATTTCGGTCTGTTGTTTGAGAAGTTGAGCTTCACAGATAGAATTACTGTCAATCGGTAAAGGCAACATATCAAAGCATAATTTGAATCTGAAGCCAAGATCTTTACATTTATCTAAACTAGATAAGGTAACGTAAAACATAGAATCATCATCTTTAGCAACATATTTTTGACTTGTTGAAATAACATGATGAAGTCCAGTTCGATTGTCTTTAGTTGGTAAAGGGTAGATTCTATATACTTTATATATTTCTGGATCAACTAAGGGAATTTTGAGAATATACATGATTCTTGAGTTATCTTGAAAAGCATGAAGTTCTATAATTTCAAAATACTTGGGAATTCGGTTGACTTTGTTGACTAAAATTTCTGTTTGGATAAAACTGATTTGAATTATTGAAACTTTGCTGAGGATTGAATCTTTGTGGGTTTTGGAATTGTTGTCTTGGATCATTATTATGTGAGTATCGAATGTTCTGTTGTTGCCTTTGCCTACATTCGTTAACTGTATGCCCTGACTTTTTACAAAAATCGCATAATTTGACTGGAGTATTTTTATTATTCTGTTTGAATTTCTGTGTCTCAAAATAATGTAATTGCATTTCTCGTTTAATGCGGCCGATAGTAGAAACTATATCGTTAGGGTTACTGGCACGTATTATCTGACCAATGCGAGGTTCAAGACCTGTCAACAATGTGTTAAGACACATATTTTCTATTAATCTCGTCTGTGCATTTTTCTCATCAGGATTCATGCGTTGTTTATTTATAGCTGCGTATAATTTAGAGTTCAAGGTTTGCAATCTTGATACGAATGTTAATGGTGATTCATTCGGCATCTGTCTTATTCGTTGCAAATCTTGTATAAGCGAATTTAGATCACGGGAGTCGCCAAAATGTGTTTCTAATAGATTTTTAATTTCGTTCCATGATTCTGGATTGCGAGAATTAACTAATTCTGCTGCAACTCCTTTCAATTTATTTTTTATATGTAATACTAGAAAAATTTTCTGATCACCTACTGCCATACGGGTTGCTATGTCGCATGAATTTATAAAAGTAGTTAGAAAAATTTGATTTCCATCATATTCGGGAATTAGTGAAAAAATTTCAGACAGCCTATATGGTTCTATCTGAGATTGTGTTGTATTTGCTTCAGTTGTTTCTGTCATTCTGAATGTATTTCTTAGTTAGTGTAAATTAATATTAATGGTAGATAATATTTAACGAAAGACAATAGAACTTTGTTTTCTTTGTTTCAAATGAGAATAGAATCAATATAAAAATGTAATGAAAGTGTGATTCTCTGCTTACGTTTTCCTTTTCTTTCGTTTGGTAAGTTGTGGGTTGTCTTCAGGACTCGAGCAGATGAAATCCTACTTCGTACGTGTCGACTACAGTTGGGTGATTCTCGACTCTCAATCCTGCTGCCGAAGAGACCGTCTTTTCTAGATGAAATCCTACTTCGTACGTGTTGACTACAGCTAGATGATGATCGATCTTCGCTCCCTACTGCCGAAGAGACCGTCTTCTTGAGTTGGAGACTTCTTGTTTCTTCTTTATTCTTTGGGGCTTGCTTCTCCCATAAAGGTTAGGAAACCACTGTTGATTCTGCTGCCAACGTTTGGGAATCCTACCGACTGCGCCAATTTTTGTTACGGGATTTGTAACAATTAAAACTTTTTTAAAAACTTTATTTATTTAAACTTGTTTCACAACTTGTAGTTCAGTTTGACTTTACAATATTTAATTTTGAAAATAACAATCTGACTTAAAAGGTGACTTCAAAAGTGATTGAAGTGGAGAAGGATCCAATATTTATACCTTCTGTGTTATGACGTCACTAATTACGTTTCAGAACCTTTATGGTAAACAAGTGCAGGTGCCTTTTTGATGATTTTACAAATAAAGGTTCTAGAAGTTTCTCTAGTAATAAAGTACCAAATATTGCGTCTTTGATGAATTTGCAAGTTTCAAGGAGAAACATTAAAACAATAGGAAACTTGATATGAGCGTCTGAAAGAAGAACGTAGAAGATTATTTTAGATAAGTAACAATTAAAATTAGTATGTGACGCAAATTAATCAAAGTATAATCAATATTATACAAAATGTGGTTAGCATATAACATACATATGAGATTTCATCCATTATGAGTTATGTCAAATAAATTAACCATACAGTGTTTATTGCTCCGTGAATTTCCAAAACAAGTGAACTTATTCATATGAATCATTTTATATTTGTTTTCGAAATTAAATGAGGATCCAAGAAGCTGATAATATACAGGGTCTTCCATGTACGAATATGACATATGAGACTGCCATTTGAATGTTTATGAAGTTAATGACGTACACAAGAGAAAAGAAATAGAAATATTGTAGCGGTAGCAGATGGGGCAGATTTTACTCTGCTATCACTAATGTTTCTTAAAATTTTACTTTAATAGCTACCCTAAAACTTGAAAAAAAGGCATAATTTTTTTTTTCAATTGTTGTATTTTTATAAACTAGATGATTCTAGAAAAGTATATTTTTTTTAGTTGAAATAAAATATCTTGAAAATCATGAAAACATGTTATTACACAAATGTTATTTGTAAGATTCTCCCAACGATTGTATTATCTGATGGACTCTGAAACAGATTGTAGATACGGTTGTTTTGTTTAATGAATATTTGATTTTTTGAAAACTTATACTAAATATACATTTAATGAAGAAAAACACCATGCAAATGGGGTAGAGGGGGATGTTCCCAAAAACATTAAATATTGAATAAAAAATGAGAGAGTTAGAGCCGTTAGAAGAAAGATTGGGAATTTCTTTCAGAAATTGGCAGCTTTTGTATTAATCAAGAAAATAATATTTCCATAAGCTTTTTTGATTTCATTTAATCTTCCTGAGATACTATGCGAAACACGTGTTATCGAAACATAATAAGGCTAGCTTACAGTTGAATTGTGTACCTTTGTCGTTTGTACGAATTCCGTCAAAAAGATGAATATTTTATTGAATTTATTCCAAATATTTTTTTGTATTTTATTATTTCACTGTAAGGAGGAATAATAAAATTTGAAATAATTTTCATTTCAACAAAAAATCGATTTTCAACAATCCCTTGGGAGAATTCTTCATTAATTAATAATTGATTTATAAGTGTTCAAGATTTCAAAAGATTTTTCTTAATTACATTACAAATAACTTTTTTTTACAAAAACTAGGACCGATTTTTTTAGGTGGTGCTTTGAAAAATACAAAAAATATGAATTGCACTGGTGCTAATATTTTTGAAGTTGTGAATTATGTACATATGGCAAAATTGTCCATTTCAACAGACTTTTATATAATAAATTGTATCTAAGTCACCTACTGTTTGCTTCCCAAATGGCGAGCCAGACTCCTGTTATTAATATTGCTCAAATCATTTTTTTTATATTTAACCGTCGATTTGTTATTCCAGAGAGTAACTATATCAACCAGAAATTGTTAAATTCTCCATATTTATTCTTGGATAAACTGGTGAAGAAGTTACATCCGAAGAAACAAAATAAAAATTGCAAGAGTTGGTTACCTATTGTTAATAGCTACTGAAGTGTCAAATGTGAGTCATAATGTAGGAAAATCAACTCTCTAAATACGGACACCAAACAAAACTTTTATGCCAGGTATTAGCAAATCTTGAAATAACTGCTAATTTACTCTCAAGAAGGATTTATTATATGTTGTTGCAATTGGGTCTTGAGAGTACCTAATGGTAGAATTTGAGGAAATATTCAACTTCACTACAAAAATCAAAAATTGTCCTGGAAAAATCCTAAGCCAACTTGAGTAGGAAAATTATTTTAGATTTTCATGCTTTATTAAGATTTATACATAATAAACTTCATGTCAATTCTTCCATTATCTTCAGTAGTATTCTCCTGGATCGCTTGTTACAATTTAAGGTTTCCATATAAACTGATCCTGCTATGGTTTGAGAATTTTGACACAAAACAACCAACTCAATATTGCAAAAATGTTTTATCTCTCAAGCTTCTTTTTTCTCTAATGAACTATTTAAAATACAAAAAAAACTGCATACATATCATAAAAAACTTAGATGTAAGCAATCCTGCAGATGACATTTCAAAGATCAAAATCTACTGACTATGCCTACCAGCATTGTATACATATATATGAATGAATACATTCGTATTTAAGAATAGGCACTATTTTGAACCATAGGTACAGCTCTGGCAATAACTATGGCACTAGAAATACAATAATTTACCAAACCACCGCTCTACATGTATAGAGATGGTAACTCTTTATTAATGTATTAATTTCTGGAATGCAATTCCTAGGGTTATCAAATTAACTTAAAACTTTGTCAAAATAAGAAAATCTCTCTCAAGGTTATTGTATACTCTAGAACCCTATAATATATCAGATTTCCTAGATACGGATCTAAATAATTTATACCAAACACTCTGAATCAAATTTTTTTGATAATTTTATGACTGGCTGCGCATTCCTTGTAATTGTAAAGTAATGTAGTGCAATAAATTATTGTTTTTATATATGTATTATTATATTCGAGAAAATTGAACCCTTATAAGATCCCTCTGGTGTCTGTCCAAAACAATATTCTCCCCAAGTACTAGAAGAAGAAGACATCAAGTTTGGTAGTTATTAGAATTAGGCGCATTTCAGTCGTATAGCATGAATGCACAACACAGGAGGTAGATTTTGGGCTCCTGCTCCTTATGAGAATTTTAAACATATTTTCTTACAAGATTTTTGAAATTATGGCTTGAAAGATATTGACTAGAAAAGACGAAAATAGATCGTCGCTTATCACCAAAATAAGTGAGAATAAAATTTAAAAAATAATAGAATTCAATCAAAGTTTCGCCGATCCTATACCAAAGATTAGAAATACCAATCTTTGCCTATACTGTGATTTATTTTTGCATTCAAAATGATGTTAACGCAAAAGCACTGTTGTCCGGTCACTTATCGGTTTATCAGGAACAAATGAGCAAAAGATAAGGTCTTAATTTTTTTGAATAGTATGTTTCGAGTCTAACCTATAGATTTATATAAATATATTCGTTTCAACTGATATTTTAAGCTAAAAACTCTAGATTTTTACGTCGTTCTCGAAATTAGTAAAAAGTTCCAGTTGGCGTCCACTATGTAGTAATTTTCCTGTATCCGTCCAGCGTTGAACCCCATTCCGACCTATTATTATTTTATGGTGTAGGAATAGCAAAAAAATGAGAAAATCTCTATTTTGTTAAATTTCATGCGTTTTAACGTTCTTAACGAAAAAAAATACTCATAGTAAACTTTACATTTTCTCTATTGTACAACAAAATCTTTTAGGGGATAATCCAAAATGTCATCATGTTTGGGCCATTTCCACACTCCCACTTGCAGCCATTATTTTCACTTTTAAACCATGAATGTTTTTTTCTAGTACGATTCCAGGGTCAAATTCTTGTTCGTTCGTAATATCGACGTAGTCATTAACGAAAAACTGTTAAATTTTTTCATCAGTAGACTCTTTCAAGTTTATTTTTTTGGGTTTTTTCAAGTAAGGTTTGCTTCTTCCCTTTTTTTGTCAATTGTTTTTAAATGGATTTCTACGATTTAAATTTTCTGTAAGCTTAGAAACAGAATCGATTATTTATGATTTAGTAACTGGAAAACGACGTTGACCCATTTCCAATATCCAGTTCAGTAACATTTATTCTTTGTCATTTGTCAAAACAGTGGGTCCACCCATATGTTCCGTCAATTAGAGTTGATTTTGGGATACAGTAGGTTTTCGAGGATTGTCTTATGCTAATTCTTTTGGAATCAATGTCCTGTAAGGCTTTTTCGATACCTTCTTTGGTATACTTCACACGTTTTTTGATATCCATTTTTAATGGGATACTAAAACAAAATTAAATTAGGAAACTCCCGAGTAACAGATATATTACACATAAGAAAAATATTGAAATACAGGGTGTTCCATATAAAAAACATAGCTTTAATATGGAACTCTTTTATGGAGCACCGTGTATGTTCCATAATATTTTTTCCAAAAACCTAGATATACATATGTTAGAACATATTTTTTTGTCAATTAATACTAGAGAATAGCTCGTTGCTATAGTTTTATCTCGAGCTTCATCTTGTGTATTTACCCCCTGTTGGTTATTATCCCTGCAGTACAGTTACAATAAATTAAGATAATAAAAAGTCTAGGTCGGTAATATGTCTGATACTAGCCTCAGTCCGACCACCTAGGACGGAATCTAGGAACACAGTAACCTGTATCCGACCGCTTTTAATTTCAGTAATTAAAAAAAACATTTTACCATTTAGCGAGTATACAATACGATCAATAGCAAATATATTGTTAAAAGTACCGATTGTCTCAATAAACATTTATGTAACAGTTGCAACAAATTATGTTTTCATAAATTAATTAGCTAATTTTGAAGTTTTGTTTACTGTATAAAACTTCAATAGTGGTAGTTTTTTTTATGTTAGATGGTAATAAATCTAATGACTTTATGGTAGGTCGTATTTAGAATTTTCGTTGTAGAAATGAATCAATAACTGTTTAAACAACAACCCAAAATTGTTAGTGAAAAACATCATTACTCGAAAAGGTATACGATAAGAACATGCAAATTTCAGTTCCGTCCATATGGTCGGTATCTGGAATTGCTTTGATTTGACGGTAACCGCTTTCCGTCCAGTTTTATTTACTTAATAAAAATTCTAATATCCAAAGCCCGGTGCGAAAAAAGTGATTTTTAGATATCCTAAAGATAACTAAACCTAATGGAAAACATATAACTTACCTCTTTATTGGGTTTTCAAAATTTTAACTATAATTTGCTTTTGTGTCAGAGATCTTGTCAAAGCTCTTGAAACACAGTAAATCAGTGTGGCCAGAACTAAAACTAAAAATTAATAACAAACATGCTGGCATCTTCATTGACAGTTGGGAAGGGATTTTAGCTTTACGAAAAATGGATCAACGTTTCATTTAAGCGCTTCCATTTGAAAATAATACTAAATTATACGAACGGACGGATCAAGGAGCTAGGACGGATACCGGTGCAGTTGCGTTATATCAAATGATTTATTACATGGTTTCTCAGAACTTAAAATGTTGTTTTCGGAGATAGTCCAATAGAACGAAAAGATGAAACTTTGAATTTTTTGTCATCTATTTGTCTATATATGAATACAAACTATATTATGTATGTATACATATCTTTAGATACATGCGGCTGGCTTCAGTCTGTACTGACTGCATTGGTGGTGACGACACTGGGAGATGACATAGAGGAATGTGTACAGTATATTCCAAATAACGAAAAACTTCATAAGGTAGTTTTAAATAAGAGCATTACCATATAGAATGGTTTTGATGGGAAAATTGTTTTATAAATCTATGAATGTCGTTATTAGTTATTGACGGGGAAAAACACGAGAAGCCACCGCGAGCTTTCCCATGAATATAAATTTTCATGCTCGAATATTATTCCAGGATATGTCGGATGTGCATTATCGAATGGAGAATCCGTTGGATGTTCAACAACATTGCTTTCCACAGGGATTTTGATGCTGATCTATTTTGATTGTGGATTTATATTAGAGTGATTCATTTATTAGTAATTTCAGTTCGAAACTCTATTTAGGCTGGACCAGTTTGATCTGTATTGTATAACTTTGCCCTTCTTAAAACTTTAACAGTTTTACTCGGATTCAGACTTTTCACAAAACCACGCTCCAGTTTTTTCCATTCCATTTTTCACACAATTCTCTTTCTTATTCATTGCCTGATATGCTTTTAGATATGTACCAAGTGCTAAAAGTACCTATTCTATCTACCAATAACTGATATATCACCTCTCTCACAATTTCAAAGCTATCAGGAGTTGGTATACTAACTGAACAAATATTATTTTGAAGTTTTCCCTCCTCTAATAAGGTGGGTCCTAGATTTTGTAAGAAACTATATTTTTACAATTTTAAAGATTATAAAAGAGTTGCTCAGTTTAATATATATTCAGGTATACAATATTTGAATCGATTTTGTTTAGTAAGTATTTTAGGAATGACGTCAGTGACGTCTGTAATATTACAAGTTTAAAAACACTTTATTCTTAGAAAATTTAAAGAAAAAACATGAGAAACAGGTTATATTAAATAACCATTGCCGAAGTGCAATCTATAGAACTTAGTTAGAATTGCAATTGCTAGAAATAGCATTTCTAGACTTCAAATTTATAACAATTATCCTTTTCGAATTCAAATTTCAGTCACTTGTTCACGCTAACCACGTGTCGACGTAAATAAAATAATGCCGCTAATAGTTGAAAAGGGGTCTGAAAAACGTGACGTGTATCTGCCACGAAAGTATATTTTATATAGTTATACAGAGTAGCAGCTTGGGGAGTGCACCCTACTTTGCAGTAGTTTAGGTAGCTCCAAGGGTCCCGGCCAGAGAAAAGTTTACATCAAGATTAACAAAGTTATTGTCGACAAGCAGAAAAGAAATACGAGCCCTAACCTTCTAGTAGGGGAGGACTTATTAAATTAGACAAGGTATTCAAATGGTAATTTATTCTTTTCATTCAGATGTAATGCGTTCCTATGGAGGCATTCGCTGCTGCTATATCGGTTGATTGGATTGAAAATGCTGTGTTAATTTTCAAATGCCGGATGGAATTAGTCTGGAACAGGGACCGACTGAAAGCATTACCTCAGAAGACGTGATTGAATCTATAAAATATGCATACTTGAGCATAATAGATTTAGATCGGTTTCAGAAATTTACGCTACTGCTATTATTTAAAAAAATAAAATTACAATTGTTTGTTTGAATATTGGTGATTGGAATAAAAAATAATAATGAATCGTTAGGTATCTAGATTACCTTCTTCAAACGTATCGTAATTGTGGACATAATTTTAACTGCCGTCCAAGTCAATGTCATTGCAATAGACCGCCAACCTAGAAAAGTTATTATAATTATAAAGAACTTAAAAAATAAAATTTTGAAAATAGTTATGATTTTTAAATTCAAAGGTATTACAAGGAATTCCTTTGTATTTTGCACATAAGCAAATGTTTTGACACTCATTTCCATATGATACCAAATGGAGAAGGTATACATTTCGAGTGTGTGCTTTTTTATGTTCTTACGCACGTATAGTAAACATAATTTGATTTTAATCCTTTTTTTATAAGGAAGAAGACAGAAGAGAAATTGTCCCGTGTTAAATTAATTTAAAATGTTTTGAGATCTCTAAATAATATTAAGTATCCGCAGAGTTAATGGCATTATCTTTGGTATCGGCAAAGAATATACATTTGTAGTAGGAGAAGTACTATCTTCTTAGGTATAAGTGAACGTTTAGCTATTTTCATGTCTAATGGTGCACTCGAAATTGTGAAATAAAACTTTTTTACCAAAACTAGGATCGACTTATTAGTTGGTGCACTGAAAAATACAAAATAATGTTAATTACACTGGAGTTTACTTTTGAAGTTGGTGCCAAAAGTATTCTATCTTCCTGTAACCATCACCAGTGTAATCAATATTATTTTGTATTTTTCAGTGCACCAACTTATAAAGTCAGTCCTATTTTTTGTAAAAAAGTATCACTAACTATGCGCTAAAGGTGCACCTGAACCTTCAAGCTGATAAATAATTATTGATGTTGCTACCATTTGATATCTATATTTTCGGGATCCTAGTAAACTTGAAAAATGTTACTCACTCACAATAATCTTATCTTTAAAAGATAAACATGTATGTACAGTAAGTACGAGCAGATGAATATAATAAAAACTATTATAAAAAAATATTTTCTTAAAGCCAACAAGGCATAGTTTTAAAACATATTTTACATTACCTGCAGATTTTACTGTAGGTACTACTACTAACAAAGCTTTTTTGAATAATAAATCCAACAATCAACAAAGAAACACCATAAGCAAAAATTGCAAGTTGCGGCATTTAATATTTCCACCATAAGAAATGAAGAGCATCTAGCTAAACATAAAAAACTGAAGAACATGGGAGGTACGTGGAATTAGTAAGACGAGGCTAAAAGTCGAATTGAACACCAACCTTCAGTCACGATACCTTTTATTACAGAATAATTCGAACATAAAAAATGTTGGCGTTGCTGATTCACAACAGAAGAAAACCGCTCTTCAACAAGACTGAATCTATAACAGACAGGGTGATATATGGGATCCTTAAGCTGAACGCCAGTATCAGTCTCCAAATGATTTGTGCATCCCTAACCACTTCGTCCTCGACCGATGAAGAATTAGAACAGTTCTATGAAGATTTAACAACGGAAAAACTCAGAGAAAACCATCTCCTGCATCATAATTGGCGATTTTAATGCCAAGTTAGGAGCCATGTTCCCAGCAGACCTACCTTTCATGGGAAATTTTGGACATAGAATGGGAAGCCAGAGAGGCCAAATGATGCTGAAATTTCTTGTCAAAGAAAGTTTATAATGCAAGAAAATGTTTAACAAGAAAAATCTGGAACGGAAGTGGACTTGGAGAAGCTCCGAAAGCACAGTTAGAAACGAAATAGTTTATATCCTCTTATCGAAAAACCGAATGTGTTCAGAGATGGCATTCCTAAGCCGATTAAATACAGGTAACGATCATAGGCTAGATCTCTATTTCAAAAATACAATACATAACAATGCATAGAAGAGAAATTACCAAGAGTTGAGTGAAATGAGCTAAACGAACACTCATTAAGGATTACCAACAGTATTCGAAAAACAGTTAACAAAGACCCTACATTTCAAAAATGCAAAAATTCGAAATTTAGTCAGGAAACAGAAGAACTTATGAAAGAACGTAGAAAAACCAACAGAGACTCATAAAGTTACAGCGACCTCAACGAAAAGGTAAACAAGGCAATCAGAAGAAATCAAAGAACAAAAAAACATAAAACTGATTGAAGAGACCATCGAAAACAATAGAAATGAGACAGGAGAATTTATTACTGAAAGAGATAACAATGAGAGAACTGCCGATTAGTGATGCTGCGAGACTGGTCTTGGTCTTGCAGTCTTGGTCTTGGTCTTGCAAAATTGCAAGACCAAGACCGAGACCAAGACCGTCTATGCAAGACCAAGACCCAAGACCAAGACCAATACTGGGATGCAAGACCAATACCAAGACTAACCTGGTCTTGGTCTTGGTCTTGCTGCAAGACTTGCGAGACTTGCAAGACTCTTGCAGTTCCGTAACCAAACACCAAATTGGTAGGAAACATATTATTTTGCTCAATGATAAGTTAAGAAACGCTAATAAATAACCTAATCAATTTAATCTTTGAACTCCCTTATTATCGATCTTTATTTTAGAAAATTAGAAAATATTGAATTAAAAGTTGTTGGGTGAAAAGCTAGTTCATTATACGCTTCTAGGATTTCCGGATTTCAAAAAATTCTGAAACACCCTATACCTATACCGTACTTTCAATCCTTCTAGGATTTCCCTTACCGAGCTGTTTTCAAAGAATCCCGATAGTTCGTACCCAGGGGAAGGTAAACTACACGGTTTTTTATTTTTATTATTTTTTCTATCGCGCAGAGTGTTTTAAGCAAACGTTAAAAATCATCTATAAATCTGATATCTTTTTGATGACATTTATCCAGTGGCCACTTTTGGAGATGTTTAAAATTTTAGATTGCCCTTATTTTGAAACTATTTTTTCGATCATGCTCATTAAATAACTCAACTAAGATATTCGTACGACTGACTTTTTAAATAGATACCTAGTTTTATAAATGCGCGTATTAACAAATCTCTACCTGTTTTTAATTTTCATTTTTTGGAAAAAGCTTTCTAAAAAAATTTAAGTTAGTTTTATAAACCAGAAATACTTTTGATCGCTTTCAGAGAATCTTTCTATTTTATTAAAGAAAATGGTACAAAAACATTGAAGATTGAGCAAGCGCATGAGTTATGAAATAGAAGTATAAAGTAGAAGTATGTAGTAAAATGAGTGCTCAGTTGGGACGGATGATACCAAGAAAACACAAGCAGACTAAGTCTCGCAAGTAAGATACGATTCTCATATGTGAATGGTGATTATTAATTTATAAACTTTATCAATTAATTACGCATCTCACTTGCCCTAACTTAATTCTACAAGCCTAGTTTTATTCTCATTACTTATTCTACAATGGTTTGGTACCATTACAAAACCAGGCGTGTTTGTTCTGGACTATGACAATTTTTTATACGGTCGATATTTATCCATTTCGAATGATAATATAATTACAGGCAATCTTATAAGATTATGAGTTACATACTTCCCATGCATATGCAGGGTTCTTCTTCATTTAAATTAAGCAATTACGGTTTAGAATCGCTACAACTTTTCACACTTATAAAAAGATCAAAATTTTTGCAAGAGTCTTGCGAAGTCTTGCAAGTCTTGCAGCAAGACCAAGACCAATACCAAGACCGTATATGCAAGACCAAGACCCAAGACCAAGACTAAGGATTTGATGCAAGACCAAGACCAATACCAAGGGTGCAAGACCAAGACCAATACCAAGACCATGTAAGTCTTGGTCTTGGTCTTGCTTTGCGAATCACTACTGCCGATGACTTTTATCGGAACGTGTACCTTCAGTCAGTGCAAATCAAAACCAATATGACAAGGCATCGGAGAAACTGGGACCTATCGTTTACAATGAAATAGAGGCCGCTCTGGAACAACTCAAAAATTGTAAAGCTCCCGGCTGCCAGATCACAAGAGATATGCTTAAAATTGATGGGAAAACGCTCAAAGAAGCCCTTATAGTCTTCGGGAAGATAGAATTCCAGAGTCCTGAAAAAATGCATCAAACATTATCCTCTTAAAAAGTCCACAATATGAACATGGAGAACTTGAGGCCATGAATTAGTCTGCCATCTATCTTTTACAGGAGAATAGAAATAGAAAATAATGTATGCATTAACCTTACAAAGGCATAGAATAAGTAAAAAAATACCTAGTACATATGATATTATAACTAGTGGAAATTTACTTATTTACAGTTTCAAGTATTTTTCTTTAGGAAAAATACTGTTTTCGAACAATAACTCAACAACATTTGATTCAAACCGTTTCAATTCATACCGATCTTACTGATAGTGGTAGTGGTAATTGTTTAACAAGTCTGGTAAAAGTTGCTTACGACAATCATCACAAACCACCTGAGCTAGAAATTTTAAAAATCAAATTTCTAGCTCTGCTCTGCCAGTTGACCAAACGAGTTTCAAAAAATGTTTAAGCACAATTGATTTTATCCAGACATTCTCTTCATGTGTCCTTCATAGTCTATCAGAAGGCGGTCTTCCTTGAAATGAGGTGTTAGACAGGGAGACGGAATTAAAAAGGATTGAGTTACTCAGGTGAGATGGTGAGATGACATCCCACGACATGCGGGATTCAACCCTCCAGCAAAAGTCGAGATGGAAACCATTGGAGGTGGCCTAAAGGTACCCAGAAGTGGATAACAAGAGGCTAAAGAAGAAGTCTAAGAAGAAGGTTTGGGTTCACATCATGAATTATTAACTTCACACTTTATATGAATAAATGAGGCGATAAAATTCATAAGCAAGCTACAAGAGCTACAAACACTATGCCAGGACGAAGTCACGAACATCTTCTGCGTCTCATAAAACTGTGTATTTAGATAGCTCAATTTCGAAATGGCCGTAAAAGGAAGTCTATTTATTTTCAAAAGAGAATATACATAAAAGGAAGAGCTTTATTTTAAGATAAAGAACACTTAAATCGGTATAAAATAACTAAGTAATTGACAAACTAATAATTAGATGCAAAAACCAGAGAAACGACAATAAAAATTAATAGGTCTTTGAGAATCATAATTAATATAATCAAGTCTTCTTTAGACTTGATTATAATTTTCGCAGATATTGTTAACTTTTTTCTGTTCATTTTGCAGTTTCCGATGATGAGCAGTTTTCTTGTAGTTGTTGGTAACAACCATGACATCGTTTTCTACATATTTTGTTGTCATAACTTCTGAGTAATTTTTTGAACATGCATTTGTGAAGGTACATTTGGTTTTATATGTTCTGTAACTATTTTTTCATCATCAACCAAAGTTTTCATAAGAAATTATCTTAGTTGTGTTTGATCCATATAAGGATCACGACGTTGAGCTAATACTTAGAATACTATAAAGTCCTATAACTCATATATGGTTAATACCGTTTTAAATGGGGACGTGGCAGTATTACCAATGGATATGCATTTTGGTTGAGTACGTGTATTGGATAGATATTCTTATGCACGGCAATATGTTAAACATATAGGTATTGCCATTAATAAATATCACAAATTCTAGTGCATATTTTATCTTTCCAATTTAGTGCCCAAATAGGGAAATCCATAATAGGATCTTTCAACTATCTTTCAATCAAGGAGAAAATTTCTTGACTAAATATCTAGAATAAAATGCCCTCTTTATATTTACCGGAAGATGAGATCTGCTTCAGTTCCCATATTTTAATATTTAATATTCAGTAGCATTATCTGTGTAATCATTAGTGGATAAATAAGCGGACGTATCTATGATTTATTTTTTATAGCTCACGTTTTATAACCATTTGCATAATTCGATCGCCGACAGATATGGATCGAACGAAGATGATCTGAAAGGAATTCGATAGAGAACCACGTAAGAACCGACGCGAATGTTTAATGACTTAATTTCAAAGGAATTTTAAAGCCGTAAATATTATTCATAATAATAATATAGTAGGTATGTTGCTTCGCAATTGGAATCAAATTATCAAATTTTTTTCTTTATATTAGATCATTCTTCTTACGATATGGGTAACCAAAAATATTACAACTATACGTCTTATTGAATACTATGGATAAACTTTTGTGGATAGGTATTCATGTACTTACGGTTAATATTCGTTTATTAGTTATTTATGCTACTACGTTGCTTACAGTAGTTATTGCATGTATATTTCCTTATGTAGTTCTAAAATTATAGAAGATTTATTCTGAATCCTTCCAGAAACTATATGTGAGGTACAATTTGTCATACTATTGTCAGTTTGACAAGGATCTAGAACATTAATTATGTGCATCTGCGAATTTTGAGTCTTACGCAAGTGAACTCACCCCACAACGTTTAGCACAGGGTTAAACGTTACAATATTTTATTTTTCATTTTACGTTTCATTTAAAGTTATAACGCCCAAGTAAGTGTTATGAGAAAGTAGCTGAAAGAAAACGATTACTAGATTGCAATTATTTTTTGGATTTACCAATCAAGCAACCTCTATGGTCTAGAATCAAGTGTATAGACATGATGAGAGTCGCTACTGCCATGAAACTCCGAATTGACCTGATACGTCACGCTAGCCTTTTATGTCTGACCGGGTATTTTCTCGCAACTAACAGTCCATGTATTAAAAGGTTTTAGACACGGCCACTTCCCTGAACCCACCTCAGAATTAAATTTGAACATAATCGATTAAAAAATCTCAAACCAGTTCCAAACCAAGAAAATTTTCCGGCTACGCTAATGTAAAAAGAGATTAAGTTTGATATTTTACCACTGTAAAGCATTGTGTTAAAAATAACTATGGGAAAAACGATAATTTGTTCAGTGAGCTTGGGATTAACTCAATTATATTAAAATGTCTATAATATTTTTAAGAAACACAGTGTCAAGAGCTTGTCTGTTTTATTTGACATGAATAATTTATGAAAAGACAGGGTTCGGAGCATGTAATATAGTAGTTTACTGTGAAACGCAATCAATATAATATTATTCAAAGGAGCGATGCCTCTTTGCACTGCGATTACAAAACGATGCTCCTCCAGAATGCACTAGCCTTAACGATGTTATAATGAGGTAATAAAAGTTCCAATGATGCTTTCAGCCGAATAATTTATAGCGGCATTTAATATAATATTCTGTAATTTCAGAAAATCGTTGCTACTAATATCTATCATAAATAGTCTTTTAGATTATTCGACATCATTAAGCAAAATCATCTTTGTTTTATGAGGATGTCTACAATTAAAGGAAATTGCCTTTTTAAGTCGGATTTACAGATCACGTATCTTCAATCTGTGACGTAGGTACGTTTAAGCATGTTTAGATAAGACGATAAATTATGTGTACGTTTCAAATGGTTTTATTATTATAAATATGTAAATATATGAAACTGTATTTTTGGAATATAGGGTACTCTAATTGTTATAATAATATGATATGGTCCTCGCGCATCAACGTATACCAATTTTGATTAATTAACAAAAGGAGTACGGATTAAGGAGGAGGGAAAGACCATTTTTCAATAATTTAAGTAGGAAATTTTTCCACTCAGTGGTTTACAATTTACAGCATTAGGAAAGTACAAAATTTGTGATGACGAATAGAAGACTTATATAAATTCAAGATAGGGCAATGAAAAATATTGATTTATATTAATTTATTTGGTACCTACTGGTATTTTGAGGTCAGTGCCAAAAGTCTTCACTTCAACTATAACTAAGGTAAAGTTGGGGAAGGGCTTGATGATTGCTGAAAAAAAATAATTGGGCAATCTGCTATCATCTCATAGATAGCAAATAACCAGGAATAATATATAATTAATAACCCACCTTCTCAATAGTGTAGTTCGAATTCGATGCAAATATAAGATTAATAACGGCAATTTTTACAAATATATGAGCAAATTATAATCAATATATCATTCTAGAGCTGGTTCACCCGCATAGAAAATATATTTTGGGAAGAAATACATTAGAGATAAACATGTAATTTTTCAGAAATAAACAGACCTATCTTGTTTACTTGGTGCTTTTTCATAGACGTATAGTATCAACAAGCAACTATCTACGATACAGATGACCATTTCTTCTCCCTTTTATGAAGAGATTGGGGGTCAGGTTTGTTCTGTCGCTGGTATTGCAAACGGTCCACATTTCCCATTTCTTCATCCTTGGGGAAAACACCTCACAAGTTTCTGCATAGCAAATTATCTCCACTAGAAGTACATATCATGATGCTTACGGAGTACCACCCTTGATCCCTTGTATGAGCATGAGTGGTCGATTGTGTTCAACAGAATTCCTACAAAGTATTTACATGAATGCTTCACTTTAGTATCATTATGAAGATTCCGTCTTAATGCTGCTCAATATAATCATCAATCTGTGATGGCTGATGTGAGCCAGGAAACATTAAAACAGAGCTTATCGCTTATCGCAGAGTCTACGTTTTATGTATGATAATTTGCTTTGGATATTGGAGCAGGGAGGTCTGTTCTGTTCTGATGGGGCTAGGATGAAAAAAATTACCAATGACTCAGAGGACAATTTGTGTAGTGCAGTATAACAAGACCTCTATCTACGAATACCTATATAAATATTTTCTACAAAAAAATGGATCGACTTTATTAGTTGATGCACTGAAAAATACAAAATAATATTAATTCTATTGGTGCAGGTTCTTTTGGAATTTGTGCCTACAACAACAAACTACAACGGCACAACTTCAAAATCACCAGAACCAATAGAATTAATATTATTTTGTATTTTTTACTAATTTTTTTCACTAATACCCAAAAAGATATAGGCTTATAGCTTGTGCTTGTTATTTATTATTCAGAGATCTCCGCAGCGCAAATATACATATTTCTGATTTTATTGCTGTAACTCGAAAACCGTAACTAAATTTAAATGTTGCTACAAATAATTTGGCCGTCTCATATTTCCAATTTTCGAAAAAATAATGCTCTTCCACATAGCAGAAATACGCATATCACATATTTCAGTCTTTACCATTGCGAAACTCGAAAACTGTAACTCTAAAAAATATTCAATTTAAACGTTTTCGGATATGACCCCTTTCTAATTTTCAAATCTCGAGTTTTCGATTATCGGAAAAATTTACCCTTTCCACACAGCTGAAACACATATTTCAGACTGTAACGCGGAAAATGTCCAATTTAAAAGTTTCCGGATATGGAATTTTCTTAAATTCTGCCGTCTCGGATTTTCAATTTTCGAGAAAAATTGACCCCTCCACCTCCTTTGGGAGCGGTTTTTGGAGGGAAGTAGGTTTCGGATTTGAGTTTTTCTAAATATGGGACCATTTCTCAACTCTCATTTTTCAAATGAAACAAAAATCAGAGTACGTTTACTAAGCAAAACGCGCGAACAGCCATAAGAAAAAGCAAACATACAACCGAATTGTATACCTTCTCTTTTTTTTGAAGTCGGTGAAAAATGAATATTATTTCGTATTCTTCAGTGCTTCATCAAATAAAGTCGGTCCTATTACTTGTAAAAAATATGAATTCCGTATGTAATGTATATAAAGGAAGTGAACACGTAACAGTTGAGGAATATCACTGACCAAGTTAAAAGCTCAGTTTTGTGTTACATCAAAACAGAGATTTCATCGCTTGTACCTATATACGAATACCCAGGCGAGTGAGTGGCTCAATAATTGCGAATAAAGAGTAGACCCGACGGGCTGTTGTGTACGAGTCTTGTTATTTGGAATCCACCGGATATTACGTTTTTCCTTTGAACTGATCCAGCGCGGGAACGTATATATCGTGTTTGTGTCACGTTACCGGCATCGTGCCTTAATAGAGTGGTACTCGAAGATCTCGAAACTCCAGCATAACTTTCTCACAGACACAACAACTCTGCTAGAAATGAGGGCACCACCAACTTGTGATTTCAACGAACGCACACTTATCAATTTATATTTCATCTGAAAATACTTATATAAAACAAACCTTTCTTGAACATGTAATTCATCAAATGAGATAATTGATAAAAAGCATCCAGCACATAGTTTCGCATCCAAAAATGTAATGGCTAATTCTGTAATTTTGAGAGACTTTTTTACTATCTTCCCGGAACCCCATGTAGCTATGTTAAGAAAGCTTTCTAGACTATCTGTCTTTGCCAAGATTAATATGGATCACATGCTCCGTGGTCACAAGTTTAAACTCTAAAATGATAATTTAAATACTAAACACAAATAATAGTTCCTGTGGAACCGTATCGTCGATGTTTGGAAGGGTTTACCAGCTGAAGAGATTAGTGCTGCTTCCATCAATGCTTTTAAGAATAGACTAGATTTATTTCTGTGATTTTTATTGTTAATTTATTTATATTTTCTTGCTTAACTCAACCTTCACTTGTTCATCTTTGTTATGTTATTTACTTTAGAATTGTATTTTTTATAAACTATTTTTATTACGTCTTATTTTCTTGTAAATATGGGCTAAGGTAATTACCTCTGCCTTAATTTTTTGTAATAATAATAATAATAATAATAATAATATTTATTCATATAAAAATAATAATGAATATAATTACGTGTAAATATTTCAAGAAACATAAATAAATAGATAATCATACTCAATAAGTGAAGAACACTTGTTTTGAGCCATTAAATCGAATGTAAAAATAAAGAATAAAAATCAATATATGGTGCCATAATAATAATAATAAAAATTGCTTTTATGGATTTTAATGAAAATTTCCCATATTACCTGAAAGCCTCATGCCAACTTCTTAAGGCGCCTCTCTGAGAAAAAGCCGAGAAAAAGTTATGCATAAATAAATTAACATATTTTCTACCTATTCTGGCCAAACGCTAAATTGACTATGAACATATTTGTTTGTCTTGAGAAAATTCTGAAAAAATAGATGTACATATTAAGGTATTTTTTTAATGAGCATGATCGATTAAATATTTCAAAAATGGTGAAAGTCAAATAGTAGACAATATCTGAATGTTTTGAAAACTATTTTCGATTGATTCTAACAACATTAATAAAAACGAAAGAGAAAAAACCCAAAAGATCTTAACTATTAATTTAATTTTCATTCCGTTATGTGTTATAGTTTTCTTTATCTCATTAGAACTGTAGATCTACTGGGAAATTCGTTTTTTAGTGATCTCGAATATCTAATGCATTAGTTGTTTGTATTTGGTACTTTAAAATCTGCCTAATACTGCAAACATCTTCAGCTAGTGAAATAATAACCCTTAAACATTTTCAAAAACATTCAACAAAAATATTTTTGCCCATAAAAATGAGAAGTTTTCAACAAAGCATGCATGAATACAAATGTTTATGGACTAATGATCGATGGCTCTTCTTTGGAAAAGGCCAGAGGCATGTTCTACATACAATATGCCAATAAAGCAAACTCTGGCCGGATATCGGCGTCACTATTTATTTGTAGATAGGTTCAATCAAAGTTTGAAAACGGGGCTCGAATTAAACGAACGCTCCACTTATCCGCCGATTTGTCACGAATATTGGCAATATCGTGCTTTACCGACCGATAAAAACCGGACGTTTCCACTTCATTGTTCGATTTCGGCATCACGAAACCACTCCACGGCCGCCATTAATAAAGCTTATGATCGCTATCGATGTTCATATTTTTTGTTGATGTAGTAGAGCTTGTGGTCGTATATCGTGGAAATATTGTTATTGACGTAGGCCTATTTTTTAATGGTGGTAATTAAAAAAAAAGTTTACAACGACAACATGATGATCGACGTGATGATCCCTATTTTTTGTTCACAATTAATAACTGGGAATATGAATGATTTATTTGTGATGGTCGAAGTATGTATACCACTAGAACTTCTGATAAATGTCAAATCGATGTTGTGAAATGAATAACTCTGTCCTTCCAAGTTATTTGTATCCAAAAACTATAAAAGTGTTCGAAACTTATTATAAAGACTACTAATATCTATAATATTTTCTAAAAAAAAATATGAATGAATATTAAAAATTAATTTGTAAGCAAGAGTAGATTTTCAATTTGATGTCTTCGTAACTGAAATATTGCAATATTGAGAAAACAGAATACCTTGCAGTAAACAGCGATGCTCGGTTTCAAGTGAAAGATGATGTAAACCAAGTGGAGAAATTTAGTTACCTAGGAGCACTTGTGGATAAAAAGGGAGTGGGAGAAACAGAAATCAGGCACATAATACAACAAAGTAAGAAAATTGTAGGAAGTCTTAATTCATTTTGGTGGGATAAAAACATTTCAAATAAAAATAAGAAACGAGTGGGTAGAGCAATGGTAAGATCAGTTTTGGGCTATGGATCAGAATTGTGGACTCTAAATGCAGATCTAAAAAGAAGAATCTTAGCGGTTGAAATGGATTGTATAAGAAGAAGCGCAAGAATATCAAGAATTTAAAGGAAAATCAATGAAGAAGTAAGAGCTCGAATGAAAGCAGAAGAAACAGCGCTGGATCGAATAGAAAAACTATCGTTGAAAACACTGATTCTTTTAATAAATAATAAAAAACCTGCAATAGAAATTATATGTATAAGGATGTCAAGTGATTACACTCATTTTTTAGCTAGAAGTGACCTCGAAGGTCCAAATAAAATAACTATTTTATTAACAACCTATTTCAATAAATGCTCTGAAATATATATATTTTCAATAATGGACAAAGTTTCACATACAGACGTAGGTATTGATCACCATATTTCTGAAACAAACATTTTATACTAGGGGTTTTACAATCTTGAACTTAATAAATAGTTCTTTAGAGTCCGAATTTTTTCCTGAAAATCTGCGTTTGATTGTAACTGTTCCTAAAGTAAGTAATCTCACCGATGCTCATCATCTGTGAGCCTTAAATACTTCACCACCCATTGAAAAAGTTCTTTACAAATTTAGATTGATACATCAAATTGTACTTACATTAACATTAAAGCGATTCATCCTTCATCCTTCACTTAAGTATACCTAAGTAGTTGTTGATGGTTCGGCAATGTAGTCCTCTCCAAGTCGATACTTCTTGTGACTTTGGACAAGTTGGTCCCAAAATCCGATGATTTGTTGGTGAAGGGGTCCTTGCGGGTTTGCGATAGACAAGATGTCTTAATTTTTGAAGAGCCACTCCGTAGGAGCACTTTCACACCACAAAACAACACGTTCAACAATAATTGTATATACAAAAATCAATCGGTCCATCCCGAAATTTTTCCGAGGATCGAAAATTCGAGATTGGAAAATTAAAAAGGGGACCATATTCGGAAACGTTTAAATTGAACATTTTGTCTAAACAGTTACGGTTTTCCATTTACAGCATTGCTAAAGTCTGAAATATGTGATATACCTACGTATTTCCGCTATGTGGCAGGAGCTTTTTTTGAAAATTGAAAATATGGAACTGCCAGATTAAAGAAGAGAATATATGTAGCAACATTTAAATTGGACATTTTTTGAAAAGAATTACGTTTTTCGAGTTATATCAGTAAAGTCTGAAATATGTATATCTGCGCCGAAATGTTTTGAGATCTATGAATAAAAACAAGTACAAGCTAAGCCTTATACATGGTAATAGGATAAATAACTATCTTCTTTGGTATTTGTGAACGTTTAATAATAATCATGACTAATGATTCACTCAAGAGTGTGAGATAAATATTTTGTTGTGCCGTTTTAGTTTGTTATTGTAGGCACCAACTCCAAAAGTATCAGCACTAATGGAATAGTTGAAATTATTTTGTATTTTTCAGTGCATCAACTAATAAAGTCGCTCAAATTTTCCATAAAAATATTTATATAGATCTGTATTAACTAGGGTTAAGATTTTTAATTTTAATATTAATAGCGGACATGTCGAAAAATTGCTTCATATTTTATTCGTGTATTTTGTCATCATTATCTTGATTCAACTTTCGAAAGTTCATATGTGTATGTCTATTTTATTTAATTTTATATTTAGGTACTTGTTATATTTTAGCATTTATATGTACAAACTTTTAATTCTAATTTCAACTTTATTTAAATTAGCTTTTTTTATTTTTATAAGGTATAAACATATTATTTGTATATTAGGGTATTCCTGTTTGAGATAAATTACTTACTATTCACTATATTATTTGAGAAGTAGGCGTTTCCTACAGAGGAGCATTTTTTAATACGTATTAACAATTTTTTTTATTTAGGTTACAAAAATATATACTAAAAATACCATATTTGTTTAATAATAGGTATAAACAAAATAGGGAATTTTGAATAAAAGCAAAACAGTTAGTTCAGTTAGAAAAATAGTTATTAGAAAAGGACTACTCTCATGACATCCAGAATTGCACTTATAGATGCTTATTGTGGATAATGCCATTTCCGTCTTTATTTCGAGTTAAATCCAATTTCGGCAAATTAGCCAGATCTTGTAGAAAATATAATTTTACAATGTGATGGTAAGTGCTTATAATTAATTAATTATATATTATATATTTACACTATATGCAGACGTTTCATGAAATGCCTGATTTAGTCTTGTTTTAGGCGTCGTGTTTCGGGCAAATCCGTCTCGTTTCGGGCGGAATCTGAGAGGTCATTCCTTAATTAAGAAAACGGAACCATATAAGCTACGATCTACAATAAAGTTATTCTTTTAAGTAACTTATGTACAATAAGAAAATATTATTTTTTAGTTATAAGTACGTAGATTCGTTGAATAAATTGACTTTTTATTTTTCAACCGGAAATTTTCATTGATTTCTAGTTTCACTTTAAAAAATTCTATGTTGTGGAATGAAACGATTGATATTGTACATTAAACATATATTTATTCACTCAAATTTAATTATATACATAAATTTTTTCAATGTTTCACTTGAACTTACTTTAATTTGTGGAAAATCGTTAACAGTCTTATTTATACAATAACCTAAGTCACTGTACTTTTTTGCACGTTTTGTAAATATTGGGATGTGCTTTTACCACACGGTTGTTAAGCCTATGGTGCAACCTTCTATTGATTATCTGTTGTGCGGTATCGTTCCTTGTAGCATACCCATATGAAGTCAGAGTTGTAAAGCCATTGCTATACAAAATAGTCGTTGAACCGAATCAGGGCATCTTCATATGGGGAATTCTGGTATGTATTCCTCAAAATTGAAATATTTATAGTCTACGCCCAAAACGTGACATAATAATTCCCGTAATACTTAATCCCCAAAAAACAGTCCCAATGTAAAACTTTTGGAGGTGAGAGCTATATTCAGCAAAATTCAACAAAAAAAGTCAAATCTTTCTCATATGTTCAGTTACAGCGGAACCACACCGATAGAATTTTTGGTATGTTGTTTTGTATAAGAATTTTGTTTGAATGGTACATTTTCAACAAGTGATTCTATCGCTTCTCACCGCCCCCAAAATTCCTTCCATGAAATTACAACTTGACGTATTATATTCATAATTATTTTTTTTTTTAAATTTCACTTGTTACTATTGACCAGGGGCAAGAGAAGGAATTTGAAAAGATTTACAATTTACGATGACGATCAAAATGCGTTAATATTGCGAATCATAAATGCAGGCTGGTGAGGAAATGGAAATGCTCGAGTCCAGATTTACTGTAAATGTGGGTTATGTAAACTCTTATAAAAGTATGTCTACGTTTGATTTATTCTAATTATTCAATCCTCATTATTATTGGAATTATTTTCATCCTAGTTTTTGAGATGAGTTGGCACCGAAAAACTAACGCTTCGTACATTTTACCAAAAATTAATGAAATTAATGACAAATATTATTTATTTAACAGAAAATTTATTACACACACATTTTAAGTGGTAATTTTTACTTATCACAATGATATTAGAATGACCATTCTGTGAAAAAACTAACAAGATGCTCACCAATATTAAGGGTTGCACAAACGTGCAGAAAATTATAAGCATAAACCAGATATTCAGGCAGAGATCTTTGCGCAGGTTTGAAATTAGTCATGGTAGGTATGGCAAAGAGATATGCTAGTCAGTACTTAAGTTACTGCTAAGTAGTTTCAATATGTACATGTTCCAGCTTTAGAGAGAATACGAATAAAATATAGGAACCATCTTTGCTATTATGTCCCAAATTTATCCCATGTATTGACGCTAGTTCATTTCCAGCTTTTTCAATTATTAATGTTTCTCAGACGAGCCTCTCCATAGACAAAAAATAATTCAATTTTCTTATCTCAATTTGTGCCTTAATTCCTTAACCTCATTGTGACAGCAAATGACAGAATGTGAACGCAATTCTATTCTATTCTATCATAGAGATAACATATAACATACAGCAGGCAAGTCGATCGAAAATACTTACCCTCAATAGAAAGAAACATAAAATAAGGCAGGATTATCTATCTCTTTTACTTTGAACACTCGTGATTGGTGGATTACTGTACCCACATAATTCTATATTTTTTCCACAATGCTAGCGGTATAGTACTTAGTTTAAGTATATGACTGTACCTATATCTGTCATCCGCATCCGACTCAGCCGTCATCCAAACTCAAATAGAAATCTGATGCAGTTACGTTTTTATAATTTGTAATTAGGGAAATAGTTGATAATTAAATGGTAAACAATATACTAATAATGAAAAAAAGAAAGTTTGTCTCTCAGCGCAAGTTTTAAGTTCAAGTACTTCAGCCGCAGTAAACTAACTTAAATTCGAAATAAAGGATAGTGAACTTGAAAATGCTTCAACTTAGGTACATATACCTAAATTCTTGAAAAACTTCAATTACATTTTTTATTTGTTAAATACCAAGAATCTGTTTGTAAAACAGTTGGAAATATGAGTATAACTGAAAAATCAATACCTGAATTGGAAACAAAAATTAAAGTATATATTAGTTACATACAACAATTAGAAATTGATGTAGGTACAAGTTAAAGTTAAGATTAGTAAATTTGAACAATCCAATGTGAAGCATTTAAATCAACCTCAGTTTTATAAAACTATTCGCAGGCCTGTTCATAAATCAATATCGGCTCTAACTGGCTATTAGTTTTCATTATTTGTTTAATAAATTTATATATCTACTTCATGTGAAAAACTTCTCACACAAAAAATAGTAAAATATTCTTTATCATATAAATTATCTCAAAACCATATTGAAATGTTTTTTGCGCTTATAAGGAGAATACATTGATTTAATAATAATCCTTCCAAGACTCAGTTTCAATCAGCCTTTAAAAAGTTACTTCTTAATAATGTGAATGTATTTAGTTCCTACTTCTGCCACAAGACCGATTGCATTGAGCGAATATTGTTCTTCGCATGCGCGGCAGGCAGTTTCAGCGGCCACTTTCATTTGAAATGTCACTCTTTTGAACAGAATGTTTGTGTCCAACACACATCTAGCTGTGAAAGCGCTGCAATATTTTTGACAGATTTTGGTATGAAAGGCTTGCGCTTTTAAGCTGCAGCATCAAAAATACTCCAACAGTTATTTTTAAAAGCTTCTTTATAAATCAGCTTAAGAGCGCAAGAAGTCTAACAGCAAATTCTGTCAAAAATATTGCAGCGCTATTTTAGCTAGATGTGTGTTGGACACAAGGTATGTACTATACCTATGTCCAGATAATTCCATGCTAATGGCTCTCTGTGAGCGCTTCTATCAATTTCCTCATGTTCTATGACATGTACCAGAGAGCAATGATTCTAGATAAGCTTGAAAGAGGTATTCTATGACAGATAATTCGCGCATGCGGAGAATTGAATCCATTGATGCAGTTGGCCTACTACGCACTTCAAGATCTCACACTTCTGGCAACGACTTCTGCCGAAAATAACAAAATAAAACATATATTATTTGTTATTCGATGACATGCTTCATAGTAGTTTTAACATACTGAAACAGTCAGAATATCTTGACGACATCATAAAACATATAGCTGAATTTATAGTTTATACATTAAGGAAAAGAATTCACTGTGAGCAATGTTTAACTTTGTTGGTTTTAGAAAATTCAGATAAATTAGAATTGACAAATTGGTTAGAAAAATTAAACTTTGCATCAAATGATGTCAATCCAATTTGTCATCATACTGAAAGAATACTGCGTTTATATAAAGATTCCTTATTAATGAAAAATATATATTTCAAAATTGTAAGTGAAACCTCAAAAATATTAACCAATGACAAATATTTTCGAGCAAGAAACTTTTTACGATCGCAGACAGCAGCTTATATACCTTATACCTAGCACAAAACTACATAGATATTCGCCTATAGGCCTAAAACATGAAAGTGACAAATTAAATGACCTAAAATTTAGAATTAGAATGTACTATCATAAATGATCTATTTTTAGAGGACAATAAGATTTGTAATAAGTTTCAATTTGAATTATGCGCAAATATAAACTCTTCCCTTTGTATGCGTCATGAAACAAAGATAGACACGGGCACGATATTCTCTATCTCTTTTTATTTATGGACCACATCCACTAGCAGTGCTGCATTGGACTTGCCTACTCTGTGTTAAATATTATATCTCTATGGTTTGCATTGATTGTGCAGATAGCGGCTCCTTGAACACAGCCATCGTCACTTGCATTGTTATTGTGACTGACATTTGTTAGTTGGAAGAGAAATACTGCTACCGTGTTGCCGTTTAGTTAGGGATACGTTAGTTATACGTTTGACGAATATTATTAATGCGTTAACAATGTACCATTTTCGAATAAAAGCGAAGTCGATTGCATGCTTTTTAATTAAAAAATGATTTTACTATCACGTTTATTATTACATTATTGGTTTCACTTAAGTATTTATCCGACATTTATATATGACTTAGATCTTTATAAACAGGCAACACCGTAGAGTCTTGAAAATAATAAATTGTGAAATCCGTCTACTTAGTTTTACATATATTGATAATATAAATATTATAGCCTTTTACGATTTGAAAACGTTCTCAAATGATTACTTATCATTGTAAGATTGTATTATACACAATATCTCATTAATTTGAAGCCATAATTTTAAATTATACGGGAAAAATCATTACATGACCTTGAAAATCCAACATTTTGCTGTAAATAATGCTTCTGTAGGCAGAAGTGAGAGATACCGCTCTCACCTCTGCAAACTACAGTTTGCATTGATCCGCTCGAAACGAGACTGTTTCAGGTAGTTTTTCTTTTCCGCTCGAAACGCGGAGCTCGAAACGAGAATTGACCGAAATGCCTAAACTTTTCACGAATACATGGATTTCGATATAAGACTAAAGCATATATAAAGTGAAAAAACTGCTTCAAAAATTTAATTTGTTTTGATGGTGATATTTTCACAATTCCTCATTGTTCTGTAGAGATAAAAGGCAATTTGTCGGTGTAAGTGAGAAAGAAAAAAACTTCGGTGGAAACGACTGTTTACTGAGAAAATATTTACTGCTAGTCTGTAATTCAAAGTTAAATTAGCTTTTTGCTTTAGATAAGTGAACTAAAGCGAACTAACTAGTAAATACATTTATGATAAGGGTATGTGGCTTCTGTTTCCAGGTTCAAATGCTGTATACAATAAAGGCATTTTAATGTTTGCACTTAATTCTCCACCACCTACGGCTGTTGATTCATTTAATAGGATTATTTTGTGCTTTGCATTTTTAATATCAGATAATAAAACTGAATAAGTTTATGACTGTTATAGTTTTTGAAATCTCCAGGTTCGTAGGTTTTAGAGAAAAAAATCTGAAACGAAATCATACGGCCTTGTCCAGATAGGTCACTGTTAAGTTAATTAAAAAAAGTGTTTACTAAACCAAGAACGGGTTATTTATTGAACCTTCACAGGTATAAATCTTTTCACATATCTGATTGGATAGCAGGAGAGAAGTTGTTTGTAGACGTTAAGTTCTTTGTCAAATTACTAAAAAGTGAAGTAAACTTTTAACTATGATTTTTACTTTTGAGGTAAGTAATAATGGCAAAGAAATTCTAGTGTTGCAAGCCAGAACGTCGGAAGACTCAAAATTTTATAATGCTCACCCTTCCTCGAATACATTTATTAATGTTCTGAATAGATAATTTTCAAACACAAGCCCACATCAAACTCCCTAGTATAGCGGAACCAAATAGAAAATAAGAGATTTTATTTTATTTTGAAAAATAATAATCAGGAAGCTTTCTATATTTTTAAATATATAGAATACTTTTTTGTGCTGTTATTGAATTATTTATTAATCATTTTTTTAAAGAAATGTTCCCAATTTGGTTCCTTCAAAACTTCTTCATCCTTTGTATAGTGACACATCCGGAAAAAGGCTATTCAGGTACAGATAAACGGTGACCAATTTGGTCTCATACTACATTGAATGTACCAAAAAATGATTTGATGTAAATACTATTTCGTTAATCTAAGATTACTAGTATCTAACTCTTTTTTTTTTTTCATTGCACTGAAATCATTAAAAAGATGTAATCTAGTGGACCAAAATTTTATACTTGAACTCAACTCTTAGCACCTGAACAAGGCGGTTTTCGTAAACAAAGATCAACCTTGGATAACATTATCGATCTGCAATCTGAAATCCACGAGGCCTACATTAATAAGCAAAAATGCATAGCAGTATTCTTTGATATCAAGAGGGCGTATGATACTACATGGAGATACCACATTCTCCAACAATTAGTCGACTGGGGAATTAAAGGAAACATGCTTGCTTTCACTCAAAACTTCCTGAGAAAGAGATGCTTCCAAGTCCGAGTAAATGGACATTTATCTAAAGAAGTGATCCAATAAAATGGAACGCCTCAAGTATCGGTCATAAGTGTAACATTGTTTCTCACAGCGATAAACCGCATCCTCGATACTGTTTCACTTCCAGTGAAAGGACGATTATACGCCGATGACCAAGTACTTTTTAGTAGAGGGAAAAACATCCAATTCATGACTTCTATCCTCCAAACCCAGATATCGCAACTAGAAACTTGGTTATCCAACTCCAGCTTCTCCGTTGCAGTTAGATTGATAACTTTTGGCACCAACTTCACAAGTACCAGCCCAATAGAAATAATATTATTTTGTATTTTTCAGTGCACCAACTAATAACGTCGGTCCAATTGTTTGTAAAAAATATTTATTTCACACTTTTGAGTGTAACATTACTCACGAAAATCGTTGAACGTCCACTAATACAAATGAAGAGAGTAAATACTTATCCTATTATCCACGTATATTCTCTGCTTGTAATTTTTATCTCAAAACATCGCTGCGGAAATACGCATAAGTATTTTAGATATTACCATTTTACCACCGCTGTAACTCGAAAACCGTAACTATAAGGAAAAAATGTCCAATTCAAATGTTTCCGGATATGGAATTTTCTTTAATTCTACTATATCGGATATTTAATTTAATATAAAAATATATATAAAATGTAATATTAAAAAAAACAAGATTCGTAAAGGTTAGTTTCAATTATTAATCAAAATCAATTTTTCGAATGACGAAAGGGTAAGAATGACTTACTGTTTGGGCGCAAGTGGCGAAAATTGTTTACTAGCAAGTAGAATTTCCGCTCAAAGATTTCCTCACGCGGAACGCCATCCAAATTGTTTGGCATTTGAAAGACTTAAATAAAGTTTTGAAAGAACTGGAAACGTAAATGTAAGATATTTGGAAAGAAAAAAATCAGCAGTGAGTGAAGAAAATCAAATGGCTGTAATGCAGACCGTAGTAGAAAATCCTCATGTTTCGTGTTAGCAAATTGCACGGGAATTAGAAGGTATAGAAAAATCCACCGTTAATAAAATTATACATATACATGTCGGGCATGCATGGAGGAGGAAGAAACAGTGGAGCATCTCTTCACAGAATGCCCCGCTCTATTCGACGTTCGTAAGGCCATCTGAGATATCTGGACCAGGTTGTCGGGATACCCTATGAACCGTAGGTCTGGGGAGCAAGGAGGAGAGGCACAATGGGCCGTATTGGCCTAAGTACCCGCTTTGGCACCCCTGCGTCAAATAATAATAATAAAAGAAAAAAAATATACAGAAAGCTGAATTTCACCCATATCGTGTACAGCTGGTGCAAGATTTAACTGACGAAGATTTTGTTAAACGGAGTAATTTTTGTCGTTGGGCGTTAAACAGATTCCAACAACAAGATAACTTTTTTTGGTTATGAGCTGTTCACAGACGAAGCTACTTTTTATAAAAACGGCTATGTAAACCGTCATAATTTCCATTATTACGTGGTTGCAAATCCAAGACATCTGATACGACTAGATTATGAACATACCTACATGATCACTTATGTATGGGAAGGATCATGGGGAGAAGACTTTTCGGACCATATTTCTTCAACGGAACCGTAAATGGAGAGAACATTTTATATTTTTTGCAATATGAATTGGAGGATGATTTTATTTATCATATTATTTTATTAAAAAAGTGTCAAAGCTTGATGATTTCAGTTCAATTTATATATGCATTGCCAACAGAGCAAAATTTCTCGAAATTAAATGTAAATGTTGTGGATTTTTAAGGAGAAATTTGGGAAAAATCAAAAAAAACTCGGCAATTATTACAGATAGGTATAGGACATGCTCTATAAAATAGCCTATGTCTTAGGCTATAACTATAAAATTGGGGGAGGCATTCCATTTAAATAAAAGATTTAGTTGTTCTAAATGGCTCATATTTTGTATAGTATTGCGAACACCCTGTAGAATCTAATCAGATTTTCGTACGGAAGTAAAGTAAGGGAGACTATGCACTAATAACCTGCCAAAGATTTGGTTTGTACAATTTCAAATATAAAAATTGTAACTGATTTTAATAGTACCAGCAGAGAGCATTTTTTGAAAAAATGTCAATATCTCAAAAACCCTTATATTTTGGTATAGGTAATGCTTGATAAAAAGTGTGTAGAAACATTGGCTTAATCCAAAAATTGAATAGAACGTAGGATGTTCCTTTCAAAATTTGTGTCTGGTATCGCACTTATGGAGTCCCCTGTATATACTAAAATATTTTTACGTTATGCACTTCGACACAGCAAACAACTTTGCATTTAATTTTGTTTTTCTGGCATCACCCTGAAATGAGATATCGTCGGATATCGCACTAATTGGACACCCTGTATATACAGAGCTTAACTATTCACTGAAGAACGCATAGCATGAATAAACGATATCTGACTAAGTGAGATCGGTTTTCAGGAGCGAATGAGAAATATGTAGTTTGGAAAATATTGAAGAAAGTTTGCAAGTTTTTTTTTTGTTTTGTGTTTCATATAGTAATCTTAGTCCGATTTTGATGATTTTTGATTCGTTTGAAAGAGGAGCCTTGAGAAATGGTCCCATATTCATAAAAACGGGCAAATATTCTCGAAAATTGAAAATCTGAGGTGGTATAATTAAAGATAGGATAATATCCGAAAACGTTTAAATTGGACATTTTTTCAAAAGAGTTACGGTTTTCGAGATAGTCGCATGTTAAATTCTCAAATGTGCAATTATTTGTAGCAACATTTATAATGAACATTTCTCCCTTAGAGTTACGGTTTTCGAGTAAAATCGATGTTAAAAAGGTAACAACTAAAATATTCAAGCGTATTTCCGCAGCGATGTTCTGAGATCTCAATAATAACAACTACAAGCAAGGAATATACGTGGGTAATAGGATAAGTACTATCTTCATTGGTATTAGTGAACGTTCCACGATTTTCGTGACTAATGTTACACTCAAAAGTGTGAAATAAATATTTTTTACAAAAAATTGGACCGACGTTATTAGTTGGTGCACTGAAAAGTATAAAATAATATTAATTGTATTGGTGGTGGTACTTGTGAAGTTGGTGCCAAAAGTTATCAATCTACCTGCAACTGCACAACTTCAAAAGTAACAGCACCAATAGAACTAATATTATTTTATACTTTTCATTGCACCAACTATTAACGTCGGTCCAATTTTTTGTAAAAAATATTTATTCTAGATTAAAATCTGCCTTATAAGTAGTCTGTTTCTTGATCTGTTGAACCATAATTTAATAGGAGGTATTGCAAGTTATGGTATACCTAATACCTCAGATCTCTCTTATGACACAAACGTAAATAGACTGTCTTATTATTTCTGCAAGATACCTGGGATAATCCATTCTTCTCTCTCATTATATTTGAACTTTTAACCTTGAATATTTCACACGCAAACACCTAATTTGGTGGCACGATCTACTCTAATAATGGGTTTTGTTCAACACCCAAATGAGGCGTTGAAGTCATCTTTCGTGTTACAGATTGTCCATCTGAACAGGGAAGAATGCGTTTTTGCGAGTCTTCTTGAAGGTGAAGTATTCAATATGTGCAGTTTTTTTACTACAAAAAATATATGAAAATAAGCCAATTATTTTTCTAGTGGCATCACATTCTCATAACCGTTGTAGGAAGTGCAGGATCCAAAATACTGTCCTCGGTAGTGTCAACAATGGTATCGTAAAATTTGGAAGAGTACCTACCTAAGGTACCTACGTCCCAGAAGGAACTGTCAATTGGCAGTTCAAACCATCATCCTATCCTGGACAGACTGACGGATTTCTTTAGTTAAATTAGGGTGAGCTGAATGTTTTTCAGTGAGAAGAGCGAATGGCTATTGAGCCATCTTATTCTCTTTAGTATCGAATCAGCGTGAAAAAATCTTATTAACATGACTCGTTTCTTCACCTAGAAAAGTACCATCTAATAACGCAACTAATAAAAGCAACGCGTCTACGTCATCATCTGGGGACTTTTTTTCTGTTTATATAGACCTATTAAAAATATGATAAATTCGTATTCAGAAAATATCAATTTATAATTTTTTTTTTTAACATTGCGACCTTTGTGGGTTTCTGGAATAAGTACTGCTATCGGTTGTGTTAGGTTTGATATACCTAACCTATGTGATTTCTTAAAATGTAGTCTATTATTTTATAATCATTCTAAATATTTCTTAGGCAGAGTTTGATCTCAACTACCATTTGTAGGCGATTGATTTTATGAAAGTGATTCATGGGTATTAGTTTAAGGGCGGAATTTTTCAGTTTATTTGATTACCTAATTTTATTTAGTTACTTTCTCCGCGGGGACCTCTCTTTTCGTCCCCCGTTAGCCCGCCTCTGTAAGCAACTTATTTATTCGGTAGATAGTTTCAATCAATTTAATATTTGAATATATATATTGATTTTGTATTCATGCTTGGTTTTAAATTCAATGAAAATATGTTCTTGGGGATGCAATCATTTAATGAATAAAATTCTTTGAGTTAAGCCGAGCTTTCGAGATTGTGTATTCTTTTCTTCAGGGCAAACTTCGTGAATCTTTAATTAATTATATGAAAACTGGAAAGATTTCATAGCCATCAATTATAAATGTCATTATTTATATTTAGAAAACGCACAAAGGTATCGTTATTAGTCATTTTTCAGGATATTTCATAATATACAGGGTGTTCTCTTTTAAAAAACGCAATTTCAACCCTTTTTGTATCTTCAAGTAAAATCACGAATCTTGAACGACCCTGTATAACGCCGGACAAACTTCTCCATACAATATGAATATACATGATCTTGATCAATTACACACAAAATTGCAGCTTCCTAGAAATCCAAATACCGCAGAAATAAACATTTCATTCGAGCTATGTTTTGGATGAAAAATATGGAAAATAATTAATTTATCACAAATCATTAGGGATAGTTATAAGCAAGGGCAAAAATAATAACAATGTAATGTCAAATTCAAAATTGCGGTTATTAACAGGGTGTCCCATTTGAAATAACAAAGATGCCGCTACTTTTTGGTATAAACTGCAACGCAGCATCGCTGAAAATATTTTATATTGATAGATCAAGAACAATTTCTTGAACAACAATATTTTCAGAATCATCATACCCTGTATATCTAGTATTTTAAATACCTATTTGGAATTTCGTGACTTAACGTATGTCGTTTCTTGAACACACAAATAAAATTAGCTTAGATTTTTTATGTGGAAATTGTCGGATATGCGGCAAAATATCCCGAAATTGCGAGCTCAGTATTTTTTTAACACGCTTTTATTAGCTTGGTATGTATGTATGTATGTATGTAACGGGATCATCGGACACAATTTTCACCCACTTAAAAAAATCGAATCGACTTGAAACTTTGTATACTTTTAAAGGACCGTTGACAATAGAATAATTTCATGTTGTGTATGTGCGAGTGGGACTCCTTGATGCGGTGTTTCATACCTAGCTATATCTCTGAGCTCTATGAATGGATTCCCGTGGAATTTTAGATATGCATGTGAGTTGGTAGGGTATGTGATGGTGTTTAATTGCGAGTGGGACTCTTTGGTAGAGGGTTCCATACCTATGGGTGTTTTTAATTTTTGGATGAATTTTCGTGGAACTTTCTTTCTGATTTTTCTATGAAAGGTTTCATACTTATAGTTGTGTACGTGCGAGAAGGTCTTTTTGATGAAGGGTTTCATACCTATACCTCTCGTAGCTTTATGGATGTTTTTTATGGAATTTTCTATATGAAGGTGTGTTGGAGGATTTGCGATGGAGTTTAAGAGTGGGACTATTTGGTGGAGGGTTCCATACCGTCCTCGTATACCTATATGACTATGATTGTACATATCTCACTCACTACACTCGTGCATCGCTTCAATAGCAAGCCGTACTAAAAATTATAAAATAAATAATAGTTTAAAAAACCAAAAAAGCACGCTTTAATAGCAAACCAAATTAAAAATTAGAAAATAAATAAGATATCATTTTAATGTAAAAAGCGTGCGGTGCTTTCTAAGTTAATTTTATAATGACTCTACTTATATCAGTTTCTATCAACATAAAATATTTATATCAATGGACATTAAGCACCCCACGCTTTTTTACATTAAAATGATCTTACTTATTTTCTAATTTTTAGTTTGGTTTGCCATTAAAGCGTGTTTTTTTTAGTTTTCTAAGCAATTATTTATTTATTGTTAACAATTGGTTTATTTCTATATACTTTAGCCTCGAAGGTTCCAAATTTCTTAGAATTTTCTATAATTCTCATAATAGATTTTGAAGTTGGTTTATGTTTCTGTGGATATGGCAATGCGGATGTATCACGTGTTCTTGAAATAACTTTTAAAATTCTCTAATAAATACATTAATATAATCATCATTTGTATCAATACGTCGGCTCCGCGTGATTATTAATTAAAATTTGTGATTTTTGTGACACTTGTTTGACTTCTAACACAACTTTAAACATATTACATAGAAAAATTAAAGTTTTTCAAATATTTCAGAAACTACTAATTTTTGGTATAGACAACCTTATACAAAGTTTCCCTTATTTTTGCTGCCCAATAAAATAAAATAATAAAAATCAGTTGTTTCAATTTGAAAAGAAATGGACTTAAGAAGTTCTTTCTATTTACTTTTAAAGCTTCTTTTTTATCAAACTATATAACTAATTATCAAAATATCATAAAAATACTGATAAAGTACACGAAAACCAACCCAATTTAAATATTAAAACCTTTCTCACAGGACAGAATGATAAATAATATGTTTTGGACTGCTATATTTCAAAAAGAGTTAGACGTAGGTATATTATACATGAAATATTTCATCCACAGCCGTTGTATTATGACACCATAATGTGTCTCTATTCTCTATGCAAACGTCTTATGAGGTCAATAAAACACTTGTGTCTTATAAGCACTCATAAGTCACTGCGTGTCTTATAAGCACTCATTAAACACGCATAGAAGTGATATACTTGCATGATTTTTGAGTCATGAAAAAGAGACATATGAAGTAATTTTATAATTACTAAGATAACTTGCTTACCGTAATTTGCGACATCTATGTTTCTGTGTACTTTTAAAGTTGTCTTCAACATGGAATACTTTGTCGATAACGATGAAGCAGCCAATCTTTTACTAGCTGTAAAGAAGTATGCCAGCAACACATCTTCAGTTATCACACTAGCACCTTTTTTCTCGATCCACTGGTTAAAGTCGCCGAATTCTTTGTTGTAAGCAAATTTTGATTTGGGCGGTAATAAGTTTAAGCTTGCTTATTCAGCAGCCTGTAATATTTCTTGAGGTATTCTTGTTTTATCTTCCATCGTAAATAATTACTAATACTTGTATTGAAAATGGAGTCGATAAACAATAAAATCACATAAATAAACATCCCATTTGTCATAGATACTATGTAGTCATAACCTACCACAATTGAATTCTGACATTAATCAGGAAATTTTCAGCAAACTGTCATTGATATATATTACTAACGTTAGTTCTCAATTTTGTAAAAGGTTTATAGCGGCTGTGGATAAAGTTCTGTATTGCAACTCGTGTCTTATATAGGCATATAAAACACTCAAGAATAATTAGACACTGGACCTGCGGTCTCGTGTCTAAACAATTCTTGCTTGTTTTATATGCCTGATAAGACACTTATAAAATAAATAACTATTAAAAATTGTAAAAGAAATCTAAAACTACGTTAGTATACAGGGTATTCTATGCAAAATAACAAAGTTGGCATCTACTTCCGGTATAACTGGAAATGCGACTAACTTAAACATATTTTCGAAGTCTGTCACACAGTGAATGATTTTAGTATGTGACCATATTTTTTCATATTGTTTGTAGTTATAGTTTGCCCCCAGTCGATCGATCTTGTTTATTGTTGACAATATAGAGCAACTGAAAAACAATCAGTTTACAGAGAAGTTTGTTTCAACACCAAATTCATGATAAATACGAGTCTGGCCAGAAATATTCCAAACAAATATTTCTATAAATATTACAGTTAGAAGGTATGCAGGCTTCAACTCTTCAACATATCTAGTGAAACAGAAGCACCTAGCATGAGGAATTCCATCAAAAAGACCTGTTCCGATTAATCTTTTCGGCAAACGACCATGACGACCGATTTTCGTTAGTTTAAAAGATTAAACATTTCAATGGGACCACCCTTCGACGTTTTAATGTGTCCCTACGTAATTGTACGGACGTGACCGGCGAATGGAACGAGATCCAAGGTTCGTAGAAGTAGATGGAAAAGGAGGAGATGATCTTCTGGGGATGCCTTCAGGTATTCGATTACCTGACGTTTTTTATGTTCAAATTGAGTTCGGTGGGAACCGAATTGATTTATTGCTTCTCGGCTGATATTGTCAGGAAGGGCAACTGGCTTTTCGGATGGACGTTGATGCTCAAATTAAATTATTCAGAATATTTGGGTCTTTAGGTTCAAGTCAAATCAGTTACGTTCGTATTTTTGCAGATATCATAAACTAGTGTTTAATCAGCAGACATTTTTAGTTTCGTCAAAGTAAAGTGTGCATGCGCAAAGCTTTCGTAGAAATTATATAATATCTATATTAATATAAATAAATCGATTAATTTGTAATAATCTGTGTTGAGTTGTTAGCCTTCATTTGAAAATATATCATAGGTATTATACGTTGGGGTTTTGCCTCTAAAAAAGTGAAATCAATGAGTTGCTAAGGGACAAACAAGCTTTTTTTGATGGGGTGTGCAAGAGTGACACCCGTTTCAAAACTTTTACCAATACTTTTATACAGTTGTATAAGATTTCACATATTTTGTTATGAATATAGGTATGAACTACTAAGCGATGCAAAAATATTTACTTAACGTTAATTCGTACCAACGGTGTAGAAAGCTGCAATTAGGTATGGCTCAAACAGTTTCATTGTACTAATTGAAATGTTCAAGTTGATCGACGTATAATATTTTTTACAAAAAATTGGACCGACTTTAATAATATTAATTCTATTGGTGCTGGTAATTTTGAAGTTGTGCCGTTGTAGTTTGTAGTTGTAGGCACCAACTCCAAAAGAACCAGCACCAATAGAATTAATATTATTGTGTATTTTTCAGTGCAACAACTGATAAAGTCGGTCCAATTTTTTGTAAAAAATATTTATTTCACATTTTTTTGTGTAAAATTAGTCATGAAAATTGTTGAACGTTCACTAATACCCAAAAAGTTATAGGTAGGTTTAGCTTGTACTAATGAAAATACGCATATCACATATTTCAGACTTTACCATTGCGAAACTCGGAAACCTTAACTCTTTTGAAAAAATTTTCAATTCAAATGTTTCCGGATATGGTCCCCTTTCTAATTTTCAAATCTCGAATTTTCGATTTTCAGACAAATTTGCCCCTTCCTCATAGCTGAAACACATATTTCAGACTGCAGCGCGGAAGCGTATGATTATTTTCAAAAATGTCCAATTTAAACATTTCCGTATATGGAATTTTGGTTAATTCTGTCGTCTTCGATTTTCAATTTTTAAGAAAAATTGCCCCCTCCACCCCCTTTGTGGGCAGTTTTTGGAGGGAAGGAGATTTTGGATTTGATTTTCCTCAATATGGGACCATTTCTCAACTCTCCTCTTTCAAATGAAACAAAATCGTCTAAATCGGAGTACGTTTACTATGCAAAACGCGCGAACAGCCATAAAAAAAATAAAAAAAAAGCAAGCTTACAACCGAATTGTATACCTTCTCCTTTTTTTGAAGTCGGTCAAAAATACTTGCACTTTGAGGAGCAACAAGGACCAACCATAGTTATCTTTATCATACAAAAATACGTTGTTAAGTTAATTGTAATGAAACAAAACCTTAAAGTCTATTTTATTAAATTTTCAGAGTACCTATAAGTCAGTGGAGAGTTTATAACAAATATATAATAAATTTCAAAAAAATTCTCTCCAGTCGAAAGTCAACGACCCGGTAATTTCCTAGCAGAGATCATAGAAAAAAACTAGTGTCATGAAAGTTCGAGGTATTGAAAGTTATATTTTAGAGGACATTCGTGATATATATTTAAAGTATGCAGCTCAATTTTTTGCCAATTATAATAATAACTTATGGATAGTGATACAATTTTACTCCTGAATCATCAAATTGAACCAATTCTATTTGTTTTTCGCTTGTTTCCCGCTGACTAATTTGCTTCCTGCTGAAGTTAAACGTAGGTGTATGTAAAAAACTATTTCAAGTACATCATGTAAGCCTTCAAATAAAAAGGACTAATACATGATTACTACAAATAAATCTGTTCAAAATTCAAAACATATAGTCAAGAAAATATTGAAGAGAAGATACCATAATCAACCTGAAGAGCACTACGAATCATTCATGGTATGAAAAATCCTAAATAAGGAACCATCTCCATGCGAGCCCAACTCTCATTCCAAAATTGTATTGCTGTTTGTTATAAGTTAATTTTCATTAATTATGTAGGTGCTCTACCCCATTCATTTAAATTAACAGTATAATTTTGCGCAGCTGTCTTCACAATAAGCCGATTCATTGAAGTTCTTTTAGTACGATAGTTGCAAGTTACAGCAGCATTAATGCGTGTTTCCTTCGAAGTATAATAGCGATGTGTTATCTTTTGTTGTGATATCCCAGCAAGAAGTGTTTCCGCGAAAGCACCTCGCCGAGAAAGAAGCAGAGATATCGGAACGCAAACGCTAGCCAATTCTAGATTAGGCGAAATTGGAAATGTATTTCACGTTTTGAACGACGATAAAAACAGAAACAAAGAGCTGCTTATGGGACACAGATAATAATTGTTGCGAAGGTAGCGCATTAGCTAAGTGTGATTGTGAGTAGTGATTGTTACTGTTTATTGTTAGCCATTGATAATTTCAGCAGAATTATATATTTGCATTTAGAACATATTTTGTTTAAATCTACAGATGGCTTCACCCACTATTGTTTTTAAGATAATCCTTCCATGCTGAAAACGTTTGAATTGATTTTAGATATGAAAAAGTTACTTAAAACTTTATTTATTTATAACTAGGTGAACCGTGCAAAGCATTCGCATTCTAACCTACTTAAATCCCATTTAATTAAACACACCGTATATTTAGTATCATATAGTGCGTATTTAGGGCGTCGTGTGCATAGGTTTTTTTCAATTGCAATTTTCAAAAACGCGGTTGAGGGTCTGTGTTCATCCTCTATGTGGTGATCTGCCTTCGAAAAACAATTAAAATGTGAGTGATTTGTATAATTTTCAAGTGTAGCAGTTAAGGAAAGCTTTAAAATGATGCCTCATTCATGAAATTTTAAATATTAAGGAAGTTATGGCGTACCGACAGAAAAAGGCCTTGAAAAATAATGTATATGATGATTTGGTGGAACTATTAGTTTTAAGTTTGATTCATGATTTAAATATATTGCCAGTTGTGTTTATAGCTTAAATTTTTTGACTAGTTTATCCGTCGTAAAGCTTACCAAGCAGAAAGATCATATACAGGGTGGCCCACGACTAGCGCGTAGGTCTGTAGCTGCCAAAATAATTATTTTCTTGAGATTTTTTCTTTATAGGAAGATGAGTGACAATAATGGCTACAACTTAGAATTATTTTAATTTATACTGGGTGTCCCAGAATATCGCTAGATATCAAAGTTATCTTTTTTGAATGGAACACCCTCTATTTTATTGGAGATTAGAGTTCTTCTCAATATTTATTACTTTATTAAAGGTTTACTATACCTAGGATCTACCGTTTTTGGGATAATTGTAAATTTTCGAAAATTTAAAATGTTTGAGAAATTGATAATACTCTTAAGGGGCTTCGCAAGGGGAGGTTAGAAGACTGACCCTGCTTTAAGCACATGAAATAACACTAGACAACGTTTATTGTTGCGTATTACGCTAAATACCACATAATGACGGCCAGCGATTTGGAACGTATTTCTTATGCCTAGACCAATTAAGATAAGTTATGGATCTAATACAGTGGTGTATATCATACAGTTGAAAGTATTAGATACCTATATTATGATGAACCCAAAAGGGACAATGAGAATATATATTATGATCATACCTAATATTTATATTCGCTAGAGATTCTTTCAACGGATTTCGGAAACTTTTATACCTAGATACAAAGTGAGAGAGGTTAGGTATCTTGAACAAATTAAATAACTTTACAGACATTAGATCTGAATGCATTTCGCGAATTGAAATTTGTATCAAAAGCATGAATTATCAAATACAAAATTGTATGATAAAATGTTGGAATTTTATATTAGAAATTTACCTTTTTCTTTCTTCTTTTCATGTTGAGTACCTTTATAAATATGGACTAATAAACAATAATCTATATACACTATGAATATTATTGAGAATGAATGAATGAATGAAACGATATTGTATTTTGGTATTTATTATTTTATTGAACAAAATCTTCGGAAATGAAATTAAAAGAAAAAAAAGAAAAAATCCCGATGTCCTGTAGCTAACAGAAAGGTAAATTTCTCAAAATTTATCGAATTTAAATTTTTAAACATCCATAGATTTTTCTAAATCGGAATACGTTTACTTTGCAAAGCGCATGAACAGCCATAAAAAAGCAAACATACAATTAAGCCTTCTCCTTTTTTTGAAGTCGGTCAAAAAACCTCTAGTCCTTTTATTATAATGTTCTTACATTTATATTTGAATTTTAATTTCGGCTGCACATTACGAGAAGAATAAAACATGCGTTGATAATTGGTTTTCAATAGTCTATTAGAAATATTTTATTTAATCTATATTCCCGCCCTGGGACCATACATATAGTAGAAAGCGTCCATTTTATTTCGGGAGAATCTTATTTTCCGAAAACTCTTATCCCACAAGATCTTTCAGTAACCGAAACAAATTAGTATGTTACAACTAAATGTGGGAGGTTTAAATGATTTACATTTTCTACCTTCAGGCCTATGGGACTTCACACAACAAAGTACCTAACAAACATTTATTTTTGTAATGTGAAGTTGGGCTTGTATTTGGACCTAATTATGGTACCATCATACCTATCGGACTCCAGAAACGTATTAACGAATCATCTTGCCTCTCCAAATTTTCAAATTGACTCAACGCACTAAAAGCTATAAAAATACTTATACAAAGTAAAAACTTCAACCAACAAATTTTTAATTTTATAATATTTGTATATCTATAATGGATATATTCATATATTTGATACATAATTGGAATATACGGTCCATGATGAGCCTAGAAACGAAATATTTCCTTAAAAATCCTGATCCGGTATAACCCTCTGTTTTAAAAATGGCAAGTTATTCCTGGAAATACAATTAATGACCTATGAAATTAAGTACCAAGTACAGTTGTTCAGTTCTGAGAAATAATTAAGGTTACCTGTCAGAGATGCTCTGCAATAACATTGTGGGAAAGAAGAGACTACAGTTTTTTTTTTAAATCTTTGATATCACATTTTAATTCATCTAAGTTTTGTTTATTATAGACATAAAGCTTTACTACACAAAATAATCAACTTATTAGGAATTCATTATCTGATGGTTTCTTCACGATATTTCTCGCAAACCATAAACCATCTAATCGCGTAGTGTTTCTATAATTCAGAGCTCACAACACAATACGAATAAATCACTTAACTGCTCAACAACGAAGAGAAAATGATCTCTGAATTGCACGCGCTTGGACCCTTGGATGGCGCTTAGAACTCTGACGGCAGAGGGCAGCAGGATCAGGGATAATTAATTAGAGAAGTCTAGTTCTTTTTAAACTCTTTTATCCTTATAATTAGAGAAATTTTGTATTTAGCAAATATTTCTAGAACTATCATAGGAAAGGAAGATCAATTGTTTTATTTTCGAAAAATGGGTAATAACAAAGTTTTTTTCTTAAAATTTATACTTTCTTATTTTACTTTATGACCCACCCTTCCTCTTGGGCTTCTTAGGAAGTGTTCCAAATTTCATTCAGCTAGGATAATTCGTTTCAGAGAAATAAGGGAACTACGATATCACTGGGTAGTGAGGCCCCTTAAGCCAATTAAAGATTTCAATTTCTTGTTATCTGGACTTGATTTGGCTTACTTTGTTCTATTGAATGCTCAAGATAATATATGAGAATATACAGGGTGTTTCTGTGGATAAGCTCTAATATGCTTCATTTCGCAATAATATAACTTTATTATTTTAAATGGAACACCTTGTAAATTTTATAGTAACAGAGAAACGTGAACCATTGTACCAAGATTAGATTCGATTCTTGGAGTGGCTGCATGACCTATCCCACCGCGACCAGTTTTGTGTATTGTGGTTCTCCATTTCTTTAGGGTTCAGTATCTAGGTTTTTCCTTTTTAACAGACTTAGCAGTCTAGACTCCGAGTCCTCCATGTAGCTCTCTGCCCTCGGTTTCTCTTTCCCGAATAGTTGAAAGCTCACTCCTACCAAGGCTTCATATTCGCATAGTATGTGAAATGTGGTTTCCTCCTTTATCTGGCAGAACTTACAAAGGTCGTCCTCGTCCAGGCGTATGTTGTTCAGATGCTTCCTAAGCCTACAGTATCCTGTAAAGCATCCCTACCAATATCCTTGTCCTTTTTCGACTTTGATTCAGTATTTGGCGGGACATTTTGGCTGAGGAGAAATAATTTGGCTTGTCTCTGCCCTGTGGTTTCTTGCCACATCAGCAATGCCTGGTCCTTGACCCATTGGTGGGTATAACCTTTCAAATGGCATTTAGCAATTCCACAGGAGGGCTCTGGTCCGATCATGGCCTGTTCCGCTCCCTGCCTGGCTAGTTGGTCAGCATTTATTTTGCCATCAATCTTGATGTTGTATGGTATGAGTTCAGTGCTTTTAGTGCTGCCTGGCTGTCTGAATAAATGACGATTCTTTGGTTTTCCACCTTCCGTCTTACCAGTTCTATTGCACACCATTGTGTCGCCAAGATCTCAGAGAGGTCTTGTTTCTCTCTCGTATCCTGTATATACCGGCTCCTGTTCCTGAGTTGGTCTTAGAGCCGTCAGTGTACCAGCTGACACTTGCCTACAAGGGCGGTCCTGCTATCCAGTCTTTCCTGTCTGGTACGACTACTGCATAATCTATTTTGAAGTTATATTATATTGTGGGGCCATTTTATCTGTTGGCATTCCCAATATTGGATCGGCTTTGATTTCCTTATCTAACTCTTCGTAGATCTTACCGTGCTTTTGGCTTATCGGTATAAGTCTTTGCTGTAATCTGTGACTGACAGATATGGCGTTCCCTTGGACTATAATATATAACGGAGTTACCTCCATGGCGGCAGTTGGTGTCGTTCTCATAGCACCTGTAATACTTAGACAGACCTGCCTCTGAGTACACTGAGCTGCCTCTGAGCTCCTTTTTTCCGTGTCCTAGGCCACCACACTATTGACCCACAGGCTATCCGCAGGCTTAACCCCCAGTTTTTACCACATATCTTTCTGCATCTTCTAAGGGCGAATCTGGACTTGTTTATGGTTTTCTCAATGTGTGAGCTCCATTTTAGCTTTTGGTCGAAAGTTACTCCTAGGTATTTAACTTCTTCCGCAAATGGAATCTCCACCCCGTTAATCTGCGGCTTTTGTTGGTAGGCCTTGCAGATTCCGTTTTATTTTGTAAACGTAATCAATGTGGTTTTCTGAGGATTTAGAGTTCCTCCTCCATACACCATTCGCTTACTATATTTAGAACCTGTTGGGTACGTTCTGAGGGTGTATTTGGAGTTTCTCATCTAATTACTATGGCTAGGTCATCCGCGTACCCCAGGCAGTAAATACCTTTGTCATACAATCTCACCAGAAGAGTGTCTACTAGAACTGTCCACATAAGGGACAAAACTACGCCACCTTGAGTACATCCTCTGCTTACCTGTGCCGTGATGGTTGCCTCTTCCAGAAGATGTAATTATCCTGCCCTTGAGATTTGCTTCGATCCACACACCCCACAGCATCTTGTTATAGTTGTGGTTGAAGCATTATTAAATGCTCCTTCTATGTCTAGAAAGGTGGCCACTGCTATTTTTTTATCGTCTATCGTCTTAAACAGCAGCCTATTTAGATCATCCAGGGCTAGTTCTGTGGACCTGCCTGTTGATATGCATACTGACGCTCGCTATGGGGGCGAGCTTTCAGAGCATACTCCTTTATGAACCTGTCAACAAGTCTTTCCAGAGTCTTAAGTAGAAAGTACATAAGGCTGATTGGTCTGTAGGATTTGCTCGTATGGTCTAGAATTTTCCCTACCTTAGGTAGATAAATGACCTTCACCTTCCTCCATACAGCTGGGGTGTGTCTCCAAGCTAGACTAGCTTTGAAGATTTTGATTAGATGTGGTACTAGGTAGCTCTGTTTAGATTCCGTCCTCCCCTGGTGATTTGAAAGGTTGGAACTCCTCTATGGCCCATTTTATCTTATCTGGCATTGCGATAACGATGACAACTTGCCAGTCACCTCGCTTGGGTCTTCTTGCCTCCTCGCGCTTGGCAATTGCCACCGCTCGATCTTGATCAATTTTTGCCTGGGAAGTGTGCTTTTGTAAGCATCTCCAAGCTGTCCTCGGCCGTTTCTGTGTAGTTCCCTTCAGCATTCTTCAGGAATCTAACTTTGTCCCTAGAGCCGTCGTTAGCTAGGACCTTGTGGATACAGGCACATGCTAAGGTCTCCTGGATCTCTTCGCAGAACCTTCGCCATGAGTCTGTTTTAGCCATCCGGAGCTCCTTATTGTAGTGAGTTATTTTAATCCTATATAGTTCCCAATTCTCGTTTGATCTGGCTCTATTGAATAGCCTTCCCACCTCGCTTCTTAGAGCCTCGAGGTTATTGTTCCCTTTGTGCTGCCTTGTTATTTCCAGACAGTTTTCCTGATAGGCACTTATTATTGCCTAGTTAATCTGGTCCACTGCCACTTCGAGGGTTCTACCAGGGCTGGTGTTCTGACTTCAAATCTTATATGCCTGTGGTCGGAACAGGATGGTTCCTGCGATACCCGCCAGGCTACAATGTTATCACGTATTCTACTGGTACTCAAGGTCAGATCTAAGAACTTTTTTCTAGTAGTAGTGATGAAGGTGGGGACTACCTGTGTTGACAATAAATAACGCTTCACCTAATATGAATTCATAGAGCGACTCACCTCTTTTATTGATGTCTGAGCTTGCCCAGATAGTATGATGGGCGTATGCGTCGCAACCTAAGATAAGTTGCAGGTCCTTCCCTCTGCAGGGTCTTTTGTCCTGGTTGGCTCACCCTGCTCCATGGTCTCTCCCTGCTCTCTGACCAGAGATCGTCTTAAAAGCGGACTTACCCCACTTTGCTGGTGAGATTCCCAGGACTTGGCATCTTCGGAAGCTCCTCCAATCTTCTTTATTTGCCCTGGATCCTTCTTCTTGTCAATCGATTTCTCTGCATTTGAGTTGGACGCAGTACTTTCTTTGGGGGTTGCTGGCTTGCTAGCCTTTTTCGCCTCTGCCTCCTTGGACTTGAGTCTCTGCCCTTTGAGCTTGAAATTAATTCTGCCCACTCCGTAGTAGGGACTCATTTCCAATTTTTTGATCTCCTCCAAGGATTCTTCATGCATGGAGAACGTTCACATTTGCCCCTTTTCCATTGGTGTATTACCCCAAATGGTCCAGAGGGAAGTTCTTAGCATCCGGCTGCTAACCTTCGGCCTTCCATACTACCCTCTAGTCTCTCGCCATGTTCATTTGAAACGTAGATGTAGCAAGCTACCGGCTTTGGCAGGTCATTTCCCCGCAGAACCCTGAAACTTGCTTTATCTCAAGGAACCAGAGAGGTGATTATTGCTTCTAGTCAATTTACTCTTACTACATCTGCGCAAGTCACTAGAAGGTAGCCGGGCTTATGGGTGCATTTGACGGACCTTACTTGTGGACCGTCGTCTGGCACTACCTTATAGGCTCTTATGATGGAGCGCTCGAGAGCTATCAGCTTGTCTGCTTCTATCTGTTCTTTAGGATAACCTTCCTCCACTATGGCTATCCTAACTGACGAGGCCGTATCACTGAAGGATGGTATCCCCTCCGGTCTGGGCCTTTTTGTCAAAGGTTTTGACTGTGGAGGGGTTGTCCCTTGCTGTCTGGGGCACTTAACCGCCTTCACAGCCTTTTTGGCTTTGATGTAATCAAGGCCTTACTTCAGTAGAGTCTGCACCTTTCTTCTGGATGCCCCCGATAGTCTGATGCTATGAAGGACTTCTTCCGACAATCGGTCCACCTTTTCAGGAGAGTTCGCTTTGAAGTTCCCTTATTGGTGACCGTCTTTCTTTGTTGCCGCCGTAGACGTACTAGCATTAGCGTCCTCTATAACCTTGCTGATGGTAGTTGACCCTGCGGCAGTTTGAGATGTTTAATTTTTTTCTTCTTGAAATATTTTATTCCAAAAAAATAAAATTAATCAACGATGTGGTTGTCATAGTTTTTGAAGGTAATAAATATTAGAGACACTTCTGTCAAAAGTAATCAAGACATAGTCGTGCTTGTATGATGCATTTTTGAATTTGAGTTTCGTTAGCTAGCTTTATCATTTATTTGATTTTTCGATGGTTATGATTTTGACCGTAGGAAAATGTTAAAGTAATTGTTTGTTGGCGTCTCGAGATTATACCCAAAAATATCCAGAGCGAAGACATCCCCATAAACGCAGTTTCAAGAGGCTTTTAACTATGTTTCAAGAGACAGGTAATACTTGCTACTCCAAACTGAGCCGATCTAAGGAAGTAATTGACAAAGAAAGAAATGAATTTTTAGTATTAGGATCTATTGTTGAGAATCCTAGTAGAAGTTCAAGGAAAATTTGTCATCAAACCACCATAAATAAAGGTAGCGTGCAGAGGATTTTCAAAAAAGATAAATAAAGTTTCAAGAGGCTTTTAACTAGGTTTCAAAAGACAGGTAATACTTGCTACGCCAAACTGAGCCGATCTAAGGAAGTAATTAACAAAGAAATAAATGAATTTTTGGTATTAGGATCCATTGTTGAGAATCCTAGTATAAGTTCAAGGAAAATTTGTCAACAAATCACCATAAGTAAAGGTAGCGTGCACAGGATTCTCAAAAAAGATAAATACCATCCATTTCGGTACCAAATTCATCAACATTTGTACGAGCAACTGGACTTTTACATGAGGGCTCTGGATTGTGTAGGTAAAAATACTGACATTTTTTAATTCGTTTTATTCATTGACCAAGGTACATTTCATAATAATGGAATCGTGAATAGACATACATAATTTCTATCATTATGATACTGAAAACCCACATATTTTCCATACTGCTCATCGCCAAAACCGATGGAGTATAAATGTATATGCCGTTATTGTCGGAGATAATGACATTGGACCTTATTTTTTTTAACAAAAATTAACTGGGAACAACTATTTACAAACTGATATCTAGACAGTTCTTGAAAATGTTCCATTATTTACAAAAAGCAAAATAAGATGTGGCTGCAATTAGAAGGAGCTCCTGTTTATTTTCAAGTAGCTGTTAGAAGATATTTATATAGGAAGTAAAAAAATGGATTGGAAGACAGGGTCCGTATCATTGCCCTCCTAGGTCTCCCTATCATACCCAGATTTATTTTTGAGGAGGTATATACGAAGTTCTGTTTAAAATTTATGACCAATTACACCAGAAGATATGAAGGTCAGAATTAAAAATGCATTTGCTACCGCAACTCCGGAAATGTTAAGAAAATTTGGAAGATCCTTTGAAGAGAGAGAAAATATGTAGAATATGATGGTCATCACGTAAAGCAGTTATTATATTTTTTAATAAATAATAATGATTATCAGATAATCAAAATTTGAATAAATAATAATAATAATCGGATAATTAAAATGTAAAGATAACTTAACTTTCAAAGAACGTTCAGATATCTTGAAAACCAGAAAAGATGGATATAGGGAAACCTAACACTGTTCGATGGCGAATAGGAAAAGCTACAATATTGATGGAGAATATACAGGGTGTTCCATTTAAAGTAACAAAGTTATAGTATTGTAGAATGAAGAATATTAGAGCTCATCCATAGAAGCACCCAGTACATTCTCGTTGAATTCTATCATAAGCATTCAACAAAACAAAGTAAGCCAAATCACGTCCGGAAAACAGAAATTGAAATCTAGATTTTCAAACACCTTAAATTTTCGAAAACTCTCAATTATCCCAAAAACCGTCGATCATATGTATAGTAAACCTTTAATAAAGTTTCCTTTAAATTTTGAGAGGAACTCTAATGTCCAATAAAATTTCGGGTGCTTCATTCAAAAAAAGATTACTATTTTGGCAGCTACAGACCGAAGTGCTAGTCCTGGACCACCCTGTATATATTGTATACCTTCAACATTTTCATAAATCCTATGCAAAATCTCTCTATATACAGGATATAGGGTATCCCGGAATGGATAGATAAGCTTGAAATGGCTTTTGACAGAAGCTATGACCGTTTAAAGAAAAATATATGCCAAGTAGCAGCCGCGATATAATTATTTCTACTCTATCTTATTTTTCTTTTGAACTTTTATGTCAATAATTCACTAAATTTGCTTCAAGTACTTATTTTTTACAATTGGTCACTTAGGTGTCCATAATTTTTTTTAACCAGAGATACCAATATAGACTTTGTCAATAAAAACAAATTTTGCATTTTTTTTTTTTTTTTTTTTATTTTTTTTTAATATCTGGAATACAATCCCGAAGAGGTATACAGGAATACCTGTGCACGGGTCCAGTTTACAAACAACCATGGCTCTGGCGGGATTCGAACCCGCGCTCACGATGAGCTGTGGCAAGCTACGAACGCTCTTCCAGCGCCTTAGCCCACTCAGCCATCGTGACCCCATAGACCCATTAGACCATTAGACTATTATTTCGAATAGGTATTTGCTTATCTATCGGTACAGTTAGGGTGACATATTTTAAACGCAAAAACCCGGTAAAAATCAATCACGTTTGATCGGGTGCACGAGAACAAAATAATTTTGAAGAGGTCAGGAAGAGGCCAAATTTGTTGGCGAAATAATTATCGGGTTAGACAAATAAAGGGTTGATGTTATTGTGGTTAATTTCTTCTTTATTTTGATTCTAACTACACCAACGGTTCCAGATCCCAAACAGTATTTAAATTTACTATATTCAATCTAATCTTATCACCCCCCTTGTATTTCTTTATATCAGCCAGCATTTCCAAATGCGTTATGTCTTGCCTTATATCTTTCATGTATGAGAGTTAAAAACCAAGCTCATTATTGTCGTCATCTCCTATGAAATTCTCTTAGAAAAATTAATATATCTTTTATATCTAAGTAATCCTTGAGTGATTTCTACGGGAGAAATCAACCAACGGAACAGCTACCTATGTAGCTAAATGTCCAACCCCAATTTTTCTCGCTTAAGACTTCAATTTTGGAAAACGTTGATCACGTTAGTCTTTATTAATGATTTATAGCCCATAACATTCACTCTAAAACTATTGCAGTTGCCACTTGTCCCCTATACTTCTAAAATTTACAACCTTTCATATTTTATTTTCTTGAAATAAGCCTGGAATTTCCCAGGATTACCGTGTCAGACATGAGAACTCTTTAACTTTTTATTATATTGTTATCAAGTATAGATTATTGGCCAAATTTAGGAAAATGAAAGTAGTGAGATCCTCTCGTTGCCCAAAAATACATATTACTTACTTTTGTTTAAATGGATGAACCGACATTTTGAAGCTACACCCAATGATTGTTCTCTCAAACATAACAGATTAAATAATACTCCTACTGAGAAAGATTGGTCATTTCCAGTTATTTGTACTCCGTCCTTGTCTCTAGTAGTTGTAATAGTATCATCAACAAAAGAAATTCTATTCGAGTTTTTTCATTTGCTGAATATATGAACACCAAAAATAATAGAATATTTTTTAGCTAATGCTACTCTTATCTTTCCTTTAAAATGATAGAAATTCCATGTGTACAAAATCTATAAGGCAACTCAAAGTCATTAAATAAATTATACATGGCTCAATAGTTTCTCTGTCTCTATAAGCATCTCATTTATGAATTATAAATGACAATTACTATGTCTAGACAGATTTATTTCTTATAATTCATGGAAAAAGATAGACGAGACAATACTAAATATACCTGGACTGACAAATCAATTATTCTCTCTCTTTGAGACTACCATAGAAGAGAACATCGTATTGACATTTATTAATTCTAAAACTGTATTTATAGACGACTGCGGTTCTATATAATGAAGCAAAAACTAAATTAGATTATGTCACCTGAAAATCCGAATTGGTTCATTTGTTGGGTTGCTACTTTGCTTCAAACAGACACGTTAAACTCAATCAAAGATAAATATTTTTTACAAAACATTGGACCGACTTTATTAGTTGGTGCACTGGAAAGTACAAAATAATATTAATTCTATTGGTGCTGGTACATTTGAAGTTGTGCAGTTGCAGTAAAGTCCAAAAGTACCAGCACCAATAGAATTAATATTATTTTGTATTTTTCTGTGCACTAACTAATAAAGTCGGTCCAATTATTTTTTTTTTAAATATTTATTTCACAATTTTGAGTGTAACATTAGTCATGAAAATTGTTGAACGTTCACTTCAATACCAAAGAAGTTAGTACTTATAGTTTTACCATGTATAAGGCCTACTTCTTACTTATTATACAGAGATCTCAAAACATCGCGGTGTTGATATACATATTTCCGACTTTACTGCTGTAACTCTAAGACCGTAACTCTTTTGAATAAAAAATCATTTTTAATCTTGATAACTACATATAATCTCTTCTCTAATTTGGCTGTCTCATATTATCAATTTTTCCACATAGCGAAAATACACCTATCATATATTTCAGACTTTACCATCGCTGTAACTCGAAAACCGTTACTCTTTTCAAAAAATTTAAACATTTCGGGATATGGTCCCGTCTCTAACTTTCAAATCTCGAATTTTCGATTCTCGGAAATATTTGTCCCATCCAGATAGCTGAAACACATATTTCGGACTGTAACGCGGGAACCTGTGATTATTTAAAAAAAGACCAATTTAAACATCTCCCGATATGGAATTTCCTTTAATTCTTCCGTCTCAGATTTTCAATGGCTCCCACCACCCCCTTTGGGGGGTGTTTTTGAGGAGAAGGTCATGTCTAATATTGATTATTTTGTATTGTATACCTCCTGCGTTTGGTTTGCCGATCAAAAAACTAGCTAAGACTCTCTCAGCCAGCTCACCTTTCAAAACACTCAAATCAAATTTGTACGTCCGTTTGGGAGCTGCATTGTGTCAAACAACAAAACAGATACACAAGTTGAACTTAATCAAAAAGAAAACAACTAACAACAAGTTCAAAATTGAATCATCTGTTTGGGAGCCTCTGACTGATAGACATAGAAAACATTGTCAATCAAGTCGCCTTTCAACCACAAAAACTAAATCAAAATCGATACCAGTTATGATTATGGACCGATAGGTAGATACTTAAAAAACAAATTTATTTATCAAACTAAAACTTTTAGACTAACAATATGGTTACAAGTCAGTGAGTGAAACATAAAATTGAAAGGTTTCATAATCAAAAGATGTAAACTCGGTAAGTGTTGTAAAAGTGTCGCTGGATTGATTATATCATCAGGAATTACTTACATCCTTTTGGGAGCTGCAATGCCACAGACATCCTCACAAATACTCACCTCAAAGGAAACATAAAATATGTAAAAATAAAATATTTTTTCAAAAGAGGAATGTTAAGAAAGGATTCTATTGAAAAATATAAAATTCAACATGTTTTTCTCCCCAAAGAAGATAGATGGGACATATTTTTTGAAAATGGAAACGTTAAAAACGAACATTTTTCAAAAATTTCAACGGTTTCAGAGTTAGAGAATAGAGAACGACAATTATTCGGGAAAATGGTAAACAATTTGTAGATATACAATTATTAAGCGTTATATGTGATTCTGTTGACACTCAAAAATGTGTGAGTGTTGTATATATACAGTGTGTCCAAGATAAGTTTGGGATTTTGGAGTAGTCTTAAGATCTCAAAAAATATCTTTAATTTACAGAAACTAAGATTTAGTTGGTGTACTGAAAAATATGTGTATATTTTTTTGTTGGTAGGTAATTTCGAACTTGGTCCCAAAAGTCTTCTATGTTACTTTTAGGTAACACATCAATGCAAAATTACCAGTATCAATAGATTAAATATTATTTTGTATTTCTCAGCGCAATAACTAATAAATTTAAATATTAAATTAAATTAAAAATTATTAATGAATATTTTTCGAGATCCTAATGCTATTCCAAAATCCCAACCTTATCTCGGACATATTGTATATTTACAACATTCACACACTATGCCCATGCTAACAACACTCCCCACGCATATACTTTTAATTTGACAGTCCCTAATAAAGGATGTCAGATCACCCGATGTCTGATGCATTTAACCCTTCCTTCCACTCGTATCCCTTGATCATATAAATAAAGCTCAAGCAAAGTGTAGTTATTAGAAGGGGCGAATGCTATAGAATAGAGATTGAAAGTTGTCTTGACTCAATGGAAAGATAACATAATCCATTGGATTATTATTATTGAAGCGCTCAAATTGAATGTCTGGTTGTTCTCATAAATAATGTTAGTGCGAGTGAATATCGGTTCACTGAAAGGTAAATATTTCATATTGCATAGAGTGTTTAATAAAATTCATTCATTTTGAATTTCAATCGCATCCGATAGAATATCAAAAGACGATAAATTCACCAAAGATATAGATTCGAATTCATAATCAAAAGTCAATACTGTAATATCTAAATTCAGTTGAAAGCTTCAATTAATATGGTATGGAAAATATCGAACGTGATAATTAGAACCAAAATCTTAGACATCACTCAAACTTAATATCTACTAGACTCAATTTGAAGCTGATTTGAGGGTTAGTCGAGATCAAGTCTTAAATTGGGTTTCATAGATATAACAATCTTCTCCTCAGACATACCTATATCAATTTGAGGGTCGGATCATGTTCATTCCTTTCTCGTATGATAGAGTTTGAATTGAAACAATTTTAGTATTTATTATATTTTGAATATACCAAAGTAATTACTAAATTATTATTTAAATCAATAGGAAAGTATATAATCCTGCTAATTCGTTTCTTTCAGCCTTTGGATTACCCAGTAAAACTCTTCAAAGATCTGCTCTTCACCACAAAATGTAATTATTTTAATTGATATAGCTATAGCAGCTATTTCTATTGAAATTATGGAAATTCACTAATATATTGTAGAATCTGATCCAGAATCCAAATCTTAAAATTAAGTATATAAATGTTGGGACTTCGCTTATGTTCTGTACTCACAAAAATATTACCGGATTCCATGATACTAGTCTTAATTTCACATAACCGCTGTTGAAGACCAAATAAATAATTAACGAAATCAATAATTCTATCAAAATCTTGAAAAACTCAATGCACAAGCACTAAAATATTTGACAGAAATTGTATCCAAAATATGGTTTTGGCTATATTTTTATGATGACCGTACATATTTAAATAGCGACCCAATTATTTCATTAAATTTGATGCCAAGCACCCTACCCTTTCTACAATCAAATTAAAATCTTGTAGGTATGCTTAAACATGCATATTTAATAATCTATTTAGAATAGTATTAAGGTAGCTTGGTAATTGAACAGAGACAATAATTTGTAATGAATGCATTGGTAATGTAGATACTATAAGAGATATAAAAATGGCGAAATGAGGAAGTCTTGCATAATTATATTGGCAACTTTATGCTCTTTACAGAATATGTCCAACTAATTGGTTTTATAGAATATTTTAAATAATCAAAGTTATGCATTTTTGAAACACTCGTACCTTTTGCATTTTGCAAAATGATTTAGACATTGGTAGAGCAACTTTCAACAAAGAATACGTTTGTATATATATGTGCCAGATGTCCAGTTGCAACCATTATCAACTTTTTTTTCATATGAACGCCTTATTGGATTTTAACGAATTATAAAATTAAAAAAATAGTTGTGGATGAAAACAATAAATAAAAAAAATATTTTAGTATAAATTTGGCAACGTAAGATAAGTAAGTAAGAACAATAGCAAACAAGATTCTATTGAATTTAGTTTCTTTGATGTATTTTAAACCAAAATATCATATAATCAATTAACGCCTTATCGGTACTTTAGAAAACAAAATGAAAGCAACAAGCATCCTTTCCCGAAATAATCTTGTCACAGACCAACACATACATATATACTAGTGGCTAAAAATATGTTTTTAACACGCTTTTATTAGCTTGATATGTATGTATGTATGTGAAGGTATGTAAGTGCGAGTGGGGCTATTTGGTGGAGGGTTCCATACCTATGTGTGTTTTTGATTTCTGGAGGAATCTTCGTGGAACTTTCTATCTGTATGTGGGTTGGAAGGTTTTATGTTGTTCTGTACGTGCGAGTGGAACTTTTCGATGAAAGGTTTCATACTTATAGTTGTGTACGTGCGAGTGGGACCTTTTGATGAAGTGTTTCGTACCTACACCTCTCGGAGCTTTATGGATGAATTTTTGTGGAATTTTCGGTATGCATGTGTGTTGGAAGGATTTTCGATGGAGTTTAAGAGTGAGTGGGCGTATGAAAGAGTTTAGGAAATTTATAAGTATACGTCTCAATACGATTATTTGATTTCTACAGTAAAATAAATAATACTTTAAGAAACTTAAATAAAAAACTGGAAAACGCTCTTTAATAGCAAGCCGAACTAAAAGTTAGAGAACAAATGATAGTTTAAAAAACTAAAAAACACGCTTTAATAACAAACCAAACCAAAAAATAGAAAATAAATAAAAGTTTATGAAACTATAAAACAAGCTTTAAAGCAAACCAAACTAAAAATTTTAAAATAATTTCATTAACACTTCATATAAGGCTAGAGTGAATAAAATATATCATTTTAATGTAAAAAAGCCTGGGGTGATTTCTAAGATAATTTTATAATGACTTTACTTATATCAGTATCTATCGACATAAAATATTTACATCAATGGACATCCCCACGCTTTCTTAAAACACTCTACCCTTATATGAAGTGTTAATGAAATTATTTTCAAATTTTCAGTTTGGTTTGCTATTAAAGCGTGTTTTTTAGTTTTTTAAACTATTATTTTTTACTCAGGGACGTCTGAAACGTAAACATCTGTTCAAAACCGGGCACCGAAAATTTTACATGATTATAATACATTCCTTACTAGGCTATATAGGGTAGCGATAAAAAAGTAAAAAAAAGTTGATGGTTTTTGACCAACGAACACAAACGCATGAGGTATAGTTACAATTATTCGACTGTGTGCTTTTTTTTGGTTTGTGCGTACGTTGTGTATACTAACCGTACCCCGATTTTGATAATTTTTGATTCATTTGAAAGAGCAGACTTGAGAAATGGTCCCATATTCATAAAAACTTAAATACTTAATCTTCTTCCTTCCGAAAACCGCCCCCAAAGTGGTGGAGGAGGCAATTTTTCTAGAAAATCGAAAGTCAGAGACGAAATTCTTTTCAAAAGAACTTCAGTTTTCGATGTTGAAATTTCAAATATGTGTATATAATTTTTTGTTTTAATTTTGAATCAGAATGCCAATTTAAAGACCAGATTATTTCTAACAACATTTACATCTAACATTTTTTTAATAGAGTTACGGTTTTCGTGTTACAGCAGTGGTAAAGTCTGAAAAATGTGTGCATAAGTATTTCCGCCGCGATTTTTTGAGATGCCAAATGATACTCGTAACAAGTACAAGCAAAGAATATATATAAAAATATATATATATATATATATATATATATATATATATATGGGTATTGGTGTAAGTGAACGTTCAACGATTTTCATGACTAATGTTACACTCAAAAGTGTGAAATAAATATTTTTTACAAAAAATTTTACCGCAGTTATTAGTTGATGAACTGAAAATTACAAAATAATATTAATTCTATTGGTGCTGGTACCTACTTGTGAAGTTGGTGCCAAAAGTTTTCAATCTGACTGCAACTACAATTTCAAAAGTATGAGATCTAATAAAATTAATATTATGTTCTATTTTGCACTGCAACAACTAATAACGGCGGTCCAATTTAAAAAAAAAATATTTATAGACAATCGAAACATTGAAATTAAAATTTATATATTTAAAAGATTTCTACGTAAAAAGTTGCTTTAACTATGTCTGAACCATTTGTTTTAATGTGAATGCATGATTTATTTTATTATATATCTTTTCTATCTCTTATAGTCTTAGAACTACCCTTACATATATTTTATGAATATTTTTCATGAAAAACTTCTGAAGTGAACATATAACAAGCATATGTTTTATTTACAGCTTGAAGAAGGATTTGTTGCTTTAAGAAATACAATCACTCTCCGGCGTACAAATGAGGAAGTTTTAAAATGTCTAATGACCATTCTTCTAGATAACAGAACCAGGATTATGCTCATACGACTATAGCATCGAAGAATTCCTGACAAGGTATTTAAGTGGTAAGGGGTATTCAAAAAGAATGTTAGGAATCCAATAATTCCATAAAAAAACATCGAAGGTTTATCGTCTGACTGGCAGGCGTGCGCTGCCATGGACCACCTTCTCTCTAAAAACCGACCTCTTAACCTAAACTTATCGGCCCCATTTTTTCTCAACATGTCTCGTATTTGTAAACATCAGGTAGAATTGGTCATAAACATTTTATAAATAGGTATAGCGATAGTAGAGTCGGCGAGAAGAGTGCCGGCACCACTACTACTTAACCACAAACAAAACACAGTCGGGTGTCTTGTCGTCGAACATCACACAGGTTTGAATTATGACCGACCTTTATAGATATAACAGATAGACCCAACGCCAGTGATATTTTCACATGCGTCAAATTTTAAATTGGATGCAAGATTGAGTACTAAAAATGGAAATCCATTGTTATGGTGAATTTAGCAAAAAATATGGATTTCAATTATAAAAATAAAAATAATTATCCTCCAAAAATTGACATAAAATGCATAAATCTATCATCAGAGTTAATGTGTATTTGGAGCATGTGCACTTGCTACAAATTAAATTACTTTCTAAGCTGTGGCTAATTCAGGCCTTTTCAAAAAATCAATACCCTCGAGGTTCACATAATGAGTTTCCCAGCAGATCTACCTACACTTCGAAATAAATAAAGACAATCAGTCAGACATAAAGTTTATTCAGAGCAGATTTTGATGCTCATGTATATATCTCCCACTTTAGTTATCATAACCCAATTATCACGACATTACGCAATAATAATCAGGAAAGTGACAATGAAAATGTCACATGATTGATAAATTGTAATTTTTAATTGTAATGTTGTTGTTTATATAATATTGAATAACTGTAAATGAACTGAAAAATTGTAAATAGTATTGGATCATTGCAAATAAATGGAAAAATTTTGGAACTGTACATAAACCGAAATTCATCTATGTATAAGAAAATATGAAAAGAAAAAATCTCTGCTTCGTCGTTGAATTATTTAACCTATAATCTTCAAACTAACCTATGAGAGATAAAAGAGAGAATGAAATGAAGAGAGAGAGAGGGAGAGAGAGAGAGAGAGAGAGGGGAATACTAGAAGTTTCACTTGTGTCGTGCGTATGCTTGACACACCCAGGATTTTTTTTATTATTACATTATTTGAATCGAAAAACAATATTTATAATGATATTTACATAGTAGAATTTCATCTAAAATTAACTTCTGATGCGGAACCAATATTTTCATTATTAAAAGATACAGTTAAAATTAAATTATCATTAAATAGAGATCCTAAGCGCAATCAACAACGAAGTATGGTACAACGCTAGATGCTGATTTTCAAGATTTATCGATAAAGTGATATTCATCGAGTTCAAAGGTTCTACTTCTGTTACTGAATGTACAGATTGCTATAGAAAAATACTTTCATATTTTTATCACGAAAGTCATATTAGGTAAATTTCTTACAGAAATGTACCTATTGCGATCGTTCACTTTTGAATTTCGAAAAAATTTCAACGGCATATTGTTATATGTCTATAAGTTAGTCCAAAAAAATATTTGGCTCAAAAGTTTATATATATATATATATATATATATATTTATATATATATAATATCTCGGCCGAATTCGTTATTGGGCAATATCGGGTACCTAAGTAGTTTCAAAATGGCGACCGTTCAAACATTTTAAAAAAATATCAAAAACAGCCGTATTGTAAATATCATCAAAAATAATTTTGTGTTATAGATATAATCAGTACCTACAACTTTTGTTCGAAACAATTTTCCATAAAATGCACAGAAAAAAAAAATAATAAAGAAAAAATAAGAAATAGTGATAAAATATGAACACTCAATATAAATTTGATGTAATTGTACATTTTCTGGAGATCTTAATATAGACCCAGATTAAAAAAATATATCTGCTTTATATTCAACAGCCAAAACAAAAACCTCTAACCGCAAGGCTATGACACATACGTCAATTTTACGTAATGACATGTAGGTATACGAAAGAAAAGGTTGTTCAAATTTCAATTCAATGAATTTTGAGAAATTTACCTTTCCGCTGTATACAGGCCATCGGGTTTTTTTTAAATTCATTTTGTTTTCCTTTTTGAATTCGTTTAAGAAGCTTCACTTTTATCGTGCGTTCAATAACACTCACACCTTTTAGGTAAATTTCTTATAAAAATGTACCTATTGCGATCGTTCACACTTTTGAATTTCGAAAAAAATTCAACGGGGATATTACCAAATTTGTTAACACGATAGAGGTCGCAGTTCTGAAGGTATCAACTTCAAATATGCTAGAGAAATCAATCTCCTTAATATCTCGGCCAAGTTCGTTGTTGAGCATTATCGGATAAGCAGTTTCAAAATGGCGAGCGATCAAACATTTAAGAAAATAATCAAAAAAGGGCCGTAGTGTAAATATCATCAAATATAATTTTAAGTTATAGATATAATCAGTAACTACAACTATTGTTCGAAACAATTTTTCATAAAATGCACAGAAAAAAAGATAAAAATTAATAAAGAAAAATAAGAAATATTGGTGAAACACTCAATATAAATTTGATGTAATTGTACATTTTCTGGAGATCTTAATATAGACCATGATTAAAAAAATATATAGTATATTTATTGATAATAAACGAAAAAAAATGTTGCCTTGAAGCGGAACGCGAACCCTATCTGCTTTATACGCAACAGCCAAAGTTTGATAAAAATTTGTGTTATAATAATTATTTTAAACTTGTATTTGGGAAACTGACATTGTAATCAAGGACATTAAATGTCGTTTCTTTGAATTACAGGTAGGGTTTATAGATACTTAATTTTTGTAATTTGTTAATTAAAATGTCATAATTCCCTTTAATAAGGAGAAAACGTAATAAAACATTATATATACATATATAGATATAGGATATTAGGAAATTTGTTAACACGATAGAGGTCGCAGTTTTGGAGGTATCAAATTTCAAATTTGCTACAAAAATCTATCTCTTAAATATCTCGACCGAGCTATTTATTGGGCATAATCGGTAAGTAGTTTCAAAATGGCGACCGTCCACACATTTAAAAAAAATATCGAAAAAGGGCCGTGAAGTAAATATCACCAAAAAAAATTTTGGGTTACAGATATAATCAATACCTACAACTTTTTTCGAAGAAATTTTTCATAAAATGCACAGAAAAAAGATTATAAATAAAAAAATAAGAAATATTGATAAAACATGAAAACTGATTTAATTGTACATTTTCTGGAGATTTTAAAATAGACCCTGATTAATATATATATATATATATATATATTCAAATTATTGATAAGAAATAAAAGTGCTCAGTTAGCATGTAATGACGTGTAAGTATACCAATGAAAAGGTTGTTCAAATTTCAGTTCAATGAATTTTGAGAAATGTAGAAATGGTGGATAAAATTATTGTTGTCCTCTTGCGTATACGATCTTTGGTTAAATGCTATTGTTCTAGTTATTATTCAGGGGAAACTGTAAAGTAATTTTGTTTTATTCTGTTAAAAATCATCCCTTTTCTATACCTTATTTAATGTTCTGTTTTATATCTTTAGGCGGATTGGTTCATGTTTCAGAGTTTGGAGCAAAATGATCTGGTCACCAACAATTTACATAATCAACTAATAAAGTCGATCCTAGTTTTTATGAAAAAGTTTTATTCTGGCACCTGAGTGTATTTAAATTTATATTCAGCATATCATAGTGATGGCTTAAGAAATCTGCATATTCCTGCGATAATGTCAATAGCTTGTGATCTTATATGGACGATTTACCCCGAATTTGATCTGGAGGATCTATTTAAAAAGAACCATCATTTCATGCAAAAGAGATGTTTACATTACCACTTAATAATAAAAGCAATTTCCGAAAGTACCGAAAATAATGTTTGACTGTTGATGTTAGTTGATGTATACCTAAGCTCTTATTCCTATCGTCTCTCATTGAGCAGTATATTACGGAATATTGGCCACTCGTACCATTTCTGAATTTAACTACATTTTTATTATTCAAGGATCTATCGAACATGGCATTCGAGGTGATGAATAATCATTATACCGAATTGTCATTTGTATGGAGAAGAAAAAAACACTTTAGAAAATAAAATCTTCCAATTTACATGCTGCTGATAAATCAAAGATATTTATGGTTTTTTAAGTACACCGAATAAGCAGACCGCCGGCATCTTAATGTAGTAGTTAAAGCACATAAGAAACAAAACAAAAGGCGGACTCTGTCGTTGTGAATGTCAGAGCATTAAGCCGAGTATATTTTTACATTAACGTTGACAGTTTTATGCTAGCTGCCGCGCACGGCAGCCATCGTCAGTATATATTCATGTCGAGATTTAATAAAATCATATCATTTTTTTTCGATAATCCTGGAGTAAAGCTACTTATTGTATTTTCTAGCTCTTATGTATAGCGGGTGATGCTTTGACGCTGGAAGAATTCCAGGTGCCGCCGCTAAGCATTGGCGTATCAAACCTTAAACTAGGCAATCAACGAAAATACGTGTGTTAAGTTTCTATTTTTGATTTAAAATAAAAACGATCCTATCCCTTTCCGTATTTGATTTTTTCATTATAAGGTATAAAACGCTACGCTTATAGATACCTATCATATCAAGTCTTGACTGCTTCAAATATTCTTCCAGTCACATCAATATTTCGTTTGAACAGCGTATCAGTAGGTATTTTAATGTTCCTCAATAATTACAAATTACCTCTAACTTATCATATAATATCTTATTTAACCTACTTATTCCTAAAAACAAATAATTAATTTCAAAGTTTTCTTCACTCGATATCACAGAAATATCAACGATTCATTTGAGAAAATTGATTTCATTAATACGAATATCATTACCTTACTAGATTTACATGTTCCCTCAAGGATAGTGAGAAATATGTCCGTCGTTGACCGATAACTTGCAAGAAATGATGAAAGAAAGAGATAGAATCCTTGCTTGCTACAGAAGAACTAAGACATACGAAGACTGGCTAAATTATAAAAATATCAGAAATTTTGTATGTGTTACCGTGAAGAGAGAGAAAACAGCTTTTTTATAAAACTGTTTTGAATAACTCAAATTCAAAGAACGTTTGGTCCAAATTAAAATCAGTCTGCTTAGCAGCAGATCTGTTTGCAAAATTCCTAAAGATCTTGCCAACGTTGTGGCTTTAAATAACTACTTTATTAACTCTATACCTATACAACATAAAAACGAAGAAACTATATCTTCTTACAATAATACTTCTAGGAAATCCAATACATCAACTTTTATTTTTCAAGAAGTGCCTAGCACTGAAATTTCCAAAGTAATTGACACAATTTCTACAAAAGCAACTGGGTGTGATGGTATGAACTTACTAACAATAACACTTTTCTTTTACCTTACATAACACATGTTATAAATTATTTCCTGAAGACTTTTCCATCAATCTGAAACCATCAAATTTTTATCATATTCGTCCAATGAGCATTCTTCCAACATTTTCCAAAATACTTGAAAAAGTAATGCAAACTCAAATTTATGATTATATTATTTCAAATAACATTATTCGTAATAATCAGTCAGGGTTTTAAGCAGGCTGCAGTTGAGCAACTGCGTTGCTCAATATAACTGATGATATTTTGTCTGCCACAGATCAAGGATTGTTAACAATGTTGGATTATACCAAAGCTATCAATTGTATTAATACAAATACGATGCTAGCAATTCTACATCATGTTGGATTTTTAAATAGGGCAATCAATTATTTAACTGGAAAATTTCAAGCTGTCATGATAATAAATCGAACTTTAGAGAAGTGTTCTGTGGAGTTCCACAGCGATCAATCTTAGGACCACTGCTCATTATTATATGTATAGCGCGATTTTGGCTGCAAGTCTTTCTACAATGCAACATTATTACGCAGATGATAGTCAGCTGGTAATATAATTTAAACCTGAAGTATCCTCTCAAGCCATAACGGCGCTAAATTTCGATCTTGAAAATATATTTCAAATAGCCAAGAAACATTGCTTATCTCTAAATTCCAGTAAATCAGTTATTTATTGTTTGGCAGGAAAAAACATGTATTTTTTATCAGAATATAATTATAGTATTACAATGAATGGTGAAATGATCTGTTTTAAAAATAATGTTAGAAATTTAGGTTTGACGATTGACACAGACTTACGCTACACAAAACATATTACCAACTTACCTTGGGCGAGCATAATATATGAATTTCAGACTATTATTGTATCAGGACAAAGTTTTTGAATAAAACATTAAGATTATGCTACGTGAGGCTCTAATGTAGTCACATTTTAATTTTTGAGATGTTGTTTATGGCCCATTCTTACTTATGAGGGATGTAAAAAGAATTCAATCCCTCCAAAATTCATGTTTGAGATTCATTAACGGTATAAGGGGTATTCAGCATATATCACATACGTTGAAGTGTACTGGATGGCGGAATATGGAATATAGGAGGGAATTGCACCCTTCAATAACATACTTCAAAATTCTGAAAAATAAAGTTATTTATATTGTAACGTGGATAGGTAGTCATGTACTTAAGGTTGTTATTCGTTTATTAGTTATTTATTCTACTACCTTGTTCACAATAGTTGTTGCTTATATATTTCATTATGTAGTTCTAGAATTATAGTAGATTTATTCTCGATCCTTCCAGAAACTATTTTGACAAGCCTCTAAAACTTTATTATGTGCGTCTAGATAATCATAGAACATTCTCGATGAATGTCATGTCAAGATTCAGATATATAAAGCCGTGTCGATCACGGGTCACAGTGAGTCAGTGAGTCTTATAAAGTCAGTTGATAACAGTCAGTCTGTGGAATCAGATGTTAATAGTAGTTCAGTCGGTAAAGACTTTTGAGTCGTACGCAAGTGAACTCACCCCACAACGTTTAGCACAGGGTTAAACGTTACAATATGATAAAATAACAAATAGATCTCATATTCATACTGTAGATACTCGCTTCAAGAACACAATTGACGTACCCAAACATTCATTTGAGATATTCAAGCATTCTTTTGTCAGTCAGTCAGTTTTCCAGAATCATGAAAAAATTAAATTTTCAATATCATAATCCAAGTCTCAATCAGTTCAAAAAAAACTTTTGGATATATTATGGAGTAATGGACTTTACAGCTAACATATGGCCTGTATCCATTGTGAGTGTATCTATTTAATCATCTGTGAATAATAAAAAAAATGTCCTTATAATAATTTAGTCATGACGTTTTGAGGGATGTATAAGAAATATACTATGCGTCTGGTTCTTGGTTGTTTTCGTGTTATCTTGTAATCTTTTTTGTTTTTAAATATTTATTTTTCTCATGTTTTGGAGCAAATGGAAAAGGGCGAGTAATATTTTATTTTTATCCTATTATTTGAGTTTGTTTTAATATAGAGGTTAGGTGTAAGAATAGACATGTGATATATATTGTATCTTATTAAATTGTAAGTTATGAATGTGCTCATACGTACTAAATCTCGCCTCTCCATAAGGTCAAAACTATGTTTTCTTTTTATATGTTCAATAAAGACCTTTATCATTATTATTATTATTATTATTATTATTATGTATTGCTACATTTGATAGATGTAACTGATGAAACTTTAATGTTCTCTTTGAAGACAATTTTAAGATAGAAATGAAGATCGTTGGCCACTTGATTTGAAGGGTCTCAATATTTTCTCCTCAGCTATTAGATCCAATTGCTCCATCAAGAAGTTTTTTAGCATGCCTGGTGCATAAAATAAGAAATTTATGTGAGTAAAGTTTTATCTTGAGCGATGATCGATGTTCATTGGCCTGAGATATAAAGTATAAATTTTGGACATAAAATATTACTTCCTTCTAAATTATAGATATTATAACGTTCATAAACCTGATACATGTGAATCATTTTCAGCAAATATATCCTCGATATATTGGAAGAATGATTCACAGTTTCGAGAAAGTTTCTCATCAATCAGAATTATAAAAAAGCACTCAAGAATATATCTGGACGACATTAAAAGAATATATTAATGTAAATATGATAAAAACACATTTATTTATATTTCAATGCTCTCAAAATTAAAGTTGTCGTTACAAGAGAATATTATTTAAGGAGAAAATAATAAACTCATTTTTTAATTGTTTAACAAAATATAATAAATGTTCTAGGTAAAACCTATGAATAAGATAAATGGATTTAGTTTCTGGGAGTGAATAATAGTATTATAACCATTAAGAGAGCTATCTGTAAAAATATTTAAAGTTGTCCGGATGATAGAGAATTGTAACGATCAGCCCTCTGCTAAACGGTGTGGGGGTTTACTTGTGTAAAACACATATAGTTTGTTTCACGAATCATGTCTATTGTGTGTAACCATTTACGAGCTACTTACATATCGCTATACGTCTCATCGCATCTCATCATCATGAAATTCTCTACTACGTTTGTCGGTCTAAGCTACGACATGAGTATTTCAAGCTTATCTCCTTCAATACCATGATAGGGCGCTGCTCGTATGTCCGAAGGCAACGCAATCTTTATTTCATAGGTCATTGTGACATATTAAATAATTCAGGTACATAAATTTATATTTCATAGCTCAAGCAGTAAATTTGTATTCTGTGTTTCTGCATTATTTTTGATAATAATTCTTTCATATTATGTTTGCTTATTTAATCAATCGATATTTTTTCCTCTAATTATATGAACTTCCTTAAATGCCATATCTTATCTCGAAATCGTTACGCCACTGGTTTAGTCCCGTCAGTTGGATTGATACATTTTTCGTGCTTTCAAAGCAGACGCCAACATTCGTCAAACAAAGTATATAGGTATACTTAGCGCCTTAGTACTTTTTGTCACAACTTGTCACTTTGACAATCAATTTTTACCTAGAGAACTACTATCGACTTATGACACTGAATGACTGATTCCATAGACTGACTATGCCCCGTGATTTCCTTATATATATCTTAATTTGACATGACTTCATTCGAGATTAATCTAGACGCTTGTCAAATTGAAAGTGCTAAACTATACTAAACTGTTTTCATACTCTTGTAGGTATACTAATAATTTTTTTACACTTCAATTTTCCAAAGCTCGATTTTCGACCATGTTTAGAGGGTTAAAAAGAGTACCAACTTTGACGTGTGATTGATACCTGCCAAGGGGGTGAGGCGATGGACAAGTAGTTGCCTAATTTTGAATAGGTACTAACACATCTGCCAACATATGAAATGTTTTCAATAAATAATTGAACAAAACGAAATGTCTCGGAAAATTTGATCTGAAACGTCTTCCTGAGATTATTGGTAGGTATAATAAAACATGATTTGTGTTCATAATATCTAGATCCAGTATGCACTCGACCTCCATTTATTTTCGTTGCGCGGATCTCCGAATATAAATCGATCCCAATTATGAGGGCCAGCAATCAATCACTCTCATCTATACGTACATACACACTAACGGCTCATGTATTTAGTCGTTTATCTGCCTCTCGCAAGAGGAACGTCGCTCGTTTATTGTGCATTATCTGATTGGTTGCATTTCGTTTCACATTTCTATCTTTCGGTTAGTTGGGTTGCCTTTTCTTGTTGTCTGACGGACACAATCCCAGAATGTATAGGCAAAGATTGGTCTATTTAATCTTTGGTATAGGTAGGTACTGTGTAAGTGTTTGTGCACTCCCGAACCGTAGCCTCATCATATCTTCCTATTCCGCTATGGCGTGTTACGAGCAGATGATGAATGGGTTGGAGGAAGAACAATTTCGTTTCACTACACGGTAATAAGATAAGGATCGTGGATTCTTCTATACTACTTTTTATCCTTGGAAAAGTACTTGCGGTAGCGTCCATTATTATATATTATGGACTTGTTTGATTTATGATCTTCGATTGCTTTTATAACCACGCGACAATAACAGAGTTGCTATTGAATTCCTTAGGACTTTTGTATTATGACATAGGGTCTCTAATCTCAGGTCATCCGGTTGTGGATGTATTTAGAAAATTTATTTGAATTGTAAGGATTAGTTGAGGAAAATCAGGATAACTTTTCATGTTTTGTTAGCTTAATTGGTTAACGGTTGAAAATTCTGTGTAAAGAGCTATAGAGCAAATTTCCCTGCATTTTGTTACGGTCCTAATAATGTTTCATTGAAGATACCTATCAAAGTTTCGACATATGTCGATATTTGTTTTGAGTTCACTTAAACAATATTGATACCACTATTAATTTTTTCAAACAGGGAATTATTTTTCAATTACTATATATTTTTTTTCTAATTAGAAGAACAACATAAATGCCGATCCATCCAATCCTAAAGACGCGTAAAATACTTTGCCATCCAATCAGAATTCATCTGATCGTGTTACTCAAAATATCGAAGACTGAACACGCACTAATGGAAATGTTCTAATAACTATAAACATGATAGAGAATTATATTTCATAATGGCACCAATCCCAATAAGTGTGACTCTAGATTCTGAAGCAATAGTTTCTTAGCAAGATGTCTATGCTTATTCTATCGAGCTCAAATTTGATATAGAACTCAGTCGTATCAATCGACCAAGTATTTTCAAAATTTCTAGAAAATGAATGTTAGAATAATGCATAGAAGTTAGAAATCATCATCTTAGTCAAAGACTATTGTTGGTACTCATAGAATAAATCACCATTTGATTTCATTCAAACCATTAAAACTATCAGAATGTAAAAAGAGAAAGGGTATTAAATTATCACTTCTCATATTGTAATTGGCATGAAGCATGCAATGATTGAAAAATAAACTTTGAAGTTATTTCCAACACCAAATCGTATACCTACATTTTGAGCCGACAGAGAAAACAAATGAAGAGTTAACGCTATTGAGGAGAAAACCATCGTTACCATCTTTCAAAATACTTTATATAGGGTGATTCAATAATAATTTGATGCTGCAGTGTTTATAAAATCGCATTCGATAGTATGTATTAGGACAAAATCTTGAGTGAGAAAATAATTTAGCTTTTTCACAAGACACAATATTAAAATTTATTTATTTCATCAATGTTATTCATTTTTCTTATAATACATTTAAAATAAGCATTTTCTGATATTTATTAATCAGAAAGCTTATTTTGAAGACAAAATATAAGAATACGTTTCTTGCATAAAATAGAATTAATGGTTACGAATTTTAAACTTCCCTCACAACTTTGAAAGAATCTTGTCTTCTATGAATTCCATTAGGTGTCAATTACATTACTTTTTGTAACACAATTCAATAAAAATATTGATTATTTTGTTTTTTTTTTTGTATTTTGAGATTATGTAGTTATAATGTTATTCTTTAAAAAAAACAATTATTCACGAACTTATTGAAATAGTTCTGTATATGCCTAGGGTCGGACCTTTCTGAAAACTGAATTTACTTTTTTTTAGGACTTTGTTGTGGTGATTTATTCATTTTCATATGAGAATCACGAAGATCTGTAAACTTTTTTACTCAGTACATTTAAATGTAGGTCATTTTTTTTAACGTGTTCATTCATTGTAGCATTTATAAAAATAGAATTTTAAGAATGGAATGCAGTTCTGATTTTTTAAGTCACAAATTTTGTTACGTTTTAAATTCAGTTATTATAGGATTTTTTTTAATTGGACCGACGTTATTTGTTGGTGCACTGAAAAGTATAAAATAATATTAATTCTATTTGTGCTGGTGCTTTTGAAGTGGTGCAGTTGCAGTTAGATTGAAAACTTTTGGCACCAACTTCACAAGTACCAGCACCAATTGAATTATTATTATTTTGTAATTTTCAGTGCACTAACCAATTTTTGGCTGAAATAGCCTCTTCTAATCTTCTACATAGCGAAAATAAAGATATTTCAAATTTTAACAACACAGAAAATCGAAAACCGTAGTTCTTTTCAAAAAAATGTTCAATTTAAACGTTTCCGAATATTTTCTTATCTTTAATTCTACCATATTGGATTTTCGATTTTCGAGAAAATTTGACCGTTCCACCCCATTCGGGGTTGTTTTTCGGAGGGAAGGAGATTTCAGATTTGAAAAAAAAGCAGACAGTCGAATTGTATTCCTCCTCCGTTTGAGATCGTTGGTCAAAAAATGGAGAAACCTTGATACTTTGAAGAGCCCCAACTCGTAAACCCTTGAATTATTAATTAAAATAGTCAAATTGGAATATTTAAGAGCTAACCTTTTTTGATCTAGTAATTCTTATATACTTACTTAACCATTTTTGGCAGCCATATTAATAATATAATTAATTTTTGACCCCGGGTGTTGTCCGACGGATCTAAAAAACTGAAACCATCCTCATGGATGATTTGGTTTACCAGTTCTGTGATTGTATTATAACTTTTAAACATTTAGCAATAATAATAATAAGATAATTTCAGCAGTGGCAAATTCCATTATTCACAATTCACGAAATAATCATGCAACAGTTGCAATGAGAATTCTTCTCTGATTAATTTTATCAGAAATGACGGGAATATTGAATAGAAGATTTATTCTCGGCAATTATACGTATTATAAGAAACCGAGTACGCATTTAATGGTGAAGTTGTTGAAGCCAAGAGGGTTTTTTCCTAACGCGAAATGAAAAAAATCGATCCAATCTTATTTCTGTATGCGCTCTTTCGTATTATATTTCAGCAAAGCCCTGCAGTTACATGGATATAGGCAGGTATTTATGACTGAGTAACACTATAATTACGTTCTTTGGAGAAATGCTAATTGTGTCTGAACTATGATCCCACTGGTCGTTGTACAGTTATTGTGGCTGATTCACGAAAGAAAAGAGAGATGAGAAGGCCTTCGGAACATCGCAGTAAAACAACCAAGATTTTCTCGCAGGAAAGACGAGTCTGCTAGTATGAATTGACTTAACAGAAAATTGATTTTATAAATCAATATGCGTTCAATTTGGACATGGATTTTTTAGGATTCTGGGATTTTATATTAGCCTGAAAATGCAAAATATTCTACATTGTAATTAAATAATTGACACTACATTTTAAGTTAAAAAAATTATATAAAATTGAATCTCGTAAATGAGCAGTTAACTATTGATCGCATGATGCATGGGCCAACAGACGGGATTGTCAAAAGCTAAGTTGAGCTGATCAAGAAACATACAAAGAGTGTATAGAAACTAATAAACATGGAAGACGACAACAATTTGTTAAAAAAAATTATCCTGCAAAAAGGAGACCCTAGATCGATTCGTCGCCCAAGCAGGGACGACCTACAGAAGCATTTCTCTATGCTAAAGTAGGTATAATAGGTAAGCTGTGCTGACGTGTACAAAAACGAACGCAATGTATTTAGTGATGCTACGAGACTGGTCTTGGTCTTGTAGTATTGGTCTTGGTCTTGCAAAATTACAAGACCAAGACCGAGACCAAGACCGTCTATGCAAGACCAAGACCCAAGACCAAGACCAATAAAGGGATGCAAGACCAAAATACCAAGACTAACCTGGTCTTGGTCTTGGTCTTGCTGCAAGACTTGCGAGAGTTGCAAGACTCTTGCAGTTCCGTAATCAAACAACAAATTAGTAGGAAACATTTTTTGCTCAATAATTAGATAAAAAAGGCAAGTAAATAACCTAATCAATTTAATCTTTGAACTCCTGTATTATTGATATTTCTTTTACAGATTCTAAAAATATTGATTTAAAAGTTATTGGGTTGAAAAGCGAGTTCATTTTACCCTTCTGAGATTTCCTGATTTCAAAAATTCTGAGACACCCTATACAGTAATTTCAACCCTTCTAGGAATTCTCTTAACGAGCTGTTTTCAAAGATCCCGACAGTTCGTAGCCAGGGCAAGGTAAACTATTCGGTTTTTATACATTTTTTGTAGATTTTTTAAATTTTAGATTGCCCTTATTCACACGACGAATTTTTGAAATAGATACCTACTTTTATAAATGCGCGTACTCGTTTTAACAAATATCTACCTCTCTATAGTTTTCATTATTTTTTTGGAAATAGCTTTATACAAAAGTTGAAGTCAGTTTTATAAACCAGAAATACTTTTTATTGCTTTCACTCAATAGCCATTCGATTTTATTCAGGAAAATGATACAAAACCATTGTAGAATGAGTTATGAAATAGAAGTATGATGCATAAACATAAAGCAGAGCCAGGGAAGATACCAAGAAAGCACAAGCGGACTAAGTCGAGCTAGTAAGATACGATTCTCATGTGTGAATGGTGAATAATAATTTAGAATCATTATTAATTAACTAATGATCTCCCTTGCTCTAACTTAATTCTACGCACCTATTTTATTCTCATTACCTACTTATTCTAGAATGGTTTGGTACCATTATAATACTAGGCGTGTTTATTATGGACAATGACTGAATTTTTGTATGGACGATATTTATCCATTTCGAATAATAATATAATTATAGGCAATCTTATAAGATTATCAATTACATGCTTCCGATCCATATTGGAGGGTTCTCCATCATTTGAATTACACAATTATGGTTTGAAATGGCGCAAACTTTTCACACTTATAAAAAGAACAAAGTTTTTGCAAGAGTTTTGCGAAGTCTTGCAAGTCTTGTAGCAAGGCCAAGACCAATACCAAGACCGCATATGCAAGACCAGTACTAAGAATTTGATGCAAGACCAAGACCAATACCAAGGGTGCAAGACCAAGACCAATACTAAGACCACATCGGTCTTGGTCTTGGTCTTGCTTTGCGCATCACTAAATGAGACAATAATCTATAGGTATTCTGTTGTACTATGTTTGTATTTTTAATTATGTCAAGATCGTTGTTTATCCGATTCTTTCTCTCTTGGGGTCACAAAAGTAGTTCGCAGTACGCAATAATGAAATTGAGTCGTTATAACGAAGTTGATATGGGTAAAAAGAATTCAGTTTTGTAAGGGATTCAATTTTGGTTAGTTTCAACGAGGAGTTCGTTGTATCTGAACTTTTTGAGAGTAGGTACTTATGTTAAGAAATACCAGTGCGATTAGAGTAGGGTAACCCGTGTATTGTAGAAGGTTGTAGGTTTTATTACCCATAGGAGCGAAGAAGTACATAGGTAACTGTGAATTCCATCCAATCTGGTAGAAGAAAGTAAAAATGGAAAACTGATTCTGAATACCTAGCCGAATCAACAATAATTAATATATGATGGTGGAGCTTCAGGAATTCTGACAAAGGAGAAATTCACATTCCCTCAGTGCCTCCAAAATATGCGTAGAACAATATTGAGGATTTACTTAATAAAAATATATACCCAATATCTGATAACACGATGTACAAAATTAAGAAACGAAATAACGGAACAATTTAACGGAAATCAAATGATATAGATAGTTACTCATCAAAAGATGCTTTCTAAATCATTTTCCTATATTCAATTCTAAAATATAGTGGAAGAGTACTATACCCGTCAGGAAGAATTAAATCTCATAGCAGAACATTATCCAAGTGCTCCAATTTACAAGAAACTCACTTCAAAGGAAATAAACCGCATACCCTCAATTAGCACATATGGCTGTAAAATTTCTTCCACTCCCGCAGTTCCAGTACATAGGAATACGTTTGCTGATAGCTTTAATTTCATTTTGATTTCCAAAAAGAGACTGGATCCACCAGTTTATAAAGGATTTAGTAAATACCTTTGCGATCTCGATATGACAATGCCTAGTACGTATATGAAGGATGCAAGTCCACCTCTACCATAGACACTCAGCAGGCCACCGTGCGATATAAGCCTTAGCTGTCACAAGAAACAGGACAATAACCCCTCATACTTTAAAATACAATTCCTGCTTAAGTTGGAGGGATGTAGAGATTACAAGCATATTTATACAGATACATCAAAACCAGAAACAGAAGTAGGTGCTGCTTTTGTAACGGAGAACCAGCAATATTCGTATAATCTCAGCTCTCAATCAATTCCATACATGAAAATTTCCTAAAAAAATCCGGGGTTAGAAGGATCGCTATAAAATGGCGATAACTAGCGGTCGACATCACTTGCCCCTTACCAACCCGCGTTGTGGCAGCGTGGTAAGGTACGCCTCAAAAACCCTCTGATCTGGTAGAATGGTATGTCCGTTAGAGACATATCGGTGGTTCGGAGTCCATTAAGCTGTAGGTCCCCTTACCAGTTTCAATACTGATAAGGCAGTGAAGAGGAGGCCTGTTCAGTAGTGGACGCCAAAAGGGCTGACGAAGACGACCTTACCCTACTCTATAAAATCTGAACTTCTTGAAACCCAACAGAATCTTTCGTCTATTTAATTCCTAAGGGTACCAACTCAATGTGGTGTGAGAGGATATAAGAAGGCAGATATGAGGATAAAAGAAGCGATAAACTACCCAATCACTTCAACTATAACAACCACAATTCACTGTGTTAAAATCTTTATTCAAAAATAATATTATGCAAATGGCAAAGCAAATGGAATCTTTCAAATGACAAGATTAAATTAATAAAACTTTGAGTAAAGTGATGGAAAACGCTGCCCGTTAAGAGAAGAGACCAGGTAGTTTTCAAAATACTGCGAATAGAACATACCCGCATGATACTAAATTACCACTTCAGGAAAGAACCCGCTCCCGTATGTAACATATGTGACGTAACAAGAACTGAGCACTAGTACCTTGACAAAATCTGTGATAATTTTAAGAAATGTCCAATTAAATTTTGCTGGAAATATTCTTTTCTTCAATACTGTCAAAATCAATTTCCAATTTTCAAAGAATTTCGCTCCCATCGTCAATTTGGTTATGGGAAGGTGTTGGATTTGAATCATCAAAATCGGTGCAAATTTACTAGACAAAAGGCGCGTATATACATAAAAAATGCAAACATACAATCGAATCCACCGTTTTTCGAAGAATATAGTTTGACAAGCGGAGAAAAAATTGTACCTACTCTGTTTTGTCTTATCTATTATTATACAAATTGAAGCTTTCATTCTTATTAATTTTTTAACATAAGAAATGTAAGAAAGAATTCGTAGTTATAATAATATTATATAAATTAATCTGCTGTTATTTGATCATATAACTTACCTGCATCTTGCATTTTAATTAACATTCTTCTAATTAAAAAACTTCTTAAACTTATCCCGAGAGATTCCTATCCCAATGCTTCGCCTGCCTGGATGGAGTCAGATGCGATGGGAATAAAACACGTTAAGCTGACGTGCCATTTCTTTCTGGAACATTTAACAACAAGCGATCTAACTCTGGAACAAGATCCGGAGGTGTTCCGGACCCGTTAAGTGACTTTCCCGGGCGGCTTTATTGAGTTTTTCCGGCCGCCAAACACCTGCGACGCCATTGTTTTTCTTGTGAATCTTGAAAGGTTTTGCATCTACGTGGTCCCACTTTTTATTAAAAAAGGACTAATTTATGCTAATTGAGTAATTAAGCGCTGGGAGAAGATTAAATTAAAAATAATTGACAAGATTTTTCCCCTTTTTAATTGAAAAGAAACTCTTTGAAGTTTGCGGAAGCATTATCTCGTCCGGAAACAAGGCTATAATGGGAAGTCAAGGATGTTTTGCCTTATAATAGGAGATGGAATTCCACTCATAATGGACTAAGCCTCATGAGAAAAAGTTGAGTTGTATATTGTAGATATATTGCGAAACATATCACCCAGATATACAGAATACATTCAGATTAAAAAGAATCAGAATATATATTAAATTTCTTCTCAGGAGAATGATAAATAGGACGATATTTTATATGTACTTAATAATTTCTTCTTTTTTATCTAGAAATATTTTTTTCAGGTAGGTAATTATTCTAAATATTATCAGGAAATGGTCAGATGGCTAAGTTCTGCATTATTTTAATCTCTAAATCAGTTTATGCACCTGCAAATATCAATACAATTGAAGTGGGTGTCTGTGATTTCGGAAAAGTTTTTCTATGAAATATTTGCTCAGCCGAATTCTTAACTTTTTTCTCTATCCATTTGTTTGTCCAGGGTAATCTCCAAAACGGCTCAATCGAATTTAACGGAACTCTAATTGGCAGATAGACGACAGGCCGTATAAATACCCAGTTTTTTATATTTGCTGATTAGATCTTAACGGTACTGAGTTTCAGGAGCTTGGTCTACAAATGATCCAGGCAACGCAGAAGGATAAAAAATGACTTGCAATTTACCTTCGAAATTATCCCAAAAAAAATATATTGAACAAATCACCCATGAATTGATCCAACTGTAATCAACAACAAATCAATGATACATGTAACACATATGCGTGCTACCTTTTGTTCAATTCTTAAGAAAAAAGCAACGTTCACCTTAACTCTTACCGTAAAAATAACAATTTGTTCACAATGGAGACATCGTCAGTAATGGCTACAACAATGGTATATATGGGAAAGCGAATGTAATACAATGAGACACCCCTTTCCGAGATTCAATGTCCGATTAGATGTGTTTCACTTACAATACGTCGGAAATTGAGTTCGTTAGCCGTAAGACTTTGCTCTGTCGTTGATGTTCTTTTTTCAGTTGCACAGAGACAAATATTGTTAAATGATGTTGTGCATCATGGTGTGCCCACGATAATATGATGCAATTTTTTGTGTATGTGTGAAAATATTTGAATGACAACCAGCAAGATGCTTGTGTTGATAGTGTCATTATATTTTCATATACAATAAAAAGCTAGTTTACACAGGAAATCTACGAAATAGTGGAAAAGTTATTAGATAACATAATAAACGTACCAGTTCAAATATTTTTTATGAAGATATTAAAGCAATATCTTTCTCAAGTAGAGATTTATTAATTACTTTGCGTTGATAGTGTCATCATATTTTCAGTCATAATAAATAGCTACTGCACACAAGAAATCTACGGAAAAGTGGAGAAGTTGTTAGATAACATAATAGATGTACTAATTCCAATATTTTTAATGAAGATATTGAATCATTATTTTTCGGCATGACCCTTTTGAAAGACTAATATCCTCATCTTCAACATTTGTAGCTATTGTTACTTGACTGTTGTCGTTCCATCTTACTAATGTCACAGCACTGTTCTTGTCTTTCAGCACATTGAATGATCCCCTATCGCACTTTTTTAAATTTTGCAGAGGAGCTTTTTCTACTCTGTCTTCACGGATTGTTCCTAAACAGTTGATATCATATATCTTCAGTCTGTTAAGCAAAGGGAGTGAGATGAAAAAATTGTCTAGATATATAGTAGATAACACTGGTTCCTAACGTAACACCAGTTTTCTTCTCTCCAGCTCCACAATAAGGACTAAATTTTAAAAGATATTTATCAGTTATTGTGAGGCACCGAAATTCGAATCCATATCTTACAGGCTTGCCTCGTATAAATTGTCCCATGCTATGTGGACTATAATAGGGTTACATGGCTTCATCAAGTGAAAAGTGTTCTCCTTTTGGTTGAAAAAGCTCCTGACACACATTGTTCACACGGTATATAAGTGGCTGTACTTTATTTACTTTGTTCTCTTCATTTATTTTAGAATTATCATTGAAATGTAAAAAACGAATCTATTTCTGGAAATACCATTACTAATCAAGCAGCTATCTGCTTTCGTTTCCCAATAATTTCTTCTATTAGTTACTTCTGTTTATCCTGAGAGGAATAAATTATGTACTCCTTTGAAAGTTGCGTAATAAATTGGACAAATTCCTCATCGAACAGTATTTTGAATAAATTTACAGGTTTCATTTCATTCTTTCTTATTTCTTCAGAGAAAGCAGGAAAATTGTTTTTAAAATTTATGTCTTCCGATGTCTTGTTTTATATCGAATTATTATCGGTGGCTACTGATTCATTTATATGAACAACCTCGCCATCTTGGATGAGAACAATGTCCGTAGGTTCCCTAAGTACACCTTTCCCAATATTATGCATATTAGAAATTAATTCTTCATCACTGCCTGCATTGTTTTGATTACTGTCTGCACCATCATTAGGGGGATGTAGAATTAATTGAATTTCACTAGATTTCCGTATTTGTTCCGCCACTGGCATGTCATCTTTTAATTCATCCAAAATATTTAAAAGTTCTTCGTCGTCTTTGGGATTGCTGGGATTATAACTGCAAATAATAATGAATATGTATAGACTTTTGCCCAATGTATGATTTTTCATACAACAGAAAAGGACCGATATTGTCGCTTTCTCTTTTGTACCGATATCGCTCACCTGTGTGAGTATACCCACATACTTTTATGTAATAGTTTCTTTAATATACGTTCAAAATACTGCTCCTGGATATCGCTTTTCTCAGTTTCCTATTTTTTAGTAGCACCACGAAAACAAGTTGTGTGCTTACCAGTCTGAGCACAATAATAGGTACACGTTTTTGAATCTATGCTATTTTGCAGAGCAATTTGTTATATGTACGAAATGAATATGGAATAATTAACTCAATCAGTTAATTTGGTTGTGCATTTAAAATTTGTTCTTTGAAAAAATTTCCAATGTACATCCCATCCATAATAAAGGAAACTTATTTTTGACTGAAATACCTATGTCTATGATTACCTGACGATCAGCGTTATTAACGGTCGTAGGTTTTACTAGTTATCGTCATACCTGTATTCATTTTATTATTATTATATATACGGGTGTCCCACTAAGATCAGCGAGGTAGGATAATAGGGAAACTGTGAACCCTACGACTTCGGAAAAAAAACACTTGAGGAAATCGGCTAAAAGAAATTCAGCTAAAATATTTTCAAGTTTCTAAAATGGCCGCTAGGTGGCGTAATTACCAGAGTATAAATTGAAATTCATTTTTTCTCAAAAAATCTATTCATTCTCTATTGTTTTAGTACCGGAAATAGAAAGTTCATGAAATTCTGCATAATTTTGGTCTCCACACTTTTTCCGTATTTTTGATTATATGGGTGGGGGAACCTGGGAAACAGTATTTTTTTAAACCACTGTTATCTCCTAGACGTGTTATCCAAATCTAATGAGTTTAGTCTTGTTTGAAAGATAACTTGACATTTATTTTAAAAATAATGTCAGATGTGTTCGCAAGTTAACAACTTTACTCCTAGAGAGCGCTGATAAGCCAATATTCACTTTTTTTTGTAAAAATAATTAATTATTTCAGCTTCATTTGAGATTACGTTTTACAATAATTCAAAAACAAGAAAACGAGTAAAGATATCGAGTCGCGGTTGTCGCCAAAATGTAGCTATTCATATGGCTTTTAATACCAGTAATAGAAAAATTATCCGGCAATTTAATTTTTTTTTACAAAAAACGATGAAAATTGAATAATGGTTATTCCTCTAGGAGTAGAAGTGTTAATTTGCGACATTATTTTTGAAATAAGCGTGGAATTATCTATCAAACAACACTAAACTCGTTAAATTTGGATAACGCGTCTAGGAGATTAAAGCGTTTTAAGAAAGTACTGTTTCCCAGCTCCCTCCACCCGTATAATCAAAAATACGGAAAAAGTATGAATATCAGAATTACGCAGAATTTCATGCATTTTCCATTTCCGGACTCGAACAATACATTAATATATCGATTTTCTTAGAAAAAAATTATTTATCTTAATACCATGGTAATTATGCCACCTAGCGACCATTTTAGAAACTTGAAAATATTTTAGCTGGATTTCTTTTACCCGATTTACTCAAGATTTTTTTTTTCCGAAATCGTAGTGTTCACGGATTCCCTATTATCCTACCTCGCTGACGAGTTAAGAGAACAACCTAAGCTGACTGAAGTCGAGATCAAGTATTCTAGTTGTGAGTAATAATTTAGAAAAGAGAAATAAATGTGTGACTCATCGTATTCATAAACTCAACCCTGGGGAAAAAGAGTGAGGAGAACTTCGCTCTTTAGAAGAACATTTTTTTACGAATAAAGACTAGGTGTTAATTTGATTCTTCTTATTTCTTGGACATTACTGAAATTTAAAAATCTATTTCAAATCTCATATTTTATTATTTTATTTTAAGTACTTGCTATAAACATCCGACACCGTTTGCGAAGAGAATGAATATGTCTACAGCTTTATGTACAATGATGAATCATACAATCTGATTGAAAGCGACAGATGAACAGACCTCAAATGCCAAACGAGCTCTTTTCTTATGTACTTATTATATTATCTGACCTGCACTGTTGCTATAACATGAACATGCTCGTATACATTAAATATGTGGATTAGGAATATTAAAAACATAAAAGAGAGAGGAGTACCTACATGTGCCAGCTCGTATCCGACTATTATGCCTAATGTAAAGACCTCCTTAATAGACGACAATAAACAATTCTGATACAGTTAAAAGCTGCCTGTGGAGCGAGATCACTTCTCGGTACATGATTGCGCATAATTTGAGAGCGGGAGGAGTGGTTAGACGAGAAAGTACATTATATTTATAATAATGGCAGATTGGGATTCTGAAGCAACAATTCAGACAATAATAACATCAGATAACTAAAGATAAGACTAGAAGATAAATTAAAGTAACTACGATTTAGAAAAATTAACTTTTGCGAAACGAAAAAAAATTGAGAGTTCCTCGCTACCTAGATGTAGATTTTATGATTTTTTCTGCTTAACGTCCCCTAAGTGAATAATGAAGGATGATCCATATGATATAAATAAATAAAAAAGTAAATAAAAAAAGAACAAATATGCCTGGAATTCACCGTAAAATCGCGGATCATATTTCTTATATTCAATAAAAGAATAATAACAAAGTTTTCAACTTAAATTTTAGAATTCTTATTTTTCGTATGTGATCCGCAATTCTCCATATTTTATAAATAAGCGTACAAAAATATACACAGATAGGATAATTAATTTAAGAGAAATAAGGGAACTACAATATCACTGGGTAGCGAGCCCCCATATTGCGGCAAGGACAAGTGGAACTCATTCCCCGAAAGCTTTGAACGTACATTTATATTGTGGTAAAGCATAACCATATAACCAAATACAATAGAAGAAAGCACTACCTAAATCATCTAGTTGTATTTTCTGTTATAAAAGAAACTATTTGGGGTTCTTAAGTAATGCCACCGAACATATATAAAGCCGAATTACACTGGGTAAATTTGCCTCACGAATAAACTATGAAAAGGTTTAGAGATATTAAGAGATAATAAGTTCATCTTTTTGTACCAAAATATTGAAAAAAATAAGAGAACGAAAGAAAAAAGGCAAACCTGTCAACTCATTTAAAAAATGAAAAATTTAAGAGGGACATTTTACCTATATAAAACAGACATACTGAAGAAAACGTTACATATGAGAAATAGTATGTATGAGTCAATTTAATTGCCCAAACGTTGTTACCATGGCAACCGTTAAAAGATATAAAATTTTTGCTTTCAATGCGAATATCTAGTAATGAAACCTAATAACAACATATTTTATATGAAGTACTAATATTATTTTGTCTCCCTCTATTCATCCCATCGTTTTCTGTACGAACTTTCCGAATGATCTGTAAATACTCAAAATGTTAATGTGAAAGTATGGGAAACAATTATTAAATATAACCATGAGGAAGATGCCAAAATTGATAGAAAATGTGAATTTTACTGTTTTCTCAATTTTATTATATTTTTTATTTAGGGCTTTCATAATTCTACCACATTAGACAGGTAAAAGTGGTGGAACATGGCAGTCCAAATTATTATATTCATGCATGGAAGGAAAATAATTTTATTTCGCCCATTTTGGCCAGAAAAAGTAAAAAATAGATCTTTCTGTATACATATACATACCTATATTTTAGGAGTTAATTCTCGCCCCAGTTCAATCCAGCGTCATTTAATGCCAGTCAGTCATATATAACTATACCTAGTTTTATTAGTAATTTGGATTGTTATATACTCAAGATAAATGAAAACTCCTACTTTATTCCGATTGCTGAGAAATTTCAAATGAGTTCAGTGTAAAGTAAAAGAGCAGAAAATTATGTTTTTTGGTGTTTTAAGAGTTTATTTCATAAATAAAAGATATATTGTTGTCGCATTACATGAATATGTATTATTGGCCAGATCTTGGTAATCCATTCCAGTATCTTTGTTCATTGTCTGTTCTCACAGTTTTGCGTTATTTTTCGTATCAATACAGTTTAGCTTTACTAATATTACTAATAATTTAATTATCTTCACATTTGTTAATGACTATATTTCGTTATTAGTGCTCCAACAAAATTTATATTTTATCTATAAATTACTGGATAAACTAACATCCAGATCTATCAAGTTCGCGATTTCCAAGAAATCTAATAATGATAATTTAATTTAGTCACATTAAGATTATTTATCGTAAATTAATTATTATTTTTAACTTCACCCATGTTTCGTCAGAAAATATTGTTAGAAGATACCTAAGCTTGTTTTTTGCCGTCAACAGAATGAGCACTACAAATTCTGGAGTTTTGAACTGTTTGCATATAGGATTTGTAGTAACAAAGCCATAATTTTTTAAATACATCAGGTCTGCAGATAAATAAAACTCAATATCTACCAAGGTACTGTTATATTAGCTTTTCTATCTGGAGACACAGGAAAACGGTAGTAACGTTAGACTCGATTGTAATTCTCAGTATTCTTGCAACTTACTGCACATTTCCTTCCAACATAGTTTTTAATAATAGGTATAACCATGATAGATATATTCAGTTTACACTGATAACCAAAAAATTGTTTGAAGTGAATGATCGTGACTGTCAAATGAATGTCAAATTATTTTGGATTACAGCGGTGGCACAAATACTGTAAGTAGTAGACTCTGCTTTACTAGCCTATAGTTTATTACGTTTATATGAGTGAGATGCTGATGCTGTGTTTGGTAATCATTCATTAAAGTGGTACTTTGCAATATAGTGATGAAGTTGATTGTACGTATTGTTTGAGAAATCTAAAAATTCAGGAAACTCAATCTCTGTGAGTATTAGATGTAGGTAGCTGTAAGTATCGAATTGATAATAATAAAATAAAATAATAGAATATGAGATTCGTAGAAAAGAATCAAATTTATGGTTGTCAAACGGATGCCTTTGAAGCTGTTCTTGAAATCTCAGACATAGAAATTCAACGGTTGTTTCTAAAAAATGGTGAAAGAATTAGAAGACTTACATTTTCTGTAGCTATACAAACTCATACAACATACACTGCCGAGCATAAAATTAGGATTACCCAGTAATTTTCATTTATTTGTAAATTTTTTGGTTTGTTTTTCGGTTTCAGTGTCGCTTACTAACTTTATATTGTGATTTTGTCGTGATTGCTTGAATAAAAGCAATTTGTTGTTGCTTTGTTTAGAGTTCATTGAAAATAATGACAATTAAAAAATAAATTTGAATTGCTTAGTTAAAATAGAATAAAGTTTTAATGATAACAGCTTGCAAACGACGAGGCATGCTTTGGATCAGATTTTGAATCACATCCTGTGGATTCTTGTTGCGAAGCTCCCTAGAATTTCTGGGGCCTGCTAATGTCTTCATAAACGTGTTCCCATCTCATCCCAAACATGTTCGATGGGATTTAAATCTGGATTTCAAGCAGGCGAAATAAATCGTGTGATTTGAACCTTGTCAAGATAAGCAGTAGTTATACGTTCGGTGTGAGTCCGTGTATTATCAAGCATAAAAATTACGTCGTCTCCAAGAATAACCATGAACGGTACAACATGGTCTTCCAGAATCTCTGTGATGTACCTAGGTGCAGTCAAAGTCCCATTTTGGATAAACTCTTAACTCCGTGCAAGCTTCAGAAGATATGCCTCTTCATGCCATACCTAAGCCTCCACCAAATGGAAGTCGCTCGGCAATACAAGTTTGAGCATAAGTCTCGCCTTGTTGTCCCTATACTCTTAGACATCTGTCTGATCCCATAAGAGAAAATCGCGATTCATCGGAAAACAATACGCGACTCCTATCCTCTATAGTCCAAGCCAAGTTTTCTCGTGCAAAATTTAACCTTGCAATTCGGTGTTTACTGGAAAGTGGCGGTCCAGTAGCCCTAGTCCGAGAATATAATCCAATAGCATGAAGTCGCCTCCTAACTGTCCACTCGCTTATGTTTACATTTCTCACTTCTTGCAGATGATTTCGAAGGGAAATGAGAAAGCGGTCGTCTCAAGCTGTTGTAGTTCTTCTTCGTCCTGAACCAGGTCTTCGAGTGAGCAGTGCAGTCTCTTCGTATAACTGAAATACTCTTTGTACACTTGAGATATTTACTCCAAAGGTTCTCGCAGTTTCGCACTGACCGCGCCCATCTTTAATAGCCGCTACAATTCGTGCCGCAACAACAGGATTTATGACCATTTCAGTACACTTGCAATGTCAACATGGACCATGGAAACCATGGATAGGCTTATTATGGTTTTTAGGGATTTGGGCGGGGAACCCTTTTTGTCAAATGCTAATCGAAACAGAAAACACCTTTTTTGTCAAATGCTTATCAAAACAATAGAAAAAAAAGTATTTTATTCAAGCAATCACGACAAAATCATAACATAAAGTTAGTAAATAAGACTACAACCGTAGAACAAACCAAAAAATTTGCAAATGTCTAAAATAAATGCAAAATACTGGGTGACTCATTAATTTTATGCTCGGCAGTGTATCAACTATTTTCCCTGATTTCTTAACCATTCAAAGAAGTTCGTGACAATTTGTCAGGATTATACTCGCAAATAAGCAATCAAATTGTAGAATAACTTCACCTCCTCTTTCCGAAGTCGATCATAATTACGAAACATACATGATGAGAAAAAAACCATTTAGCCAGAATATGAGTAAATAGTTTTGAGCATAACATTTTCCATTTTTCCTGCTATTTCTCAAGTAGAAGAGCTTTATAGCAGGTAGTAGAGAGCTTTGAGCAGAATATTTTACACAATTTTCATCAAAATTGTTAGAGCCGTTTTCACGCCACAGGCTTTAACGAAACACATTTTTCAGCTGTTGCCTAGCAACCTGTGTCAATGGAGAGCGGTATTCATATCCACAAAATGAAAAAAAGAAATAATTTTGGGATAGGCAGACTGTTTTATTCAGGGAACACTGATATGTAAAGATCTGCTAACAGCCGCTTGAATGACGTTTTATTTGTTTCAGTTTACACACTTGACGTATTTTTTTGTATGTGCTTCTTTCGTATAAGATTGATCTCTAGATCAAAAGTGTACATATTATCTTCTAGATACATTCATAATAATTTAAAATTTTATTATCTTCATTAGAGCCCGCATATTTTATTACAGAGTAAACAATCAATTTTAATGTAAGTTGAAAAGAAATGCATTTTAATCAGAAAAATCTGGTGTGTCCACTCACACGACTTTCCTACTGCTCGCAGGCAAATTCCAGTGAATGAACATTTTTACTTTATTACAATACTTTCCTGACATAGCGACGATAGCGGTAGTAAAGTAAAATCCTCTGGTCAAATCGTGCTACCACTCATTTTTTTCAGCATGTCAAGACAAACAACAATGGTCATGTAACATTTTTTCGCAAGATGAAACGTTTAGCCAGAATCTGAAGAAACATGTGGAAAATACAGAATTTTATTCAAGCATAACTTTTTTTGGTGCTTTTTCTCAGAGATGGCGGTGTATGTGGGTGGTAAAGGGCTCTCAGAAGAATACTTCAGGCAAGTTTAATCAAAATACTTAGAGCCGTTTTCGCGCTACAGTCTTGAGCAAATCATGTTTTTTTGATATAGCTCAGCACCCAGTGTATACAGTATTCTCATTCAGTGCCACCGACGAGTGATACTGGTACCAAACGAAATAAAAGAGTAAGCAACAACATACACCAATCTGTTTCCGAGATAATGCTGTCACAGACAGATAGACAGACGGACAGAAAGATAGACTAATAGCTGAAAATATGTTTATTAGATTTAGAAAACTCTGAAACGTCAACATTTGTAAAAATCTCAATACCAAAAATTACAATACTTTCCTTATACAGCTACTATAGTAGCGTAGGAAAGTAAAAAGAGTTTGTATGGACGGACATCCATCACAATAATTCCATAGCTAAACATTTAACATCATTACATATTCAGTCAATAAATTCTTTATGCTGTCAATTTCATTCACATTTTCTCAACACCATAAAACGACCATTTTCAACGCAACAACCTATTACCAGATGCATCCTGTAATTTCCTATTATAATTTATATTCGATTTCATTCAATATATCCACTTGAGAATTTTATGGGTTTTCAACAAGACTGACTGTGAAAAAAAGTGATTGATTTGATGGAAAGCAGTCTGTTGACTTAAATCCTTCCAGAATGGAATCACGTCGTAAATCACATTCTTTAGATGCGGATGGAACCTTACTTTAAAATTGGCAAGGACGTGACGATGTAGAGATGAACTTAAATTGCCTCGAAACGATTTGATTCAGAAAAATTGCTGACAGACGAAATAATAAAAATTCAAATAACCACCACAAGGATGTTGATTTAAATTTTAAGATGTTAGTCAAATGAATGGTTGGACTGAAGTACAATATACTAAATTGGAACAACAGGATGCATAAAAAATATGCTCACTGGTATTATTAATAAGTATCCATTTTTTATGGTTAATTTCAATCAGCATGTAATATGTTATTGAATAGCTTTATCTCAAACCACTACCTATATACTAGACCAAAGATCATTAACATTGACTAGACTAGAATAAGAATATCTGTGGGACCGAGCTTTGCTAGGCCAACACAGGATTCATAGTGGGTTTATAAGAGTTACTGAGTATGTTTAGTTCAATAATGTGCATATTTCTAGTTAAAATGTATTGCTATCTGTAGGTCGGTAAATATTGCTTCTATCGTTCACTTAGCTCATAATTTACAGATTTCAAAATAAATATGAATGTGAAACATAACAGAATTCAGCTTTATCTCCTTCTCGACCCCCAAACTCCCTATTGAAATTTGTATCACAATCTGCCCAGCAATTCTCGAAATAGCTAGTATGGACCTCGAGGGTCACACCATTCAAGAAAAAGTTTATGGGCCTCAAAGGTGACACCTTCGCGTTTTGTCAGGAACGCCACTTATATAGATAATCTTGAAAATCAGAACCTTATCTATATACTAAATTTGATAAAAATCGTTAGAGCTGTTTCCGAGATAAAATTTATATATATATATATATATATAGAAGATTTCTATTTCATGGCGCGAAGTGTGTCCCGCTGGTAGATCTGGTCTGGTAAATTCCGACTATCTTCCAGTTGCTTTTGTTTAGTTGGATACAGCTTCCATTTATGTGGCGCTGATGAAAGCTAACAAGCTTGAAATCACGTGATCCGCTTCTAGTGGTGGTTGTGTCCAATTAAATAAAAGCACAAAGGTGTAGAACATCTCCATTATTATATATATTATATATATATATATATATATATATATATATATATATATATATATATGTAATTGAAGATTTCTATATTTCATAAATGAAAGAGTATGAAAGCTAACAAGCTTGAAATCACGTGATTCGCTTCTAGTGGTGGTTGTGTCCAACTAAATAAAAGCACAAAGGTGTAGAGCATCTCCATTATTATATATATTATATATATATATATATATATATATATATATATATATATATATATATATATATATATATATATATATGTATATGTTATATAAAGTTATAATTGAATTATTTTTTTAAGTCAAATAATAATAACAATAACAAAGTTTTATTTTAAATATTATTTCATAATATTATATTACATCCGCAAGACGCAGTATCTCACCATATCGTATTACATCTGCAAGACGCAGTAATATTGCACCACATCATATTACATCTCCGAGACGCAGTTTAAGAAGATAACAAAAGTGATAAGGATATTTACGTGCCAGAGATGCAGACCAGTAGTCAGCAAGTTACCATAAAGACCATTGTTAATTGTTTATCCAGTTCGGCCTCCAAAAAGACATTACTATGTATTTTAATTATAATATTTCTAGAAGTTTCGATTCAACCTTAGGAGAAGAGATCCATTATATTAATTTACGTTTCTTTTTATATTTTTGATGATTAAACATTTTTGATTGTATAAATACTAGATCTCTAGCTAATGGCATCACTTGTGAGTCGATACTTGTGAGTCGATACTTGTGAGTCGACACTTGTGAGTCGACACTTTTGAGTCCAGATTCATACAGTCATGTAAAGTTAAGTTATATTTGTACTTTAATTTTTTTTTAATAAATAATTGTTTTAAAAAAGTTAATACCAAGTTAAGTGATTTAACAAATTGGCGCACTCAGTAGGATAACTCAACGTCATAAAACAAGGCCTACTTCAACAACAAGTTTCCCCTCATTATCACGGTGGTTTCCAAACCTTCAAGTGAAGAATCAACAGCTCCAAAAGAAGAAGAATAATTATTAAAATTTGAAGAAAAGGATACTTCAACGTTGGTAAAACAAGGCTTACTTCAACAACAAGTTCCCCCTCATTATCAACGGTGGTTCCAAACCTTCAAGTGAAGAATAAATAGCTCCAAAAGAAGAAGAAGAAGTATTATTAGAATCTGAAGAAAAGGATACTTCAACGTTGGTAAAACAAGGCTTACTTCAACAACAAGTTCCCCCTCATTATCAACGGTGGTTTCCTTTTGAAGAAAAGAACCGAACAAGACAAATGTACATCTTACTGTAAGTGAATTATCACGTATATTAATTTTTAAATTTTTAAACTGTTCGATTTTCTTTTATCATATTTTTATATATTTGATATTTTATATTTAATTAAATCAAAATGGCAAATGAAAGAAATCCAGCTCAAGAGGTTGAGCTTGAACCATATAGAATTTCGGAAATATTTTGTATCGTACCTGAATTTGAAGGTTATCAGATATTTCTCGGAACATTTTTAAATGCATGTGATTGTGCTTATAATATGTCTACCAGAGACCAAAAGGCTCTGTTAGTGATTCACATTAAAAATAAATTATAGGGAAAAGCGGCTCAACTAATCAGCTCGCGAAATCCTCAGACTTACGCAGAGATAAGACAACTTTTAAATCTTCATTTTGGTGATTCAAGAGACCTTACTTCTCTTATTCATGATTTACAAAGATTAAAACAATTATCAAATGAGTCAGCTCTAACATTTTTCAATAGAGTGCAAGTCTTGAATGCTAAAATGCATGCAAATATACAAAAAACATCAAATTTATCAAATGAACAAAAGGTTGCACAAGAAATTCTTATTGATACTATGGCTCTTAATACTTTATTAACTGGACTTGAACCCCGTCTAGGACAACTTATTCGTGCTAGTCAGCCTGAAAACTTGTTAGAAGCACAAATTCGCATACGAAGAGAATTGCAATTATCATATTTTGAGAACCAAAAATTTAATAAGCCAGCTTCTAATATTGTAAGTAAACCTCAAAATATATTAAATGTTAGAAAACCCCAAATACAAACTGTAAAATGCTTTTCATGTGGTAAAAATGGTCATACTTCTAATCAATGTCGTTTTCAACAGCAAAGAGCTTTTACTCCAAGCTCCAATCAGAATTTCTACCAAAATTTTCAAAGACCATTAAATTTCCAAAATCAACCACAAAATAATTTACAAAATAGACCAAATAGTAATGTTTCCCAGCAAAGACCTTTTCAACCACAGGGACAATCTCAAGTTAGACCCTCAGTGATTCAAAAGAATCCTAATTTCCAACAACGAGCTCATTTAATTGGCCTTAAGAGCGATAATTCTGACTATTATGATGAATACTTAGGCTCTGATCTGGATCATAATCTTTATGATATTCAAGATAATTTTGGAAATAATTTCCAGGAAGATGATAATAACTATTCATTAGATAATCTTTCTGAGTTCGAAAAAGATTCTCAAAATTTTATGTCTGCCGAAGTAATTTCAAATTTCCAAGAATTGCCAATTGCTCAAAATAAAGAACATTTTCCTGAGTTTGACAGAGATTCTCAAAATTTTGTTTCTGCTGAAGTAATTTCAAATTTTTAGGATTTTCCTATTGCCCCAGTCAAAGACCATCCCCCAGATTGTCCGACAACAGAGAATTTAATTTCAGAAACAGTTACCAGAATCCAAACATTAAATTTCGAAGAGATTCATCTCTTCGGGTTCACCCGAATGTAAATTTTCCCGAACAAAATTTTCTTTAAATCCATTTTTGACTGTTAATTCCAAAAATCTTTATTATATTGAAGATGCTTCTAAAGAGTTTAAGTTGCTTATTGATACAGGTGCAGGAGTTTCTATTTTTAAAGAAAATACTGTTAAGAAATTTCCTCAAAGATTTACTGAATATGTAACTATTCAAGGGATAACTGATCAAAAAAATTTACTAAAAGAATCTGTACTTATTCCATTTTCTGCAAAAGATCCACATAAAGTTTTTATTTATAATCTTAATATTGATTTTGATGGAATTTTGGGTTCAGATTTCCTAGAACATTATAATTGTATAATTGATTTGAATTCAAAACAATTGATAACTAATTTCTGTTTAAAGTTACCGAAACATCACACTTGTCTCAAAATAATCAAATTTGTGAACAAGATTCTGAATTCTTACAATTTGAACAAAATACTGAAAATTGTTATAAAAAAATAGCTGAGAAAAACATTGATATTTTTGACATGCCTCATGATTATTCATTAGCTCATTGCGTGGCGGAAGATATGCAAATGCAAAAAGGCATTGCCGCGGAATTTAAGAAACGATTTGGAAATATAGAAAACAAGGTGGTTTAGCAGGTTTGAAAATTAAGAATGCAAATACAACTAGATATATTTCTTATCTTGCAACAAAAGAAACTTCAACCGGAAAACCCACTTATCAGACTTTATGGTTATCTTTAAAGAAATTGAGAGATCATGTTGGTAAAAACAATGTTCAAAAATTAGCTATGCCAAAAATAGGGTGTGGATTGGACAAGTTAGATTGGACGTATGTTAAAAAAATGATATCTTATCTTTTTAGAAATTTAGGTGTTGAAATTGTTATTTGTTTGCCAAAGATACAAAATCGAATTTTTATTGAGCCAAGAATTGAAAAAATTTTCAAATTGAAATGTAATTTAACAAACACAGATGCACTACTTTTCGGACAAGCAATAGAAAATGTTAGAATTCCAAATGCTTTGGTACATGTAAATGAAGAAGGTGAATTCTTTACTTCAATTATTAATTCGAATGCTATTCCAAAAATTGTTGAATTTCCAAATTTGAATCTAGATCCCATTCCGAATTCCGAATGTTTTTTAAATTTTAATTGCGTTAATGAAAATAAAACTAAATTTAATCAACCTGTTGATAGAAACACTATAATTTTGGATCAGTTGCATACAGATCATCTCAACGAAGAAGAAAAAGAAATTATCACAAATTTATGTTTAGAATTTTCTGATATTTTTTATTTGGAAGGAGACCAACTAACATTTACTAATGAAATTAAACATTCAATTGAAACTGATAATGCGAGACCTAATATAGATCATATAGATCATATAGATACCCCCAAATTCATAAAGAAGAGGTAAAAACTCAGGTGAACAAAATGTTGGAACAAGGTATTATACGTCATTCTATTTCACCATGGTCATCCCCAGTTTGGGTTGTGCCAAAGAAGCTTGATGCTTCAGGAAAACAAAAATGGCGTGTGGTTGTTGACTATCGTAAATTAAATGAAATTACGGTAGATGATAAATATCCATTACCCAACATTTCTGATCTCCTTGATCAACTAGGAAGATGTCAATATTTTACCACTCTTGACTTAGCCTCAGGTTTCCATCAAATCGAAATTGAACCAAAAGATATCTCCAAAACAGCTTTTTCAGTTGATAACGGTATGAATTCGTTCGAATGCCGTTTGGACTCAAAAATGCCCCGTCCACTTTCCAACGCGTCATGGACAACATTTTACTTGGCATTCAAAATGAAAGATGTCTTGTTTATATGGATGACAAAATAATTTATTCTTCTACTATTCATGAACATGTTTCTCGTCTGATTGAAGTTTTCAACAGACTTCGGAAAGCCAACTTGAAAATTCAACCAGATAAATGCGAATTTCTTAGAAAAGAAGTCGCTTATCTTGGACATATCATTACCCAAGATGGTGTTAAAACAAATCCAGCCAAAATAGAATGTCTCAAAAATTTCCCGGAACCTAAAAATCCTAAAGATGTAAAATCTTTCCTTGGTTTAGCAGGATATTATCGTCGCTTTATACCAAATTTTGCCAAAATTTCTAAACCCCTTACAAGACTTTTACAAAAAGATGTTTCTTTTATTTTTAATAATGAATGTAAAAATTCTTTCAATGATCTAAAAGCTGCACTTACTTCAGATCCTATTTTGAGATATCCAAATTTTGAAGAACCATTTATTCTCACAACTGATTGGTAAAGATCTACCAGTAAGTTATGCTTCGAGAACATTATGTAGTGCAGAAAAAAGGTATTACACAATAGAACAAGAACTCCTTGCTATTGCATATTGCCCATAGGCAGTAAAACATTTTCGTCCTTATTTATTTGAAAGAAAATTTACGCTAGTTACTGATCATCGTCCATTAACATGGCTTTTTTCCATTAAATATCCCGGAAGCAGACTAGCTAGATGGCGACTCAAATTGGAAGAATATGATTACAAAATTGAGTACAAGCCAGGCAAAATTAATAAAAATGCAGATGCACTTTCAAGAATTAAAATTAATCATTTTAAAGAATGTGCAAATCTACAATCTAAAATTACAATTTTGGCAAATAATGAAACTAATCAGGTTATACCATCAACAAGTAAAGACCCTAATGATCCTATAGAACCACAAAAAAATGAAACACTTATAGAGGAACAGGATGAATTAATGACAGACGAATTTAATAGATTTGTTGACCTTTACAAAACAAAATCAATAATCGATTATTCAAAAATTGAAACATCAAATGACCAGTTACTGGATAAGACTCATAAGAATATTGTCACTTTATTTTGGCAAAATAAACTTGAAGACTTACATTATAAAATTATTGAAGATATTTTTGAAGAAAATTTTGATTTTCAAATGAATTTAGTAAATATTGTTTCTAGTAAAACTGTGAAAGATCGCAAGTATTTTATAATACCTCTTATTTACGATCCAGAGTTTGTAGTTCAACAATTATTTTATACATTATTTAAAGAACAAAGTAAATTTGATCCTTCAAAAACTTATTATATAGAAAATAATCTTGAGTTACCTATTTTAGAAGTATTCTCTTTTATTTTTGCTAATGTTGATTAAAAATTTGTAGTCTGTCAAAATATTGTTAAAACACCTGACCGAGATGAAATACCTATCATATTGGACCAATATCATAAAGGCAAAAGTAATTTACATCGCGGAATAAATGAAACTATACGACGAATAAAATCTAAGTATAACTGGACAGGACTAACAAAAGATGAAGAACAATTTATTAAAAACTGTGAAACTTGTCAAAAAGTAAAAATCTGTCGTAAGAATTTAAGCACTGCTCTGGTAATAACAGAAACACCAAAAACTCCGTTTGAAAGAATTAATATTGATATTTTTGAGTATCCAACAAGAAATTATGCTTTAACGATTCGAGATGAGTTAACTAAATTTACTCAAGCTTATCCCATTTTAAATAAAAAAGCTTCAACAGTTGTAAATACACTATTAATATTCTTTCAACATTTTGGAACACCTTTGAAAATTCATTACGATTATGGTCGAGAATTTGATAATTCATTAATAAAGGATTTGTGTACGCTTTATGACATAAAGCTCACTTTTTCTAGCGTTGGCTATCCACAATCGAATGGTTCTTTAGAAAGATTTCTCGGAACTCTTGTGGAAATGATCCGTGCACATAAGACAGAAAATCCAGACGAACATCCGTTTAATATTTTGCCATATGCGGTTATATGTTATAATAATACTAAAAACCAAACAACTGGTTTTACCCCATATGAACTGATTTTTGGTCATACGTCTAGTAGACCACCTGAAACTTTATATAATGAGAAGGCTCTTATTACTAAATATATACGTGATTTGAACAACAGAATGCAACATTATTATAAAATTGCACGAGAAATAACAGCAAGTCAGAAAGAAAAAGCAAAAATTAGATTTGATAAAAATATTTCAGGAAAGCTTCCAGAGTATAAAATAGGAGATAAAGTTTATCTTAAAGAATCTCAAATTAAAGATAAAAGTCAAAATTTGTTTAATGGTCCTTTTGAAATTGTGCAATTATTTGATAATTCTGCAATAGTTTTAAATCCACAAACTAATCAAAAATCAAAAATTAATTTCGATAGACTGAAACCCTACTATGAGTAGTTTCTTTGGTTTCAGATTCTTCGTGCTGATAAATATTAGGTATATCAGCTCAATACACACTTAATCCTGTTAATAACACCGTTGGAACCTTTTTCCATGAAGAATGTACTATCAAAATTACGAATGAAAAATGGACACTTTTAGTTTACAAAGATCTGGCCCCAATTAAGAAAACAATGGAAAATAATGATAAAATGCTTATAGAAATTTTGGATACTTTAGAAGATCCGTCTCCAAGGTTTATAGCTTTTAAGTCTGAAGTTCAAACACACATAAGTTTATTATCACAAATTTCGAATTCAATAGGTCAAAAATATAAAGAAATTATAGGAGAAACTAAATCATATAACTCCAGGGCAAAGCGAGGTATATTTAATGGAATCGGAACTGTTTGGAAAACTATTACTGGTAATTTAGATGCATCAGATGGAGAATATTATAATGATTGTATTAACAAATTATCTCATGATGAATTTGAGTTGGAAAATCTTAAAAAACAAATTTCAGTTACAACTTCTGTTATTAAAAATTTTAATAATACTATACAAAAATTACAAATTGATGAGAAGACTTTTAATGAAGATATAAAAGAACTTCAAAATACTTTGATGGATATTGCTGATGATGTCGCATTTTATGAAGCACAAATAAGGATATTGAATATTTGTGAATCACTAATGGAAAGCTATATTTTCTTAGAAGATTCCCTTAATACTATTTTAAATTCTATCACTTTTGCTCGCATAAGATTATTACATAGCTCAATAATAGCACCTTCAGATTTAATCAATTTTTTACAAGATATAGCAAAATTTCTTGTAAGAAATAATTTACCTTTACAACCGTATACGTCAAATATAGCTAATTATCTTAATATTATTGAATTAGAGGCATATCAATCAGAAAGTAAAATAATATTTCTTCTCAAAATTCCTCTCATTGATCCAGAAGCTACTATATCGACTCTATCCAATACCAATATTAGATAATCGAACAGGTATCTATCATATTTTACCAACTACACAAAAATATATTGCGCGGGATGATGATTCACTGCTGTATTTGTCATTGCGAAATCTGGATAATTGCAAGACTCTTGAAAGAGGCATAAAAATCTGTTCTAATCTCCTCCCATATCCAATTGACAACGATGCAATTTGCGAAGCACAACTATTAAGAAGATTAACTCAGATGCCCAAGACATGTCAAACATCTCTTCTTTTTGTTAAAGATTATAATGTCTACCAAATTGATTTAAATCTATGGTTAATCACTGTTTCGGACCCTTTGCCAATCACGATTAAATGTGGAAATAGGGAAATTAAATCAGAAATTATTAAAACTAATAGTTTACTGAAATTACAACCTGAGTGGAGTGCCTTTATTGGAAGTACAAGAGTTCATGCTCAATACCCAATTGACACATACCAAGAAATCAAGTATCGAAGTCATCCAGTCACAATTCCATTTGACTGTTGCAAATATATTCCTGAAAAATTACAAATTCCTGAACTAGAACCTCTTAAGTTAAACAAAATTGATTCCGAAGATTTGAATATTGCACAACACAAACTAAATCAGTATTCAGAAGAATTAGAAAAAATTATGAAACAATCTCCGATCAGTAAATATACACATTGGTTCACCATTTTAACCATTGTAGTAATAATTTTATTGGTAATACTTTATGTGACCTGTAAATGTAGAAGAAAGCATCATCGAATTGGAATAGCTTTAACCAACGATTACCCACCATCACCACCAGGACCAGGTTCCAGTATTTCATTCCAGCAAAGTATAAGAAGAATTCTTCCGAAAAGAAGAGCAAGTATCCATGTCGGAGAACCCATAGAAGAGAATATCGAATTAAATCCAAATAAATCATTAACTTAAAAAGTTGTTGCAAACTCCACCAACTTTTCTTAAATGGGGGAGTTGTTATATAAAGTTATAATTGAATTATTTTTTTAAAGTCAAATAATAATAACAATAACAAAGTATTATTTTTAATATTATTTCATAATATTATATTACATCCGCAAGACGCAGTATCTCACCATATCGTATTACATCTGCAAGACGCAGTAATATTGCACCACATCATATTACATCTCCAAGACGCAGTTTAAAAAGATAACAAAAGTGATAAGGATATTTACGTGCCAGAGATGCAGACCAGTATTCAGCAAGTTACCATAAAGACCATTGTTAATTGTTTATCCAGTTCGGCCTCCAAAAAGACATTACTATGTATTTTAATTATAATATTTCTAGAAGTTTCGATTCAACCTTAAGAGAAGAGATCCATTGTGTTAATTTACGTTTCTTTTTATATTTTTGATGATTAAACATTTTTGATTGTATAAATACTAGATCTCTAGCTAATGGCATCACTTGTGAGTCGATACTTGTGAGTTAAGTTAAGTGATTTAACATATATATATATATATATATATATATATATATATATATATATATATATATATATATATATATATATATATATATATATATATATATATATATATATTTATAAGTATGTATACAAGAATTGCTCGTATTAATATATTAAATTTTATGAGTTCATGAAATTAAACTCTTACCCTTTACATTTGTTTTCAACCCAATACAAAGAACCACATCCACTTCGACGTCCACAAAATTGTTTATTATTCTAATAAAACTCTTTACATCCACCATCTAATTCACTAATTGCACTTTCCCTTAAAATAAATATTTACCCCTTACTTATTGAAGTGAGCCCTCGCGTTCTGGAAGTACTTCATTGTTCTTGAAAATATTATTTCAGCCCCTTTCGAAGTTAACTCGACTGAAAGAAATTTACTCCTACTGTGCCATACAGCTGTTTACAGTACCGATTTCTATTTGGGAATTACTAGGTAATTGCTTTGACTGAGTATTTCATATCGATACCGAAAAACTTTCTAAACCTATAAACTCTATTTTATTATAAGAGAAAAACGAATATGCTGCAACAATCTGCTATTAGTGGCAATAGTTTTGAACAATAAGAGCTTTACATTCATATTTTATAAACATATTGTTGAATTGTTAAGAATATATTGGTGAAATGAAATTACATTATTTGAGATACAGTTAACAAAAATTTCACATAAATCATCACTAGAATATTGATTTTCAGTGTTTCAACTTCAAAGCTCGGACATTGCACTTAAGATGTATCTAATTTATAGTGGATTATGGCAATTGCACTTCATACGCATATGAAAATCCGGTTGGAGATCCTTGGTAAGCAAATGTTCATGTGTGAGGCGGCTGTGACCACTGAACTACATATATAAATATGGAATAGGCATTGAACGATTACGAGCCGAGAGATATGAACATTTGTGGAGAATTTGTCATTGTTGGACTAATAAATAACCATGGAGATGAAATTTCAGAGAACATATTTTTCTGTAGGAGGAAGGGAGTCCTATTTTCCACAAGAATCTTGGCTTGGTATTGTATTGTCTATTCCATATAGTTATATTTCAGTGTGTATGAGTAGACGAAATTGTATAAGAATTAGCTGGTGGAAGCGACTGGGTTATGCTTTCCAGAAGAGGGTTATATTTATATTGGATCTGTAAGTGTTTATTAACTTTTCAGCCTTTACAAAATTGGATAAGGCAAGTCATCATAAATTTATATATCAAAAATAACACTAAAATAACAAATAAACCGTACATACAATCAAATTAAGAGTTTTACTTATCTATAAATGACAACCGCTCCAAAAATTCGTCAATGGAATAACACACATTTTCCAATGAATGTTTTTTCTTTTTTTCTTGAAACCATTAATTGAACCAACATTCTTGAAATTGGAACGTAATCTATTGTACAGTTAGAAGCCAGCTTTGCAGGGGGACTTTTTTGTAATTAATGTGGTTATGTTTACATAAATATATATTGTATATATTTCTAGTAGCGTAGTTGTGTAAATCGCAGTTTTTCTGAAACATGTTAACCCTTTCATAGATTTAGGTCAGTAGTTTACTGTTAACTTTCTTTATTTTTGAATACACCGCGACAGCGATATCTAAAGCACATCTTGAAAATTAGTCGAATGAAACGTTTTTGAGTGAGAAATATTCTAGAATACACAGTGGATTGACCCGAAGCAACAATAATTTGATTTATTATCAAGTAACTTGTGCAAAGTATACTGTAGCCAGTGTATTTACTCAAAGATCATTTTCAGTAAAAAATAATTAAATAGGCTTTATTCATTTCAATGCGAATTCGATCCACTTTGCCAACAAAATTTAAGTTGCTATAGATAACAGGGCCGAGGAATTTAGTATTTGTTGCCGTGTTTATTACTATAATTTCGTTAAAAATGTGAGTCTTGAGAGGAGACTCGTCAATTCTTATGTAACCATAAGAGAAGGGCTTCTTTCGCTTATTTATCAGCCTGTTCATTTCCGTTTATGCCTGTATAAGAAGGAACCCAAAGGAAAATTACTGACTTATTGGCATATAATTTGAAGTCCTCTTTAATCTTTTTGGTTAGCGAACGATGTGTATATGTCTTGGATATTCTATGAAGACAGTTTATAGAATCCGCTAAGATCAAAATATTGTGCATAGAATGGTTGCTGTTTCATGTAGTTTGAATTTTTATGACAAATATCTTGTAGCGAATGCACAAGCCACAACATTATTTGCCCTTGATGCTTCATTCAAGATTCGAAAATGTGTTGAATACTGGGATATTATAGTTTGATAGTGGGCCTAAATAAGTGGATTATTCATATCCTTTTTATTTACAGACAGCTCTGTGTTTGTCTGAGTTCAGAGTAGAAGCGATGGAGAGGTTGTGTAAGTGGCAGCGGATTGTGTTAGGGTATTTGTTGAAGTTGGATAAAAGAAAGAGAGCTTTCCATTCGTTCTGGAAATGGATGACGCGCTTGGAATGCTGATTGATTGATGGGAACGGTGTTTGAATCATTTCTTGACTTCTCAGGTTCTGAGTTTATATGGGAGTTGTACTAAAGAAGCCGGTGCTAACGCGGAATAAACGAGCTCTGTATAGTAATAGTACCGTTTTTTTTTGTCTGCAACCCATTGTTTATTTGCAAGACATTACAGAACGTTCAATTTCGTTTGGTATATAGATACTAATAGATGCTGAATGTCAGATTTATAGTTAAGGATTGATCGAGTATTAGTCGTAAATTTTAACAACTAGAAGACCTTGATGAAAGGAAGTCTACTGATTCCATTATGATTTGGTTGTTTGCCTCCAGGTCCAGATGAAGCGCCATTGATTATTTTCTCTAGCAACTGTCATATATCACACGTAAGAGACATTGGTCTATTAGAGGGTGTTGTAGATAGACTTCACTCTGTATTTGCTTTGTATTGTAATAAGTTGACCTTGGTTTTTATTTTGTTGTATATAGAAAAAATAGATGACAGTATTTGACAAAAAAAACGCTACTTTTGAATTCGTGCTACGAAACCAGTTATTTCATATAAAACTCTATCATTACAGATATAGTCAAATCAGAGGGTTTATTTGGTTGCAATATTGGGATAATGTTTGCTGATTCCCATAGTTTTGAAAACATATGTTTTGTCCATTTGAAAAGTCGAGAAGTGATTCAAGTGCTTCTCCAAGCAGAAAGTATCTTTAGGTGCGGCAAGGGCTTCGAGTAGTTCTACATGCTATAAAGTTATAAAGTTTTGGATTGCCAACACTATTAGATCAACTTATGAAAATTGCATTACCTACCTAAAAAATGACAAATACAGATCAAAGCTGCTCTTGACAATTACTAATACCACTATAATAAATATTGTTTTGTATTTTTCAGTGACAAAGGAATCACTTAAGTTGATTTTATTCCAATTTTCAGATCATTAACTCTGAGACCATTGAAATTATTGAAAAATTGAAAACAGAGATTTTCGGATATTATTTCCTTGAATTAAGCCGTTTCAATTTATAGATTTTGGAAAAAAGGCCCCCTCTACGCCATTTGGAGGTGATTTTTGGACAAAATCCATGTTGAATTTCTAATTTTTATCAATGAAACCATTTCTCAGCACTCTTCTTTCCAAAGAAAAAAATCTTCATAATCGAAGCATGTTTAGTATGCGCAAAGCGCGTTGATCCATACATAGAAAAGCAAACGTACAGTTCAATTGTATTCTTCCTTCGTTCTTCGAAGGACAATTGCATCTCTTTTTCTTCAATATCATTAAAAGGTTTTTGATAATATAATGATGCAATAATTTGATCAGCTTTTCCTTTACAGTTTCTTTCTGAATCCTGCTTATTGGTACTAACAATGTATACTATCAGTGAAGTTTCTGAGTCTTTCATTTATATAGAAGATGAGATTTTTTTAGTTCCACGTCACATCTTTCGCATAGAGGTAGTTCTTCGCGTTTTTACAAATATCTATGAGCCCCCGAAAAATCAATCCTTCTTAAGACAATTATGGGTCAAATTGTATTCAACTTCGTACTTTATTGCCTCCAGTTTTCTTGCCATTCGTTGCTGCCTGAATTCTTAACCACATTCTCCACATCTTGATGAGAATAGAGTGGTAAGAATAACCACTAGTTGTTCGTCAATCTCTGCTGCAACTTTCTCTGCGACATCAGCCCGTTCGTTGCCTCTGATATTAAAATAATTTTGAGATAACAACAATTTTTTGGTAAAAATAAAATAAAGATATAGGTAAACACATAATGATTACATAATATAAGGTCAGCTGAGGTAGATATAACACTAGAAAATATGAAAAATTTAAGTGGAGTGCTTTGTTTGTATTATTACAGAATGAGGCTTTTTTAAATTATATAAAAAAAATAGTAGATAGATGTTTACATACAAAATTATAAAAATATAAACAATACATAACAATTAATACTGGTATAACACAATCACTAGAAAATATCACAATATAATCACATCTCGGCTTGGTATTGGTGGGCTCCCGTCACGTGCTCCACATTTATGTCCCTTGACCATTTTATAGTGTCACTGCACATGAGTTTTCTGCATTGCTTCAGGTCCATTCTCGAAGGGGACGCAAACATCGATTATGGAGACATTGTTACCCATAGAGAAGAAGATATCGGGGAGTAGATTGGTGGTCGAATCTGGGACCGTTCTGTTGACCCTGATATCCCCAATATGGTCTGGGATTGCTATGGTGAGCCTATTAAGCATGGCATTATGGCGAAGTTGCCAGGCTGCGGAATGCATCTTACAATGGTTGATTACATGTGGAAGGATTTCCGCCTGAGTGCCGCATCTTCTGCACCTCTTATCTTTGTTGCTCATTGTGTGGCATTCAAGGGGACAGAGTCAATCACAAAGTGATTGCTAGCTGCGCTCTTAGATGATACGTTAAATACCTTTCCTTGGCCCTGCTTCCTAGCTAGTGTAGAAGCGTACGAATCTCTCAGGAGGTTTTTGAGGCAAGATTCGAATTTGCATCTATTCGCTTAATTAACTATTATTTTGCGGTGGGCTGGGCCAAACCGCCAGTTTATTGTTAGCTATAATCCATTCTATAGGACATCTTTTTGAGAGCCGGCGAGTCAAATTCTTTTCTCAAGGCCATAGGGAAGCTACGTCACCACCATCTCTTCCGTACTCGCCGGTCAGATCACCCGATAAATAACAGGTCACTTCTTAAGGTAGGGGTGGGCGACCAATCCGGCGTTGTACCACACTATGGAGTTGGGCTGAAGCTATACTGCTGATGCTAAATTCTGCGCATGTTAATATTCTGAATGCTTGGACATATTTCCGATAAATCGGCAAGCGGCAGGATGCCCGTACCTCCTTTTTTACCACAGACGTATATAAGTTCTGGGCTAGCTCGTTGTGGGAGGTTCAATCAGCTTTTGCATGCTTTTTTGATTCTGTTGTCCAAAGCTTTCAGAGGAGTTTTCATGACATCGCAGTCTCGTTGCGCAAAGCAGAGCTGAGGTATGACAAAGGTGTTCTTGACATCGAGCTTCTGTCAAGGAGCTAGGAGCGAACTACGAATAGCTTCCACTGCGCTGCTCATGTGCGTGATTGTCTCTTCAAGAGTTTGACGGACTTGGAAGCCTGTTGGAATTCCCAGGTGTTGGTAGGATTCGCCCTCTGCCAAAGCTGGGATGCATGCACCATGAAGGTTGAAAGCTGTGATAGGGCAGTGGAATTTATTTCTACAGTAGAAATGGAGGGTGGCACATTTGGACGGTTTGAAGGTCAGGCCGCATAGACTTGCCGTACCGCATCCAGTTTCGTTGAGAAGCGCAAGGTCATCCGCAAAGGCTAGAACTGGAAGTTGATGACCTTCCAGTTTGTATCCCAAGCTGCCAATCACTGATCTCAGGACACGTTCTAATACCAAGTTGAAGATGATGGGGCTTAGAGGGCAGCCCTGTCTGACACCGGCTTGAATCGAGAATCCATGCGTTTCGCCCTACTGGATCCTGATTGTTGCAGTACAACCATGATACAGATCTTGGAGTAGAGACACTAGTGTGGCATGCATACCCATCTTTGTTAATGTGGCGTTTTCTAGGTCCAGTCAAGGAGGATAGAAGGTATGGAGGTAGCATTGGTTTAGAATGCAAAGCGCGGCAGTGAAGCCACCTGACGTATAGGCAATTTGCGAAGTATGAACATCATACGCGCGAATGCATGCTGCACTTTCCCTCATAGCAGTGAACATTGAGATGATTTGCTTTATTCCTATATATATATGATATTTCTGAATATGAATTCAATTGATACATAATCAAGATGATTATATAACATAAGCCATTACTGGTAAATAACTAGATTACGCTAGGACGTCTAACTGTGCCGACAACAACTACTGCGAGGGCAAACACCCCTTCCGCCATTCAATAACGTCAACAACTGTGTTAGGGCAATACCTACAATTTCACATTGTCACAATATTGCATAATACCACTATAAATGTTCAATCAGATTGATTACCAAACAAAGCACCGCCACCCAGACAAATATCATGATTTCAAGGTTGTTGCCTATCTTCAGTTTGCCGCAGAGCGTCGAGCCGTGTCTGATAATCAATCCTTATTTTGAACTCATATTAGTATCAATCTTCAGCGTGGCGCTGACGGTGGTGACCAATATGAGCGATGCATTGAACACGTATAGTGGGTGGATATAAGCACCCGGCAAGTGGAATTATTTAATTCAAGATTATCCTGTACCAGTCATATTATGATATTTCTGAATATGAATTCAATTGATACATAATCAAGCTGATTATATAACATAAGCCGTTACTGGTAAATAACTAGATTACGCTAGGACGTCTAACTGTGCCGACAACAACTACTGCGAGGGCAAACACCCCTTCCGCCATTGAATAACGTCAACAACTGTGTTAGGGCAATACCTACAATTTCACATTGTCACAATATTGCATAATACCACTATAAATGTTCAATCAGATTGATTACCAAACAAAGCACCGCCACCCAGACAAATATCATGATTTCAAGGTTGTTGCCTATCTTCAGTTTGCCGCAGAGCGTCGAGCCGTGTCTGATAATCAATCCTTATTTTGAACTCATATTAGTATCAATCTTCAGCGTGGCGCTGACGGTGGTGACCAATATGAGCGATGCATTGAACACGTATAGTGGGTGGATATAAGCACCCGGCAAGTGGAATTATTTAATTCAAGATTATCCTGTACCAGTCATATTATGATATTTCTGAATATGAATTCAATTGATACCTAATCAAGATGATTATATAACATAAGCCGTTACTGGTAAATAACTAGATTACGCTAGGACGTCTAACTGTGCCGACAACAACTACTGCGAGGGCAAACACCCCTTCCGCCATTGAATAACGTCAACAACTGTGTTAGGGCAATACCTACAATTTCACATTGTCACAATATTGCATAATACCACTATAAATGTTCAATCAGATTGATTACCAAACAAAGCACCGCCACCCAGACAAATATCATGATTTCAAGGTTGTTGCCTATCTTCAGTTTGCCGCAGAGCGTCGAGCCGTGTCTGATAATCAATCCTTATTTTGAACTCATATTAGTATCAATCTTCAGCGTGGCGCTGACGGTGGTGACCAATATGAGCGATGCATTGAACACGTATAGTGGGTGGATATAAGCACCCGGCAAGTGGAATTATTTAATTCAAGATTATCCTGTACCAGTCATATTATGATATTTCTGAATATGAATTCAATTGATACATAATCAAGATGATTATATAACATAAGCCGTTACTGGTAAATAACTAGATTACGCTAGGACGTCTAACTGTGCCGACAACAACTACTGCGAGGGCAAACACCCCTTCCGCCATTGAATAACGTCAACAACTGTGTTAGGGCAATACCTACAATTTCACATTGTCACAATATTGCATAATACCACTATAAATGTTCAATCAGATTGATTACCAAACAAAGCACCGCCACCCAGACAAATATCATGATTTCAAGGTTGTTGCCTATCTTCAGTTTGCCGCAGAGCGTCGAGCCGTGTCACCACCGTCAGCGCCACGCTGAAGATTGATACTAATATGAGTTCAAAATAAGGATTGATTATCAGACACGGCTCGACGCTCTGCGGCAAACTGAAGATAGGCAACAACCTTGAAATCATGATATTTGTCTGGGTGGCGGTGCTTTGTTTGGTAATCAATCTGATTGAACATTTATAGTGGTATTATGCAATATTGTGACAATGTGAAATTGTAGGTATTGCCCTAACACAGTTGTTGACGTTATTCAATGGCGGAAGGGGTGTTTGCCCTCGCAGTAGTTGTTGTCGGCACAGTTAGACGTCCTAGCGTAATCTAGTTATTTACCAGTAACGGCTTATGTTATATAATCATCTTGATTATGTATCAATTGAATTCATATTCAGAAATATCATAATATGACTGGTACAGGATAATCTTGAATTAAATAATTCCACTTGCCGGGTGCTTATATCCACCCACTATACGTGTTCAATGCATCGCTCATATTGGTCACCACCGTCAGCGCCACGCTGAAGATTGATACTAATATGAGTTCAAAATAAGGATTGATTATCAGACACGGCTCGACGCTCTGCGGCAAACTGAAGATAGGCAACAACCTTGAAATCATGATATTTGTCTGGGTGGCGGTGCTTTGTTTGGTAATCAATCTGATTGAACATTTATAGTGGTATTATGCAATATTGTGACAATGTGAAATTGTAGGTATTGCCCTAACACAGTTGTTGACGTTATTCAATGGCGGAAGGGGTGTTTGCCCTCGCAGTAGTTGTTGTCGGCACAGTTAGACGTCCTAGCGTAATCTAGTTATTTACCAGTAACGGCTTATGTTATATAATCATCTTGATTATGTATCAATTGAATTCATATTCAGAAATATCATAATATGACTGGTACAGGATAATCTTGAATTAAATAATTCCACTTGCCGGGTGCTTATATCCACCCACTATACGTGTTCAATGCATCGCTCATATTGGTCACCACCGTCAGCGCCACGCTGAAGATTGATACTAATATGAGTTCAAAATAAGGATTGATTATCAGACACGGCTCGACGCTCTGCGGCAAACTGAAGATAGGCAACAACCTTGAAATCATGATATTTGTCTGGGTGGCGGTGCTTTGTTTGGTAATCAATCTGATTGAACATTTATAGTGGTATTATGCAATATTGTGACAATGTGAAATTGTAGGTATTGCCCTAACACAGTTGTTGACGTTATTCAATGGCGGAAGGGGTGTTTGCCCTCGCAGTATTTGTTGTCGGCACAGTTAGACGTCCTAGCGTAATCTAGTTATTTACCAGTAACGGCTTATGTTATATAATCATCTTGATTATGTATCAATTGAATTCATATTCAGAAATATCATAATATGACTGGTACAGGATAATCTTGAATTATATATATATATATATATATATATATATATATATATATATATAATAGGATTACTCTGTAGGATGCAGGGTGCAGTTTAGGGTTACTATTCTTATGAAGTGGAACAATAATGGATTGACTCCATTTGTTTGGAAAAAAATGTTGTTGCCAGTTGAGGATAAAAATTTCTAACATAATTGAAAAAGTGCTGCCTGAGGAAGATTCTTCAAAAAAACTACTGGGGTATCATCTGTACACGGTGCTGAATTTTCGTAAGAGTTCAATACGTTTGTATGCTCTTCTAATGTTATTTTTGTGTTTAGTATGGAGTTTGAGTTGAGTAAGTAAGAAATACGCTCGGTTGGAGAGATCTTTTTTCATGGATCTGCTAATAAATAACGTGATTCATGATGCAATCGATGACTACACAATGATGTTTACAGTTTGATCTTTTCATATCAAATACAGGAATGAAGATTTACAACGATATAAACTGAAATCAATACTCCATTTTAGAAAAAAAACGATACTGGATAATTATTCAGCTGAAAATTTTACTTTTGGAGAAACTGAATGTTTCTATAATAAGCAATTTGAGCCCTAATGACCTACAAAATAATGAACAACTTGCCTTAGACTTGGTAAGCAAACTCATTGTTAATGAATAATCTAAGAAAAGTATATACTTATAAAAAAATCCAAAGAAAGTTTAGAATTGAAATGTTGGAAAATTGAAATGTTATTTGTAAGAATAATCGAAGGCAGTCAATTATACTAAAGTTAATCAAGAGCATGACATGCTCAATTACCCGTACGATAACATTCATATGTTTTTTGTACACGTGATATCAATCCTAAGAGATGTTTTTTCTTGGCAATATCTATGTCAATTATTCTCGTGGAATTTGGCAGCTCCGGAGTTTTTAAATTAGACCAGTTTTAATTATAAGCTTTTTCACTTCCTTTAACTTCTAATTAGGAAGGTGATGATTAAAAAACTTTCTCCAGGGGTTGATCCTGGGCGTTAAGGTTATATTTTTTTCGTTGAATAGGGCTTCTTGAGAAAGGGTGGTCTGAAAAGCGCAGGAGAAATATGGAAGGGAGAAAGTATTCATTTAAAGCAGATTTTTTGTAATACTTTGCATATTTCATAGATTACATAGATTCAAAATTAATTTAATTTCATACAATTTAGTGGGATCAAATGAGTCAATGGAGGCGCTATTTTCTCCGAACTAATAAATATTTATTACTCATAAGAATTCTCATAATCGTAATTAGCTTTTCTGGTTAACTTCAAATTATATTTATTCAAGAAAATCTATGAAAGTATATTATATATATATATTTGTCTTTCAATCCAGTTTGCAGAATATCTTTCAGTAAAGGCCACATTACATTTTAATAGTATCGTAAAACATATTCATAAATGCCTTGAACCGACTATAAGATATACGAAACATAGCTTAATATTTTCCAACATGAAACACTCACAGTTATCAATTCTTATCCAGAACGGTGAGAAAGAAATAGCTGTATCCTCTCATAATATGTCTACTTTCGAGAAAGTGCATTATAAAGATATGATGTATCTTCGAGCCCAGCTGCGCTAGATGTATTTTATTCGTTTTCTTTACGATTCCAGCCGTAATTTATTATACGATACTTATAATGATACTTTTGAGACGAGACTTGCGTTCTATAAGTGAACGTACTTATACCCCAATCTTTATCAGAAGAGATTTTGTTAGTACCAAGAAAGCTTTAAGACTTTCTGGGTGATCAAGTTCACTATAATGTATTCTGCCTGTTTTATCAAGAAATATAGTGCGGAAAATAGTTTTTGTCCAGAACACATAATTAATTCTTCACAATTCTTCAGAGAATAGGTATATTATTTTCTGGAAGATCTTTTTAACTTAAATATTAGCAAGGCTGCAATCCTGGAGCTCCACATTTGTTAGGTACTTTTCCGAAGATCCAAATTCAAATTAATAATGTCTAATAGAGTTTAATACGAACAAAGATGTCTACTCAAATCTGAATCAAACATCCTTGAATGGTGCTCTTTGCTTGCCCACCTGGCGAATTAGTTTACCGTAGGCCGTAGGCACAGATCACAAGAAAATTTTATCGACTTCAAAAATAAGAAGGCTATTGCCAGAAGGACACTAAGACAGACCAACATTTAACCAAAACACAGACCCTAGAGAAGTATGGACAAAACCACGACAGATGAAGGGAATCGATACAAGTTTTCATATTAATACTCTGAAAGATTTGTCTAGAAATTTGATTACGCAAAGTAAGGAACCGAAATATGGACCCAACATATCCACCTGAAATTCAGTGACTGAAATTACAATAATGATTGTATTCAGAATACTGAATCAAGACCACACGTTTTCAACACGAACTCAAACTCCATACTAAACACAAAAATAACATTAGAAGAGCATACAAACGTATTGAACTCTTACGAAAATTCAGCACCGTGTACAGATGATACCCCAGTAGTTTTTTGAAGAATCTTCCTCAGGCAGCACTTTTTCAATTATATTAGAAATTTTTATCCTCAACTGGCAACAACATTTTTTTCAAAACAAATGGAGTCAATCCATTATTGTTCCACTTCATAAGAATAGTAACCCTAAACTGCACCCTGCATCCTACAGAGTAATCCTATTATATATATATATATATATATATATATATATATATATATATATATATATATACAAAAAACATATGAATGTTATCGTACGGGTAATTGAGCATGTCATGCTCTTGATTAACTTTAGTATAATTGACTGCCTTCGATTATTCTTACAAATAACATTTCAATTTTCCAACATTTCAATTCTAAACTTTCTTTGGATTTTTTTTATAAGTATATACTTTTCTTAGATTATTCATTAACAATGAGTTTGCTTACCAAGTCTAAGGCAAGTTGTTCATTATTTTGTAGGTCATTAGGGCTCAAATTGCTTATTATAGAAACATTCAGTTTCTCCAAAAGTAAAATTTTCAGCTGAATAATTATCCAGTATCGTTTTTTTCTAAAATGGAGTATTGATTTCAGTTTATATCGTTGTAAATCTTCATTCCTGTATTTGATATGAAAAGATCAAACTGTAAACATCATTGTGTAGTCATCGATTGCATCATGAATCACGTTATTTATTAGCAGATCCATGAAAAAAGATCTCTCCAACCGAGCGTATTTCTTACTTACATCAAAAGATTTATATTGGAAAGTTGAACGGTTCTTATGCTCTTTTTTGTATATCTCCTTCATAGCAGAAAAATACGAAGACGCATCGATCTTCTGCCGGAAGATATTTATGAATAACCTCGATATTCCTTGTTGCCGGTCCTATATTACGATGTCTCTACTCTCGATAAATTCACTCAACTTAATTCAAATTATGGATAAATAAATAAAATACTTCTTTTTGTAGACTTGTATCTATCCATACTTTATTTTATTTGATTCCTTATTCATTATAGCTTGCTTTCTTTTATCGCAATATTGTCAAGATTTTTGACAGTTCAGCTTATTTTTTTGTAATGCTTTCTCTTTCATTTTTTGCCCAATCAGAATTAGTATTTCTTAACATATCTCAAAATTAATTAATTTATTTTGCAATTTAGTTTAAAATTTAATTTTTATCTCATCAATCATGTTGTTTTTTTGTTCCTGCAAATTAACAACTTTATATCCTGAGTTGCTCTTTTGTTCTAGTTCCTACTTGAAACATTTCCAATTCAGATGTTCAACTATACTTGTATTTCTTCTGTCGCTAGAAGTGTCTCCAGCATACAACTGATTTCAATTGTTCGGAAAACGGAAAAACTTGACGGTATAACTGATAGCTATCGGTAAACATAACCTATCTTTACCCTTAACAATTTACAATTAAAATTGTGCACATCTCGTTATGAATATAAATAAAATATTGTGCTATTTTCATAAAATATTTTTTTGTCTTGAATTATCAACAGAGCAGCTAACTAAGAAATTACCAAAGTTGTGACCAAGAACAAGATTTAATTTTCAATACCACTGTCTAGATATCTGATTTAACTTTTTATTATTTCTTGGTAAATAGTGAAGGGATGCCTAAAATTCCTTGTAAGTTACTTCAAATTTATTTGATTAAAGGGAAAAATTACAAGAAAGGTAGTACCATAGAAAACAATGATGATGACCATATGTATTATTATTCATGTACGAAGCAATTTCTTTTACCAAACTGAATTAAGTGAGAATTTAATCAAGAATAAAAATACGAGAAAGGAGTCAGGAAATATGGCCAAGCAATAACCAAGAGAATTGGATAATTATAGAGTACTTGTAAGGTACAAACACGACGAACTCCCAAACGCCTATTTATATCTCTTGGAACATCTTAATGCGTTCCAGAGTTCATTTAGGAAGCCATTAAACCGACGAAAATATTTGGTGTAAATCAGGTCCAAGTCGATCAATTTGCTCGATAACGAGGCCTTCTTCTCCAATATAGTTCTGTGATGTGAACAACATTGCGACAACAGGTTGTAATCTTGAATGCAGGGGCGTAGATATCTGGAATTGTGAGTCCACTCAAAAAACTTGCCAGGTTATCAAAATAACTTTGTGATATATACAGAATTGTGATCACGTTATAAAATTCTTGAATGACTTACTAGGTTATTTAATTTGTTGATTAAAATTATGGTGATCCCACTCACACTACTTTCCAATCAATCCCAAGCAAATTTCACAATATATCAGATCAAACCGTACGACTATACCTACATTTTCTTCAGGATAGAAAAATAAAAGTGAAAACTTGCAATTATAACTTCATAATAACCATTAGATTAGATAGAATATGAATAAACAAGTAGAAAATATGATGTTTTATTTAAGCATAATTTGTTTCCTCCCTTTTCTAGGAGATTCACCTTAAGAAGGTGATAAAGGGCTTTTTCAGAAAAATATCCATGATAAATACTTTTTTACAAAAAACTGGACCGACGTTATTAGTTTATTAGTTGGTGCACTGAAAATTACGAAATAATATTAATTCTATTGGTGCTGTTACTTTTGAAGTTGTGCAGTTGCAGTTAGATTGATAACTTTTGGCACCAACTTCATAAGTACCAGCACCAATAGAATTAATATTATTTCGTAATTTTCAGTGCACCAACTAATAACGTCGGTCCAGTTTTTTGTAAAAAAGTATTTATTTCAGACTTTTGAGTGTAACATTGGTCACAAAAATCGTTGAACGTTCACCACTAATATCTTATTACCCACGTATATACTTTGCTTGTCCTTGTTATTATGTAGAGATCTTAGAACATCGCTGCGGAAATACGCTCAAATATTTTAGATTTAACCATTCTACGACCGCTTACATCGAAAACCGTAACTCCAAGGAGAAAATGTTCTTTATAAATGTTGATACACATATTATTGTCTTTCATGTGGCATCAAAAGATTTTCAGTTTTCGAAAGAAATTGCCGCTTCCATATAGCAAAAATACCCATATGTGAGATTTTAAAATGAATTTAGCTCGAAAACCGTACCTCTTGACAAACCAAAAAAAAGCAGACAGTCGAATTGTATACCTCCTCCGTTTGGGGTTCGTCGGTCAAAAAGTTTTAGAAATATCCTTAGAGTTGTTTTGACTGTACAGTCTTGAACAAAACATACTTTTTTGGCTATTTTTCAGCAGGTAGAGCGAGCTGGATGTCAATTATACATAATATGCCACGAGTAAGCGGTATCCGTAACTTACAAAAAAAAGCATCAAAATCGTTACATCCGATATTCGAGGTTACGAGCTAGACTTGGCACAGACAGACAGATGGACTGACAGACACAAACCAATGAAAATTAAATTGAAAAAAAAAACATGAGATCATTTGTACGATACATAAGAGACTTTTCTATCACAATGGAGATAATGGACTCTGACAAAGTTGTTAACTTTTTATTCCTGTTCGCTTGACGCCGAAGAAATTGCTATTGCTAAATATCCGAAACGCTGAAGTGTTTCCCATACGCCTCTGGTTGTTGATTCCCGTGACCTCAAATGAGGAGGGTCGATTTAATTTAAATTCGATATTCTAGCATGATTTCACGTTGGTTATGATACAACGAGTTTCATGAGGTATACACAGCTGCGAGATTTCAAACTAGGTGCTCATGCTATTTCTTCGAAAAACAATTAATCACAGTCACCTCAATAATGTTGTTATATTATACAAAGACATTCAGTTTTCATTTGCTTATCTTCAATGAACTGATTTAGGACCTACAGCTCATTTTACCTTGAACATTGCACTAATAATTCCCCAAATAAATTCTACTGGTAATAATACTTTAACAAAGCTAATAATTGTGAATTATAATGAATAATACTTATTTTGCAATTTAATTACTTAAAGTATAGGTAGGCATAACCAATATAACATGTGGATCCATACATAAAAGAAAAAAACCTTATAACCATAATGATAACGAAAACTTGAATATTCAGAATTTACCATTATTCTAGCCAATTAAACTTGTATAAGCCCGTATGAATTGACAATCCAACTATTGATTGGAAACAATAACATATACAGTCTGTTAAATATGGAAAAAGTTGAGCCATTCGATGTTCTTTTAGGTGTATCGTTTTCGAAAAACTTCAATAACTGTTGTGGATGTTTTTTGCTCTTATTTAAAAATGAATTTCTGCAATTTTTCATTTTATTTCTTCTTGAAGTTCGCTGAAAAGCTAGCAGAGCAACAGTTTTAATTCTACAGAATGCATTGAAAATGTTATCTTACGACGTTTGTCTCTATAGAAAACATCACCAACATAGTTTTTTATATGAAACGAAACAAAACCACACCCTGTGTTATGTAGCACTTTTCATTTCCAAATCAATAATATATTACATAAAATGAATGAATGTTTAATGAAAAATTAAATGATTCTATGTTCTACTCCTGCGTTATAGCATGACTTTAGCTTGTAGCTTTACCACCACCGTGACACTTTGTCTTTTTGCATTGAATTTACGCCTTCAGCTGGCTAGATATGAATGGTATATATTTTTGACTGACTTCAAAAAAGAAAAAGGTATACAATTCGGTTGTATGTTTGCTTTTTTTCAATGTAGGGCTGTTCGCGCGTTTTGCGTAGTAAACGAGCTCCGATTTTGATTATTTTTGATTCGTTTGAAAGAAGTGTTGAGAAATGGTCCCATATTTAACTTAAATCCAAAATATCCTTCCATCTAAATACCGCCCCAAAGGGAATGGAGGGGACAATTTTACTCAAAAATTGAGAATCTGCGACGGCAGAATTAAATATGAGACCATATCCGGAAACGTTTTCGAATTAGAGCAATGGTAAAGACTAAAGTATGTGTATTTTCGCTATGTGGAGGGAGTTTTTTTTTTTCGAAAATTGAAAATATAAGACGGACAAATTAAGGAAGAGATTATATGTACCAACATTTAAATTGGACATTTTTCAAAAGAAGATACGGTTTTCGAGTTACAGCAGTGGTAAAATCTGAAATATGTGTATTTCCGCCGCGATGTTTTGAGATCTCGATAATAAGTACAAGTAAAGAATATACATAGGAAATAGGATAAGTATACTATCTTCTTTGGTATTAGTAAACGTAAATGATTTTCATGAGTAATGTTGCACTCAAAAGTGTAAGATGAATATTTTTTAACAAGAATTGAACCGATATTATAAGTTGGTGTACTGAAAAATATACTTCTGGTTTCATGTAGCTATGCATGTTTGCGCGCGTTATGTATAATAAATTCTCGCGAATCATTCTTTATTAATTTGACAGAGAAGCGCTGAGAAATTGAAGCTCAAGTAATACAACAAGTATTTTTACTTTCAAACGCTACTATATATAGTAGCTGTATAAGGAAAGTATTGTATTCGTGAGAAATTTTCGGTATTGAGATTTTTACAAATGTTGACGTTTCAGAGTCCAATAAACATATTTTCTGCCATTGGTCTGTCTGTCTGTCTGTCCATCTTTCTGTCTGTGACAGCATTATCTCGGGAACAGATCGATGTATTTTATTGCTTTCTTTTTTATTTTGTTTGGTACCAATATCACTCGCCGGTGGCACTGAATGAGAATCCTGTATACAATGGGTGTTGAGCTATAGTCAAAAAACTTGATTTGCTCAAGACTATACGAAAACGGCTCTAAGGATTTTTATTAAACTTGCCCAAAGTATTCTGTATGTATCTCTGAGAAAAAGCACAAAAAAAGTTATGCTTGAATAAATATGTATTTTCCACATGATTCTTCAGATTCTGGCTAAACGTTTCATCTTGCGAAAAAATGCTACATGACCATTGTTGTTTGTTTTGATATACTGAAAAAAAAGAAAGGTTTGACCAGATGATTTTTACTTTACTACCGCTATTGTCGTCGCTATGGAAGGAAAATATTGTAATAATGTAAAATATTTCATTCACTGGAATTTGCCTGCGGGCGGTAGGAAAGTCGTGTGAGTGGACACACCAGATCTTTTCCAAAAAAAAAACATCCAAAGTGGATGAAAAATTTAAAATTTGCTATAGCATGGCTAATGAAGATACAATCGGCAACCTGTTATCCGAACATATTTCAATAACTTCCAAGGTTTTTCGGAGTCAAACAGCGAAGGCATTTGAAGAATAAATACATAGGTCGACATTTATTTCTATGATACAGCCGCTACAGAAATGATCACTTACCAGTTTTCAAGAGATGCCCCTTAGGATGCAGTAGGTACCCTATTAGAAAGCATCCATTTTTACGAATTCTGCTTTTCGTTAGTCCTGTAGGCATGTTAGAGTGCCCAGGTATCCTGCCTACACCGTTTGAAATTATTTTACCGATTTTTAAATAAGTTTCACAACGGAAGATATCTACTACTAAGGTCGATAAGATTGTTCTTAACAGTTGCAAAATACCTGAGTTGTATGATTAGACCCATCAATCATTCACGTTTAACGGATCTAGTTTAAATCGTTAATTAAATTCTTTCAGGTGCACTCACATTAAATATTTAGTATTAATTTAATACAACCTCGATTACGTCATCTATCTGTACTTCTACCTATACCATATCAATGTAACTGATTTCAAATTTCATAAGCTTCGACAGTTTAATCATTTTCAGAAGATACCAATTTTTGAATTCACGTTGGGAACATTGCAAAGACCTACCTACCTACTACCTTTTTTTTAAGAAGCTATAATATAGCACTTACTTTTACTTCTAAAAGTTCAAGTAGCACTGTGAAAATCTTCCCAATAAACAATGACCTTTCTCTGCGCAATATTGCCTGGCGCTAAGAGCGGTAGGTATTTGCGTTCACTGGAAAAAGGGAAAACAGAAAAGGCGATGCCGTAAGTACCGTGGCAATCGACGGCTGCTGAATTAGTAGCTCTAATTCCGACATTCACATTGGTAATGCCGAACATAAACATAATCGCACGGAGCGCGCGCTCCAGCAGACTTTGCTAAACATCGAAATTACACAATGGTGAAACCGCCCGCCCGCCGTCGCCTCCGATTTGATCTGCCGCTGCCGCCGTTTTCCTATTCTTTACGAGGAATAAATATAGGGACTTATAAAGGAAATTGTTTCTCGGTTTGTCTTCAAGTTCCCATCTCTCCTTGGTGTTTGCCTATAGGAATTAATTTAGGCGTATATATAGCGAGTGGAGGCCATTGTGTATATACATAATGTATATAGTTTTATGAGTAAGAGAGTTCATAAAACAGCGCGTGATTTCTCGAAACAGATAACATATTTCACAGATGAGAAGATTTAGTTCGGCTGCATCGTTACCCACAAATAGAGTGGTTGGAAATCAGAGTCAAATATATATAGCGTGTACAAAAAGTTATCAGCATAAATTATACACTGAAAAGATTATTAAAACAAAGCTATATATTTTTAAACAGAACACCCTGTATATTTGAAAGACTGATTGGAATATGTTATGTAGGTATGACAAAAAACACAGTAGGCTTTTTTTCTGTTAGAATTTATTTCAAAATATCGTGAATAAAATTAAAAATTCAATACGAGATTATTGACATGAGGTTTCTCAAAACTTAGGAAGAAGAGAAAAAACTGAGTGGCCAGCAAGATCTTGTTTACTACCATTAAATTTTCTTATGAAAATGTTTCAAAACACTACATACAAAACAAAACTGATTAGTTTTCATGATATTAGAAATAGAAAATTTATAACAACCAATCAACAAGTGAAATTTTTGAAAAAAAAATTAAAAGTAGTTTTTATTAGGCATCTAAGATTTGAACCGTACCGATGAGTACCTACTATTGCTCTCATCCTCATAGATAAGTGATTGTCGCATGTATACTGACACTGACTCCTCTCGATTTGAACTACACTTATGTATATCTGTTTGACAGCAACGGCAATTCCATAACAAATTACTGTTTATCATAACACACATAACCATAGAGTAATATATACGACGATCTGCCAGAGAGGACCTATATACCAGAGAACAGAGACGTATATATACGCTCCATGCTCGTGCGTAATTCCAGTGACGGATCCATTTGTCCGACATTGTTCCATGTCGAAGAAAAAGTGATCTTGCTTGAATGAGATAATTATAATTAATAAATATTGGGTCACACTTGGAGCTTAACTGGCGGCGAGATGTCTATTAAAATCAAAAACAAAATACTATCCAACCATAACACTGACATAAGAGTCATAAACCTAATTTGAGAATAGACCTCCGCACTTAATCTTAACTTAACTTAAGTTTCGATTAAGAATACGCCTGTTGAACTTTTAGTTAATTTGGTAATAAGAATGTTTCCATAAGTTACTTTATTTAATAGAAGGTATATTATTTAACGAGCAGTAGTGTAAATCATAAATCGCGTAGATGATGTTTGTAGCACGAGCCGCAGGCGAGTCCTGTAATTCTTCACATTATTATAACTCACGCAGTTTGTTTATGGATACTATTAGTTGCTCGAAAGAAGATGATTAATAAATATACAGGTTCATGTAGCTCAGCTTCCGTCTTCTATTGCTAATTTATCAGTTAAGTTATGAGTGATATTTTTCTATCTTAATTTGTAACGTATGGCCGATTTGCTGAAAGGATTTCGGATTATACGGATCTATACAAAAAATCTATGACGGCATTTTGAAGATTTTTTTGATTACATGCCGTACATTTTGTTTCTGATTTTGATACAATTTATGGTTTTTTACATCGTCCTAAAATTGTATTGAAATTGTTTTAGTGATAATCACTAAGAACATTAAAACAAAAAAAAACAGTTTTTGTATCAATTGTTAAAAAAACAAAAAAAATTTAAATAGTATGTCTTATGTACCTCGGTGAGAAGATCATACATTATTCTCATTGCAAAAATGTCTGACAGCGTCGCTCAGTAAGTTAAAATGACATTATTATTCAGAGTGTTTAAACGTCGGAGGCAAACTTTAGAAATTTCAAAACAAATTATTTTTCTTATTTTAAATTGGATACCTAGTATATTTTTGTCATTCGATGCGGAATTAGGAAGCACACATTTTTCTAATAACAAACCTATAATGCAATTCCAAGCGCAAATTTATAGTTATCATAATTTGAATAGAAATTTTGAAAATTAGGTGGTTGGGTGGTGATCTCCAATTTAATAACTTTTGTGTTTATTAAACTGTGAAGATTTTATTTGCAATTCAATAAAGTAAAATTTGCGAAAATTTTTAACTTATTACAAATATTTTTTTATCCCAGTACATCTTTTTTCTTGTCACACATAGAACATCTCTGTTCGGTCATAGATAAATTAATAATAGTAATAAACTAACAATTTTTGCTGCTTTTACTTTACTGAAGTGCACATAATTTAATGAACTCAAATTTCTTTGAATACGAAACCACCTTAGCATCTATTTTTCAGAATGCCGATTTAATTTATCGATATAAACCAGTTTTCTGCCTATTACATTGAATGGGTTCGAGATTGCAATAGGGTTGTAATTAGAAAAATATTTGCTACTGAATTCTGCATCGAATAATATTAAAATTTCAATTTGAAATAAGATAAGTTTTTTTACATAAAATTGAGATTCTATTGGTAGATAGGTACCTACTGGTAATTTCGAATTTTTGCAGTTTTAGTTAGATTGAAAACTTTCGGCACCAACTTCAATAGTACCAGCGCCAATAGAACTAATATTATTTTGTATTTTTCAGTGCACCAACTAATAAAGCCGGTCCAGTTTTTTGTAAAAATATTTATTTCACACTTTTATAACATTAGTATAACATTAGTCATCAAAATCATTGAACGTACACCAAAGTAGATAATATGTTGCATATACTTATTCCGAGATTTCAAAACATCACGGAAATACATATATAGCAGACTTTGAAATAAAGGGCGCCCACCACATAGCGAAGACACATATTTCAGACTTTACCACTGCTGTAACTCGGAAACCTATGATTTTTTTGAAAAGTGTCCAATTCAAACGTTGTCGGATATGGTCTCTTCTTTTATTTTGTTCCCCTCCAACCTTTTTGGGAGAAGTTGTTGAGTGGAAGGTCATGTTGAATGTCGATTTTTCTCAATGGAGCCAATTCTCAATATCCTCTACCAAAAGGAAAAAGAATCATGAAAATCGCAGCACGTTTACTATTTGTAAGGCGCGAACACACCTATGTAGCTATAAAAAACATACAGGCAAACAGTCGAATTGTTTTTTCTCCGTTTGGTTCGTCGGTCCAAAATAAAGCACTTTTAATTTTTTTAATTTTGCTACTAAATAAGCCCCATGATATGAAAAAATATTTGTGTAAGCAATTGTGTTGAAAAAACGCAAATCCCCAAACCTCTGAACTAATACAATCGATATTTTTCACTACATACAGAGCTTCTTCATGTTGTTTCTTACATATTCATGAAATGAATACTACTTGATTAAGGCAAACGTATTTTAATTAATTTTTGCATTATATGGTTCTAAAGTGATTTCAAAATAGTTTCTTTGTCATACATTTCAAACGACAAACAAGTATGAGATTCTGCTGAAATTTGGTAAGTTGATATCATTTAATTTAACAACTTAATAAACATCATTATAACAAAAAATCTGGTTACAAACATAGAACTTCAGTTTTGATTTAAACGTTGATTTAAAATTTCTGTTCGGTGTAAATTTTTGATTTATAAGTTCATATAGTATCAAACGGCTTCTATTTATATCATTTATACAATCGTGTTTTGCTGTATTCCAAACTATATTTTTGTTTATTTTCCTCTGCACGAAATTTAGTTTGAACTTAGAGGTGATCAAACCATGACATATAACTAATTTTGTCCATGAAATAAACTTTGTATGCATGTAATTGTAGAGACTACTTATTTTGTGATAGTTATACTTATTCAGAAGTTATCGTTTCAGATAATTTCAAATACACAGTTGATTGTACCCTACATATAGGGAACAAAAACGTAAATATCCATTTATGCAAGGAATATTTTATTTACTTGGCTATTCTAATGAGAATTTTCATTATTATGAATAAACGTGTCAAATTAGGTGGACTTAACTCTATTTACTCTTATTTGATATCTAAAAATTGCACTAACAACATAAACAATCGGATATATAGGTCAGGATTGTATTGAAGCCTACATATATTTCGAAAGCTGTAAAGTTTTGTGTTTTGAGATTTTTTGACCCGAAATATAATCTGTCACATCTCTTGCACACCATCTCGATGTTTTGAGTAATTTAAAATTCACAATCAATATAATTAATACTATTTTGTATTTTTCAGTGCACCAACTAATAAAGACTTTCCAATTTTTTGAAAAAAAAAATATATTTCACACTTTGAGTTATTTTTAGAAAACATCAATTTCTTTGAAGTATCATAGTTCCTAGATATCTACATATAATACCCATACACAATTTCATTCTTAAACTACATTTATAACATGTTGTGTTCATTGATGTTATTAAAAGGTTTCTCATTCATATCCACTCCGACAGTTTCTTGATATAGTACAGCACTCATGATGGGTTCTGAATATTGGTTGAAAAGTATTGTCAAGATCAGACATCCTGGCACTTGACTTCAATTCCTTCAATTTGTGTTTTCTAAATATTCATTTAATGACATGCTTTTAGCTTGTGATTTCAGATGGTAAATCTGTAAAACTGATTGTGGTGCTCCATGGTCGTAGTAAAAATGCTCCTTAGTTTTTGCATCAATCATATTAATTAATCATAAATAATTAATTCATCGTCGAGATCGACAGGATGTTGGATCGTATAGGAACTATGAACGGGAGATCAAAGACAATGAAGATTCATTTCAGAGAAGGCTTTTGGATTTTGTTTTTCGATAAACTTGTTTGGGAATGAAAACTTTTTGAGATTGATTTAGAGTCGACTAGAGTGAATAGAGATTCGAATCGAGTTCTGGGAGAAAGTCAACAGTTATGTCAGTCATGGTTGTTGATGACACCGGGAGCTATTTCATTTTTGTTCCTTGCTTTTGCTGGACTTATTTCTGTCTTTATAGATTTTTTTAATCCGATTGTCCTCTAATTCTATTTTTTATACCTAAACTTGTATTGACATCTAGTTGATTTTCCTGGTTTCAATTTGTTGCATGGTTTCTCAATTAGGTAATAATTAATATGTTTCGAGGATAGCTTGAAGGTCACAACCTATCACGATAACGGGGTTGTGATCAGAATTATTGTTTATTTTTGATTAAGTTAGGGCGTTGCCAAACCCACAATCTTCTATCAAATCTTGACATTTTCTTTTTTCAATATTAAAATTAAAATCTTCCATTATAATAAGTTGGTAATTATCAGCTTTTAAAATTTCACAGGATCCAATCCATTTGTTTGTAGAGTGCTATTTCTTTATCTCTATATTAATCTCTTGATTCGCATACCCTATTTATGTTAATGTTTACTTATTTCAGTCAATAGGTGCCGATTTGTATACGTTTTTATCATCCAAAATTCCAATTCCATTCTGATTTTTATGTTGGTAGATTCCAGAGTAATGTAATTCTACCAGTGACCGTTGAAAACTTACCGCTTTCCGACCATTGTATTTCCCCCAATGTTGATTTGGAGTTCTTTCATGTCTATAAGAACATTATGCAATTCACCATCTCACCATAGATATATACCGTCAGCATAGTCACTTTGTTTTTCGCAACAAATCTTTCATCATTCATCTCTGTAGAGAAAGAGTAAATCATATAGAAATAACGACAACAGATCACAAACAAATACATACAGCACTTGGAATAAAGATATTCAAGTACACTACCTATTTACGTTCGGGACGCAGCGTCCTCTAATCACTAATCATTTTAAGCATAAAAGTCTTTCGTATTTATTATACTTTTTTCATTACTAAATAAAGAAGAAAGCGTCAGATCTCGCGACCATGGTGGTTGAATTAGAGGTAGGCTGCGGAGCTTGTAGAGATTTTTTTCTGGAAAGTTATACCATAGTAAAACATGCACTATCTACCCAAAGTGTTTAGATTGTCATTTAAAATGTATATTTATTAACTAAATAAATGTACATTGTAAATGATTAATTTTCGAAAATTTCCACAGCCTCCCTCTAATCCACCCATCGCTACTTGAGAGAGAGAGAGAGAGAGAGAGAGAAATGCTTTATTGCCGAAAAAATATAGATTTTGTAGACAAAGCAAAATAAAAATATCAAAATTAAACAATACACAAACAAAACAAAGTCAAAACTAAAAATTAAATTAAAATTAAATAAATTTATATAATATAAAACAAAAATATAAAATATAAAGATGTAGAAATATAAGATAATAAGAATAAGAATGTAACCTACAGCTGTATATTCAGTCAGAAGGTAAACACTAACTAAATCACAAAAAAACAAAAACAAACTGTGTACAAACAATAAACCAGTGCGTGAGCTGAGCAGAAACGTGCCTTAGTGAAAAAAGTCGTTAACTGCATAAAAGGCATTATCCAGGACTACCTGTATTTTAAAGTAATCCTGGCAGTGAGTCCTACTGCTAAGTCTCAGTGAATACCGAACAACTCTCTTCTGCAGATTAAAAATACGTTCAAATTAACTCGCACAACACGTATGGAACAATGGAAAGGCGTATCGGAGGTGCAACTCAAAAATGGCATAATAGACTGCTCTTGAAGTAGACAAGTTGAGCTCCTTGGAAACTAATCTCAGCGCAAAGCAGTCGGAACTTAACCTTTATGATAAAGCATCGATGTGTAAGTCCCATTTTAAACGGTTGTCTACAATAAGCCCCAAGAATTTCACAGATTCAACGGCCTCAATAGAGGCACAAAAGATTGCAATGTACTTTTGACAAAACTTTTGTTTTAGAAACGTTGAGGCATAGGATATTTGAATCGCACCAAGATTTAATCGTGACTATGTCTCTAGAAACAATTCTATGAAGTGTCGTAATATCCGGGTTGCTCCACGGGAAACTAGTATCATCCGTAAAGAGGCAGATTTCAGCGCTAATGTCCAGACTAGCAATATCGTTGATAAAAAGCAGAAACAAAATAGGGCCCAGTACTGAACCTTGAGGCACTTCATATTCAATTGGCTTGCCAGAAGACATCGACGTATCAACCCTCACGATCTGACTCCTGTTGTTGAGATACGACTTAAACCATTCGAGAGACACTCCTCTGAAACCGTACTCCAATTTATTAGTTAATATATTATGATCTACTAAAACTTTTAGAATTAATGTAAAAGAGACGGACAATGCACATGGAATAATGTACCTACTATATAATATATATTACATACACATATAGAGCATACACCTACACAAGATTATCTTAAACATAATCAAGTATTTGCGGGTGTAGACAGAGAACTCATAAATTTTCCAGCAACTTTCTGAAAATATTGCGGGTGTTTGCGTTTATATAATGTTTCAATCGTTTTCTGAAAACATAAATGTTGTCGATGTCTTTCAGTTCCCTAGGTAGGCAGTTATACATTTTTGGTGCAACAAATTCATAGGACTTCTTTGTGACTGCATTTTTCATCTAAGGGATTTCATAGTTACCTTCTTGTCTTGTTTTGTAATTTTGGGAAATAATCTGATATTTCCCTTTATTTTGATGATAATGACAGATGATATTGTGAATTAAGAGTGGTAAAGGTGAGCGTGAAGTTACTTTAACAATGTTTTTTCATTTTTTTAAATAATAAATTTAAAATGCATGATTTTATGTTTTTGGAAATATTTAATAAACCCAAGAAGTTAAAATTATTCTGTAAAGGGCATTGAGTTATTGCAGAATCATCTACGACTTTCCCTATTTAACCGTTTTTCTATCTGTTTTAATCTCTGCGATACCCTTACAATCATAAGCTATTTTGAATAGACTGAATATTAGCTCATATTCATTACTTGACAAATCATGGACATGTCAACCCGTATTCCCTATCAATAAATAGGAAATATCCTAACTTGTGGTGTATCGACCAAATACTTCGATTGTAGTTTTCGTAAATACCGCAATATAAGAACTTGCTTTATATAACCAGCTCATATTGAGTTACATTTATAATTAACTTCAAGAGACGCTATGAAATCACATTACTCTGTCTAGACGCTGACCTGACTTATTTGATTTGATACCTATGTAACCATGTATACGTTTGTCAGAGAATTGTTTTTAATATATCTTACATGAGAATCGTTATTAACTGCATCCTGTGGGTCCAAATATTTCGATACAATTATGAATTATCGGTTATTGTTCAGATAAAAGTATGCCGGAGGAGGTGTAAATGCGTCTGTTAGACAACGTGCTCCGATTTGGATGAGTTTATTTATATTTGAAAGAGGAGTACTGAGAAATATAATTTTTTTAATGATCTCATCTTATTTTGAAAATTTAATAGAATCGATACAGTCTTTGTAACAAGAATATTTCACAATTTTAGTTTATCATTAGAAATCAAAATTGTAGAACGTTCACATATATTCAGAAATTTTAAAACGTTGCGGTAAAACACATATTTAAAACGTTACTATTGATTTATCTCGGAATATTTTTTTTGAAAATGTCAAAGTTAAATATTGTCGCTTATCATTTGTTTTGCCGACTCATACACAAATTTCCAATTTTCAAAAAATGCCCCTACTCCTGTTGGGGGCAATTCTTGGGGGGAAAGAAATTTTGGATTTAGAATTTGTTTGTTTGACCCTTTCTTAGCACTCCTCTTTCAATTAAAAAAAAAACTCAAAATCGAAGTACGTGCACTACGCGCAACGCGCCAACGAACATAAAAAAGCGCACACTCGAATTATATTCCTCCTCCATTTGAGAAGTCGGTCAAGAATGGATGTGTAAATTTTCTGAAGATCAGTCTCTGATGTTAGCTATTGCTACAGCAAATATTATCACTGATTCTATTTGCTTCATCTCACACATCTCACAATTCGCTCCAAAATGAATTGAACAAATAGCTTTTAACATATTTTTAAAAAGTAATTGAGCTCAGAATACTTTAACCTCTAAAACATAAAGTTTTAGGATTTACATCAACATCCGCCAGATTCTTTCATTGTTATATCTTCAATACTTATCTAGTGATATTGCTTTAAATATGGAAAATATGGTTTTGTTTCATTTTACTTTTTCATCGTAATTGGTTAATATACAATTTAAAACAGATTGACTGCAGATTGTGAACAAATTAACTAAAGTTCAGTTTTATACACAGATGTTATTTGTATCTTAATAGATACAGGGCTCTTAGAAAAACAAACAATAGGTTATCAGAATGAATGGAGTTATAAACGCCGGGTACTTCCACCATTAACCATATTTCCACTAACCAATGATTAAACGGGTATTTTACTCATGGTCTATGCCTTTTAGTTACTAGCTTCTTCTTCTATTAATTCGCGTCTAACTGATGAGTAAGATTCACTATGGTAACTGTATTGGCTGATACTACTGAAGTAGGAAGCTATGTTCTCACATTTGATATTATCATGTGTTAACAACAATATCTGGGGACCGAGCTTTGCTCGGGTAACTAAGAATTTAGAGTGGGTCTATAAGAGTTAGATACTAAGGATGTTTAATCTTCAAAAATGTGCATATTTATAGTTGAATTTCAAAACATCTATATCACCCAAAAATTTAGAAGTTGATTAGTGAGAGAAATCAGCCTTTTTTGAGTGAATAAGTATTAGTGCACTTTTCAGAATAATCATGTTTATATGTATCGTATTGCGAGAGAATATGATTACACTTATATAGAAATTTTAAATAATATTATATATCTTTTTCTTTTAACTGTCAGTTCAAGCCCAAAATAAAAGTCATTTAGTCTATGTATGGGTATATGTATGTATTTATGCAATATTCTTAAATTACATATATTTTTTTAAAACTGAACCTGTATCTGCCTTATTAATAATTTTAATTTAATTGTGCTCCTTGTTCAAATAACTACAAACATATAAAGATCATTCAGTAATATTCATTTTTATCAACTAAATCTAGATTTTTTCTAACTTATTGTGTTACCATGACAAATATAAATAATGACATTTGTTATTGATGGCTATGAAATCTTTCCTGTTTTTAGCTAATTTATTCTAAATTCACGATTGTAATTATTTTTATAATACTATTAAGTTGTTGAAATAATTTTGTAACGATTTGTAGTGTGCCCTGCAGAAGAGAATAAACATTCTCGAAAGCTCGGCTTCAATCAAAGAATTTTATTGAATATATGACTGCATCCCCAAGAACATCTTTTTATTTATTATAAAACCAGTCAAGATTACAAAATCAATATATATATATATATATATATATATATATATATATATATATATATATATATATAAACAATAAACAATAAAAATAGATTTGTATCACTTAAAAAAATACAAAATCCAAAGATAAAGAAATTATTAGTGATATGGGAACAAATTTTAACTATAAATGATTATTTCGTAGATCGAGGACGTATTCATAATTTAAAAAATACCTTACATTAACTTTCACGTTTGATGCTTTCGTTACCATGTTAAGAGACTTGCTCTATACTAGTTCAGTATCTACTAAGCTTTGATTATGAATACGGCTACAAAAGATTAAACTAAGTCAGAGCTTGATATTTCAGGAATTAAACGTAAACTGAAGAATAAAATTTTCTATTTTTGAATGCAAATAGTCTAATGTATAATTCGAATCATATAACAGAAAGAACACCAAATAATATCTTCACAGATATAACCATAATTTTTCAATTATATTTCTTCTAATCATGTACATCTTCCGCTGAGAATCACGAACTGGGTATCATCTCATCTGAACAAACCGCACGACAGTCTACAATCCCACGTAAAATTTTCTCCCTATGAACACTGCTCATTCGCATACCAGCACCATCTCCAATGCATTTAAATGTAATTTTTTACGCGCGCCGGATCATTCCGATATAAATAAAATGCGCAAAGAGAAGATTCTAGACGCGATAACGGGGAGTCGTTTTCCTGAAATTTGCCTAGTAGATGTTATCGACAAATTGTATGTTCTGCGCTATCAATGTTATTAAGATCAGACCATCGATAATACGCGCAATACGCATGTAATGCAAATCAATGAATGGTACTGTAATTATGTCGATTTTACGGTAATCCAACTGATACGAGTTGATGTATTCATCTTCTGGCTGGTTGATGGGCACTGTATCATATACCGGAAGAAATAATGAAATATACGAATTGATTTGGTATTTGATAGGCTCTGTTCAATTTCAGTTCATTATATGAATAATTCTACCACCAGTAAAAAGCATTCGTCGCTACAAATAACAATATAGAAAAAATTTGATTTACATGATTTATTACAAAACATAACGTTACAGTCAAACTAAGACATTTTTTTCATGTAAATACTATCAAAATGAAAAAAATATGAAATGAGCGGAAAACGATTTTCACTTCGACTCTTGATAAAATTAGAATGAAAATATAGCTGTGTGTGACACTATCCCGTAGATATCTAGTAGGTATTTGAAAATAGATGAGGATAATAATCATAGATATATACTCCGTTAACATAGCAAAAATTCGGATTTCATAAAATAGATTTTGGGTTTAACAAGTCGCACAGCAATGGCAATACTACTAGGGATCACTAGTAGGTACCTAAGCTTTTCTAGAATGCTAGGTACCTACCCATGCGCCAAGTAGCATCCAGTAAAAAAATATACCATCTTACATTTTTCAGTGAAAATAAGAAATAGAAAGTGGAAAAATAATCACGAATTAGTAACCTTTAGCGATAAAAATTAGCAGCTATCAAGCATGGAGTGCTATTCGGTACACCTTTCTGATAGCTGTCGGTATCGGTATGTTATCGACAAACATCGGTTGCGCTGCCGACGGGATCATGACGACGCTATTCAGTATTCTATTGTTACCGACGCTCGGAATCGCAACCGACAACTATCAGTAAACGAGTGAATTCACTTAAACGTCACTCGTTCGCAACCGACAACTATCAGTAAACGAGTGACTTCACTTAAACGTCACTCGTTAAGGCGAGCTATGAACGTCAACCGAAACGTCAGCTTTTGCGATTTTAAATTGGAAGTAGTGTATAGAGGTAGTTTAGAACCAAGATCAGCAGCTATCTGTCAAGAATTCATTAAAATAATTATTATCGTAGAATAGCGTAATTCTGAAAATGATTTCTTGTGAACACTTCTGCACATTTATATATTTATGATAAATATGAAGAGTAAAATACTTTTATAAAATGATTCGAACATTTCTTTAAACTAAATATTCATTTGTGTGCGAATTATAAAGGGTTTTGAACAGTAATGTGATAAACCATTGTTGACTCTAATTCCTAATCTCTTTAAGAATAAATAAAAATATTGTAATATGTTGACTAATAATTTTCACCTAACTCATAAAACGCTAGTCACTACACTGTGAAATCACCCTACAAATAGTCCAATAGTCCAAATTCACTGAAATAATCCTCAATTCATACTTAAAGAAAACATCGGTTACCGTGGGGTTCACGAAGGCACGGTAGAGATACCGACTTTCGTCGATATCGGTCGGTAACAGAGCCGCACAGTGCGAGTTACCGACGGTTGCCGGTAAGTAACACTTACCGATACCGACGGCTATCGGAAACGTGTACAGAATAGGGCTCCTGGTTTGTAAACTATATTTTTTATACTTTTTACTTCTCATTACCAAGAAAACGCGTTTTCAGCTTTTTTCAAACCATTGTTTTTTTGTTGTTCTTATTAATCTTATATATTTGGATGATGATGATAGAACTCTTGAACAACACATGTTAAATAGCTTTTACGCTGCTAAATTTATTGTACCCTATAAATTTTAAGTGCAAACCTCTTACTGTTAAATTAAATTTCCAATACACCGATGTCGCTATGTTATTTTCTGATAAAAAATATTAATCTGGCATTAATAAATATACAGTTATGAGATTTCGTATTGTCTTGGATTTCATATGTATTAAAAATTCAAATTTAATAAGACATCTGGATGTGAGTGAAAACTCATTTGAAAGAGTTTGTTGTACCTATTCGGACATCACAACTACCAGTGACGCTTATTAAAGTGTTTTGAAATGCAAAATATTTACCTCGTTAATTTTAAGAAATCAATAAAAATGCGATGGTGCTAAATTATCAACAGTAATCTCCAATCTATTTTGTTCTTACAGGCAGCAAGATGTTTGTGGGATTCCAGAAATAAACAATATCAATGCAATGAACCATCTATAATAGGAACTCCTTTAGCGAAAATAATTACTGGAATCTTTCAATTCTTTCCGCCAGCACCATTAAATTTCTCGTTAACACCAGACGAAATTAATCGTCCGTAAGACGTAATAGGACCCTTCCGACGGTAATACCGCTTTCCTGCTGGAAAATAAGAAAAACTGGATTTTAAGTGTAAAAAATCACCAGATTCATCTCGACTTCCTTGGCGAAGTGCATTGTGTCGTTTCTTCTTTTATAAAACGCCCTCGCCGCTAATTTCCATTATCATTTATCTCACAATACCACAAAAAGGATGAATAAAGATGGAGAGCGTTGGTAGGGAAGAGAGAGCAAATGCTATGACACCATGAGCATGTAGCATTACCTTGAAGGCATCCAAACACTTCTTATTCTCGTGGATTATTTGTAATCGTTACTCAGCTCTCATGGCCTGTTAGTTTATCATGGGTTGTTGGGAAACTTTCAACGCTTAATATTTTATCATTAAGCTTGTATGAAACAACTTTTTTGAACTTATATATCTGATTTGCAAAACAGAATAAAAATTTATTTTCTGCATGTAGAGCTATAACAGAAAGAGCTTGTAATTTTCAGCCATCCAAATATTAAATAATTGGATGCAGTTCATTACTGAACTTTTTAACATTGTGCCAAAGATAAATAGCAGTCAATGGTAGATAGGAAAGATTTGACTGTAATTACATTATAATTTCATTCAAGAGCGAAAAGTTACATATCTCATGTTTTTATTACTTCATTACTCATCAAAATCATATGATATTTACATGTAACATTTTGATCATACCTGTTAATTTAAAGTATTTTAAATATATCGCACTTTGTTTTGGATGTCGGTGCAAAAAGATAGCAAATAACGGAGTACTTGGTCAATCCAGTAAAGTAGAACATCAAAATATATATTTATTTTAGGGTTTCGATCCTGGAAGGTACCATCTCTTTCTGTATGACTTTACTCCCTAATCTTTGAAGATAGCTAAGTAGAACCTCTGAAAAGAAACTGACGTCGTATAGTTTGACGTCTAGGTTGTACGAATGATCTCTCTATAATAGTTCAAAAGAATTGAAATTATTTTTTTTCTATACATTATTTTGTTAGTGTGGATTCATGCAGCATCATGTAAGAATTATCGAGTAAAAAGTATCAAATAACAATTATCAATTAACAAGTATAAAAATGTAGCATTCATGCACTCAAATTAAGAATTAAGAAGTAAAAAGTAAGCATGCGCACAAGTCTGACATCCGCGTTATTCATTTTTCAAAATAACCTCTGTCCCCGCTGGATAACTGAAAACAAGTATTTATAATTCAAAATTTTCAATAAAAATGGAAGATACCGAATCATTTTTCAAGGTACCCAAAGAAATACACAAATATTTGGATATTTGCCGTATCATAAATATACCTTAGGGTATGAAACTTTCTCAAGCATCCCTCTTTTTCTCTTTTGACATTCAGACCATGTAACCATGGAAGAATATGCTGGAGTTTAAGAAGATTTCAAAAATTTCATTTCTTTTTCGAATTCATAAAGAGTCTTCAAAATCTAGCCATGTACAAGTCGGGCTCGCGTCGATGTTCCTTAGTTTTTTCGCTGATTTCCTATACACTCCTACAGTATTTTTTCTAAAATTGTACGTTTAGTTGTTATTGAGACAAGGAGGGACAATTAATCAAAAATTAAAAAAAAACAATTAGGTACTCATATCACCTTTTCATCTTTTCTCCTGTAACTAATTTTACTGCAAAGTTTACAGAATTCTATTTATTGTAAACTATGGTTACTGTTTCACTCTCAGTTGCAGAGTTTTTTAATTGTCAACATTTCTTATTTTTATGTTTTGTTTGTGATTGTGGATGAGCATAGAAATCTAACCTAGCCTTCCATTCCGGTAAACTAAAAATGTTTAAAAATCATTGAATAGGTTGGAAAAAAATGTTATATAAGGTTTTCTTTAGAAAATTAAAGAATGGAAAAAAATATGCAGTTTTACTTCTTATTTTTTAAACCAAATTAAATTAACAACCTTCACAACTGCAGAGAACAAAGCTTGTCTATTTGATCCATTGACATCCGGTATAGGTATCTACAGATCAGAACGGGATGCAATTTTTCTCTCTAGGTACCTTCGCTTCTCTTCCTTTCAACATGTATCAGATTCATTTTAAACGTTGCCTTTGCCTGCGACAAATCACCCACTTCCCGATCGCATCCCTCTCTCATTGCGCGTCATCAACTACGTCACCATCGGAATCCCATAACGGCACCCCGGTTTCAACCGGACTTCCGGAAGGCAATTTCCGTGCGGGACTACAATGGGGACCACTGACTCCGACCGAGTGTCGATACGTGAGGCCGGATTCTGTCGTTCGTTCTTTGCAAACACATTTTACGCATGTGTAGTAGAGGGTAAACGATTGGAAGTGAAATGAATATAAAATACATATTTGGAACTAGCAAAAGAATGATCTTTAATGTTAAGGGGAATATTGGAATAATAATTATTGAAATTTTCCGCCTTCACCGCCCAAACATTCCGGAACATTTCTATTCATACCTCAAAATCATTTAGTAATAATCAAAGTGAGTTGCTTACGTTTAAACAACAAAAATAGTAAAAGTGTACATATTATCATCAGCCATGATCGAAATATTTTACTTTAAGAAACAATTTTATAAGCATATGCACTGAAAAACTCAAAATATTATTTTTTTCCCCATAGGAAAAAATGAGTAGGGAAAAAATAATTACTTTTTCCCGGGTAGATATATATATATATATATATATATATATATATATATATATATATATATATATATATATATATATATATATATATATATATATATATACATAAATATCAATCGAAACACAGAATCAAACTGACAGATATTTGATTACTTTAAAAGTTTCCTCAGCAACGCATGTCTAATTATCGCCTACCTCTTTAAAACTTCAAATTTTACTTCGATAATCTTCTGACTCTAATATATTGTAATATTCTTTCAATATTAAATCATCTCTTTTACCGTTACAGAAAAATTGTGTATTTTACACAGGACTAGGTAATCTGCCAAAATTTTATTATGGGACTAAAAAGTATACTCTTCTTACGCACCAAGCTTTCGAGAATCTTTATTCCCATCTTCAGGGTAAAAATATACAACGAGGTTAGAATTTCAGTATACAATACAAGAAAAACACAAAATAATTACTAAAACTTACTCTGTAGACGAGGTTACAAATTAAAATAGCAGGTACATAGACAGGACTACCTTCATCCATTTGGATGGAAAACAGTGAACATTTAAGACATTGCACAGATTAAAATAGTTAAAATTAATTGTTCACAAAGCACACCGTATTGTTTTAGTTTATAAAATTTATTTAATTTATGAGCAAAATATTTATATCTATTCCATTTGGAAGTGTGGGTAATAATATTTGAAATTTTCAAAATTTGTATGGTTAATGAACAACACAAGTGATTGGTCAGTCATGAATCATTCAAGGAACTAAAACAATCTTATAAAATAAAAATAAACAGAATAGAAACCGGACACAGGCAATTCTCAACACTCGGTAAGTGATTGTTTATTGCTGATGGTTGATACAATATTTTGAAATCAAATAAGAGTATATAGAGCATAGGTCTTGAATATTGAAACATTGGTTCATGGCATTGGGTTCCTTACTAATTTCAATCATCTCATGAATAAATCTCTTGTAGTGGTCAGATTCATTCAATAGGATGGATGCTCCCTGGAAGTTAGGGATGTGCTTTGTGTAAAATGTATGTTGGGCCAAAGCACAATTCAGTTTACTGAGCTTGCAATCACTCCTGTGTGAGATAATCCTGTTATTCAGTTGCCTCTTAGTTTCACCAATATAGACTAGGTCACAGTTGAGACATGGAATTTTATAGACAACATTACCAGTAGGTACGTTATCGTTGATATTAGAGAACTGGTGACCTAATCCAAAGCTTGGTGCATAAGAAGAGTATACTTTTTTAGTCCCATAATAAAATTTCGGCAGACCCAGATCTTCCATTTATTTATTCTAATAGACACTGCCGTACTTCCATATATATATATATATATATATATATATATATATATATATATATATATATATATATAGTATGTGGAAGTACGACAGTACGTGTTAAATAATAAAGTGTTAAAATAAAATAAAACTCCACTCCAAAACTAACTGTATAGTGGCTAAAAGAAATGTGAATCTATTAGGTAAACACTTTTCTAATATAAAAGATAGAATACCTACGGAGAAAAGACGGAATGTTGTATATGTTATTCCTTGTCATGATTGTGATCTTGTGTATATAGATGTAACTTATAGGCTACTAAAAACAGAATCACTTCTCACAAAAGTGATTACAGAAATGGTCAAATCAATAAATGTACCTTAGCGAGACATACCCATGAGAAACGACATACTCCTAATTTTGAAGGTGTGTACATTCTAGCCAATGAGTCCAATTTAATCAAAAGAAAAATACACGAAATGATTCAAAGATCCGAGGGCTACGAATACATGTACCGATTTACGTGGACTCAGCTCTGTTTACTCCTACTTGATTTCAAAATTTTGCGCCAATAACGTAAATAATCGTACATAGGTTAGGATTGTTTTGAAACTTGCATACATTTTGATATGAACACACTTTTATGTTTTGAGTTCTGTGTCTTCTATGGTATCAATCGTTATATGCCCAGTGCACCACTTCTATGTTCTGTGGAATCTCCCACCCAGTTTTCGAAAAATTTAAAAAAACTTTTAAATATTTTCCTGTACATTCCTTTCTTTTCCTTCAACCCCTTTCAGAGAATTAGTTGTTCTAGAAATGTGACAGTATCAAGAACCATGTATCTCCACCTTTTAAATATTGTCTTAACTACTGTTTTTAATGTGTAATTTTAATTGTGTATTGTTTTAGCTTTTAATACCACCAGGAGGAATTTTCCAACCGTGTACAGTCTGTACCGTTTTAAATTATAATCCTCACTTGCAGATTAAGTTCAAATTCAGTTTGCGAAATCACTCCAAACTAATATTTGTTCATTTATATTTTTATAGCCTTGAGAATGGAAATAAATAGTTCCGAAAGCTTGGGCAGCAAAAAGAGTTTACTTATTTAAGCCCCATATAACTTCTGCAGAATTCCCATTTTCTTTTAACATATATATAGGTATATATGTCGTAGACACGTAATTGGTCATTTCATTAAATACCTAGACAGTTCATGGAACGCAGACGGATAGTGTAAAATGAGAAGATTTCATCAAATGTCTAATAATTTCAGCAGTTCATGAACTGCTTACCTTTCTACTGACTCTTACTGAAATGAATTCAAGCTTCCAGACGGGCTGCGAAACAATTAACAAAGTTCTTATTGGAAAATCTGAATTTATTATACATAACTACATAATACCTATGCAACTTAAATATACGTATATAAACATGAAACACAACTTAAAATTTTCCGAAAACCTTTAAGGTATCTAATATATATAGGTATGTTCCATGTGTAACTAAATAAATAAAAATGCTTTCGACTATCCGACTATATCAATTAATGTAACAGTTTCTTGGCAACTATTATTGCGAAGTATTCTGTTTCATTTGCAGATACATTTTCTTGCGTTGCACTGCATTCTACCAGCCTTGCAAGCACATTTCCATTATTCTTGACCATCGGACGTTACTGCAACAGCTTCTCTTATGAAAATTTCTCGGCCACCAATTTCCTCAGATTTATAAAATTGGTGCCGGCCAAAGTCAGAGTTTCTATTACAAGCCACCCTTTAATAACCCCTCCTTTATAGGCCACCGGATTTTCATCATTACGTTGATCTTTGATAACAAACAAAATATTTGGCGGGTCTGCTGGTACTCGGTCTTACTTTTTTAACAGACAGTGAAAAATTATCGCCAATGTTTAAAACAGGGGTTTGATTACGGGAGACACTTAACATTTTTGTTGCGGCGTCCTGCAGCTTTTTTCATGATTCGATCCTTTCGTGCAATATTGATTCACCTGTGTTCCACGTACTATATAATATCTCACCAGTTGCTGCTGAACATTAATAGACCTAGAGCATTAAATGCATCATTGTCCACATTTTTCTCACAGACGTAGCAAACAGGAAGCATCAATTGTGATACTCCACTGCCGATAGTTCTACGAAATGTTTTTTTTGCCAAAACACAAAATTAAGTCCCACAGACCACTGCTTCGACTTATTATCACTTAACCAAGCATATATCATATACTCCACGTCTTGATTAGACCTCTCTATGCTTCCTTGGCTTTGTGGGTGCCTTGGTTGTCCGTCAACAATTACACATTCTGGCCAAAGTGATTTAAACTCCTGAATGATGTGATTAACAAATCCACGCCCATTATTGTTTTGCAGTAGGGGAGAGGGGGGCACCATTCAAAACTTTTTTAGTTGGAATTTTTTTATCAGAAAATGATAGATAGTAAAAAGGCGATTTATAGACAAAATAATACTGTTATATTTTGTCTGTCACTTGATCATATGATTATTTTATAAAATCAATTCTTTATCGATTATTTAGAATTATCAATATTTTTGGGCATATTGTTGAATGGTGCCCCACAATTCAACAATAAATGGGTTACAATTCAACATTGAGTGTGGCGCAAATTAATACAACTTTTTGGAGAAATAAAGTAATTTATTCTTACAGAAAATCGTCTAAGAACATAACATGTATCTTAATATTTTAACATATTCGTTAAATATTTATCGAAAATTAAATGAAGACAAGGACCATTTAAACGAAATTAAGGACTGTATTCTTTCCGTGCCCTTCAGCTGTGAAGGAGATGGCAATTTGCCAATAACATCTCCACAGTACAGTAGAAATATCATCAGTTGCAAATATTAAATCTTTCTTTCTCATGTACTTGACTTCTAAGTTACAAATGGTCTTTTTCAAAATTCGAGCAACATACTGCACTTTTTTACAACTAGAAAATTACCTACTGATAATTTCTCAAATACAACTTTATAGCTCATCTTCCGACCGTTCTTCTTCAAAATCTAGAAGATCAGAATCATCATTTTCTTTTGTATTGAGGACTCTCTTTGTAACTTTCACTTTTTTCTGGTGTTTAACTCTCAGTGCCTCTTCCAAAGCTTCTTTCTCTGGGGTTTCTGTAAGAATTTTAAAACGGCCTCTCTTTCTACCGCGTGGATTTTCTCTTCTTAGAGGTGCTTTTGGATAGGGCCTCACAGATTCAACAGGCGGAGTAGGCAAGCTGTTCGATGGAACGTATTGTAAATTATCGATACTATCACTGCAGGTTGACGGTAAGGAAGCACTCTCAGGTGCTAACTGTTGTGGCTGGGACTGTTGCACTTCCTTGTTGATCGAAGAATTTACATCAGGCCTATCAGTGACCGTAGCACCATCAAAGTCTTTTTCGGTAAATGCGTTACGATCAAATGGATATATACCCGGTTTTTCATAGTAAAAGAGGTTTGGAATGCTTTTCCAGACAGCTCAGCAATATTGTGAATGGTTATTGTCTTACCTGGATACGAAAGCATCCAATCATTTTTTGCAACTTTATATTTCGCCTTAAAGGATCCCAGTACAGATACATCTTATGGTTGTAGCGGAAATGTTACCATAACAATTCCATGATCTTTCGCATATACTATAGCATCCAAAGAGCAGTGACTCACGTGGTTATCGAAAAGTAGCAGTATGGGATATTCCTTATTACATTTTGTGTAGGTAACTAAGTGCTCTAAAGATGTTAGGAACAATGGCGTGGTCATCCATCGACTTGTTGGGCTAATAACTAATCCGAGACTTCCTGATGGTGCTCCAATCATAAACGTATTGTGAAACCTTGTCCTGGGAGAAATGTAAAGAAGCGGTACTGTATTTCAATTCCAACCATTGTAACAAGGGTCCCCCATTCTCCTGAAACCACTTATCCTACCTGCTTAACTCCTTTCTCTGCAATAATTTTGGCGCTTGTACAACGGTCATTACACCAGTCTCGTCCAGTTTAAATATTCTCTGATGTGAAAAGGTATGGTTTTGAAGAGCTCTGCTATAATTCTCCTAAAATTACGTGACATTTGTTTTGTTAAAACTCGTACTCCTTGATAAACTTCTCTCATAAAGCCCTTTACCCAGACCATTCCTGCTAACCCATTCACTTTCCATTTTCAAGAAAGTTTCTGTTTTAACTCTAACTAACTCGTAATCGTAAGCCAATTCCTGCAATAGTTTGTACGTTAGTCCATAGTTCATTCGGGAGCATTTAAGAATATATAAGACTAGCAGCTTTTCTTAGGGATAGTTCTTTCTTCCTCACACATTCTATTGCTTTCTGCATATCTTAGTCACTGAATTCTGGTTTTGTTTGCTTTTCTACATAACTTCTGACCGTTGTGTTAAGTATACGCAAAGATCTGTAAACAAGAAAGATGGTGTTAGCTAAATCCCCGCGTTTATTGTTTTGGTTAAACCTTAGTGTTAAAACATTATATGGGGCACATTTGAATACTGTTCAAATTTTTCCCGTACATAAAAGAAACAAACAATTATTATAAAAAAATCTATGAGAACAGACACAGTACTTTACTTCTTGACACCTTGAAATATCATAATATCACTTTTAAATTGTCAGTATTTTAGTTTTAATTTAAAATTTTAACCACGTACGATGTAAATCATACATCCGATCTAATACGCAAACGACCGGCAACTGTTCAACGCAACGAAGTTGGAAGTTGGTTTGTCGTAGTGCTCTTAGGCTTAGTTGCCAAACTGCACATTCATAAAAATTCATTACAGATATCTTTTTAAATGCATTTTTCAAAAGTGCCCCCGTTCAAAGGTGTCCCCTCCACCCCTATTTTTGGGGCACCTATCAGCAGAAATATGCTAAGCAAATGAGAAGTCACTTCTTGGTCTCTCTTAGACTGCAATGGTCGCAAGAACAAAAATTTTGTATGGACCTGATAGTTCAATATTAAATCGTCGTTTTTCCCAGCATAGAGAAAAATAATGTATTGTACACGGGAAGAACATTAGGTTTTAACTCGAGGCTAGAGATTTTTTCCCTTGTATAATAAATAACTATTTAGCAACATGAAAATAATACTTTTAAGGGTCTAAGCGCACTGCGCGAAACCTTACTGGAATGTAGCGACACGACATATCCCACTATTTCTAGCATTATAAGTCTCTTGCAATAACGCATAAGTGGTAATAGAGCTGCGCAACATGCCACTTCATGTCATTTTTAATGATTTTTCATTTTGCCGTGTATTGTATTTACCTACGCTGCTTCGTCATAAGTTAGGTCTCATAAGATTTCATTCAAACTATGTTTGGCCGTGTCATTCCGCTGCAGTGCAGTCTTGCTCAGTGTGTTCCTTTATGATATAAATCATGATGATTTAGGAGGTGTGCAATAGATACAAGACTCTTGACTCCAACTGATTTGCAAATCAGGTGCTTAAGATTGCTTTCCATCTGAGACTGATACGGAGTAGGTTGAATTCTCAAAAAATTGAACAATCTGAAAGGTATAATTTTCCACAACTTTATTATTATACATATATCTTCACACTACGATTGTCTCTGGAGATAGAACGCCAGTCAAGACTCACAACTCCTCTCGTTCCTTGTCAATGCGAGTAGAATGGAATAAAACATGATTCGTATATTACAAACAACTCTGACAGCTTAGACATGGTCAGTTAGATTCTGTGTCAGATAGAAATCCACTTAAACGTGTTTCCTGGATATCCATCTTTGATCCGTAAGATGTGTCGGGTCAATCAATCAACCACTGCTGTTCTCGTGTGCTTCATTTATTGCACAGAGCAAACATGTCTATTGGTGGCATTTCCGTTACCACACACTACACAAACTGCGTCCGTTGATACTATCCAGAAATCAATTAACGCCCTCAGAACTTTCAGTTCAGCCACTGTCTTACACCCCTTCTAATTTTTGTTTCTTCGGATGTTATGCCTTCTATCCTAATCTCTGCAGTTTGATGCCAGTACAGGTGCCTGATGAAGTTCAGATCCCCCGCATCGACTCCGGTGTATTTTAGGATTTCACTGAGCTTCTGGTGCGATACACAGTCGAAAGCTTTTCGGTAGTCAAGAAAGCAGGCGTATTTATCAAGACTCATGTCTCTGTATCGCTGTGTGATAACAGAGAAGAGAGCCTCGCGCGTGCCCACTCCGTTCTTAAATCCAAATTTCGTTTCAACAGCCTGTTCCTTACATCTGACGTATATGCGAGTGTGGACGATGTGAAGAAATATCTTAAGGACGTGAGACATCAGGCTTATCATTCAGTGGTCGTCGCATTGAGAAGTGTTCGTTTTTTTGATAGAGCGATGAACGGCCACCAGCCAGTCCGTTGGTATTTTCCCAGTTTCATATTTTGAGTTGAATGATGTAAAAAGTTTAAGTCCTCTATTAGCTGCATTGACGATCAATTTCATGGTTTCCGCGTGAATATTGTCTGGTCCTACGGCCTTGTCATTTTTCTAAAGTTTTTTAGCGCGTCTTACTTCCTCTGTCGTGATGGCAGGGCTGGGCTCGTTGATATCCTCATAGTCTCTACTTGGTTGGTGGGCTTCAACATACTCGTTCCATCTTTTAAGTGATTTTATCACCAAGGTACTATTAGTATTTTCATATATTTTTTTAAGCCAGTGGTGCAAAACTGATTTTCTAAGCTTTAATTTATTAGTGACTAGCTTTTGCCCGCGACTCCGTGCGCGTGGAAAACTGCATTCAATTCCAATTTGCATGATTTTTGTACAAACATTCAGACAGACGCAGTGATCGGCATCACTGATCCTATTGGTAGTTTCAGATCCAGCAATTTTGATTTTAAGGTGGACTCAATATCATCCTTCGTAGATCCTTCACTTCGACTTTTATTTTCCGCTTAAGGGATTTGGTTTTCACTGCATCTCCTAGATTGTCAATCATAGAATATTTGACTGGGTAATTTCACTTCCGCACTCTTATCCAGTTCTATTAGCAGTTCTCTCTTCACTCTTTTTTGACACTTACACCAAATTCGTTAGTTTTCGGATCCAATCTAATTATTCGCAGTACCTATGTCCGCCTTTTCGCCTTCCTTCTTCAAGATAGTTGTATAATGACACGACCATCTTGGACGTGTTGGAAGTTTCTTATTATTTGCTTTTCTTCCCTCCACCAGCAGCCAGACTTTTACTTGATCAGCCAGATCCCTGGTGGGAGTACTTCGTGGTGATGTCTCTCCTGTACTTATCTGTCTAGCAGGCTTGGCGTCATTTGAATTTTACCCTCACTACTCGGAGTCATCATTGAGGTGATCTCCTGATTTTCTTCCTCTTCCAGTCCCTGGTCAATGGTGGAATGTCTAGTAGCGACTAGCTTCTTTATTCTGCTGTACACATAGCTTCTGCTCATAATATAATTTTCCAGGTCCTCAATTTTATTTTTTGCTCGGTCCAAATCAGTCCACGTTTTATCGAACCTTTTAGCCAATTTGCTTAAATTTTTGCTGTTAAGTTATGAGGTTTGATAAATTCGAGGGTGATGAATGTACTCCATCGGGTTTAACTATGAACAATTAATTTTATTATTTTATCAAAGTCAGTATCACTATTTTTATTCATAACTTTGCGGTCAAGGTCAAATCACCTCGTTATCTTCGACGGGTCGACTGGGATATCGAGGTGATGGCACGATTGAAATACAATTAACCATAGGCGTATCATTGGGCTAGTGGATAAGGAGCTAGGAATGATGGCTCCGACTGAGTCGGACTCGAATGCTCAAAGAGAGTGCAAATCTTGTAAAAAGGTCGTAGCTAATGGTGTTAAGTGCATAAACTGTGATTCAATCTACCATCCATCATGTGGTCGGAGAATAAATGCAAAAATAATCTGCTGTGTCAATAAAGAACTTCCACAATCTTGTGATGTTTTGGAAATGAATTCAATAAATTCATGTAATGAAATTATAACATATTTAAAAATATTAGTAAATGAACAACAGATTTCTAACAATTTGCTTCAAGAAAAAATTAAAAGGTTAGAGAGTGATTTAAATTTAAAAAAATTGAAAATTGCTGAATTAGAAAATAAGAGCAAAGCCGCAATCCAATCAAATGATGATATCAATAAAATTGACAGTAGGAAAAACTGATCGGCAGAACCCGATAAATGATAATGTAAACAAGGATAAAAAAGGTATGATGGCATTGGGTACTCAGCCGTCTACAGTGACGCAAATTACACAAGGAGAGGAGCCATCAGCGTCAACAAGTTTTGCTGCTGTTATCCAAAAGAATAAAAAATCGCAAGTAGTATTAGAAAAGGTTGCATACCAAATGATCTCATTAATGAAGTTAATAATAAAAAATACAAATTTTGATCTCTTACTTACAAATATTCAAGATATAAATCAATATAAATTGACAAACTGATTTCAGATTATTGTGAGTTAGGTTTAAAATTTCTATGCATTACGGAAACTTGGTCATTACGTGATGATGTAACTAACTATCATTTTCAAAATTAGAAATAAATAAGTTTTTATGGCAGAACCAAGTACCGACGAGCTGGTGTTGCGGTCTGAGCAAAGTCTAATCTAAAGATTGACTGTCTTTTATTAAATCAATATTGCATTGACAAGGATATAGAAATATGTGGCTTAACCTGGAATTGCCATTCATACAAAAATATTCTTTTACCCTGTTATCGGTCACCTAGTGGTGATTTTAATTCATTTTATCAAAATATCAATTTACTTCTCGAAAAACTATTTCGACCTAATGCTTTTATATATCTTGCTGGTGATTTTAACATCCATTCTATGACCGTAAACTAGGTACGTTATTTCACTAATATTTTGGAATCATTTGGATTGTTTCCAAAAAAATCGACTCCTACTAGAGTAACTGCTACATGTGCTAGTATTCTAGATCAAGTATATTCAAACTTTGATAAATGCGAAGGTATTATTGACATAAATACTGAATTTTTCTAATAACTATACCGGATATAGTTATTAGAAAAATTGCAAATTTTATAATAAAACCGCTTTCTCATTTAATCAATACCTCTTTTACCGCTCTCTCATTTAATCAATACCTCTTTTGAAGAGGGGGTTTTTCCTCAGGAGCTGAAAGTTTCAATAGTCTCTACTATTTAAAAAAAGGTGCAGTAGAAATAATGTCGAACTATCGCCGAATTTCTTTATCACCAGTTCTATCAAAAATATTTGAGTATACCATGCTTAAGCAGATGTTGAAATTTTTTGAAATTCATAAATTAACCGTACGAATGGCTATCCCAGTTTCTAGATACCAGATAACAGTCGGTCAAAATCGTTGATAAAGGAAATACGTATATGTCTGATCTTATGGAAAATGTACAAGGAGTCCCACAGGGATCCATATTTGAACCTCTGTTGTTTATCTTGTATATAAATGAGTTACCTTGTGTTATACCTGAGTCATTTACCACTCTTTATGCAGATGATTTAACATTTTTGTTTAGTGATAGAGACCTGAATACTTTAAAGGCCAAAGTAATGAATGCTTTATCGAAATTTTCAGCCTGGTCTAGTGATTAGTCATTGTCATTTAATACAAATAAAAGGAATTTCATTTCATTTCATCCTCGCCGAAAAAAAAAAACCCAGGATTTGATATATTAGTGAACAAGTCAAACATAACAAAAAGATGTGAAATTTCTGGGAGTAATTTTTGATTCAGATTTGTTCTTTAAATCTCACTGCCTAAATTTATCAAAGACTTCAATCGCCAAATGTTTTCAAATAAGAAATTTAAGGAAAACAATTAATGTAAATCACATTCGTCTACTTTATTCTAGTGAAATACAGACTAGGATGAGCTATGGAATTTGCATTTGGGGAAGTTCTTCTCATACTAAAAATGTTTTCTTTTTACAGAAAAGAATTCTAAGATGTATTTCAAATATCTCATTTGAACACTCCTGTCGACCGATTTTTATCAACTTGAGAATTTTAACTGTGTATGGCCTTTATATCTGGAGACCGAGCTTTGCTCGGGTAAAACAGGATTAAAGATGGGTCTATAATAGTTACTAAGGATATTTAAACTTATTAAAAAATGTGCATTTTTCTGGTTAAAATGTATTGCGTTCGGTAAATACTGCTTTTACTGCTCACAGATTCTGTTTAGAAATCTACGAAATTCCGAACAGTTCCGAAGATATTCGGAAAAAACCGAAAAACTCCGTTTGCGAAAAAAGTCCAATATTTCCATTATAGTGAATGTTATGGAAAACATGTACATACAAAAGTGTCTTGATTCATCAAGATAAACTCATAACAATTTTCAAAATAAAAATCACTTCCACGGTTTTCTAGATAATGGTGGTAATTTTTTTTAATGGGCGCCATCTTGGATTATATCATAAAAATAAGTTCTTTTTTTTCTGCTCAAATGAAATGCCAAATTTTCTAACTGTTTATTAATACTCTACGACCATTCTTGTTTCTTTATGGCTTGCTGAAAAAAATACTCACACGATCTGATCAGACGAATTTTACTTTCATACCGCCACTTCAAAAGTCTATGTAAAGAAAGAAAGTACCCATCTATTGTAAACGAAAAATGTTCAGCCTCTAGTTTTCAACAGATGTTGACGTTTCAAGGTTCCCTTAGTCCATTTTCAGAAATTGTTCTGCCTGTCTGTCTGTTGGATGGAACGATCATGCTGCTTGCTTTCTTTTATGTTTTGTATCAGTATCGCTCGCCTATGACACCGAATCGGCCTGGAGCCATCGACAGACTCTCATCGGCCTCTTGCTAATTGCACATGATTCATTACAATCTGCAACGCACATTTCTGGGAAAAAGCTGTAAAAACATAAATTAATTTTCATGTTTTCTAGTTTTTTTAATAATATTTTGCCTAAACGGTTCATCTTGTGAAATAATGTAATAGGTTCATTGTCTGCTTGTCTCTGTAGTTTAACAAGAATGAATGGTCACAAGGGGCAACCGGATGCTTTTAATATTCAGTGGAATATGCATTAGAGCGTTAGGAAAGCCGTGTGAATGGACACACCTGATTGTATCTTACAGGTGGAATTCAACGATTTTTATTGAAAACATCCACTACAATTATTATTATATTATTATATTATAGATAACTGTAAATTTGCCGAGAAGAAAAGTAAATTTTCAGCTCTTGGATTTCTTAGAAAAGTCATGGTCGTGCTAAGTTTATATAAAGTTATCACCGCCAACACCGTATCTTCCTCAAACATCAACCGATATTTTTGGTAGTACCATCAAAAATTGTCATAAATTTGCCATTGAAAATGATAATCTTCAGCTAAATTTATAAAAAGTTAGCACTGCCATCACCGTATTTTCATCAAATAATAACCATTTTTTGGGGGGTAGCGCCAAAAATTGCCTTAAATTTGCTGTGAAAGTAGAAAATTTGCAGTTCCTGTTATTTTGTTGGAAAATTCATTGTCGCTCTAAATTAAATTTGACGCAAAAAAGAAAATTTCCAGCTTTTTTCAAAACACATGGGCGTCCCAAATTAGCGCACTTATCACAGTATCTTACTTAAATAATAACGGAGTCTTTTGGGAGTGTCACTAATATATGCCGTGAAAAAGAAAATTTGCAAAATTTTATTTTAATTCATGGTGGTCCTAAGTTTACATGAGGTTAGCGCAATCGTCACCGTATCTTCCTCAAAAAATGAACGATATCTTGATATCATTTTGATTCGCCATGACATTTTGATTTGAAATATATCAAAGTATATTAAAAAATATATTATAGGGTTACTAGCCAAGTTTTATTCCAAGTTTCATATACAATAAAACACAATCAATTCTATGACATATACCATATACCTAAGCCTTACTTATATATTTTTTTAAATACAATACCCGGTATGTTATATACGTATTCAATATAAAAAAAGTTTTTCCTATTACAATGATATAACACACCTTATATTTTAATACACTCGTTTTTGAAATACCGACACATGCTATGTTAATCTAGACAAATTTTATTGGTGCTTCAATTCGATTGTTATTGTACACCAAAGATTACAGAATATTCTGTAAACTTTGGTTGCACTGATTTCATGTAAACTTAACGACCATGAATTCTCCAAGAAATACAACAGCTGTAAATTTTGTTTTTTCACGTCTGATTTACAGAAAAAAATGGTGGTTCTCAGAAATGAATCGGTTGTTATTCTAGGATGATAATCCGATGATTGCGCTAACTTCATGTAAATTTAGGACGAGGTTGAATTTTCAAAAAAAAGCAGCAAATTTTCTTTTTTCACGGCTAATTTACGGCAAATATTGGTGGTTCTCCCCAAAGAATCGGTTGTTATTTAATGAAGATACGCTGATAGTAACTCTAATTTAGGACGACCATGATTTTCCAATAAGCCACCGATAAGCCTACTCTTTGGTATCGGTATTTGAACACTATTCATCAAAGAAGGCGTGTGAAGTGACGGGTCTTCTTATTATTCTCTGTGGCCTTTCGTCGGATATTTAGACCCTTAATTTACTTGTATTGTAAAATAAACAAATACACCCTATTAGTGAGTCATTGAAATGTTGGAGTCTATTCTAATGTTTTTCCCTTTGCTGCTTAACACCACAGCACTTTGAACAGAAGATCAAATAATGGAAATATATTAAGTATCATGATATAAGTTAAAGACAAATTTCAGAGTAAAGTACAGTCGGTCAAGTTTTTTGCAATCCCTAAGGACAGAAACAGCCTCTCGTAAAAGATCTAATGACGGCTTAGGATGAAAGAAGGTACGTATGCACCGTGATGCAACGTCGGATAGCGGAGGCATAAAGGGCGCTAGAATAAGACGCGAGGGAGTAGAAGTTGCGGGGAAAACGAGAATTTATATCGAGGTGGTAGCGTTTATTGCTTTTGCCGACCGCAAATTGAAAATAATGTCTTTTTTGTGGTTGCTCTGCCATAACGTTCGCGGCGGCCTCCTCCGCATATTGTTGTCGGCGCATACGTAGGTGAGGGCGCCAGACTAGCTCCACGTCAAGACTTAATACTATGTATATATATATCTTGTCGTATACACATTCATATTAGATAATCAATACGATTTAAGAGAATCTTGCTCCTTAATAATGCTGGTATGAAAAGTCTTGTCTTGAGTTGTCAGTGAAATTGAATAAAAATGCAAAGTTATTTCCAGAAGCAGAATCTCATTGAAAAACAGTTGAATGATATTTCTGAATATGAATTTAATTGCTACATAATCAAGATGCTTATATAACATCAGTTGTTTCTGCTAAATAACTAGATTCACTAGGATGTCTATCTGTTTAGATAACAACAACTGCGAGGTCAAACACCCATTCCCCTATTGAATGGCATCAACAACTGTTAGGGCAATACCTCATATTGTCACAATAATGATCAATCAGATTAACTACCAAACAAATACAGACAAATATATATATATATATATATATATATATATATATATATATATATATATATATATATATATATATATATGTTACGGGATTTGTAACAATTAAAACTTTTTTAAAAACTTTATTTATTTAAACTTGTTTCACAACTTGTAGTTCAGTTTGACTTTACAATATTTAATTTTGAAAATAACAATCTGACTTAAAAGGTGACTTCAAAAGTGATTGAAGTGGAGAAGGATCCAATATTTATACCTTCTGTGTTATGACGTCACTAATTACGTTTCAGAACCTTTATGGTAAACAAGTGCAGGTGCCTTTTTGATGATTTTACAAATAAAGGTTCTAGAAGTTTCTCTAGTAATAAAGTACCAAATATTGCGTCTTTGATGAATTTGCAGGTTTCAAGGAGAAACATTAAAACAATAGGAAACTTGATATGAGCGTCTGAGAGAAGAACGTAGAAGATTATTTTAGATAAGTAACAATTAAAATTAGTATGTGACGCAAATTAATCAAAGTATAATCAATATTATACAAGATGTGGTTAGCATATAACATATATATATATATATATATATAAACATTAGCAAACTTTTTTTTAAAAACAGTTATCACAAAACAATACATATTTGAACAATGTTATTCTCATACATTTGAAAGTGTGGAGACTTTTCAAAATTCATATATTAAGTTGGTTCAATGTCAGACAAGTGATTGGTGTGAAGTGTCATATATCATCCAGGAAACAAAACTTTTATTTGAGTAACAATAACTGATCCATCCTATCCAAATGACAATATGAGTAAAGGCAGATTTCAGTTCGTGTTGTTGTTATTGTTATTGATGCAATATTTTGAGATCAAATAAGAGTATACAGAGCACAGGCTTCTTAAATCGGAACATTTATTCATCGCTTTGGGTTCCTTGGCAATTTCTATCATCTCGTGAATTAGTCTTTTTTCCTAGTTAGATTTATTGACCAAGATAGAAGCACCATCAAAGTTAGGGTTATATTGTTTTTTATGTGAGTGTTTGGCAAGTGTACAGCTCAATTTCTTAATTCTACAATCACTTTTATGGGCAGTGAGTCTATTGTTCAGCTGTCTCTCAGTTTCACCAATGTATACCATATCGCAGTTGTGACAGTTGAGTGAGTTTTGCCGGTAGGTATGCTATCCTTGATCTTAGAAAACTGACGACTTAATAAGTTAACATTCTTTTTAGCAACTTTACTACCCACCAAGGCTTCCTTGATGACACCAACCAACTTGGGCGTGAGTTCTCGGATCCAAGGAATCGAGAAATAACGCGTGGGACCAGGTAATTGTTGAGATGCTCGATTATGGAATGCATTGTGGCTATCATCAAAGGAAGGACCGCTATATACAAGTTTAAGAAGAAGTTTGTGGGGGGTAAGAGTTATCAAGTAGAATTTGATAAAGTTTGTCGATATTGCTGTTATATAATGTCGGGTGGCATATATTTTTGATTCTATACTTAAGTCCCAGTACCAAGTTAATTTTTATCCGTTCGTCGTGATAAGAACAGTAATTAAGATATCTACCACTACTAGTCGGTTTCTGATACCAATCCGAAATGATAGTTTGGTTTTCCGTGCGAATACATTTAGTATCCAGAAAGGGCACAGATTTATTGTGTTCTTTCTCTATCGTAAAATTCAGAACAGGGATAGAGTAAATTATCCATGACATAAACTGCAATAATTGGTGAAATAGTAGAGCCCATTGGAGTAGGTACCGAGCACATGTCGGTATATGTCTCCCTGATAAGTGAAAACAGTACTATCAAAAATGATCTTGAGAGCCGATAGAAAGAGCTCTAGATTAAGATTATGTTATGTTATGTTCTTATAAGTTTGCGGTAGATATAAATTCTTTTCCAAAACTGACCATATTATTATCACAATTCATATTAGGTATTTGCAATCATAATAATATCACAATGAGATACGCCATTTAAAACAGCAATAAAAAGTTGAGTGAAATGTTTGGTTCACTCATTGTTTCTGACATCTCTGGTTGCTCGACAGAAATTTATTTAGATTTAATGCTATGCTGGGTCGCCGAGATTTTTTCTCGGTTCGCATCTCCTTAATGGATTTATTACATAAACTTTTGCAATAAAGCTCATTTGTGATTCTCCATTTAAATTACTGTTACGACATATTTTAATTGAATCAAATAGAATAGACTTGATTAAACTTTATTATTTTCTATTTATTTGTAAAAAAATCTATTAGAGCAATCAGTATGTATGTGTGAAGATCATCCTAAATAAAATGAAAATGAGAGAGTTGATCGTAGTTCAAAAGGCGCTCTGATTTTCAAAATTTTTTATTTCGATACATCTCGAAGTTTCAAACTTCCTAGTTCTTGGACATTTTTTGTTGTCTGCTCATGTACTGACGCAGGTGGCAGAGCTTTTTCTCGATTGTTTTGAGAAATCAAAATAATATGGACGTTTCAATCGATTCATAATTATGTAGCAATGTTAGGATTTCATCAAAATAAAAAGAGAGAAGGAATGGATTCTGTTAACGATGAGGCCATGCACCAGCCCGGACTTCGTACGCATTCAAAAGTGCACTGCAATGATGTTATTAGTTGGTGAACAGAAAAATACGAAATAATATTAATTCTGTTGGTGCTGGTACTTTTGAAGTTGTGCAGTTGAAGTTAGATTGAAAACTTTTGGCACCAACTTCACAAGTACTAGCACCAATCGAATTAATATTATTTTGTATTTTTCACTGCACCAACAAATAATGTAGGTCCATTTTTTTGTAGAGAATATTTATTTCACACTTTTTCACATTAGTCACGAAAATCGGTGAACGTTAACTTACCATTGTCCATGTATATTTTTTGCTTGTTTTTTTACCGCCGCTGTAACTCGAAAACCATATCTCTATGGAAAAAATGTTCAATAAAAATATTGCTACAAATAATCTAGTGTTTAATTTGGCATTCTCAGATTTTCAATTATTGATAGAAATTTCCACTTCCTCGAAAATAAACATATTTCAAATTTTAACATCGCTGAAACTCAAAAACCATATCTCTTTTGAACAAATGTTCAATATAAGGTTTTCCAGATATTTTCCCTCGGATTTTCGATTTTCCAGAAAAATTGCCCGCTAAACCCCCTTCGAGGGTGGTTTCCGGAGGGAAGGAGATTTCGGATTTGAGTTTTTATGAATATGGGGCCATTTCTCAAGTCTTCTCTTTCAAATGAATCAAAAATCATCAAAATCGTAGTACGTTTATTATATACAGCGCGCACAAAACAAAGAAAAAAACACAGTCGAATTGTGTACCTCCTCCGTTTGGGTTCTTCTGTCAAAAAGTAGTTTGGTCGACAGCCATTTTCTCCCTGTCATGTGTATGTCTTGTATGTTGCTGGTGGATACTTTTTGAAGAGAGGCATCATAATTGTTATGAAAAAATGGAAGCCCCCTAGAAATTAGGAGATTTTATAACACTGGCCAATACTCCATCGGACTGAACAGCAACAAAGGGCAATGGATTTGAGCCTACCCCAACCTAGGGATTCTAAAGATTCGGAATAAAATTTTAGTGAAATGGGTTGTAGAAGTCGACCAATACTAAATCTCAAAAATTATTTATTGTCATAACCAGTTTTTGAGGGATTTGTTTTATTCTAGATAAGAACTCTCAGCTACAGGTTCCCTTTTGGTTTGAAAAATTGAATAATGATTCAAGCTCTCAATAGCTAACTATGTCACAACTTTAGATGCTGTGCTTAAAAGTTTTATATATATATATATATATATATATATATATATATATATAATTGTAAGTGGTAACTATGAAGGATCGTTTGCTCCATGCCGGCACGGCATTCCTGTTGGTGATCCACTCACCAGACCAGAGACCAAGGCTGTCTACTGCGAAATATGCATCAGTAGCAGACTGATTGGTAAAGTTACCAAACTATTTTATCATAACTAGTACATCATAGGTATTTTTGTCAACCATTTTCGGAATCAACAGCGTCACTCGATGGTATGCTGACAGTGCAAGAATCGAAGGAAAAAACCCAATCCAGCCTCGAGAAGAACATCAAAATTTTCCATGCAAATGTTGGATCTCTAAGGACAAATTTATAAACATTGTCTGTGTCAGCGAGCAGTGGCTAGTATCTGAGGAGATTATTGCTCTGAAACTTGGAGGGTATAATTTTGCAAGCTACTCTGCCAGTTAAACCATTTTTAGATCTTGTAAAGAAATTTGATGTAGCAAAATATTGTGACTAAAAACCTTAATTTGTATGAATTTTGCTTTTTGACACCTTTTTATCAACATAACATCATTATAGTGAACGACTTTAATGTCTACATTGACATCAACTAGGAGAAATGCTTAAGACTAGGTGATAAAATGCACAGGTTTGGCCTACACAAAACAATAAACCAAGTAACTTAAGGGTCTACTTGCCTTGACAATATCTTGACAAAGTTTAGTAATGAATTTTTCACTTCCTTAAAATCTCGATTCACTAAGGCAGACGACTGTGTAATGAAATACAATTACAAAAATATAATGATAACATAATAAGAAATCCAAATAATCCACAGAGATGTATGTGGCAAACTATAAATTAACAAATAAATAAAGTCAAGTGAAAAGGATTCAAAAGAATCCGACATTCAAGCTGACGAATTTATTGCATCGTCTTCAAGTATGGCTCAAAATATTACTAAAACATATTCCTTTAAACTAGACAGACACTATAGCTCTTCTGGGTAGTACCTATTCCAAAACTAAAAAACCTTCTTTCTTGAAAGAGGTAGCTTAAAATGAAATTAGATACAACATAACTTCGGTACAATTTAAAAAAAAAATATTTCACACTTTTGAGTGTAGCATTAGTTACGAAAATCGTTGAACGTTCACCATTATGCATGTATGCTTTGCTTGTATTTGCTATTATTCAGAAATCTAAGAACATTGTCGCGGATATACGCATCTTATAAACTTTACCACTGCTGTAACTTGAAAACCCTAACTCTATGGAAAAATGTTCAATATAAATGTTGCTAAATTTCCATTCTCAGATTTCGGGATATTTCGTTATCTTTAATTCTGCCATCTCGGATTTTCAATTTTCAAGAAAATTTGACCCCTCCACCTCCTTCGGGGACGGTTTTCGGAGGGAAGGAGATTTCGTTATTATGATTATGGGGCCCTTTCTCAAGTATCCTCTTTCAAATAAATCAAAAATCATCAAAATCGGAGTATGCTTACTATATAAAAGGCACGCACAAAAAAACGCACTGTCGAATTATATAACTCCTCCGTTCTGCGTCGTTGGTCAAAAATGAAAATTATTATTAATTCAATCGGCACTGGTACTTTTGAAGATTGTGCCAAAAGGCTTCTATCTATAATTACACTTATCAAAACTCGAGGTTGCACGCATCAGCCTAAATCTCGAAGGTATTATGGCTTTTCTCAATTAACACAACGCTTTGTGGTCAAATATTTTTACATTCTAAGCATAATATAGATACCAATATGATGAAATATCTTATGTTCCTATACAATGTATTTTGAATAATTATCTTCTGGTATACTTTTGTCGCATTTATGCAGACACAGTGCGGAGGTTAACGTTCGCGCGCACACGGATTTATAGCGAAAGTTGGCCGGTGTCTGAGACAGCTTACCGCATACACACTCTGGTAAATAACTGCAGTAAACTGTCCTTAAATTTTTCATTTTCAATTGTGCCATTGGTTATTTTGCGACCGAGTTGCAACCAGAGAGCCCGTTAATATTAGACACATAGAGGTCGGCGGATGCATAGCAATTTTCTTTTGCACCAAGTTTCTGCAGCAAATGCAACTGCCGTCGCCTTATCGGACTAAATGAATGTTCGCTGCACTGGTGGAGGTGTCACAAGTCATTTTTTTGTAATATGCAATTTGGAGCCAGAGATTGTGTTTTTATCTAGTGATATAAATTACTGAAAATAGTCTACCCTGGAATATTCCTCTATAGGCAAAAGGCAGGCGAGTTAATACATCAATGTTCTCAAGAATAAATATGGTTCAAGGATAATATAAACATTTTCAGGTTATTTTTTGCGGTTTTATGTCAACTAGCTGTCAATTTTGGCATTTCATGATCTACTAGAAATATATTTTTTCTGTGACAGGCAAAAGGTTTGACATTTTATCTCTGTTGACAGGTGATAAAGTAACATTTTTTTTACCGGGTAGATATATATATATATATATATATATATATATATATATATATATACATAAATATAAATCCAAACTCAGAATTAAATTGACAGATATTTGATTACTTTAAAGGTTTCCTTAGCAACGCAGGTCTAATTGTCGCTATAAGACTACAGACTACCAGTTTCAAACTTAAAATTTCACTTCGATAATATATTGTAATATTTTTTCAATATTAAATCATGGTTTTTCACGTCACAGAAAAAAAGTGTGTTATACAAGGAAAAAATATTAGATTTTAGCTCTCGGTTTTAAAATGTGTAATACTTTTTTCCCTTGTAAAATAAATAAATATTAAGTTTGACATTTTGTCTGTATTGAAAGGTGAAAAATGTGAGTACTTTTTTGCCGGTAGATATATATATATATATATATATATATACATATATATATACATAAATATAAATCAAATCTCAGAATTAAATTAACAGATATTTGATTACTTAAAAGGTCTAATTGTCGCTATAAGTAAAACATACTACAAGTTTCAAACTTAAAATTTCTCTAATTTTCTAAATTTTATATATTGTAATATTTTTTTTATTATTAAATCATCGTTTTTCTCGCCACAGAAAAAATAGTGTATTATAAACGGAAGGAATATTAGATTTTAGCTCGAGCTAAAATCTAATATATAATAAATAACTATTTTTCTGGAATGGAAAAAAATATATTTTATCTCTGTTGACAGGAGACAGAGTAATACATTTTATAAAATTATTTTTTCCAACGGTAAAAAAGTGAGTACTTTTTTCCCGGGTAGTTAGGTATTATCCACAAAAATGTAGCAATTTAGCTGGCAATAATTTTTGTGACGCTACTTTCGCTGCTTCTACTAACTCCGGTAAATTCAGAGAAAGCTCGAAATTAGAATTTTTTTTACAAAAAAAAAACCAAGTTCGCAATCTTTATATCAAATCAAAGAATTTAATTGACAGATATTTGATTACTTTTAGGTTTCCTTAGTAACGCAAGATTAATTGTCGATATTGGCAATACAAGTAACCCTGTTATTTGATCAAGGAGGCCGCGATCTCGTGGGATATTACCATGCACGACATAGGAGAATTCAGTGAATCTACTCATTCAAACGGTGTTTTGCCAGAATATCAATTTTATTCAAGTGATATTTAGATATATGCTCATTTAACAAAAGCAGCCTAGTCTTCTATGGAAACTTCATATTTGAAATCAAAAATTAAGTTATGTTTTAGAGGTTATGTTGAATTTTTTTTGTCAATTTATTAATGATTATTTTGAGATTTTGTCATTCTGACGATTAAGAAGTCAATAAACGAAAATTAGGTTATGAGTGACGTTTTACCGCTTAACGTAACTTCTAAAACTTATATTGATTCATGATTTTTATAATGATGCACACAAAAAAGACTACGCTGCTTTCGTTAAATGAGCATATATACAAATGTAACTTGAATAAAATTCATATACTGGCTATACACTGTTTCAATGAGTAGAGTCACTGAATGTCGTGTATGGTAATATCACACGAGATCGTGGCCTCCTTGATCAAATAACAGGGTTACTTGTATTGCCAATAAGTAATTATCATTTTAAAACTTCAAATTTCACTTCGATTATGTTCTGACTTTAATATATTTTAATAATTCTTCAGTATTAATCCATCGTTTTTCTCGTCACAGAAAAAAATGTGTATCTAATTATATTAAACCTCCGTTCGAATTCTGATCACCTTAAAGTTTTTTTTTTAACAAAACCTAATTTTTTAAATAAAAGATGTTAATATGAGTTTCTGATAATTTAATCGGAAAGTTTAAATGAAAATTTGTACATATCTAATATATTGCGACCCTTAAGGTATACATTAGCTATTTCAAGGTAGGGTTAGCAGATTTTGGTAAAAAAATAGCAAAAAGGTGTTTTGCTATTTCAAGAGTTTTGGTGTATTTATCATTCATATTACACATTCATATTTATTTCGAAATCTATAACTTACGAATATGTGAACAATAAATGCAGTAATTACCGATCGCAGTATATTTTAACCAGAAATATGCACATTTTTAAATAAGTTTAAATATCCTTAGTAACTCTTATAGACCCATCTTTAACAGAGCAAAGCTCGGTCTCCAGCAGAGAACACCTACCTCCAAGAGAATGGTAACTTCCATGTTAATTTCGTTGACTATGTTTTGACCTTGAAGTACGTATGTATGAGGGGTAAATAAAAATATAAAAACTGTAAATAGTTTTAGTTCATTTTTTATTATTGCAAAATTATAACATAGAAAGAATAAATAAGCAAATCAAAAATCCACTGAATAACTTCTTAAATATGGTTTTTTGTAAGTAAACAAATTATTATATTAATTTATGGAAGTAACTAGTACATAGTCTAAATAACTCTTTGAAATAAACAATAATTAGGGCAAATTTTGATTAGCTAAAATCTGATTTCTCATCACAAAGAATATAATGACGAAAATATCGACATACTTTTAGAAGATACTTAATATCAAAATAGGTTTTGAGTAGAACAAGTAAACTATTTTATGAGTAGACAGTGCATTAGCCTCCTACATATGTTAATGTATAATCCAAAATATATAAAATTACTACTAATTACACTAATTACACACACAATCCACAAACGAATAACACGTGTTTCATTTTCGCTTCAGCCTTCTTCTTCAGTTGTTCCTTATTTAGATATGAAAATAAAAAGAAACAAAGATCAGTAAAATAAGCCAGCAATCTCAAATGAAAACATACAATAAATATTCGAATGTACTCACAGAAGCGTATATTGACACATTCGACGTACTCTTTCATTACACCACCAGGAACGGGATACTTCAATGCCTTCGAGGTACTTCATTTTCTGTTCGTCCTCTTCCTCAGTTATTCCTCATTTGGACATGAAATTAAAAAGTAACAAAAATCAGTAATGTATAATACAAGCAAGTAAACTCAAATTAGAACATCTTATAAGTATTCAACTATACTCACAGAAGATATATACTGACACATCCAATATGTTATATCATTACTCAAATAGTAACCGGCATGTAGACAGTGAGGCACTTCATAGGCATTTCACTTTTGTTTCGTCCTTCCGTTGTTCCTAAGCAAACAGCCAATTCCTTCTAGTGTACCACCACTTCACTGCAATGTAAAAACATCATTACAAATCTGAGATTTGATAGAAGCATGCTAAAATTACATTGAGAACGAAAGGTTAGACTAATAATCAAATTCTAGATGCTAACTGAAGCAATCCTTATAGGCATTTTGGTGATGGCTGTGTCTTGTATGTCTAGTTTCCCGGAAGCGTTAACAAGGACTTAAATATATATTTCGTGATTGCATTATATCTTTACTTACAGTTTGCTTAGTTATACGCCGGATAGAAGAATAGCTGGAAGTTCTAAGTATATTATTTATTAAGCTTTTAATGATACTCGTAGCTTTACTTGATACTCCACTATCAGGATGAACTTGCTTCAAAACAGTATATAAAAGGGTAGCTCTTCTCCTTCTTCCTTCGTTTTCACTTCTTGAAATATCCTTCTTCGCCACCAGAATGATAGGAACAAGATACTAATACGTACCAATAACGAATGATAATCTTTCAATCTTAATAAGAGACAAAAAGTAAGTTTCCTGTGAATACGAAAAAAATGATTCAAATCTAATATAGATAAACTTTAACATTCAACGAAATTAACTAAAAATAATATAAAACAAACACATCGTTAGAAAAGAGAATTGAGGTGAATAGACGATGGGATTGCCGGCGCCGGATGCAGCCATTTTAAATATGACATTTTGATTCAAATTCTGCGGTTCCCGCCACATTTTGGTGAGCGATACTAGCGCCCAGAATGGGAACTTTGGCAACAAACGGTCAAAAATTTCCCATAAGAGTTGCCACCGCCTGGTCTCCAGATATTTATACCTACACGGGAAGAAAATTATATTTTAGATCACGGGCTAAAATCTAATACATTTTGCCTTGTACAATAAATAACTATTTTTATTTTAAAATTATGTTTTTCAGTTATCTGTTTTCAGTTTATCAGAAAAAAAACAATAGCATTTTTGGATAACCATTGTTATTATTATATGTCTCAATATAAACCATTTTCTCATTCTAATTTCTTAGCAATAACTTTGCTAAGAGATTTTTGATTTTTTAAACCGGTTTTAAGTTGAACAGCAATTTTTTTAGAATCTTTGAAACCGTTTCTAGGCACCGTAGCCGGTGTATTAAAAAAATCGTCATCATCAGTGCAATGTGAAACTCGATGTCATTTTACTTGTGTCGGGTAATCAGGTAACAATGAATTATAAAGAAGAATTTGTGCATATTTGGTTTATGTAACCAGTCATTGGTACGAATGAAGTTGATAATACATAATTTTGAGTATCTCATGAGACGCATATAAATACCACATGAAAGGCAACTGCACTATATAAAACTATACCATACCGAAGTGCATATTATATAATTGTGTAGCAATAAGATGTATTTATAACAGTTGTACCTATTGAGAAAACAGAACATTACCCATTACGCATATTTTATTAAAAACATTGTATATTGAGTAGGTAATTTATGTAGATATATACAAGTCTTCTTAAAAACTTTTTCCGAAAAAGATGTAAATAAGTCAAAAACTTTCAGCTATCTTAACTAGGCACTTACAGAACCCGTTTGTATCATGATACATGGATTGACCTGATCTATTTCTATTCTTTTAAGTGAAGATGTTTTCATATTGTAAACCTCCAGGGCCACACATATCCGGACTGATGAATAGAGAACAAAAGTGACGGCGAAAATTGTACACAGAAATCAGAAACACGACATTGGTCAAGTTGATGGAAAGCAAAGCGCCAACGCGATAACAAATGCGATACGCATATAGTCCAAGAGCTCCCGATATGTAAATTCTATGAACTACATATGTCGTGGCCCAGTTAAATACAGATTATGTCAATATGCAGTGGCCAATTATATCATCAAATAATGACATTTCATAAAATAACCTAATCACAAGTGCAAACAGTTAATATTTGGTAAAATTTTTAAAACTTTTTTGTTTTTGTTGACTTTTTATATTTTTTTATAAAAATGGAGTTAAAGTGACTAATTTCATCTTACATAAACTTTTTTATTTGTTAAATTTTGGTCATTATACAGAGGTAATCAAAAGGTTCTTAGCCCCAGTGGAATTAATATTATTTTGTATTTTTTAGTGCATCAATTAAGAAAGTTGCTGCTAGTTTTTGTTAAAAAAGTCTTACTTCTCATTTTTGAGTGTAGCATTAGTTATGAAAATTGTTGATGGTTCACTTTTATATTCAGATATTTCAAAACATCGCGGGAACACATATATTTCAGACTTTACCACTGTTGCAACTCGTAATTTTTTTAAAATATCTAATTCAAATAATGTTCTCTTCTTGAATTGGCCGTCTCAAATTTTCGATTTTCGAAAAAATGTCTCCTTCACCCCTTAAGAGGTAAAAAAGCACACAGTCAAATTATATGCCTCCTCCGTCTGTTAGTCAGTGAAAAATACAACAATACATTGTTTAGTTCAGATAAGTAATAATTGTAACTTACTTAAAAAGAAAAAAACTAAGTAAATTTATCTATACATTCCAAAACAACTTAACTAACATAGGAAAATACTTTTTTTGAATTTCTGATAGAGTACTTAGGTCACTTCATATTTATATGGTTAGGATCAGTATCTTCAGGAATATTTTGCCATTTCTACTGAAGAGCAGAATGAAGCTCATTTACAGCCATGCTAGCCAAATATTTCAGTGACTCGCCTACCAAGCATGTTCCACACATGCTCTATACCATAGACAACCCACTGACTCTATGCTGTCCACTTTATTATTATCCATCTTCTGGCTAACAGCCATTTCCTCAAAAAATAATATTTCATTAAGTAAACTATTGGTGCAAGTTTATTTCGCCATAAGAAATGAGCCAATGCACCTAAAGACATGAGCCAAAAAAGGAAAAGAATATTCTTATAAAACTGGCAATTCAAAGAGTATGAATACTAAATTATTTCTCAAGTTATTTTGAAATTAGTATTATATAGCAGTCACTTGATGGCCCCTGCATAATGAGTAAAACCATAGAATTTAACCAAATACTGTATATGGAAAATTTACAAAATTGGAATAAAAATAAAAAAGTTATGGTACTTCCAATTTTACCTATTATTAGCTTGCTGCGTTTTTTGCATCTGAGTGTGTAGTATCATCTACTGACTCAGCCCGTTTACTTGATTAGCAGTGCATATGGATACCCAATTAATATTCTTTAGTTACTGTAATCAGACGACATTCCTTCACACAAGAAAATTAAACGAGTAATAACTTATTCCGTAATATTATTTCATAGATTCTCTGATACTTAGATAGGCTTTTAGCATCAAAAATCAATTATTGCACCATACACTTATTGTTTTGACAGGCTACCGAATAACAAACATTAACGACCCCATGTGAAGTTATCTCCACTAGGCGTTATCTCGCTCTCCTTCCTCTAATAATAATTCATTACAATTTCATGTATGCCAGATGCCTTGCATTTTATGCACATCGGATATATAAATAATATGAAAACGATCCTAACAAAAACAAATTGTATAACGTAATCGCATAGCCTGTCTTAATCAATCATAACTGATTAACTAAACGTTTCATTTTCAGTTGTGGAACATACCATAAATGTTCTAGGCTTTCGAATAAAAAGCACTAAAATATACACTATGTAATTGAATATGTAAGCGAGCAGTGTAGCCTCTAAAAGTCGTTGATCGACATCTAAAAAAAACTTTATATGTTTGTAGCTATTTGACCAAGGAGCACAATTAAATTAAAATTATTATTAAGACAGATACAGGTTCAGTGTAAAAAATACGTTATTTAAGAATATTGTATAAAGACATATATATATATATATATATATATATATATATATATATATATATATATATATATATATATATATATATATATATATATCTTAACGATGAGGGTAATTGGGAAAGGCAGCTTAAATATAAGAAGACTCTTTTAACTCAATCCGAGCTTTCGGAACTGCTCAGTTCCATTTTCAAAAATACTGAAAACAACGAACAACTTTTCTATGTATTAACTCAAAGAACACTTATGTTGGAAAATTGACGTTCCGATGTAAGTAAATATGAGTATATGGCACTCAAGTGCATCAGTTTTTTTGTTGATTGTTTCTGTATGTTGGTAAATATATATATATATATATATATATATATATATATATATATATATATATGTTAAATCACACAACTTGGAATTAACTTTTTAAAAACAATTATTTATTAATACAAAAAATTAAAATACAAATAAAATATATCTTAACTTTACATGACTGTATGAATCTAGACTCACAAGTTGACTGACACATTCGCCAGAAGATTCACAAGTTATGTCGTTAGCTGGAGATCTAGTATTTATACAATCCAAAACGTTTAATCATCAATAATGTAAAAAGAAACGTAAATAAATATAATAGGTCTTTTCTCTTGAAATTAAATCGAAACTTCTAGAAATATTATATTAATAAACACTAAACACAGTAATGTCAAAGGCCAAACTGGATAAACAACTAACAATGGTCTTTATGGTAACTTGCTGACTACTGGTCGGCATCTCTGGCACGTAAACATCCTTATCACTTCTGTTACCTTCTTTAAACTGCGTCTTGCAGATGTAATATGATGTGGTGTAATACTACTGCGTCTTGCAGATGCTATATGATATGGTGAAATACTGCGTCTTGCAGATGTAATATAATATTATGAAATGTAATATTCAAAAATAATACTTTGTTATTATTATATTTCAACTATAACTTTATATAACAACTCCCCCATTTAAAAAAAGTTGGTGGAGTTTGCAACAACTTTTTAAGTTAATGATTTATTTGGATTTAATTCGATGTTTTCTTGTATGGGTTCTCCGACATGGATACTTGCTCTTCATTTAGGAAGAATTCTTCTTATACTTTGCTGGAATGAAATACTAGAACCTGGTCCTGGTGGTGATGGTGGGTAATCGTTGGTTAAAGCTATTCCAATTCGATCATGCTTTCTTCTACATTTACAGGCCACATAAAGTATTACCAATAAAATTATTATTACAGTGGTTAAAATGGTGAATCAATGCGTATATTTACTGATCAGAGATTGTTTCATCATTTTTTCTAACTCTTCTGAATACTGATTTAGTTTGTGTTGTGCAATGTTCAAATCTTCGGAATCAATTTTGTACAACTTAAGAGGTTCTACTTCAGGAATTTGTAATTTTTCAGGAATGTCTTTGCAACAGTCAAATGGAATTGTGACTGGATGACTTCGATACTTGATTTCCTGATATGTGTCAATTGGGTATTGAGCATGAACTCTTGTACTTCCAATAAAGGCACTACACTCAGGTTGTAATTTCAGTAAACAGTTAGTTTCAATAATTTCTGATTTAATTTCCCTATTTTCACATTTTATCGTGATTGGCAGAGGGTCCGAGACAGTGATTTAAACATAGATTTAAATCAATTTGGTAGACATTATAATCTTTAACAAAAAGAAGAGATGTTTGACATGTCTTGGGCATCTGAGTTAATCTTCTTAATAGTTGTGCTACGCAAATTGCATCGTTGTCAATTGGATATGGGAGGAGATTAGAACAGATTTTTATGCTTCTTTCAAGAGTCTTGCAATTATCCAGGTTTCGCAATGACAAATACAGCAGTGAATCATTATCCCGCGCAATATATTTTTGTGTAGTTGTTAAAATATGATAGATACCTGTTCGATCATCTAATATTGGTATTGGATAGAGTCGATATAGTATATAAGCTTCTGGATCAGTGAGAGGAATTTTGAGAACAAATATTATTTTACTTTCTGATTTATATGCCTCTAATTCAATAATATTAAGATAATTAGCAATATTTGACGTATACGGTTGTAAAGGTAAATTATTTCTGACAAGAGATTTTGCTATATCTTGTAATGAATTGAATAAATCTGAAGGTGCTTTTATTGAGCTATGTAATAATCTTATTCAAGCAAAAGTGATAGAATTTAAAATTGTATTAAGGGAATCTTCTAAGAAAATATGGCTTTCCATTAGTGATTCACAAATATTCAATATCCTTATTTGTGCTTCATAAAATGTGACATCATCAGCAATATTCATCAAAATATTTTGAATTTCTTTTATATCATCATTAAAAGTCTTCTCATCAATTTGTAATTTTTGTATAGTATTATTAAAATTTTTAATAACAGAAGTTGTAACTGAAATTTGTTTTTTAAGAAGATTTTCCAACTCAAATTCATCATGAGATAATTTGTTAATACAATCATTATAATATTCTCCATCTGATGTATCTAAATTACCAGTAATAGTTTTTCAAACTGTTCCGATTCCATTAAATATACCTCGCTTTGCCCGGGAGTTATATGATTTAGTTTCTCCTATAATTTCTTTATATTTTTGACCTATTGAATTCGAAATTTGTGATAATAAACTTATGTGTGTTTGAACTTCAGACTTAAAAGCTATAAACCTTGGAGACGGATCTTCTAAAGTATCCAAAATTTCTATAAGTATTTTATCATTATTTTCCATTTATTTTTTTATTTGGACCCAGATCTTTGTAAAATGAAAGTGTCCATTTTTCATTCGTAATTTTGATAGAACATTCTTCGTGGAAAAAGATTCCAACGGTGGTATTAACAGGAGTAAGTGTGAACTTAGCTGATATAATATTTATCAGCACGAAGAATCTGAAACCAAAGAAACTACTCATAGTAGGGTTTTAGTCGATCGAAATAATTTTTTTTATTTTTGATTAGTTAGCAGATTTAAAACTATTGCAGAATTATTGCACAATTTCAAAAGGACCATTAAACAAATTTTGACTCTTATTTTTAATTTGAGATTCTTTAAGATAAACTTACCTACTTTATATTCTGGAAGCTTTCCTGAAATATTTTTATCAAATCTAATATTTGCTCTTTCTTTCTGACTTGCTGTTTTTGCTCGTGGAATTTTTTAATAATGTTGCATTCTGTTGTTCAAATCACGTATATATTTGGTAATAAGGGCCTTCTCATTATACAAAGTTTCAGGTGGTCTACTTACTAGACGTATGACCAAAAATCAGTTCATATGGGGTAAAACCAGTTGTTTTGTTTTTAGTATTATTATAACATATAACCGCATATGGCAAAATATTAAACGGATGTTCATCTGGATTTTCTTTCTTATGTGCACGGATCATCTCCACAAGTGTTCCGTGAAATCTTTCTAAAGAACCATTCGATTGTGGATGGCCAACGCTAGAAAAAGTGAGCTTTATGTCATAAAGCGTACACAAATCCTTTATTAATGAATTATCAAATTCTCGACCATAATCGCAATGAATTCTCAAAGGTGTTCCAAAATGTTGAAAGAATATTAATAGTGTATTTACAACTGTTGAAGCTTTTTTATTTAAAATAGGATAAGCTTGAGTAAATTTAGTTAACTCATCTCGAATCGTTAAAGCGTACCTAATTTCTTGTTGGATACTCAAAAATATCAATATTAATTCTTTCAAACGGTGTTTTTGGTGTTTCTGGTCTTTCCAAAGGAGTGCTTAAATTCATACGACAGATTTTTACTTTCTGACAAGTTTCACAGTTCTTAATAAGTTGTTCCACATCGACCACATCTTTGTTAGTCCTGTCCAGTTATACTTAGATTTTATCCGTCATATAGTTTCATTTATTCCGCGATGGAAATTACTTTTGCCTTTATGATACTGGTCCAATATGATAGGTATTACATCACGATCAGGTGTTTTAACAATATTATGACAGACTACAAATTTTAAATTTAAATTAGCAAAAATAAAAGAGAATACTTCTAAAATAGGTAGCTCAAGATTATTTTCTATATAATAAGTTTTTGAAGGATCAAATTTACTTTGTTCTTTAAATAATGTGTAAAATAATTGTTGAACTACAAACTCTGGATCGTAAATAAGAGATATTATAAAATACTTGCGATCTTTCACAGTTTTACTAGAAACAATATTTACTAAATTCATTTAAAAATAAAAATTTTCTTCAAAAATATCTTCAATAATTTTATAATGTAAATCTTCAAGTTTATTGTTTATAATAAATAAAGTGACAATATTCTTATGAGTCTTATCCAGTAACTGGTCATTTGATGTTTCAATTTTTGAATAATCGATTATTGATTTTGTTTTGTAAAGGTCAACAAATCTATTAAATTCGTCTGTCGTTAATTCATCCTGTTCATCTATAAGTGTTTCACTTTGTTGTGGTTCTATAGGATCATTAGTGTCTTTACTTGTTGATGGTGTAACCTCATTAGTTTCATTAGTTGCCAAAATTGTAATTTTAGATTGTAAACTTGCACATTCTTTTAAATGATTAATTTTAATTCTTGAAAGCGCATCTGCATTTTTATTAATTTTGCGTGGCTTGTACTCAATTTTGTAATCATATTCTTCCAATTTGAGTCGCCATCTAGCTAGTCTGCTTCCAGGAAAAAAAGCCACGTTAATGGACGATGGTCAGTAACTAGCGTAAATTTTCTTCCAAATAAATAAGGACGAAAATGTTTTACTGCCCATACAATAGCAAGGAGTTCTCGTTCTATTGTCGAATACTTTGTTTCTGCACTACATAATCTAGAAGCATAACTTACTGGTAGATCTTTACCGATGGGACCTTGTGATAGAACAGCGCCAATGGCAAATGCACTAGCATCAGTTGTGAGAATAAATGCTTTTTCGAAATTTGGGTATCTCAAAATAGGATCTGAAGTTAGAGCAGTTTTTAGATCGTTGAAAGAATTCTTACATTCATTATTAAAAATAAAAGAAACATCTTTCAGTAAAAGTCTTGTAAGGGGTTTAGAAATTTTGGCAACATTTGGTATAAAGCAACGATAATATCCTGCTAAACCAAGGAAATATTTTATATCTTTAGGATTTTTAGGTTCCGGAAAATTTTTTAGACATTCTCTTTTGGCTGGATTTGTTTTAATACCATCTTGGGTAAGCGACTTCTTTTCTAAGAAATTCACATTTATCTGGTTGAATTTTCAGGTTGGCTTTTCGAAGTCTATTGAAAACTTCAGTCAGACGAGAAACATGTTCATGAACAGTAGAAGAATAAATTATTATGTCATCCATATAAACAAGACATCTTTAATTTTGAATGCCAAGTAAAATGTTGTCCATGACGCGTTGGAAAGTGGACGAGGCATTTTTGAGTCCGAACGGCATTCGAACGAATTCATAGTGACCGTTATCAACTGAAAAAGCTGTTTTGGATATATCTTTTGGTACAATTTCGATTTGATGGAAACCTGAAGCTAAGTCAAGAGTGGTAAAATATTGACATCTTCCTAGTTGGTCAAGGAGATCAGAGATGTTGGGTTATGGATATTTATCATCTACCGTAACTTCATTTAATTTACGATAGTCAACAACCATAAGCCATTTTTGTTTTCCTGAAGCATCAAGCTTCTTTGGCACAACCCAAACTGGGAATGACCATGGTGAAATAGAATGACGTATAATACCTTGCTCCAACATTTTGTTCTCCTGAGTTTTTACCTCTTCTTTGTGAATTTGGGGGTATCTATATGATTTATTGAATATAGGTCTCGCATTATCACTTTCAATTGAATGTTTAATTTCATTAGTAAATGTTAGTTGGTCTCCTTCCAAATAAAAAATATCAGAAAATTCTAAACATAAATTTTTGATAATTTTTCTTCTTCGTTGAGATGATCTGTACGCAACTGATCCAAAATTATAGTTTTTCTATCAACAGGTTGGTTAAATTTAGCTTTATTTTCATTAACGCAATTAAAATTTAAAAAACATTCGGAATTCGGAATGGGATCTAGATTCAAATTTGGAAATTCAACAATTTTTGGAATAGCGTTCGAATTAATAATTGAAGTAAAGAATTCACCTTCTTCATTTACATGTACCAAAGCATTTGGAATTCTAACATTTTCTATTGCTTGTCCGAAAAGTAGTGCATCTGTGTTTGTTAATTTTCATTTCAATTTGAATTTTTTTTCAATTCTTGGTTCAATAAAAATTCGATTTTGAATCTTTGGCAAACAAATAACAATTTCAACACCTAAATTTCTAAAAAGATAAGATATCATTTTTTTAACATACGTCCAATCTAGTTTGTCCAATCCGCACCCTATTTTTGGCATAGCTAATTTTTGAACATTGTTTTTACCAACATGATCTCTCAATTTATTTGAAGATGACCATAAAGTCTGATAAGTGTGTTTTCCTCTTGAAGTTTCTTTTTTTATGAGATAATAAATATATCTAGTTGTATTTGCATTCTTAATTTTCAAACCTGCTAAGCCACCTTGTTTTTGATTTTGACTTAATAATTTTTCTATATTTCCAAATCGTTTCTTAAATTCCGCGGCAATGCCTTTTTGCATTTGCATATCTTCCGCCACGCAATGAGCTAATGAATAATCGTCAGGCATGTCAAAAATATCAATGTCTTTCTCAGCTATTTTTTATAACAATTTTCAATATTTTGTTCAAATTCTAAGAATTCAGAATCTTGTTCACAAATTTGATTATTTTGAGACAAGTGTGATGTTTCGGTAACTTTAAACAGAGGTATAGTTTTAAAATTAGTTATCAATTGTTTTGAATTCAAATCAATTATACAGTTATAATGTTCTAGGAAATCTGAACACAAAATTCCATCAAAATCAATTTTAAGATAATAAATAAAAACTTTATGGCTATCTTTTGCAGCAAATGGAACAAGAACAGATTCTTTTAGTAAATTTTTTTGATCAGTTATCCCTTGAATAGTTACATATTCAGTAAATCTTTGAGGAAATTTCTTAACAGTATTTTCTTTAAAAATAGAAACTCCTGCACATTTATCAATAAGCAACTCAAACTTTTTAGAAGCATCTTCAATATAATAAAGATTTTTGGAATTAACAGTCAAAAATGGATTTAAAGAAATTTTTGTTCCGGAAAATTTACATTCAGGTTCATCTCTTCGAATTTTAATGTTTGGATTTTGGTAACTGTTTCTGAAATTGAATTCTCTGTTGTCGGACAATCTGGGGGATGGTCTTTGACTAGGGCAATAGGAAAATCCTGAAAATTTGAAATTACCTACGCAGAAACAAAATTTTGAGAATCTCTCTCAAACTCAGAAAAATGTTCTTTATTTTGAGCAATTGGCAATTCTTGGAAATTTGAGATTACTTCAGCAGACATAAAATATTGAGAATCTTTTCCGAACTCAGAAATATTATCAAAAGAATAATTATTGCCATCTTTCTGGAAATTATTTCCAAAATTATCTTGAATATCATAAAGATTATGATCCAGATCAGAGCCTGAGTATTCATCATAATAATCAGAATTATCGCTCTTAAGGCCAATTAAATGAGCTCGTTGTTGGAAATTAGGATTCTTTTGAATCACCGAGGGTCTTACTTGAGATTGTCTCTGTGGTTGAAAAGGTCTCTGCTGGGAAACATTACTATTTGGTCTATTTTGTAAATTATTTGTGGTTGATTTTGAAAATTTAATGGTCTTTGAAAATTTTGGTAGAAATTTTGATTGGAGCTTAGAGTAAAAGCTCTTTGCTTTTGAAAACGATATTGATTATAATATGACCAATTTTACTACAGGAAAAGCATTTTACAGTTTGTATTTGGGGTTTTCTAACATTTAATATATTTTGAGGTTTACTTATAATATTATAAGCTGGCTTCTCTTCGTATGCGAATTTGTGCTTCTAATAAATTTTCAGGTTGACTAGCACGAATAAGTTGTCCTAGACGGGGTTCAAGTCCAGTTAATAAAGTATTAAGAGGCATAGTATCAATAAGAATTTCTTGTGCAACCTTTTTTTCATTTGATAAATTTGCTGTTTTTTGTATATTTGCATGCATTTTAGCATTTAAGACTTGCACTCTATTGAAAAATGTAATAGCTGACTCATTCGATAATTGTTTTAATCTTTGTAAATCATGAATAGGAGAAGTAAGGTCTCTTGAATCACCGAAATGAAAATTTAAAAGCTGTCTTATCTCTACGTAAGTCTGAGGATTTCGTGAGCTGATTAGTTAGGCCGCTTTTCCCTTTAATTTATTTCATTATCACTAACAGAGCCTTTTGGTCTCTGATAGACATATTATAAGCACAATCACATGCATTTAAAAATTTTCCGAGAAATATCTGATCACCTTCAAATTCAAATTCTATATGGTTCAAGCTCAACCTCTTGAGCTGGATTTCTTTCATTTGCCATTTTGATTTAATTAAATATAAAATATCAAATATATAAAAAATATGATAAAAGAAAATCGAACAGTTTAAAAACTTTTCCTTTTTATAGTAATATATTAATATACGTGATAATTCACTTACAGTAAGATGTACATTGATTTGTCTTGTTCTCTGCGATGTGGTTTACAAAGGAGTGAGGACGCCTCGTTGGACCTCTTCTGTAAGTTGTTGAAGAATCTGCCGTCGACAGTTAGGCCAGTTCCTTATTTTCTCCAAGTGCTAGATTCTTGATACTTCTTATGTCTTATTCTTCTTTCTTCGGAGTTGCTGGTTCTTTTCTTCAAAGGTTAGGAAACCACCGTTGATAATGAGGGGAAACTTGTTGAAGTAAGCCTTGTCTTACCAACGTTGAAGTATCCTACTCTTCTTTCTTCGGAGTTGCAGGTTCTTTTCTTTAAAGGTTAGGAATCCACCGTTGATAATGAGGGGAAACTTGTTGTTGAAGTAAGCCTTGTTTTCCTATAGTTGAAGTATCCTACTGACTGCGCCAATTTGTTAAATCACACAACTTTAACTTTTTAAAAACAATTATTTATTAATACAAAAAATTAAAATACAAATAAAATATATCTTAACTTTACATGACTGTATGAATCTAGACTCACAAGTTGACTGACACATTCGCCAGAAGATTCACAAGTTATGTCGTTAGCTGGAGATCTAGTATTTATACAATCCAAAATGTTTAATCATCAAAAATGTTAAAAGAAACGTAAATAAATACAATAGGTCTTTTCTCTTAAAATTAAATCGAAACTTCTAGAAATATTATATTAATAAACACTTATTAATGTCTTTTAGAGGCCAAACTGGATAAACAACTAACAATGGTCTTTTATATTAACTTACTGACTACTGGTCGGCATCTCTGGCACGTAAACTTCTGTTATCTTCTTAAAACTGCGTCTTGCAGATGTAATACGATATTATGAAATATAATATTTAAAAATAATACTTTGTTATTATTATATGACTTTAAATAATAGTCCAATTAGAACTGTATATAACATATATATATATATATATATATATATATATATATATATATATATATATATAGACTAAATGGCTATGAAATCTGTTTTTATGCAATATTCTTTAATAACATATTTTTAACACTGAATCTGCCTTAATAATAATTTGAATTTAATTGTACTCCTTGTTCAAATAGCTACAAACATATAAGGATCATTTATAAATATTCATTTTATCAGTTAAATCTAGATATTTTTAACATATTATGTTACCATGACAAATATAAATAAATACATTTGTAATTGATGGCTATGAAATCTTTCCTGTTTTTAGCTTATTTAGGTATATTAAATTCACAAATTATACAATTCGACTGTCTGTTTTTTATTTTAGTTTCGTTGTCGCGTTTGATATAGTAAACGAGCTCCGATTTTGATGATTCATTTGAAAGAGGACGCATGAGAAATGGTACCATATTCATAAAAACGCCAATCCGAAATCTCCTTCTCTCCGAAAACCACCCCAGATCTGAGATGGTATAATTAAAGATAGGACAATATCCGGAAACGTTTAAATTGAACATTTTTTCAAAAGAGTTACGGTTTTCGAGATAGAAGCATGTTAAATTCTCAAATATATGTATTTTTGCTATGTGGAGAGGGCAATTTCTTTCGAAAATTTAAAATCTGTGGGTTTTACATGAAAGACATTATTATTTGTAGCAACATCTATACTGAATATTTTTTTCTTTGAGTTAGAGTTTTAGAGGTAAATCGGTGTTAAAATGGAACATCTAAAATACTTCAACGATTGTCGTAACTAATGTTACACTCAAAAGTGCGAAATAAATATAAAAAAATGGGCCGACGTTATCATTTGGT